>CM065706.1:15858558-16056058 GCA_017654935.2 Phymorhynchus buccinoides
AGATTTCGTTATCCCACGGATCCTATGTAGTGTCCATGGTTATCCCTAGTTTGCAACTTTCGGTTTCATTACTGTTTTAGGCCTTCTTCTTGGCGGTGCGTGACCACAATCAAGACTTTGTGGCTATATTCACATTTTATGCCCGTCAACCCGGTCAAGAACGATAATCTGTTGACTGAAAAAGCAATTGCTTTTGTTCTTTTCTGTTACAAATTATCGTTCTTGACGCCAGCAGACGGGCATAACTGTGAATATAGCCGACTTTGTGTTGTTGTTGTTGTTGGTGGTTTTTTTGCTACTAGGCCTTGTTGAAAGATAATAACCAATATCTTATTTTTGCCCCTAGGGGAGATAATCTGAAAATGCAATCAGCTGTGCATTTTTGCGTAGAGAGAGAAACTCGAATGTTTATTGAGGATAACTAAATAAGCACAAAATATGGCTTTTTTTCATCAGGTCCTCGTACAAAGCAAGCAAGCAAACATAAATTAAACGATAAACAACCACACAAATAAACTACAATCAAAACAGACAAGAGAGAGAGAGAGAGAGAGAGAGAGAGAGAGAGAGAGAGAGAGAGAGAGAGAGAGAGAGAGAGATTAATTATATGGCACAAATATTCAACAAGTGAGTACAACACTTTTTGTCACTTATCACTCACCGGGGCTGTTTGCGTTCAACCAATGCACACACTTCTTCATATCGTGGACCTGAAAAGCAATTTTCCCTCTTCTTCTTTTTTTTGTTTTGAAAGTCATGAGTCTACACAGTCTGAGTGTACGAGAGACAAGTGCAAGTTGTTTTACACAGACGGAGCGCTTGAAGTGACAGAATAGTCAAGAATAATGTAATTGAGTGGTGATGAGATTAACGTCCAATCGGTCAGAGACCCTAACAGTGAAAAATTGTGTTTTACGTCATCTCGGTCATAGACACATATGGGACATTTGTAAATACAAAGATGGTGGGAACAATACTGGAGACCAACCAATCTCTTTTATTTGACTGCAGTTTGGTGGAAATGCCTCATATTGAGAGTCATAGAGGCAGTCCAACACCAGATTTGTTTATATCTGTACCTAATGATACCTACTTTAGTATTTATATCTAATAATTTTATAAGTAAACGGGGCAATACAGGTTTTGAGCATAACATTCTTCCTTTTGATATTTTGACCAAGTTCATAACTTAGTCACGTACAAATTGAGAACATTACGTGTAGGACCAATAAGGTCCTAGACCGTTTTCGAATAAAAATGCTCGAATGTGGATGCTGGTTCTATGTAAGCTATTCTTAAAGCAGCGAAAAGAAAAGAAAATAATTTATTTAATGTGTTTTAAGAATATATGTCAGTAAAAATTATCTAACGTTTCTAAATTATCAAATACAAATGTAAAATGGTATTTGTTACGCACAAAAAAAATCATACATGCATTTATGAGGTGGCAATTTGATTTGTTATTTTATTTTATTAATTGACCAAACAAAACAAATTGTTTCCCCTGTCTGAAAATCGTCAGTCACTGAGCTTTCGTGATCTGGATCTGGATCGCATAATACGTTGTAGAACCTACACAATAGGAGAGCGCATTGAAAGTTAAAATGGCTGTCTTGATGGTAGACACAAAAGGAGTTAAATTATCGTTTGAAACTTTGGGTTTGACTTTGACAGGACTGTCTTAGTTTTAGTTTAATTAAGGAACGGTAACTCTGTAATTAACTCCCTTCACCACTTTACCTTTCCTTACTTTACTATTATTATTCTTTCTTCTTTCAAATACGTCGCTACAATCCAGTAGTCTGGCACAGGCCTAACTGCGACGGGGAGAGATTGCGCAGAGGCGGTTTATTGACGTTGGTTGACTGATAGCTGTCTTTTATCCTCTCTCCTTGCCTCACTATTTCTATCTTAGTGTTAGTTGAAAGATAATCATATTTAGGCCTATGATTCCCCCGTAGTCGGAGTGTGGCTGCCCACTTCGCAGGGTAATCAAAAATGGTCGCAAACGTAATGTTCTCATCCCGCATAGCTGCTGCATTTGTACCATAGGCATAGTGTTCAAGTGCTTCCGCTGTTCGGATGATCCCTGGAGTCTTTTAGCCAGGGTACAACAACAACATGCCTGTGATGAAAATTCGATTTATCAACCAAGGCACTGCAAATAAAGACACAATTAGCCAAGCTTTTAACAACACATCACTCACTTGCACATCTTACTTCCAACAATAAAAGAAATAACAACAGCAACACAGAGAGAAAGGGAGATAGAAAGACTTTAATTTTTAGAGATTTATTTTTGGGGTTACTAAGTTCAGAACTTAGTCTTTGTAAAAATAATTTTGAATATATATGGTTATAGGTACTATCCCCGGTAGGATAGATTTTCAAGGTCACTTATTTTTTGCAAAGATTAGAAGCCTTATTTGCAAGATATATTTCCAAGCAGCGGTATAAGATGCACTGATATATTTTCTGTGTTTCAACAATAGTTTTCCGTTTAACCCATCTATTATTTTTAGATCATGAATCAAATTTCAAGTTGTTATTTGTGGCATTGAAGAAAAGAACACAACTGTGTCAATATTATTGTTCGCAGTTTCATTTGGCAATATTTTTTTTAATGAAATTCTAAAGAAAAATTGTCTCCCTTCACAGCGTCAGCGATGCTGTGCCACTTTCAAGTCTTCAATAATGTTTCGTCACACTTTTTTCATGCTGTGATGCTTATCCTGTCCCACACCTAACAATTCTTTTCATTTTTATTTTCTCGATGGGCCTCTGCAGTGACAAATTTCACCAGAAACGAAAATATCAGTATTCCACACATACAAGTAGAGACAGTGTAATGGTCGACTTATGGCGATTATTTGCCCACCAGGGGGCATAGCGCTCGAGTGGGGCTTATCACGCTATATTCTTAGGTGGGGCGTAGTGAGAGAGAGAGAGAGAGAGAGAGAGAGAGAGAGAGAGAGAGAGAGAGGGGGGGGGGGGTTGGACTCATACCTATCTCTCTCTCTCTGTCTCTTTATCCCCAGCTAAGAATATAAAGAGGATTAGCCCCCACTCGAGCGTTATGCCACCTGGCGGGAAAAAGAGCCTGCTAAGTCGCTCATTAAAATTTGAACACTTGAGTTGCCCTCCTTACTTACAGGTTCACACCTTCAGGAAAAGATAACTACGGCGGTTGGCCTCACTTCTCTAATAGGGAAAAGAGTTGAGTACCCACTCTCTAAATATAAGGTTTCTGGTAGAACTCAAGGAACGTTTTCAATTCGCCCTGTTCCCGTTTTGCCGCAACGATTTGCGCCGGTGTATTTTTCGCCCTGTTTCGTTTCGCCCTGTTCCAATTTTGTCCCGCCTCTCTCTAACATTCAACACAGTTCAATAGAGGTTATCGGCAATATTAACATTTATTGATTAAAAAAATATGGTTTCAAACTTATTGTTAAAAACATAAATCGAGGGGTATTTGCCTGGGGCTGTTGTCGTCAACTCACCGTCAGAGTGATGGGGACAAACCAGGGAACATCAGATCAGTGAATAAACGTCGCATATCTATTGAAAGAGGAGAGAAAGACTAAAACAGTTGTATGAAGTGTCGGAACCTGAACTGATGGGGTTAGTTTTTCAAGACGGAAATCTGACTCTCAAACTATGACTCTCAATATGAGGCATTTCCACCAAGCTGGTAAATGCTGCAGTCAAATAAAAGAGATTGTTGGCCTTTCAGGACCTTTTTTTGGACGCTAATCTCATCATCATCGGCATCATCTTTCGGGACCTTTCCCAACACCAGCTGTCACCAAAACCTTTTGTCCGAGAGAGTGGGGATGTATCCTGGCCAAAGCATAACGACCGCTACAAACAAATTCTAGCCCAACCACCCAAGCAGCTGCCCCTTCTTCTATGATCTGGCAGTCATGGTCAGACACTGCAGGCTGGCGGTGAGGTTTATGTTTTACGTCCTCTCGGTTACGAAGAACCATATGGGACAGTACTTTAAATAGAACAGGCTGGCACTAGCACCTTATAAATTATTATATAGTGTAGACCTTGAGCTGTATAGGCCTAACCTAGCTTCTACCCACGCACCCCCACCACCCTAGCCAAATAGAACTCCTCGTTCTGCTGGACATTATCGTGGTGGGGCTCAGGGAACAGGGGCATGGGAGTGGGGGATGGGGAAGGGGGGGTTCAGATCTGGGTTTTGAAGACCTCCACTGAGGCTGATGAAATTTCCTCAGGTGGAAGACTGTTCCATTCGCACACGGCTCTTGGGAAGAAAGAGAATTTCCTGTAGTTAGTCACTTCTTGGTAGCAGGAAGCAGGTACGCTGCCGTGTGCGACTGTCTCATCTGTCTGGGTGGTGGGTGAGGGACTGGCCTATGCTGAGTATGCTCTCCATGGTGGTACTTGAAGAAGGTGGCCAACCTTGCCGTTCTTCGTCTGTCCTTCAGCAGAGGCCAGTGCAGATCCGTCAACATGTTGTCCACACTTGAGTTTGACGGTGGCGGTTGACGACCCATCGGGCTGCACGGCGTGGACCTTCTCCAACTTGCCGATGTTCTTGGCAGTGTACGGGTCCCAGACAGGCGCTGCGTACTCAAGTGTGGGTCGTACTAAGGCCTTGTAGGCTGTCTCTTTCAAAGTGATGGAGCCGATTCCTTCGTAGGAATCCAAGGGCTTTGTTGGCCTTGCCGCGGTTTACTGTTGTTCATGTGGGTGTCCCACGACAGGTCTTGTTGGATGGTGACACCAAGGTATTTCACCTCTTTGACTGCCTGCAACTTCTGGCCGTGAAGATGATAGGAGCCAGGTTGTGAGGTTTTTTTTTCTGGTCGCCGGTGTGCAGGGTCTGACACTTTCCCGCTGGGTGGAACTCCATTTATGTTCCCACTCTGCCATGTTGTCAAGATCTTGCTGGAGCGCCTCTTGGTCTTTCTGAGATGCGACACTTCTGTAGCAGAGGGTATCATCTGCGAAGAGCCGAGATGTGGAGGACAGTTTTGTTTACAACTTACAAAGGCCTATAGCTTTCGCGTTAGTTCTTTCAGTTGGAGTGCCTTCTTTGTTTGTTTTTCCTTAGCTTAGGTTTAATTTTTACTTAGAACTCTAACTCTAACCCAATCTTCGACCCATCTCCCAAATTGGGCTGTTTTTCTGTGGATCGCGCCGTGGCTGACGCCCTGCACCTATGTCAGCAGCCTCTACGTAAGAGCGCACTGCGTCAGTGTCCCTACGTCACAACGAGCCAAGAAAAGACAACCCCGCACACAAAAATGACAAATATCCCGGAAGTAAAAACGCAAGCCCTGACGACCTCACCTCAAACAAACATGGCGGCCAAGAGGGAGCTTGGGTAGCTGAGTAGAACTAAATGCCGCAATTTTCTTCTTTTCATTGTACATTGGCACTTCGGGCAGACTCGTTTCATATCAAGGGGTTCTTATTGATTTGTGTATCATGGTGGAAAGCAGCATGGGGTCACTTGTAACGGCTGTCTTTCTTTGCTTCATCGTTTGGCAAGGTAAGATAAACTTAGAATCAAAGAATGCTGTGAATTATCAATTAACCGGTTGAGTTAGTTTGGGTTATTCGTGGATCTTTTTCGGAGACGTGTACATATTTTCGACGTGCCAGGATTGGCAGAAAGAGATGTGTTGGGTAGGGGGTGGGGGCTGGATTTACAATAAGCTGGATGAGTTTTGTAAAAAAACATTTTGGAGAATCTCAAAATGTATTTCACTATATAAAGCCTTATTTTAACAATAACAGTTCTCTTTACTTTATCTCAAGGGTTACAGGGAGTGTAGCATAGCATTCCACAGTAAAGATGCAGATAAACACCCCCTGTCACAGTCTTGGTTCATTGCATTCTTTCCATCCTGCCTTTATCTTCTACTAATGTTTAAGGCTTTAATGTATATTTGTAATTGTGTAAGTGAATGAAAATTAAATATAGCAAATGCATAGAGGTTGTAGTGCTCCATCTGCAGTAAGAAAGGCAAGACTGAAAAATAGGAAAGAACCGAGAAATGGAGGAGGGGCTGTGGATCTGCATCTTTGCCTCATTCCACCCTTACCTTTCAAGAAATGTAATTCTCTCTCTCTCTCTCTCTCTCTCTCTCTCTCTCTCTCTCTCTCTCTCTCTCTTTCAAACGGATTACATCCACTTCGCCTACGCTCGTTTCGCCTACTCTTTGATGTATGTAATCTGCCACTTCATTTGCATATAATAATATTCTCTCTCTCTCTCTCTCTCTCTCTCTCTCTCTCTCTCTCTCTCTCTCTCTCTCTCTCTCTCTCTCTCTCTCTCTCTCTTGTGTGTTTCTTTTCTTCTGTCACATGCACAGAGAGACTTACACTCAGACTGACACACACACACACACACACACACACACACACACACACACACACACACACACACACAGAGATGGCAGAGGAGCAAGGCAAATACTTTAGATGCAATTGAATATGAAATTGTGCAGTGAAAGGAAACAGCTGCCCTTACGACTCAGAGCTAACAGCAAGCAGCATCAGCAGCCTCTACGTATTTAACCAAACTTTGGATGAGCCTTACGATCGCGTATTTGGCGGGTATGTGTGGGCTTCAGGTTTAGGAAGTGTGTATGTGTGTGCGTGTGTGTGTGTGTGCGCATGCGCGTGTCGCAGTCAAAAAAGTCGCTCAGTCAAATAAATCGCCCGCTACTATGAGAGTGTGTATTTGCGACAACCAGAAATTTCACTTTTTCTGTACTTGAACCATTTACCTAGCCCTAACCCTAACCCTATCCCTAACCCTAGAAAAAAGTGAAATTTGTGGTTCATGCTCAATGTCGCAAAATACACACTCTCATAATATAGTAGCCGGGCGATTTATTTGACTGAGCGACTTTTGTGGCTGCGACAGCGCGCGCGCGCGTGTGTGTGTGTGTGTGTGTGTGTGTGATGTTAATGTTGCTTGTGTTGTGTTTCATATAAATTCATGTCTACATAGCTTTGTGTGTGTGTGTGATAGTATAGATGTTGTTGCTTGTGTTGTGTTTCATGTCTACATACCTGTCTGTGTGTGCAGCCGGATGTGTATTTAAACATGAAGGTTGATTCATTATTTCATCAGCTTTATGCATATTATATACAGTACATGTTTGTGTCTGTATGCTCGAGTTTAAGTGGTCATGCACACATTTTGTTATCATCATATAGTAAAAAGCCAACTGTCCGTCCGTGTGTGTGTGTGTGTGTGTGTCTGTCTGAAACACAAAACGGGCCTTATAACTCCGCCGTTTTTTGACCGAATCGCTTCAAATTTGCTGTGAGCCCTAACGGGGTGATGGCAACGGCAACCGGGGTAGCCATGTCATTTGCGCGAAACGCGTATCCGCCGGACTCTCGGTGCCCGTATCTCCGGCATTTCTGGACCGATTGCCTTCAAATTTGGCAGGTACATGACCGGGGATGGTGACTATCGGTGTGCCAAACCGGAAGCGAATCGGTTACGAAACATGCGCTATACGCCGCTTCACCTTTTCACGAATAACTCCGCCGTTTCTTAACCGAATCGCCTCAAATTTGCTGTCAGGCTTGCTATGGCCCGGGCAAAGCCTGGCAGCAAATTTGAAGAGAATCGGGAGAGCGTGTCACTCTCAGAGCAGCGCCAACGGGAAACGGGGCCTTATAACTCCGCCGTTTCTTAACCGAATCGCTTCAAATTTGCTGTACTCAGCGTTACCAGTACTTGGCATTACCGTTACTAGGCGTTACCAGTACGGTGCATTGCCAGTACTAGGCGTTGCGCTAGTTCTAATGATAAGTTAAGACTTAATCTTAATTAGTCAAATGTTTTCTTAGATTTATTAATAGCTCTGTCCTCTTGTTTATTTGCCATGGTATATTTCGTTGGGTGGCTAGTTTTTTGTTTGTGTGTTTGTTTTATGTTAATTTTTCCATGATTGTATGTTTATATACTCTCTTTTTTACTGCAACATGTAGTTGAATGCTTGGAAAATCTTTTGTAATAAGACAAGTACTGCTGGTTTGGTTGTGTTTTTTTTATACACATATACACATACTATTATGCCTTTTTCTTTGTATGGAAACTGAAGTCCTTTATCTCTTAAAGTCAGACTCAGACTGAAGCTTCCAAGAAAGAGTGAAGTAATGATTGGGACATCGGTAATGAGTTAACATCGTTAGGCATAGGCTGCATACACATACACATGGATGTTCTGCACGGAAACCCATGCGCAATCCGTAAATAATTAAAGGAAAGAAGGGGAAAAATGTGTCCATGTTTACCCTAATCCGTATATTTGTTTCCTTCTTTCTTTTATTTATTGATTATTTCTGCACGGAAAATCCGGATGTACTAAGTCTACTTATTATATATTTCCTAATTTTGATGTAAGTCGCTAAATGATTACGGCCATGTCCTATGTTGTTATAAATTGTTTGTGTTCTTTTTTTTGTCAGATTGAAGTTGTGTACCGTATTTGAAGACATGGATTTGATCTCTTTTGTTTTCATATAAATTACAGACGCACAGATGGTTTGGAATGCACGTGGCGCATAGAAGCTGCGGGGGATGACAAAAAAATCGTTCGTCTGAACTTCACCACTTTTCACATTTTGAACGACACGTCCACCCGGGATGGAGACTGCATTAAAATCTATGACGGTGAGGCTTAAATGTGTTTAGTTTCTATTTATTTTATTGATCTTTCAATCTTCCTTCCTCTGTGTTCTTCCCTTTCTTCTTTCTTATTTTCCTTATCATTTCTTTCTTTTCTTTTCTTTTTGTTTGTTTCATTTCCATTTTTTCTTGTACCCATTTTTCTTTTCTTTTTCTTCTTTTCTGTGATGATTTTTTTTTTTATGACTGATGATGATGATGAGTCCTAATGAAGATGATGCTGTGGGATCCATTACGGATTGAGACACCGTGATAGGGCTGTCCTCCACGCTCCCTGTCCCTGGCGTCAACCAGGCCCGGGAGGAACAGACACCTGCAGTGTTGGTCAGGAAATTAGAGCAACATTCTCAATACACATCCGTCAAGTGGATGAGGCTCGACTGTGTGGTCCCAGTCTTCCCATTGAGTCCACAGCACACTCACTCTGGGTAGGAGTCGGTCTGGGCAAAAAACCCACAAAAGACCCTGATGGGATTCGAACCCAAGTCCACAACTAGTCCAACCACTAGTCCACAACTCTAACCAATGAGCTACAGTGGCAAGGCGAATGTCTTAACCACTCTGCCACCTTCTTTCCCTAATGGATATTGAAGTTGCAAAAATTGGCTTGCATTAAAAGGAAGGCTGCTATGACTTTTTTGTTCGAAATATCCCAAGGCAATTGTTGAAAGTAGGATGCCAGAAAAGTGGATTATGTTCTGTTGTAGCCACACACCCTTAATTTCTCTCCTCTTTCGGCTTTTTCACTCCTGCCTTTCATAGCAAACATTAGGCAGTATTGTAATAATAAAAATAATATGCACAGTATCAACTTTTGAATTAATTTTTTTTTTTAATCAATAATCATTGTCATTTGTGGTTACTCAGTTTTTACCTGAATTTCTTAGTGAATTTTATTCAGGGGTGGAAAAGACATGTGACAGCTTTTTAACTGGCTTTTGATTGTTCACAGAGTAAAGAAATCCCAAATGAAGGCAATCGTCGAAACGTCGGGGAAAAGAAAACCTTGCTTGTTTCTGTTTGTCATTTGAATGAATGTTGTGTCTTATCATTGTCACTAATAATTAATTGCATTACTTTTCTTTTTGTGCCCCCCAAAAAAAAATTACCATTTAGTAGAAAAGACGAAACAACCTATTACAGGATTTCCCGCTCGTCACGAGACTGTCACAGCACTGTCACACATCTTTGTGTCACTAGTCATGCACTGATTGGGGAAAATCCATTTGTAGCGACACGGCTGTTCCATGAACCTCCCCCTTTTTGTGTGATATTTTCGGATGCATATTTTGAATTGTTTAAAAGAATAAAAAATTAATTATAAGATATATAGAAAATGATAGTGGTTTCAGTGCTCAGTGTACAATAAGAAAGGCAAGACTGAAAAAGCTGGAAGAGCCGAGAAATTAAACGAGGAGTGTGTGTGGGGGGGGGGGGGGGGGCTAAAATACAGGATTGCCAAAAGTGTGCCAAAAGGTCGGAGTGCATTGTCTGCATAGTAGAGGCTTGCAGTGTTGATTGACCTCAATGCTCGTGGCTGCAAGTACAGGAGTACTGAAATCAGGAATTAAAAAAAACCGACAGAAACACTCTTCAGGAATGGCCATCTGGAACAACGGTCTTAATACAAAATCAGAAATGTCTGCTAGGGTTAATACCTGATCGCTTCTCGGCCTTTGGGCTGGGACAGTGATTCAGGAACATAAATTTTGGTTTATACCCTGGTTGGTTTGTTCGGCCCGTCATACATGGCGAAAGCCGATACGCGACGTTAAGCTGAACTTCCATCCTAGGGTTAATAGTAAGACAGAAACATGGTGATATTGATGCAGTATTTTAACGCTTTCTCCCAATTACACAAAAACATATGGCATATGCCTTCACGACTTCATGGATGGACATAAATTTAAATTGGGTTAACAAAGATAGAAATAGTGAGGCAAGGAAAGAGGATAATAGTGAAGTAAGGAAAGGTAACTCTCTGTTATTAACTCCCTTCGCTAAAGTTATTTTTGGCACCAAGTCGCCTAGCAAAGCATAAGCAACAGCCACATTGAGACACTTAAGCACCACACAACACAGAACAAATTAGTATGCCTCGATAGAAGTTGTGGTTGTGTACTGTATGAGTGATGGTCATATAGGCAGTCCTGGGTCATCCTTTTTTGAGGACGAACCTGGGTCTGTCTCAATGTGGCTGTTGTTTATTCTTTGCTAGGCGACTTGGTGCCGAAAATAACTTTGGTGAAGGGAGTTAATTACCTTTCCTTGCTTCACCATGAATTTAAATTGGTCAGAAATGGAAGATTCAGATAATATTTGTGACCCAGCATCACGAAAGGGACATTAAGTGTCAAAATGACCATTCTGAGAATATGGCACAGTTGGAAACTTCAGGCAATTCTTTTCTTTCTAATGATATAAAAATCATTCTTGTATCCTTTTTTTTGTTGCAGAGTTATGAGCATTTAAAATTGGTAAGGTGACTATCGACCATTTTGAGAAATCACAGTCTACAGTCTTGCCTATCCTAAGGAAATGCATCAACCTACTAATTTTAAAGCACTTTTTGGAATATTTAGAGACCCTATGAAAGATTATCCTTTATGGAGATGAAAGATAAGATGTTAGAGAGCACAAAAATACCCACAACTCAAAATTGATTTTAAAAAAATGATATTTTTGACTTTGCAAGCCTGTTGTGAGAAACTAGCCCAGTGACTTAATGTCCCTTTCGTGGTGCTGGGTCACATTTAAATGTC
This sequence comes from Phymorhynchus buccinoides, assembly GCA_017654935.2. NCBI lineage: Eukaryota > Metazoa > Mollusca > Gastropoda > Neogastropoda > Raphitomidae > Phymorhynchus > Phymorhynchus buccinoides. The sequence continues at coordinate 15,870,016 of CM065706.1, forward strand.
ATTTTAGGAGTTAAATAATTTTTCATGTCACCCGTGGGTTTGCAGTGTTTGTAGATGGAGCTGTATACGGTGTTGCAGGAGATGCGGACTATTCTGCGGACCTGCTTCAGGAGCTGTGCAACAGGATGCCGGAGAAAGTGTACAACAGCTCCGGGCGCTACCTCTCCGTGGTGTTCCGACAGGGGGACCGGGCCGGCCGCCGATGGTTCACCTTGAATTATACCATGACTGAGGATACTGATGGTCAGTCTGGCTGTGTGTGTGTGTGTGTGTGTAGGGGGGGAGGGGCAGGGTGTGTGTGTGATGGAGTGGGGGGTAGGAGAAGGTGTACAACAGCTCTGGGCGCTACCTCTCCGTGGTGTTCCGACAGGGGGACTGGGCCGGCCCGCCGATGGTTCACCTTGAATTATACCATGACTGAGGATACTGATGGTCAGTCTTGCTGTGTATGTGTGTGTGTGTGTGTGGGGGGGGGGGAGGGCAGGGTGTGTGTGTGATGGAGTGGGGGGGTAGGAGAAGGTGTACAACAGCTCTGGGCGCTACCTCTCCGTGGTGTTCCGACAGGGGGACTGGGCCGGCCGCCGATGGTTCACCTTGAATTATACCATGACTGAGGATACTGATGGTCAGTCTGGCTGTGTATGTGTGGGGGGAGGGGGGGGGGGGTAGGGCAGGGGTGTGTGTGTGCTGGAGTGGGGGGTAGGAGAAGGTGTACAACAGCTCTGGGCGCTACCTCTCCGTGGTGTTCCGACAGGGGGACCAGGCCGGCCGCCGATGGTTCACTTTGAATTATACCATGACTGAGGATACTGATGGTCAGTCTCGCTCTGTGTGTGTTCCGACAGGGGGGGGGGGGGGGGGGGGGGGGGGTAAGAGAAGAGAGATTGTTGATACAGTAGAAATTTGCAAAGGCAAATTTGAAAGGACTAAAATCTTATTGGAGAGAGCCAGTATCTTGAGATGGAAAAAAAAGTTTTGGCTTAACTGAAATATATAATGAGAAGCCGGCTGAAGACGGACATGCTGGGCCTTAACTATTTTCTTAGGTGCATAATGGCAGCATGATGCATCTGCGCTCATATGACAGGAAACTGTCTGAGCGATCTACAAAGAAAATCTATTGAGAAGGATTACAACCCTTTCATTGCCACTGTCGCCTCTTGGCACCACAATGATTTAACACCCATGTCACTGAAACTAAAGGCATCAAGTGAGGGTCTGGTATCCAGTGACCTTATGTCCTTACTTTTGGGAGGTAAGGATAGGCCCTATTTTAAGCATGTCACAGAGGAATCCCCAATATTGCAGGCATAATCTTTTCTCTACCCAGGTAAGTTTAATGGAAGTGTTTAGCTGATGGCTGGCGTTGAAAGGGTTAAACTGGGGAAAAAAAGATTATGAATTGTCTGATTATTTTTGGGTGGGTTCCCATTTTTGAGTTAGCTTCTTTCCATTGTATGCATGTTTGTTTGGGAGAGATGGGGTAAGGGGAGCGGAAGAAAGAGGAATGGGGGAGTCAGTGTGTGGCTCAGTGTTTGGTATGGGGTTTTTAAGTGAGTCGATTAGTGTGTGGATATATGTGTGTGTGTGTATGGATTGCGTGTTTCTATGTCCTTTCAATGTTCCTTGTCTTGGTATGTCAGTGTGTGTAAACTTCTACTCTGCATTTCTCATGCTCTTGTTCCTTCTTTGCTTTTCTGTACATTTGCAAAAATGTGTACAGTTTGTGTTCAAACTCAGTCAAATAGTCAGTGGAGTTATCCAACAGCCCTTGGCAATTTGAAAGAGCGTCATAATGAAACATAATGTCAGATCGTAAAGTGTACAGTCAAAATAATAAAACATTTGCACATAATATTTCAGCTCTATGTGACAAATGCGTGTGCAAATTCGTGTTCTGTTGTTTTCAGTCTATGGGCTAAACTTAAAACAGCTTTTTGTTTCTACCTTCTTTTCACTAAACAATTTTATAATGCCTGCAAATTTTGTACAATATAATAAAACATTTGCACATAATATTTCAATTCTATGTGCATGTGACAAATGCGTGTGAACATTCGTGTTCTGTTGTTTTCAATGGGCTAAACTTAAAACAGCTTTTTATTTCTACCTTCTTTTCACTAAACAATTTTATAATGCCTGCAAATTTTGTACAAGTTGTATAGTTTTCATTGAAGCAAAGTGTATCCAGGGTTTGTTCACATAAAGAAAGGTATGTCACCTAACTTGTCCAACCCTTTTGCCTGAATCCAAGACTATGTGGACATTTGTTTTCTCTTCTGTCAAAGACAAAGTGCAAGCGTTTTTTAAAGACAGATACATGCACATGTGCGCGCGCGCACACACGTACGCACACACACACACACACACACACACACACACACACACACACACACACACACACACACACACACACACACACACACACACATATCCACACACACACGTACACACACACACTCTCTCTCTCTATTTATCTTTTGCACTGTCAATTATCTGTGTTCAAAACATTCTTTCTTTACTCATAAGAATGCCAAACAAATTGAAAATGTCTTGATTAACAATTTTTTTTAAACTGATTTAAATTCATGTCACCTATAATCTTTTTTATTGTTCACCTTTTAACTTTTTAATTTAAAAATGTTTGGTACAGCTTACTCAATTTTGTTCATGCATGTATCTTTTGTTTGGTATGTGTGACTCATACTCACTGTTGTTTTGTGAAACTGGGAGAGATAGGAATTTGTCAGTCAAGAGAAAGATTTCCTCATCAAAGGTCAAGCACGACCAAAGCTTGTCGTGTGTTCCTTTGTTTTTATTCTGATTTTAAAAATTATGAAGAAAATTGTATGCTAGGACAAACAGCATGTAAAATTAGCTCCTTTAGTGCATGTAAACAGTACTTTCTTGCTTGGGGAAAAGGTTGTTTTTACTTGTAAACCAACATCAAAGAGAATATCCAAGGTGAGAATATCCAAGGTTCAGTTAATCTTGGCTGGTGGATGCGTGTTGTTTTGCTATTTTTTTTATAATCCTCTAGAGTACCGATGAGTCTGTGCGTTGGTTGGGTCAGTGCGCAACCCCCACCCCCCACCCCCTTGAAATCGTAGAGATTTGCAAAGAAATCACATCATGGTTGCGTAAAAAAATTTCCAACGACGTTTACTTTTTCCGGCTACCATTTTTCAACTGAAAGAGACCAACTTTCATGGAGTTAGAAGGTAAGATCTGAATCTACTCATTTTACTAATGGTTTCCTTTACGCACTTGGTGTGGGGTGCAACACCCGTATGTACGGTGCGCACTGACCCGTACCAGTACGCAATGACCAATTTGTCATAGTCTTCAGAAGTCTGTTTGCTTCTAGAAAACAGTTTCAGTTACAAAGCTGAGCGTTGATGCAGTGGAAGCAAAAACATTTTAACAGACACTGGTGATCTAAATCTTTTCCAATAGCGAACTGGAGATCCACAAAGTGACGTCATATTACAATAATGCCTTAAGGGGTACGCAACCCCCTTCAGTACTCTACTTAATGTTTTTTTCTTTTAATTTTTTTTTTTAGTTCCTTTCATTTTTAAATATAAAAAAAATGAAAATGATGCAATTCTTGTGCGGCTGTTTATATCTGTCCTTTTTGAGAAAACTGAAGAAAAATTCCGTAAAAACAGATACATGCATTTCATGGTTTGGGGGTTTTTTCTTAGAAAAAAATCCCAAGAACCGCAACTTTGCAACCTGTGCATGAGCTCGTAGTTGTACCTGCATAATTATGGTAGTTTTCTTCTTCTTCGATCGCTCAGACAGTTTCCTGTTAATTATGAGCTCAGATGCGTCATTATGCGCCTAAGTAAAAAATATTTAGGCCCAGCATGTCCGACTTCGGATGGAGGAATCTTTTTGAAAGTGTTTCTTGAAAAAAGTCAGGAGAATGAACCGGATATGCAGAAAGATAGTAGATGACAGCAAGCAAAGGGAAAAGGCAGAGTCAAAGAGAGTGTCAGATTAGAGGAAGTTACAAGCACATAACTTCCAGAAGGTGGGGGAACTATTTATGCAAAAGACCCCCCCAGTATCCCCATGGGAGGGGGGGGTATGGTAGTTTGTATATATGGATTTTGTTCGGTGTTATCATAATGCACATTTAACTTCATCTGTTTGACATTTTGCATCAGAGACTACTATCTCATGAACTCAAGTTTTTTTTTCTATGTGTTTTGTTGGATTGTAAGCACATTGGACTTTAAATAGCATAGTTGACTATGGTGGTGTTATTGTCATACCCTGGCTTAAAGACTCCAGGGATCATCCCAACAGCCAAAGCACTTGAACACTATGATACAAATATACCAGCTAGGGATGAGAACACTATGTGTGTGACCGTTTTTGTTGACCCTCCCACGTGGGCAGCCACACTCCGACTTCGGAGGAGCATACAACAAACAAACAACTACACGACAAGTGTAAAGTGACGTTATGTTATTCACAAGAGACAAAGCAAAACTACTGGATATTTCGGCGAATGCGCCTTTATCAACACAGACAAACAATTAAACAGCAAACAGCAAAAGGAGCAAAAAGCAGGCAACAAAAGGAGCAAAAAAACAATACTTCCCCTCTACAGTCCAATGCGTAACTTACTCTGCTAACAGTTGTCAAATGTGATGCACATCACTCACATTCTAACTCTGCCATAATTTTGATGATGCTGTACCAGAACGAACATGTGCACACTAACCCAAAAGGAATGAGTAAAGCTTTCACTGCTAACTCCTAATCATGCATGGTACAAAAAACAAAACAAAAAACCCATCAACTTATAACACTATGCATTGTCATCTTCTTGACCCACTGACCCACATATCGCCGCCCGCATGCAATACAGACGTAAGTCGAATGACGTCGCTTCACATGAGGAATGGAAAACTCAATATTTTGGTCATTTCAGGCCACATAAAGTCATTTTTTTGTTCCTTTAGCATCACCATTGGTGTTTTATCTTTGCAAATTGTTGTTTTACAGCTTTGTTAGATGATGCAGCTTGTCTAGATCCACTGGTAAGTCCAGCACATCGAAGATGACCAATTTTGAGTTACGTCTCTTTTGCATGTGGACGGCGATATGTACTTTGTAAAAGAAAAGAGAAACTGCAACCCTGAAGCCATGATGATCCTGAACCGAAACCCCTTTCTTTTCTTCCCTGTCCAGTGCTGCTGGAAGAGGCACTCCAGGAGCTCTTGGACAGCGTAAAAAAGTATGGTATCTACGTCGCCATCGGCATCGCCGCCTTCTGTTTCTGCAACTACTTCATCCGGTGCTGGAGGCGCCGCCACAGCAAATATGCCGCAGCTGAAGTCAACACGGGAGAAGGTCGTCTGAGCAGCTTCCGACGAGGAATCAGTCTGCGCAGCCTCCCCAACCCGTTCCGGCGAAGCCAGGGCCGCCGGAATTCTGCCACCTTGAGTCACAGCGCGGTGCCCGCGATTGAAATGAGCGCGCAGCACAGCGATTGTTTGGAGCGGGCGTCCCTGAACTCTTATCCTCTGTACCCACAGCTGGAGCCACCGCAGCGTCCGGATGGAATGGTCCAGGAACTGAGGCTGCAGACGGTGGAGGATGGTGGACATCACCCTGACCACATGGATGTGTCGCTTTCTTCGGATTCGGAGATCTCCCTGTCGTTTGTGCAAGCTTCAGGAACGGAGCCCAGTGCGCCCCCTATGGATTCATCGCCGCCTAAATGGAATGAAGAAGCTAAAAAAACCTTGGCCCCGCCCCCTGCATACGATTCGTTGTTTAAATAGAAAGGGCGTTTTCCTTGGCAAGAGTCGCACAGAAAGCTTGAATGAGCTCTTTAGGTGGTTCTGCGGGGTAATTATTTCTCCTGGCTTATTCTGTTTTCCCTTGATCAAATAGGACGCATAATCTATTGTGGCTAAATGCACATGAGAGAGAGACAAAGAGAAAGGCAACTGATGTAGATTCAGGTAATGATCAGGAGAACAGTGGAGGGGGGGGGGGGGGGGGGGGGGGGGGGGGGGGGGTAGGGGAGTGTCACAAGAAACAGGACTTTTTATGGTTTGTTTGGTGTCAATGTTGTTTTTGCTGCTGTTTTGATCAAGCTTTCAAGCTTCCCACATACATAATATGTTTGGATTTTCTTTTGTTTACATTTTTTTCATCTACCGGCACTCAAAATCACTTTCTACATTTTGACCTCTTCATACAATAGCAGCGATGAACTTAACTCATGTGCAAACTATGGCATCAAAAAGGAAAGTGAAAGTGAGAATACATGGAATAGAGAATATCTCACTTAAGAGCCTGCTACACTACATAAGATTCGCTGTCAATGCGATGCGATTGTGACGATGCGAGTCATGATTCACGTGAAATTCATGTATTGGGTCTACTTGAGTATATAGAGCGAAAGTAGTAGAATTATTTTTAGATGGAAGTATTTCATGTGAATCATGACTCACATCGTCACAATCGCATCGCATTGACAGCGAATCATATGTAGTGTAGCAGGCCCTTTAGTGTTTGTATTTTGTGGTTCAGTGTGCATCTAAATTTCATGATTGACCATGGAGCATAATGGCTGCTTTCAAAAGTGTAAGGGTTGGTGTTATTCACAATTTGATTTATCGGTGTAAAGCCATGGCTAAGGGGACATTTTTGCCCCAAACAGAAGGCAATTTACTGACAGAAAGGAGGACCTGTTTAGCTCCTTTTTCTCATAGCATTGTCTTCGTTGCAGACAGAAATGTGGATATAGCCATAACAATGCTACTAACTGTACAGTTATATTGTAAAAATATTCTTTTTTTTTCTTTTCTTTTTTGTAGTGAACATTCTGCCTGGCAAATGGCAGTAATTTGTTGCCACGGTTTTCCAAATGCGGGACTGTGGGTAACCCTACAAATGAACTAACAATCCCTTAAAGACCCCCCACGTCACGTGTCACATTCCCTCTTATGCTAGGAAGATTTCTTAAGATTCCTTAGTAGCTATAAGGTGGAAAACACGTGAAAACCGTGATTTTGACACGTGACATGGTGGGTCTTTAAAGACCCTGTGTCACATTCCCTCTTATGCTAGGAAGATTTCTTAAGATTTCTTAGCTATAAGATGGAAAACACGTGAAAACCTTACACGTGACATGGTGGGCTTTAAGTCACATTCCCTCTTATGCTAGGAAGATTTCTTAAGACTTAGTAGCTATACGTGAAAACACGTGAAAACCGTGATTTTGACACGTGACATGGTGGGTCTTTAAAGACCCTGTGTCACATTCCCTCTTATGCTAGGAAGATTTCTTAAGATTCCTTAGTAGCTATAAGGTGGAAAACACGTGAAAACCGTGATTTTGACACGTGACAAGCAGGGCCTTTAAAACTTAGCTCAATGGCTCCAACCCACCTGTGTGCGCATCTTGACCATTCCAACGGAAGTGTCGCCATCTTAGTCCTTATTTGTGTGTAAACAAAGTGAAAATGTTATCTAAATGTGTAAAGAAAACATCCAGATGTTATAAATACAGTTTAGATAAGTTTCGAATTGGAACAGCCAAATACGCAGCATCGATCTGGCATTTTTCAAAAAAAGGTAAGGACTAAGATGGCGGTCTCCCATAATATGGCGCTCCTTGTGGCCGGATATGACAACACGTGGGTACCAGCAATATTTTGTTGTTTGTAGTGAGACTTCTGCCTTCCTCCTGTCCCCTTCCCATATATCCCTTCACTTATTTTAGTAACACGCTGATTAGTTGTTGTTTTGTATGCTAATGTTTTTTAAAGTAGCAAGTGACACTAATTTATTTGCACACTTTAGCAATTGCAAGATTACGGGTAGCGCTACAAATGAACTGACATTCCCTTAATATTTTGCTCAATGCTTTTTTTTTTTAAGGAAACATTTCCTTCAAAGATATTGCTCAATTGTTGAAGAAAGGTGTTTTGCCAAAAGAGTATGTATTTTGTAATGCATTTCGCTCTGTGTGTGTGTGTGTGTGAGAGAGAGAGAGAGAGAGAGAGAGAGTTTGGTATCATATTGTTAACTCTTTCACCACCATCCACATTTCAGCCAAAAATGTCCATTAAATTTACCTGGGTAGAGAACAAAATCTGCAGTATTGAGGATTCTTCTGTGACAGATATAAAATAAGGTCTATCCTTACTTCCCAAAACTAAGACAATAGGGTCTTTGGATAATAGACCCCAATTTGATGCCGTTTGGTGACACAGGTGTTAAATCACTGTGGTGCTAAAATGCGACTTTGGCGGTGAAAGGGTTAATGTTATGTTCTTTATTTCTTCTTCTTATGTTGTTTTTATTGCTGTTGTTGTTCTTACGTTGACTTTTCGCTTTTTTTATGTGTTTGTTTACCCAAGCTTTGATGTTGTTGCCAGTTGTTGTTGTCATGCCCTGGCTTAAAGACTCCAGGGATCATCCCAAAAGCCGAAGCACTTGAACACTGTGGTACAAATGCACCAGCTAGGGATGAGAACGTTACGTGTGTGACCATTTTTGATTACCCCGCCACGTGGGCAGCCACACTCCGACTTCAGAGGATTTAGGATACTGATGATGTTATGCTAGGAGCTTGTCATGGCTAAAGACAATCTCCGCATAACTAATAAAACTATGCAGAGGATAACAACATTTTGATGTAGCCTTGGTGTTCTAGCCTATGTCCATTGGTCTGACACAGCCTTAATTAAGCCAAGGCGAGTTATTGCCAGTGGTAGGGTGGCCCAGAGGTAACATGTTTACCTCTTAAAGCAACAAACCTGGGCCTGTATTCACACTGATATAGCAACAAGCCTGGGCCTGTATTCACACTGAGATAGTAACAAACCTGGGCCTGTATTCACACTGAGATAGCAACAAGCCTGGGCCTGTATTCACATTAAGATAGCAACAAACCTGGGCCTGTATTCACACTGAGATAGCAGCAAACCTTGGCCTGTATTCACACTGAGATAGTAACAAACCTGGGCCTGTATTCACACTGAGATAGTAACAAACCTGGGCCTGTATTCACACTGAGATAGCAACAAACCTGCTGAGACAGAAATTCCGTATTTTAAAACGTTGGACCCTCTATACTCTAACTTAAGGGTTCCGTGGGACCAATGAAAATGATGTTTTACGTCCTCTCGGTCATAGACACATATGGGACATTTGTAAATACAAAGATGGTGGGAACAATACTGGAGGCAATGCCCGAAGGCAGTGCAACACCAGTAAAGTCCCGAGTTTTTAACAATATAGATAGGTGTAGTGGTAACCAAGCCTCGGTTAAACCTCATCGGCTATGGTACCGCCACATTATTACATCTTACTGAGGGTTCCGTGGGACCATGTGTTGCAGGTCAAGTTATAGCCCTGAATCTCCATCTTCAGGATTCCTTAAAGTTACCTAAAATTTCCTCTTCAGACTGCAGGAGAGCTATGGAAACGATCTCTGCAATTGCATTTTTGCTTCAGCTTCAGGGGGGCCTCGGCGGCCCCTGGACCCCTGCCTTTCAGTATTTTTCATTTTTGGGAGTAGCACCCATAACACTGAGATAGCAACAAACCTGGGCCTGTATTCACACTCAGATAGCAACGAACCTGGGCCTGTATTCACACTGAGATAGCAATGAACCTGGGCCTGTATTCACACTGAGATAGTAACAAACCTGGGCCTGTATTCACACTGAGATAGTAACAAACCTGGGCCTATATGCACACTGAGATAGTAACAAACCTGGGCCTGTATTCACACTGAGATAGTATCAAACCGGGCCTGTATTCACACTGAGATAGTAACAAACCTGGGCCTGTATTCACACTGAGATAGCAACAAACCTGGGCCTGTATTCACACTGAGATAGCAACAAACCTGGGCCTGTATTCACATTGAGATTGTAGCAAACCTGGGCCTGTATTCACACTGAGATAGTAACAAACCAGGGCCTGCATTCACACTGAGATAGCAACAAACCTGGGCCTGTATTCACATTGAGATAGTAACAAACCTGGGCCTGTATTCACGCTGAGATAGTAACAAACCAGGGCCTGCATTCACACTGAGATAGCAACAAACCTGGGCCTGTATTCACACTGAGATAGTATGAGACATATCATCGTGACACCTTGACCTTCATGATATCTTAGTAGTCCTAAAGTAGTAGGATTTAATAGGACTTTAGAAGGACTTCTAAGATATAATAATAAGTCTCACACTGTCTCAATGTCTCAATACAGGCCCTGGGTTCTTTTCCCGGCAGCAGAAAAGTTTCTGCTTATCCTCCACTAAACTTTTGGTCTGAACACTACGTCTTTCGGTGGAGACAATGAAAACAGAGGTCCTGCATGCTCATGCCTTTTGCACACGTTAAAGAATACAGTGGCAACAAAGGAGTTGTCAGTTGTTCAAAATGTAGTCCCCTTCCCACATTCTTCTCCCAAACAAATAAATTGTGTTTTTTAAATTTTCCCTAGGTTTTTAGATTCCCTTAAATTGGATGTTTCCTTGCATTCATCTGAAGTGCTTTGAAGTAGCCTACAGGCCTGAAGTAAACGTTTTCCTTCAGGCTGCTTTTTTATATTATATTTTTTTCATTACCTTTGTTGCTAAGAGTTGGATTTTTTTTAATTTGTCATTGTGGGAGGGATTTTGAAGAAGAAAAATGTTTTTTTGGTTATTGTGTATTTTGTTGCTGAATATTTTACGTGATAATTTAGGTTGGCGTTTGGTGGTAGCTTTGCTGATTTTTTTGTTTATTGAATAGGTGTGTTTTTTGACAAGTGATGATTTGTTTTGGGGGGTGGCATAATGCTAATGCTTCGTTTACCCTGGATTATTCATGTGAGTGTGTCATTGGTTCTTCTTATTTGTCTTGCTCTGTAACTTCTTATTTGTTCAGTTTGATTTGATTGATTGCCGTGTGTGTTTTGATTGCCGTGTGTGTTTTGATTGCTGTGTGTGTTTTGATTGTTTTTTAAATTTAATTTTGTATAATTTTTGTGATTATAAAAGCTGCTTTTGATCCAGTAATCCCTTTTTTTTTCTTTTTTCTTTTTGATGACGCCTCTTTTTTTTATAAGATGTTGGATAAATGATATTTGAGTATTTCGCATGTTGATTTCTGTTCGTATATATATATTTATTTTTTATTTTTTAAAGAGATCTTGTATTGCGTGTGTGTGCGCACGCATGTGTATGTGTGTGTGCTTTCTTGTTTTCGTTCTGTATACAGTGGAATGTCCTCATTATGTTGTTTTCCCAAAGTACTATACAGTAAACATAAAGTCTAGTGATATTTTATGTCATGTTTATTTATAACACACCCTGTGGTGATAATTGTGATAGTATTTCTTTTTAACAAAATCAATTGTTTGGGCTATTTTTATGCTATTGTTATTGTTGTTCCTATTAGTATTACACTACCTAAATGTGTTAATTGAGCATAATATATAAGTTGCATTGATTTACTTAAATGAGCATAACGTGTATTGTTGTTGCACAATTTAGATATGCAAATGTATAAGCCCAAAATATTAATTTTTTAAAGTGTGAGTCAGTGTTCTAAAAACCATTAACTTGGATATCTACAACGAATGAATTTGGGGTTGATTTTTGTTTTGGGTTCTCTTTCTTTCCATAAACGTCTATTCACCATTTTATTAATAAACATGTGTACAATTTATAACAACAAATGTGTGTGTGTGTGTGTGTGCGTATGCGTGTGCGTGTGTGTGACAAGAAGTGTGCATGTGTGTGTGTAGTTTGTGTGTGCTTTTGTGGGTATGAATGTACTCTTGTCATCCAAACTCTTCTTATCATCTTTCTTGTATTGCGACGGGGAAAAAAAAAAGGTGAAAAAATATCCTTGAAACTGAAAAAAACCCCACAGTAAATTAGTTTTTGTGTGTTGTTTTTGTGTGTGTTTTTTAGGTAGGTAGTTATCCATTATGTAGAAGAATGTTTCTTTATGTAGGAGAATGTTTGTAGCACTTTAATTAATAATGAAATTTTGTCGGTAGTGTGAACAGAATTTGGATACACTTGCGATTGTTTTTTTAGGTTTTCGTCATCATTTGATCTGTCACACTTTCAGAACAGGAACACAGCAATTACTACTTAATACTAGTCAATGCACTGGAGAAGGAACAAAATATTTAAAGAAACGAATTATTGGATCAGATTAAAGGGAATTTGTTTTCTTTTAATTGTACAGAACAAGCATACCAAGTTTCAAGAACAAGGCATTACACATTACCTATCTGTCTCTGTCTCTGTCTCTCTGTCTCTCTCTCTCTCTCTCTCTCTCTCTCTCTCTCTCTCTCTCTCTCTCTCTCTCTCTCTCTCTCTCTCTCTCTCTCTCTCTCTCTCTCTCTCTCTCTCTCTCTCTCTCTCTCTCTCTCTCTCTCTCTCTCTCTCTCTCTCTCTCTCTCTCTCTCTCTCTCTCTCTCTCTCTCTCTCTCTCTCTCTCTCTCTCTCTCTCTCTCTCTCTCTCTCTCTCTCTCTCTCTCTCTCTCTCTCTCTCTCTCTCTCTCTCTCTCTCTCTCTCTCTCTCTCTCTCTCTCTCTCTCTCTCTCTCTCTCTCTCTCTCTCTCTCTCTCTCTCTCTCTCATATGATTGCAAATTGACCTAATTTTGTAATAGGATATGTTGTTTGTTATATATATGTACCCCCTTCTAAGGGGCTATGGCCTTTAAGAATAAAAATGTCTGCGTCTGCGTTTCTCTATCTCTAATACTGTGACTGAATTATTGGCTTATTGCCTTGTGTTTTCTCAAGCGTATATGCTAACCATTGTTATCTTTTTAAAATAACTAATTTGTGGTCACTCATGATTGCACACTTTCAAACACACACCAAGACATACATACGCATGTACATGCACGCACACACACACACACATGCACACTAATTTGTGGTAACTCATGAGTGCACACTTTCAAACACACACCAAGAAATACATACACATGTACATGCATGCACGCGTACACACACACACTCACTCACTCACACACACTCACACTCACACTCACTCGCACTCGCTCGCTCGCTCACTCACTCACTCACTCACTCACTCACTCACTCACTCACTCACTCACACACACACACACACACACACACACACACACACACACACACACACACACACACACACACACAGAGAGAGAGAGAGAGAGAGAGCAAATACGAATACAAACTTTTTATTGAGGGAAACTGGATAAGGTGAATCAGCTTTTTTACACCATGCCCTCAGGCAAAAGAAAACGAAACAAAAACATAAACAAATTTATTTTAAAGGGAAAGAAGACAACCAATGGACACACGTACATATTATGAAAGAAAAGATTTCAAATACATATCTCATTTTCACATATAACAATTCAAATATATATAACATCCTGCAAACAGAAAAAAAACATTAAAAAAAAGAAGAAGACACCTACAGAGAGAGAGAGAGAGAGAGAGAGAGAGAGACTGCAGGCATCAGAATAGCTTAGAGTTCAATCCTCTGAAAACTGCAGTAAAAAGGCCACCAAGGCCCCAGACTGTTGAGGGAAACACTTGAAAATAAATAGATGACCACTAGGACCAATCGTAGACACATAACAGACACAAGGCGTTCAGGTAGTATTTGGTCCTTTAATGAAAGTCAATAACCAGACACATGACATGACATGGTACATACATTTTCGAGGGAAAACAAATTCATTTCCCAACATGACGAAAAATGCCCAGAACAGTGAGAAATCACTTTTAAATTATTTTTAACCACAAATAAACCTGAATAAAAAGGGCAAAACCTGACAGTAGAAGCCAATCCTCTGTCAGAAATTATTAATCCTCTGAAATCCTCTGACAATTCTGATGCCTGGAGAGAATCACACATAGAAACACACACTTGAAACAATTACCGGGTGTTCACTGGTATGTAAGCCCTTACACAAATACCCACATTCCTATACGCACTAATGCACACATGATCAAGGGAGAGAGAGACAGGGGTGAAGAAGGGGAATAAAACAGAAAGGTCACACACATGCACACACACATACAGACGCACACACACACACACACACACACACATCATGATTGCTTACTTAGCCACTTTACTCTGCAAATATGCAGTTCAGTCTTGCACATCTTTATGACCTCACACACACGCATGTATGCACACACACACACACACACACACACACACAGAGTTACATATACAGATTTCTGCAAGAGCAAAAATACCTTGCGATCAAAGCATAGGCTGCTGGTGTCTGTCTGTCTGTCTTTGTTTCCGTCTCTTTCTTTCACTTTTTCTACATCTCTCTGTCTATCTTTTTCTGTTTCTTTCTCTTTGTCGTGGTCTCCATGTCTCGCTCTTTGTGTGTCTCTTACTCTCTGTCTCTGTGGTTTTTCTAAGATATCTGTCTCTCTCTCTCTCTCTGTTTCTCTCTCTCTCTCTGGTGCGATTCATGTCATGTCCGGCATGTGTCATGTTGTGAATGTATGTTTGTGTGTTTTTCACGTCCATGCATTTTCTTTCAGCTTCTGGTGACACTTGGACAGCGTTCGACGTGTTAGTTAGCGGCTTGTACTACCTGGCTGTGTTTCACACACCCCCTCATCACCCTTTGCCTGATTTGCTGCTGCTGCTGCACATGCATGGAAAAGTGTGAATGCCCTGGCCACTGCTGTAGCAAGGCTCTGTCAAGGCTGTGTGGGGATACCGTATGCAGCAAAGTCTTGAAGGAAGACTCCAGTTCAGAACCTGCGCCTACTTCCTTGGAGATGCGTGGAATCAGCAGGCAGTCGGCAACGACAAGCGGTGCGTTCTGGAACGTAAACCAAGCCCTGGAAATGAATGACGAAACGGTCGCTTCAAATCCCACTGAACCCTCGCTTCCTGATATTTCTTCAGTCGTGAACTTGTCTTCCTCTCCCAGAGTTCCTGCTTCTGACGAAGAAGTTGTTTCCGATTCTTCCGAAGCTCCTCCTCCGGATTATTTCTCGCTGGTGGCCTTCCCTCTTTTACAAGGACTTCCAGGACGAGAGCTGAGCGAACCAGCGCCCGCTCCAGCGCCATCTTTGTGTGGTTCTCGACAGCCTGTGGGAGTGGCTCCTCCTTCATATGAGTCATTGTTTCAGAGAGACAACTCTGCATGAAGCGGTGTGTGTGTAGAGAGTTGTCATTTCAATGAGAACCAACTCTCTGTTGTTCTGTGTGTGGTCTAAACTGTATACTAAACTAATGGTGCACTGTTATTAAAATGTTGGGAGGAACAAATCTGGACTAATTTGTGTACCGACTCTAACTCATGGTCAAAGCATTTCAATGAAGAAACAATCAAACTTTAACAGTGTAATGTTTCCTTTTCTTCTTCTTCTTCTTCTTCTTCTTCTTCTTCTTCTAGTTCTTCTTTATCTTAAGAAAAACATATTGATGCATATGGCTGAAGCTGAAGATTTCCTTTCTTACCATCCATACTGAGATAAATTACATTATCTTTGGTTCTTCTGTGTTTGCAATGAAATGGGTGAAAAAAGAAAGTTCAGTTACTTAAATAAAAGTGTAAAACTAGAACTTTATGATTTCTTCAGGAACATATGACAGTAACTTTTCTAAGGAACATTGGTTTTTGGCGTTCCCAATGTTAACTGAATTGAACCCATATGCATTGTCATTGTCCAGTTTTCTCGTTCACTTCCTCATCCCCACTCCTCTCTCTCTCCCTGTCTCTCTCCCCCACACATTCTCTCCGCCTTTATTCTTTCCCAGCTATATCAAATTCTGAAGGAGGAGAGTTACAGAAAAATAAAAGAATGGCATTTTAAGATGTTAAGATTTGGCACATTTCTTGCGAAAGTTTGCATTGTTGTTTGGAGCATACTAATTTTTTGCTGTAAGATTCAGGATTACTTTCTGTCAAGGGAAAACCATTAAATCACCTTACTGACAATCATCTTTTGTTCTTCCGCGTCCTCTCAGTTGATTCATTTCTTCCTTAGTTTTTCTTACAGTCACAGATTCAGCGACGTTGACTGTCAGGTTGGTTCTCCTCATTGTGAAAATCCTGCTGGTTGCCTGAAGTCCCCGTCCTCGTATTGGTTATCAACATAGTCATCGGCATGTGCAACGAATGCAGGGGAAATGTGGTTTTGCTTGTGGCGAAAAGCATGGTCTGAAAAGGACAGGAGTGATGAGAGTCAGGCTGCGACTGGATCCAATCCAGAGGCGGGAGGAGACATTGCGATTGTGGAGTGTCCCCAGCCTGCTGTGGTGGGAGTAGGGCAAGATGGTGTCGGGAGTGAGTCAATCGCCTTAGAAATGAGCAAGTCACATTACCTCCTCCTTCTTCTCTTCCTACTCCTCTTCCTCCTTCAGACCTTCAGAGCTGAGCAGAGAAGTAGAAGCAGCGCCATCTGTGGACTACTCTTCACAGCCTTCGGGAGTGGCGTCCCCCTAGATACTGGATAAAATTTCTTGGAGTCGGCTCAGCTCCAGCATGAAGCGGTGTGTGTGTGTAGAGTGGTTCCTGCCATAGGAGTAACTTTTTGGTGTGTTTGGACTAAGCTGGGCACTTAATAACTCTTCATCAAGCTGATGCACATTTAGGCACATAATCACGGGTGCACGTAACCTTTTGAAGGAAACGTTGATTAAAATGGCCACCAGTTCTATTGATCTTGCCAATAGTCTTCACCCGGTTCTCTTTCGTTTCATATCTTGGTTCTCTCTTCTTTTCTTTATTTTGGGGGGGCGAGCCGAGCCTGCCTTTGAAGGCTTTTCCTTAAAATTGCTTTTTAATTCTCAACCATGTTTTTTTCTCTGTGCCGTCTTAAATTAAGGAGGGTTGTTTTCAGAGCTTTCTTCCTGTAATTGTCTTGATTTCAGATCCTCATTATTTTCTGTATTCTTTAAGGAAGCAGACCTGTTTACTCTACTCTTCGAGTAGTATTCTACTCAATTTGGACCTCTACTACTCTTCAAAACTGAAAATAATGCTCTTTATTTCTTGATTACTACTCCTCAGTGAACATTATTTGATGGTTTAATGAATAAAATGACACAATTTGCACCAAAACTACTCATTTCAGCTATTCAGACTACTGTAGGGGGTAAAAGGTCTGAGGAAGGCTGTTTTTGAAGGCTTTCTTCCTTTTATAGAGTTGTTTTCATGCATGGCTTTTTCTTCTATGTGCTTGCCTTCAGACACGGAGGGGTCGCTGCTGGGCGCCATCATCGGGGGCCTGACCACCTGTCTGGTGCTGGGCATCTTCCTCGTGGCCATCTGCAGCTTCCTCAGGATCTGCTTCAAACGCAGCGAAATCTGCGAACCAGCGCGCGATTTGCTCCGCTGCTTTGGGCGTGCCCTCTCCTCCCTGTGCCAAGGACTCAGCAGCCTGGTTAGCAGTGGTAGCGGCAGGAATGCTCCGGCACAAGTGCGAAGGTCCAGCGTCATCTTAGACCTGCCGCCGTCCTTTGAGAGAGACAGCAACACCTTGGGTGAAACGATATCGTTAGCCACGTCGACGGACGGAGAAACCACCGTTCCTGAGAATCCGGCCGCCCCTCCTCCGGATTACTCTTCGGTGATGGAGACGCCTTCGGCTCCCCACCCGCCTGAGCCGAGCGAGCCATCAGCGCCACCTATGTCGTTGGCTCCCCCTGCGTCTGAAGACAGCGAACCGGCCGGAGTGCCCCCTCCGTCCTACGAATCTCTGTTCAGAGGGGAGAGTGCTGCATAGAGTGTGAAGAGGGTGGGGGAGGCTGGCTTCTAGGTTCGTGTGCGTGTCTCTTTGGGTTCTCTTTGCAGAATGACTGTCTTCCAGTTGAACACTTCTCCATGTACACAGTGTGTTTTACATTTAAAGTCTTCTGTCTGTGTACAGAGTGTGTCTTCCACTTGAAATCTTCTGTCTGTGTACAGAGTGTGTCTTCCATTTATAAACTTCTCTCCGTGTAAACTCATGGTTAAAGACTTGCGCTAAAGTGTATTGGAAGTATATAGCTTTCAAATACTGTATTATTCGGACAGACTATAAGACGCATCTTATTATAAGGTGCAACACACACACACACACACACACAAAACAAAACAAAAATATACACAAAATTCAGATTTTTTAAAAATTTGCTTACTTTTTTTTACTTACATCACAAGGCGCAGAGGTCTCAGTCTGGGGGAAAAAAAGTATCGCCTTATAGTGTGAACAATATGGTAATCACTAAATCAGAAAACTGACAGGAAACATTTTTTCAATGCCATGGGGCAAAAAGAAAGGTTGGTTTTGATTTTTAAAATCTCTGCATTTAATCCTATTTTTATCCTAAAAAGATTCCTTCTAATTATTTTTCCTAATCACTTCTTGGCAGTCTCCCTCACTCTCTACTCAACAATAATATTCTGAGGAGTCTTTGATAATGGAAAAGTTGTGAATGCTCTGCACTTTCTTGATGCAGCAAGTTTATTGAAAGTGTAATCCTTTTTTTCCTTTTTTAAAGACACACACACACACTGTCATTACTAATTTATTTGATAAGGTTATTTCAAGGTACCCGGTTGGTCTTTAACACCAAGAGATGAGCTGGTGCCTGTAGTTAAATTAGCCTGTATCCATTTCTTTGTCTTTTGAATGTTTTGTTTTTTCAACCCAGTTTACACCCAAAATTCATTCAGAAAACTAATAGCAATACTTCTTTTTTTTAGGAAGATGATAGATTTAGCACATTCTGCCAACATAAGCCGTCAGTGACTACAATGGTGATATGGATATGATTTAGCACATTCTGCCAACATAAGCCGTCAGTGACTACAATGGTGATATGGATATGCTCAACTGCCACATGCAATGTAGCATTCTGTCTTGAAGTATTTTAAGCTATGAAGCTCATTTCAAGGAATTCACAACTTGCCATCTCCAACAGAGAATGATTTTAGGGCATCTAGGCCATCAGTCATATGCCAAGCTGATCAGATCGTAAGCTTGTCTCTTGCTTTTGTTTGTCATTTAGTTGTTTGTTTCTTCAAGTACATAAGACTTAAGACTTTTATTTTGTCCATAATGACAAAAATGGAAAATGGAAAAATATGGTTTCCACCATGTAAACAAAAAGTAAAAACTACCTATGATAGTTTCAGCATTTTATTTCTCTAACAACTTGTCATAGAGTATACACAGCCATAGACAGATCATTCCAAATTGTATTGTTTTCATGGTTGGTTTGAAAATACAACAGCAAAACAAGATTCAAGTGGAGTCTATACCTTCCCATTTTATTGATTTCTTCCACACACAAAATACCAGTTGCGGGGTTGCTTCATGTTTTGACCATGAGTTTACAGTTTTATCTGACTGAGTCTTTTCTTTCCTATGGCTGTTGGGGAAATCACTCACCGAGTGTATTACACTGTACACTGGCACTTCTTTGCGTTAAAAGATTGGTTTGGGGCTCACCTTTCACGATGATTAACTTTCCTAAAGAGAGGCTGGCCAGCCAACAGTGAGAGCTTTCCAGTGCTGAGCACTTTTAGAACAACGTTATTACCTCACGATTATTAACTTTCCTAAAGAGAGGCTGGCCAGCCAACAGTGAGAGCTTTCCAGTGCTGAGCACTTTTAGAACAACGTTATTACCTCATGATTATTGCGCCGTATCATTACATAGTCTTTCGGCTCTTCATTGTGAATTTGTGAATTGAAGGTTCTTGGAATATGTTTTTAATTCAGAATGGCAGTATTCACATTTCTGCCCGTGTGGGGACATCATCTGTTGGCTGAAAAACCTATTGTCTATGCTCTTTTATGTAACAAATGATCGTTCTCCACGGGCAGAAATGTGAATATTGCCTTCAAAACCTCACCTGGATTCCACCAGGATCAAAACAGGATAGGACTCAGTTCAGGGATGGTTACACCACTGAAAAGACACCGTTACGTCACATCCTATTGACAGTGGATTTCTGTTCATTTTACTGGTGTTATGGCCATTCTATCTTTATAACCTTTCCTTTCCTGTGCACACTTCGTCTTTTCTTTCTCTTGCTAATAGTCTTATGTTATTGCCAATCATTGCTAGTTAGATGCTGTAATTGTAGTTGAACTCTTTATCGTATGGATTATTCCAGGATTATTCTGTTATATAAGATTCTTTACCTTTCTTTCACATTTTGAATCTTGACTCTTTAATAAAGTTTTGCTGCAACATTGGGCTTTTCATGCTGATTATTTTTACTTTGTTTCTGAAACCTTTCAAAGTGGGTGGGACCAGGTGTGTGTGTGTCTGATGGGGGGGGGATAAGATTTTTTTTCAAACGTAGAAATAATCAGTTGTTCAAATGTTAGAAATTATGATTACTTTTTGCTAAGAACATTCTATAAAGGAGCTCTTTTTTTTTTTTTTTTTTTTTTTTTTGACACTGTCCCCTCCTTTTTTCTTTTTTTTTTTGAGGCGGCATCATCTTTTTTTTTTTTTCCTTTTTTTTTCCATCTTTTTTTGTTTGTTTTTCCCCTCGCTACTCTCATTCATTTGTCTGTGTGATGAACTATTATGGACATTTTTTTTTGGGGGGAAGTACTTAGTGTTCTTGTCTGATACATAAGTGTCTGGGTTTCTGTGTGACTTAGTGTTTGGTGTACTGATACACTCATACCATTTGTGTGTGCGTGCGCGCACGTGTGTGTGTGCTTGCGTGCCTGTGTGTGCTCGCGTGTGTGTGTGTGTGTGCCCGTGTGCGCGCGTGTGTGTCTGTGTGTGTGTGTGTGTGTGTGTGTGTGCATATCATATCAAAAGCATTAATTCTTAATGAGTCAAATAGTTATCAACTCTATCATTGCTACTGTCATGACATAGGCTTATTTTGAGCGTAACATTCTGCTCTGTATCTGCTGTTCAAAAATTAAGAATATTTGTACATTTGCATTTGTTTTCTTTTGAAGATAAAGGAGCTGTTATATACACTAGTATGGTTTGCATCTCTAATGTTTTATCTTGCTGCAGTATTATAATTGGCCAAATTGATATTACAACGGTGTAACAACATGTTTTTAATGCCTATTTAATGTTACTATTTTGTAATGTGCTTTTTTATATATGTTGTTTGAAGTGAGCTTTATGTTTAAGTTTGGCATCATAAAATCAGACATAGATACGGAATTGGTACTCACAATCAAAATTATGATGAATATGAACCTGTGTTTGTGAAATAAAACTTACATGTAAGTGAACTGATTTAGTGTGTTTTATTACAAAATTATCTGTCTCTTCTAATACATACATTTCTCCTCCTCTTCTTCTTTTTCTACCTCATTTCATTTTAACAGTTTATAAATACATGATTTTTAACCAAATAATGTTCATTCAAGGTTGTTGCCAATATCTGTATAATTGTTTCAAAATGTGTGTGTGTGTGTCATAAAAAATGTGTATCAACCAAATATTTTCTTGCTTAGAAAGGTATGTTAATCAAACGTATGTTTGAGTAAGTCATGGTTTACATAGTTATGCACATAAGTACTTAATTCGATGCTTTTTTTTCAAGTTTGATTTTAAGAACCAATTAAGTTGCATAATATCTTGCAGGTTGCAATGTGTCTTGCAATGCACTGTATGATGGAATAGTAACAATAGGAGGGTAACAAAGTAGATCCATGTACCTGACAACTGTGTGACTTGTTTTCAATTTGCTGCTTGATCATCAACACCATCTTTTTTCTTCTTTAATTAAAGAAAAAAAAGTGTAAATGTAGACTCCACCAGACTCCATGCATGCAATATAATTTAACATGTAATTTTCCTGTGTGTACATATTTTTTAATGTTTTTATTGTTATTGGTTTTGTTATATTTAAGTGTTCTGATTCCTATGTCACATGCTATTTCAACACTGTCTATCTTATAAACGAATCTTTTGCAGGTATTCAAGCCATAAATGTTTTGAACAATGCTTAAACTTGGAAGATGCCTTTACTTTGAACTTTAAACCGAGCCTATCTTGTATGAGACTCTAACTTGAAAAAACCTGAGTGTATCTTGTTCAAAGCTCAAACTTAAAAAAACATCATTTCCAATTGAAAGCCAGAAAGGTCTTGAATAATGCTCAAACTTGGAAGACATCTTTCTTTTGACTTAAAAGTATGGCTTGTTGGATGCTCAAAGTTGAAAAACAGTGTATATCTTGTTCAATGCTCAAAGTTAAAAGTTATTTTTCTTTGTGTTTTTTAACAGATGATCACGTGGATGGATTCTGGACGACGACGTTCGGCCGCGTCCTTTCCTTCATCATCCTCATCGCCATCTTCAGTTTCTGCAGCGCCATCTTCAAAGCCTGGAGGAAAGGGTCCATTTCCAACGCCTGCCGACGGTGCCGCGACAATCTGGAACCCTGCCTGAAACCTCTGCGACGCCTAGGATCCCACTGCACCGGCCTCTTCAAATCTCAGAGAGAGCCGGGGACGAGGGGCGAAGAGACAGAAAGATCGAGGAGCGAATCGGACACAGACATTTCCACCATCAGTAGGGTGAACGGTTCACAGCAAGGGCCAAACCTGTCAGCGATTTTCGCCAGCCAGGATTCGCAGAGGTCAAGGAGTCTGGGGGGTTCAAATATGGGCGAGCCTCCTCCGGACTATTCTACCATTCTCGCTGAGTCAAATTCATCTTCATCTTTAGAGAGGAGTGACGGTGTGAGGGACAGTGAAAATGGTGGTGTGCCCAGCTCGGCAGTTTCTTTCCCTGTGAGTTCAGTTTGGTGGGATTCTTCGACTGGTGATTTTGCTCCGCCTCCTCCCCCTCCTGATGATGCCTCGGCACCTCCGTCGTACGAGTTGCAGGCACCACCTTCTTATGATTCCTTGTTTAGCAGTACGCAGGCTTGAGGTTTTTTCTTTTTGGGGGGGGGTGGGGGGGGGGGGGGGGCAGATGGGTTGCGGGGGGGGGTACAAGGGAAGGTGCCATGGGTGGGGTTTGGTGATTCATCAGTGTGCATGTGTTTCACTTTATTTTGAGAAAATAATCCATACAAAAGAAAATTTTTATGATTTATTTCTATTATTCACGCAAATTAGAATATAATACCATTTTGGCTTTATGAATTGGATAGTGTTGTTCTGCTGTTCAATCATGTTATGTTTGTGTGCATATTTTCATCTTGCATTGATGAAAAGCAAATGATTTGCATGTGCACACACATGCATGCATGACTGCACACACACACACACACACACACACATATCTAAGATCACTGTAAGGTGGATAGACGTTAAGTTAAAGAACGAACAAAAACACACACACTAAGAACCACTAACGATCAGCTACATCGTACCATTATTTGACACCAAGCAAATACCATCTTACATTGCTCGCTAATTCAACATTGATATGTATAGCAATCGAAACTTACAAAGCACACATTTTATATCGAACTAAAGTCTGACAAGCGTGACTGGCATGTGCATCATCTTCAAAGAAGATATTGTTTTACGTCCTCTCGACCCGGCAAGGTACATATGGGACATGCATCATCTTCAACCTGCTAATTATATTTGTTATAAATTGTTGTCCACATCATATTTGTGATATTGAGTCACTGCATCTAACAAAGATATGAAAGCCACTTCAATCCAATGCATTTTGTTCTTTTATGTTATCTCTTCTTTATTTCCTGAACTATTTACATTTATGGAAATATTATTACCAATATGTTGGGGCATGTGTGCCAGTGTGTATTCTTTTATATGATTGATGAACGGAAAGTAGAGCAGGGCTCGTACGGTCTTTAAAGGTCGGTACAAATTTGTAAAAAACGCCACCCCATTTTTAAGCCCTTAAAAAGTCTGTAAAAACAGCCATTTTGTCCAGAGTTTTTTAAAAGTCTTTATTTTTTATCAACAAGCTTATCCTTCCCAGTACATAATTTAATGATCAGTTCTATTCAGAACAAAATGCCCCGGTACAAATCCTGAAAAGTCTGGTAGGTCACTGTGCATTTGGTGTTTGATATTTTTGTATATACAAGTCACAGAGACTTATCTCCTTTGAAATTCGGGTTGCTCCCATCTGGAAAGATCGTCGACGCAAGCGCAGCGCCACCCATTGTGTGTGTGTGTGTGCATTACCGTCATATACAGTCTTTATATTTTGGGGAAAGGTCTTTAAAAAGTTTGTTAATTTGGATGGAAAAAATCTGTACAAACACTGTAGAGATGTTTTTTTAAAAACTAATGATAATGGGGCGAGTGTGTGTTTGCCCTACTTGAGAAAGTTTGGGTTGTGTCTCCTTTTATGCGCTTTTTAAACATTTTGTTAAAAATTTTGTGTGAAGGATTTTTCTTTCATCAAGGAATTGTGATATAATACAGTGGAACCTCCCTTATAAGACCTCCCATTATAAGACTCCCTCCCATATAAGACCTACTTCTCTGAGACATTGCCGTTCTTTGTAAGTATTAAAACTACCTCCCTTATAAGACCCCTCCATTATAAGACCTCATTTTGGATGGTCTTATAAGGGAGGTTCCACTGTACCCTCAATAAATATGCAAAAGGATGTAATTTAAATGACAGGCAATTATTATGTATCAAAATGTTTATGGTATTCTACAACCTGTACTATTTCTTTGTCATGTTGGTTATTGTCAAGATCACTCCGTAATTATGAACTTTGTTAATATTTTCCTTCAACTGTCTTTGGGAAAGACATTTTAGCAATCTTGTACTTTAGTCATTCTCCCACATGTTTATGACCCTCAATCTCAAAGTTTCAGTTTTATTAAAATAATCCTAGGCTGATCCTAACCCTATCCCTTTCCCCCAAAATGGCACACTGTTGCTTCTCAGTGACAATTTGAGGGGGGGGGGGGTGGCTAAAGTGTAAGATAGCCAATTTATTTTCAACAGTTTATGCAATTTTCTTTCTTTTTTATCCTCAAGAATGGGTTGCGTTGGACATTATATAACATTTATTGCTATGACCTTTTGAGTGAAAAGATGCACAGACCTGGCTAGTGTGATAATTTGTGATATAGCGATACAATGCATTTAATAATCCTCATCATCATTGTCATCAGCATCAGCATCATCATTATATTTAATTTACTGAAGACTCATTACTAACTGCTGAGCAACCTTTTTGTTATTGATGTTTCATTTTGCGTTTTCTTTCTCTGAAGATGCTGAGTTTTCACAGGCGTATGCACTGGTTGTCATAATAACTATTGTTACTTAACATTGTTCACAAATTATGTGTGTTGTAGAGGAAATATTGACCTAAAGGGAACATAAAAAGAGAAATACGCACAATGGTATGTTCAAATGTGATCAGTAAGCATAAATAAAAACTTGATGGCAGCTTTTCCACCCCAATAGTTGCTGTGGTTGTATAAATGCTTTGTTTGATAATTAAACTATTTTTCGGTGTAAATTTCCAAGTTTTGGGTGTATGGTTTTTTTATATAAAATTATGCTCATAGTTTCACCCACCTGGTTTTTTTGTATGTTTGTTTAGTTGAGGTTTTTCTTTACGAATGCAGAAAAGTTGCTCACATCAAACTGGCTGCAATTACAAGTCTTATAGTGGTTGTGTTTTCTGAATATCAGAATTTTGCTTTCCTACTTTATTATAGTTCATTCACTTGAGGTGGGGGTTTTAGTGGGTGGGGGTGGGGTTTCAGTTTATTTACAGTACATGAAAAATTATCTCCATGGTATATGTCTTTTTCTATATTAATAAATAGTTTAATAAATGTTAAATAAGAAAAAGATACAGAAAAGTTTGCAATATATCATGACAAATTCCACCATCGGCTCTAAAAATAAAAGAGTCACAGCTTGACAAAGAATCTATAAGGTAGAGGTGGAAATAGTTATGCCTGTTTACTTTCATTGACAGATTAAGGAACAAAAGAGAAAATTCATTAACGGAAATTATGGTCTTGATGATCCCGAGGTTGATGACAAATTATTCTTGTTTCAATGGTGATTTTTTCCCCTTTCAGGGTTGATATTGTCTCTGATAATAGTTTTCCTTATTAATCTTTTCAGTAGACTTTTAATTGTTACAACAGTGTCTCTGCTTTGCTGCAATATTGCATGTAACTGTGTACAAATATTTGGATTTTACCCTGTGTTCTTTTTTTAATTCTTATTTGTAAGGCTGATGAATTTCATAACAAAACAAAACTAATTATGACAAAGCCTTACTTATCAATGTGTGTGTGTGTGTGTGTGTTTCATGCTCATACTTATGCACTAAGCAACTTTATTTCTCCAGTGTATAATACATGTACTTACTTCGTCTTGGCATAAGGCTATGTCAGACCAATTGACATAAGCTAGAACACCAAGGCTACATCAAATGTTGTTATGTTCTGCATAGTTATGCTGGGATTTTATTTAGCCATGGCAAGCTCCTAGCATAACATCATCAACCCCAAATCCTCCGAAGTCGGAATGTGGCTGCCCACGTGGCGTGTTAATCAAAAACGGTCGCACATGTAATGTTCTCATCCTTAGCTGTTGCATTTGTACCATAGTGTTCAAGTGCTTTGGCTGTTGGGATGATCCCTGGAGTCTTTAAGCCATTGTATGACAACAACAACAACAACAACAACGTACATATATTTTGAACTATATTACAATAAGCATTTAACAAGTTAGATGGTGCTTCACGAATCTATTGAATCTGTAAATATATAACAACTCAAAAGAATTCAAGGGCCACTTGCAGATTTGGCACGCTTTTTAACCCTTTCACCGCCAATGTCGCATTTTTGCACCACAATCATTTAATACCGGTGTCATTAAAACCCTTGAAATCAGGGTCTGATATTCAATGATATTGTGTTCGTAATTTTGGGCAGTAAGGAATGACCCTATTCTAAATGTGTCACAGAGAAATCCCACAATATTGCAGACAAAATATTTTCTGTACCTAAGTAAGTCTAATAGAAATGTTTGGCTCAAAGATGGCTGGCGGTGAAAGGGTTAAAATTAAAATTGGTGTCACAAATACAAACATGTTTTACCAAATTTCATGTGAAACTGCTGTATTGCATTTATCTGTCATTTGATCTGTGCCAACACTTCTTACTGTGGTACCTTAGTAGTACAATGCATGGCGTGCTCGCGTGTGTGTGTGTGCATGTGCGTGCGCGCGCGCGCGTGTGTGTATGTGTGTGTGTGTGTGTTTCTGTAAGTTGTGTACCTTTTTCAAGATATGCGTTTTTGTTCATTTGTATATATGTACTTTTCTATATTCTACTCATGTAAAATGTATGTATGTTCGTCATGTTCTATAAGATAAATTATATTCTATGCTGTATTTGTATTAAATATGTAAAGCGCTTAGAGCCCTAAATCAGAGAATAGGCGCTATATAAATAATCATTATTATTATTATTATTATTATCTGTCCCCTATGGTTTAAAAGAAAACCCTAGAAATCAATCAAATGTTAGTTAATTCTTCTGTTTTAAAACTAGAAATGAATAAAACAGTGCTTGTTTTTTTTCTATTTTAAAACAAGAAATGACCAAAACATTGCTTGCTTTTTCTGTCTGTTTTAAAACTAGAAATGAATAAAACAGTGCTTGTTTTTTCTGTCTGTTTTAAAACTAGAAAATGAAGAAAATGTTGCTTTATTTTTGTATCTGTTTTAAAATTAGAGGTGAATGAAATATTGCCCACTTTCTCTATCTGTTTTAAAACTGGAAATAATTAAAATATTGCTCACTTTGTTATTCAGTTTTAAAAGTAGAAACGAATGAACTATTGCTCACACGTGGTTGTGTACTTTGACAAAGTGTCAAGCACAGTTGGTATGGTATTGGAATTCTATGCCTGTGTGTAATTGCAACTTGAGAAACATATCATGTATTGAATTAAAGTTATTTTAGCTTAAAGCTAAGTTGTTTGTGTGAGCATATTTTATGTGTGTGCGTGTGAGAGAGAGAGAGAGAGAGAGAGAGAGAGAGAGAGAGAGAGAGAGAGAGAGAGAGAGAGAGAGAGAGAAGGGCAAAGCCAGGGTGCGCTTAATTGTAACACTAACTAGCTCTACAAATCCCAAAACACTGCTTTACACTAATTACAATCGTTGGTGTCACACCAATACCCCATCACACACATGCACGCACGCACGCACACACACCAAATCACCAAGAACAGAATGAAAGCAAGATGGCAAAGCCATATGAACAGACTTCCAGTTCAGCAGCAAAGAAAGGAAGTAAAACAAATAAAAGTTAATTAAAAAGTCTCATATGGCTTGCCATTTGTCATCAGGCTGACAATGCTCTATAAAAATCCAGCAAGGCATTGTCCAGGTTGACAACACCAGGCTCATCCCAGCACCGAGCCGCCAGAGAAGAGGACATGATCAGCAACTGTCATCCATCCACTGTCGCACTGAATACAGACGAAATTCATTTTCCCCTTGAACTATCTGCGACTGGAACGGGCTACCTGAGGTGGCTGTGTCTGCCACCTGTTCCAGCACCTTGCAGTCATCCATCAAACAACAATAGATTTTTTTTTTTAAAGGTGTTCCTGTTTTGATGCGTCATCATGTTGGGGATCCACAGGGAGAACCAGCTGGCTGGGTCATTGTAGATTAGGGTTTTCTCTTTTTCTTTTGCTCTCTCTCTTTTACTTTATTTCTTTTATGTTCTATTTTATTTTATTCTTTTGATTCTCCAACTTCGGACCTCGACCGAAATAGTGCCATAAAAATCAAATTTAACCGGAAGAAGAAGAAATAAAATAAGAGGCATCATTGTGGAGACATGGAGTACTATTCACCATATTCATAAATGACTTACCTGAAGAAGTAAATAGTGAATGTAAGGTCTTTGCTGATGACACAAAGCTATATAATACATCTGGTAATAAAGAAACATTACAGTCAGATTTACACTCTCTACAAGCATGGTCAGAGAAATTGAACTTATATTTTAATGTCCAAAAAATGCAAGGTAATGTACATTGGAAGGAAAATCCCTAAACATGATTATTACATGAAGCTGAACTGCACAACAAGTAAAATTAATCAACTCAACTCAATACAACTTCCTATGTATGTGAAAACGAGAAAGACTTGGGAATAACTTTTGATCCATCGTTGACATTTGATACACATATACAGAACTTAACCAGTAAAGCTAATCAAGTAATGGGTTTAATTAAAAGATCATTTGACTATCTTCTTAAAGATATATTAAATTATACAAGGTTATGCTTCGACCTCGCATAGAATATGGTAACTGTATATGGCATCCTGACCTAAAGAGACAATCAATAGCAATTAAAAAAGTTCAGAGAAGAGCCACAAAATGAGTTAAAGCATATAAAAAATATGTATTATGAGGAACGTTTAAACTTTCTACAATTACCATCTTTAAGAGGAAGAAGTCTTGGAGGGGATCTTATTCAAGTATATAAAATTGTGCATAATCTTGATGATATAAATTTCAAAGACTTTTTCATAAAAATGTACAGTAGATAAAACAAGAAATAGTGATGGTAAGTAGTTTCTTAACAGATCCAATACTAACACCTGCAAACAATGAATGAATGAAAAATGGTGTTTTACGTCCTCTCGGTCATAGACACATGGGACATTTGTAAATACAAAGATGGTGGGAACAATACTGGCTGCAATGCCCGGAGGCAGTGCAACACCAGTAAAGTCCCGAGTTTTTAACAGCATAGATAGGTGTAGCGGTAACCACTCGGTTAAACCTCATCGGCTATGGTACCGCCACAATGCTTTTTTAACACCTGCAAACAGAATTAATGAACTATTGTGTTTTACGTCCTCTCGACCCGGCAAGGCACATATGGGACATGTATTAGCATTGGGAATATGAGAACGAAAAAGATAAAACAATAACAAAACAGAAAAACACAGACTCCACAACAATAAGGACAAGACACAAAAGGAAGAGGCGGAGGTAGGTATCTGGTTGGGGAGTTAGCAATAAGCATTTATATTGACAACATTTAAAATTGTAAAACTTCTACTACCAATAAGGTTTCCATATGATAAAATAGTGAAAGTGATATAAAATTTGCATATTAAGAATCATGTAGTAGCCGGCCTAGACCACAACCCTCCAAATTGTAGATTAAACTACATGATTAAAATTTTAAAAAAATGTATTTTAATAATGAAAAACCAAAATTGGCCCATTACTTAAGTTAAATGAGAATATATACAAATATGTGTATGATATTTACAAAATTTACATTTAAAAGATAAAAAGTTTATAATTTTAATCGTCCTACCAGAGGGGGGGGGGGGGGGGGGGGGGAGGAACTCCCTCCCCTGGGACTTCCCAATTAAGGGGATATAATTACATCACGGACTTTATAGATTAAATTATGATCCCAGAAGAAAAGAAAGAGCGAGGGGAGGGGGCCCGGAGGATCTCAGCGGCCCGGGAGAGGGTGGACCCACCGAAGGAAGGGTACGCAGGCCATCCATACACCTGCAAACATTTTTTTTACCTGTTAGTAAAAAAATGGGTAAAGGTCAAGATCAAAAATCTTTTGGACGAAAACACAAATTTGAAAATAAAATTTAAATGTTTCGATGAATAAAAAAGCAGTTCTCTTAAAAATGTATTTGTTATTAGTTTTAGATTAAAGAGATGCAAACCACTAAATAATTTATCAAATCAAATTCATTGAGAAGGGGCGTAAAAAGGGCCGAGAGGCCTATAAATAGCCCTACACTACTACCTACACGTGTACATGTGTGTGTAACCTTAGGCTCCCGGCCCATGTGTGTGTAACCTTAGGCTCCCGGCCCACCCACCCCACCCAGCTCCCAAGTGCTTTCGTCACAAAGGAGACACAAAACCCCCAAAACACAGATAGCGTGACACCCTCTACCACCCCACCCCACCCCCAACAAAAAAGAAGAAGAAAAACACCCTAGAAATGAACTGTGACAGTGCTAACACGGCCAGACGGACTCATGATGAACACAAGGATACATATACAGTCGAACCCGCTTATAAGAAACCCGCTTATAAGAAAACCCACTTATAAGAAAGCAATTTTTTCCCCGGCCGAACTCCTTCTTTCTTAAAGCCATCCTTAGCTGCCTGAATTCATTTCGGGCGAACGCGTGATCAGCAGAAACGAGAAAAGTCAATTAGTGTTCTTTTCCTTTTCGCCCGAACAAACAACGAATCAATTGATCGCCGAACAGTGGGTTTGGTCCTTAATCTGACCCGAAATGAACTGTGCGGAAGTGTACCTTTGACCTCCAACCTCATAGCGAGGCTCCAAAGCCTACTTCGGTAAACATGTAGGCTAGGCCTAGGCCTAAGCCTAATCCCCCCACCCCCTTAAATTTCTGCATCGAAAGAAAATAACCGAGAACTAACAGTTTTGTTTTTTGTTTTTTTCAAAAGGGGAAGTAATAGCATTGAATTATCTTCATATAATGAAATGATGTGATGATGACAGATCGATGAACATGCCTTTGGTCTGTTCCGTGTTCGTGCTGATCGAGTGATCCAACTCTCTTGTTCACAAAACTGAAAGAAGCAGACTTTGAAGTTCGTAAACATGACGAGGGTGACAAAACTACATCTTTGCATTATGACCTAGGCTAACATCTGACGGCAAGAAAGAAAAAGAAATCGGAATAAAAAACAATGGCATATTTTGGATAGATCATTGATCTAAAAATAAAGATCAGCAACAATTTTTTTTCCTTCAAGTATGAAGAGTTCTCGTGTTCAGCCGAACACGACATGGGAACGAGATTCAGGCAGAATGGCTGTTCGGCGAGCAAACCAACGGCTGTTCGGCGAGCATGTTCGGGGGCCATTAAGGGAAAACCCGGTTCAGCCGAACATTTCTGTTCGCCGAACACCGATTCGGGCTGTTCGCCGAACAACTGTTCAGCTAAGGGTGGCTTTTATGTATTATCAAAACTCGGATATAAGAAAACCGCTTATAAGAAAACTCAGTTATAATGAAGCAAATTCGTTCTCCCATCCGCGATGTAAACTCGATAATAAGAAAATGATTTCATACAAGGGAGTTGGTTTGCAGTTCATTTTCTTATAAGCGAGTTTGATTTTATTATAAGCGATTTTGCAAGACTTGATTGCAAGACTAACTGAGTTATTTTTGTTCCTTAGATTTCATGCTTTCCTTCAGTATTCTGTACAAAATAAATGCTGAGAAGAAGAAAAAATACGAATGCCTGTACCTTTGTGTTAGTTAAGCGCATAGAGCTCCACATTTGGTGGAGGAATGCGCTATATAAATGATTCACTATTATTATTATTATTATTAGTTGCAGTGAGACTAGAGTAGCCTACCTTAATATAGAAAGATACTCTAAGTGAGCCTGCCCATCCTTTGCAATGGCAGAGAGGAAAAGACAGTCTACAGCCGAACCCGCTTATAAGAAACTCGCTTATAAGAAAACCCGCTTATAAGCAAGCAGTTTATTTTCCCTGGCAGAATTCCTTCTTTCTTATGCATTATCAAAGCTTGGATATAAGAAAACCGCTTATAAGAAAACTCGGTTATAAGGAAGCAAATTGGTTCTCCCATCCGCAATGTAAACTCGGATATAAGAAAATGATTTCATACAAGGGAATTTGGTTTGCAGTTCATTTTGTTATAAGAAAATGTGCTTATAATGAAGCAAAACAAATTCCCTGCTGAACTTCTTCTTTCTTATCTATGATCAAAACTCGGCTATAAGAAACTCGCTTATAAGAAAACTCGGTTATAAGCAAGCAAATTCCTTCTCCCATCCGCAATGGAAACTTGGACATAAGAAAAGTATATCATACAAGAGAGTTGGTTTGCAGTTCAGTTTTTTTTTTATAAGCGAGCTCTATTTTCTTATAAGCGAATTACCATTGACAACATTTTCTTAAAGACCCACCAGATCACATGTCAAAATCATGGGTTCCACATGTTTCCCTCTTATTATTATTATTATTATTTAAGAAAATGTATATAGCGCTTCACATTTAAGCTCTAAGTGCTTTACAATTGCCCTAAAATTATTCATATTGAAAACAACCGCTTACACATTATTACACACACACACACACACACACACACACACACATGCACACAAAGAAATATGTACATACTAAACTAAATATAAATAAAATACATATACATAATAAAATAACAATTTACAATCAGATTACATTAAAAAATCAATTTTCAATTTACATAAACAAGTTACACATTCACAATGACCGCAAAAGTAAAGTATACATATAGGTACACACAAGGTTCACAAACATTCAAAAATAGAGAAACACGCTCATAAAAGCAAATTAAGACAATTATAGCTGGTACGAAATCTTGTTTTGACCAGGTTTGACTCCCATACAAATGCCCCCAAATTGAAAATGAAACATTTTAAAGAGCAGCCTCAATTTTAAGTTGGGGGAATTTGTATGTGGGTCACAGCTACCCAGAAAAAACAAGGGACTTAATCGTGTTGGGTCAGTGTGTCTTTAAAAGTGAGTTGGACCTGAACTGAAAGGATGTTCCGAGAAAATTGAAGTCGTTCCAAAAAGGGAAAGTTTACTTCATACCAGTTGCGTCACAGACAGTCTAAACAGTACATGCACTTGATTGCAAGACTAATTGAGTTGTTTTTGTTCCTTTATTCTATACTTTCCTTCAGTATTCTGTGCAAAATAAATGTTGAGCAGAAGAAAAAAATATGAGTGCCTGTACTTTTATTTTCAGCAGCAATGGCAGAGAGGAAAAGGCAATCCATTTCTTTAAGAAGACAAATACAAATAACTGAATATGTGGACGAAAATCCACATAAACAAAAGCAAACGATTGATAAAAAGCTGCATGGGTGGACAGTAAATGGTAATAGTTCAGTACAAGAAAGGTGAAGGGGTATGTATTTGATAACAGTGAAAAGGGAAAAAAAGCTGGTTAGTTTGAGTGGTTGTAGGCACCTTTAAATCTTCTTCTTAGTAGACGATTTTCATTTTATGATGTAAGAAATGCATCAAATTAGGAACAAGGATGTTCTCTTCATTTTGTTTCGGATATAAGAAAACTCGAATATGGTAATAAGCAAAAAATGATCTCCCTTCGATTTTCTTATAACCGAGTTTTGCTGTATTTTGATTTTATGATGTAAAACATGAGTCATAGGTGGCAAGTTTCTTTATAGTCCATTGGCATTGTACAAACGCAAATACAAAATTGTCTTCCATTGTCTAAAATGAGTTATACATCCAAATTAGAATATTGATTAAAAACAAGAAACAGAAATTTACATTTAAACAAATGTTACTCTCACCCACTCATTCATCTGCTCTCCGCTATCTTGCTCGCTCATCATGCAACTCACACCACGTCTGCCTTCATTTTTGTTTTTAATTTTCTGTTCCGTTCTTTCTTTTTTTCCTCCTTTGTTTTGCATTTCCCCCCCTTTTTTCATGCACCAAATTAGGTAAAAGCATTTTCTCTTCGTTTTATGTTTCTGTTTGCCTTTAATTTTATTCTTTTATTTTTTGCATTTTTTCCCATTCAAATCGGTTATAAGAAAATAAATTCAAAATGTTTTCTTATCGGATATAAGAAAACCCGTATATAAGAATTTTTTATTTTTATCTCCCTTTGATTTTCTTATAACCGGGTTTTACTGTATATAGTATTATACCAGGATATCTCTCCCATTCCAAAGGCTGTCTGCGCGTGCCCACCAACCCCTCTCCACCCAAGCTAGTAGCTTCCCTTTCTCTATTAAGCCGGTGACAGACTATGTGACTGCCTCATGTGATTTGATCAGGTCGTGACGTTTCACCTCATTTGCATACCACCCTTCTCGATCAGTCTGACTCAGTCGGGCCCAGTCAGGTGACAGGGCCGAATAGGGCGGGTTCTAAATTTCACTGATCGAGTCTGATCGAGTCAGATTGCTTGTGACCTCTTCTGTGTGGGAAACAAAATTTGATCTACGTCACGACCTGATCGAGTCATATGAGGCAGTCGCATAGTCTGTCACCGGCTTTATACAGTGTAAAAAGAGAATGGGGCAGGACCATCGAGGTACTAAACGGAGAGCTTCCAGTGGCCGCGTTTTATGTTACCAAAGCGACGCCATATTGCTAGGATTGTGCCACTCCCACCGCAGCAGCAGCAGCAACACATGTACAGTAGGCGGTCAGTGTGTTTGTGTGTGTGTGTGTGTGTGTGTGTGTGTGTACGAGCGTGGAAGGGGGATTCAATGGTGCTCAGTATTTGTTGCATGTTACATAACACAGACAAGGTTTTATTATATGTACCATGTTATTGTTACTAATTATGATATGCTATGAATAGCTACAACACTTGTTCAGTAAACCATTTACACCTCGGGTACATACCTACGCATAACAGCTTTAATTTGTCTTTCATGTCTTTTTGTTCGTATTTTTACACAAGTCAGCAAAAGAAGCCAAATGGTTAGAACTAGTTTACAAGAGAGAGAGAGAGAGAGAGAGAGAGAGAGAGAGAGACAGAGAGAGAGACAGAGAGAGAGACAGACAGAGAGAGACAGACAGAGAGACAGAGAGAGAGAGAGAGAGAGAGAGAGAGAGACGGACAGAGAGACAGACAGAGAGAGATAGACAGAGAGACAGAGAGACAGACAGAGAGACAGACAGACAGATAGAAAGACAGACAGAGAGATAGACAGAGACAGACAGAGAGAGACAGACAAAGAGACAGACAGAGTGACAGACAGACACAGAGAGAGACAGAAAGACAGACAGAGAGACATACAGAGATATAGACAGAGAGACAAACAGACAGAGAGATAGACAGGGAGATAGACAGAGAGACATGCAGACAGACAGAGAGATAGACAGAGACAGACAGAGAGATAGACAGACAGACAGAAAGACAGACAGAGAGAGAGACAGACAGAGAGAGAGAGGGAGACAGACAGAGAGACAGACAGAGAGATAGACACAGAGAGAGAGAGAGGGGGAGACAGAGACAGACAGAGAGATGGACAGAGAGACAGACAAAGAGACAGACAGAGAGAGAGAGAGAGAGAGAGAGAGAGAGAGAGAGAGAGAGAGAGAGAGAGACAGACAGAGAGACAGAGAGAGAGGCAGACAGACAGACAGAGAGAGACAGACACACACACACGAGCGCGCACACGTACATTTTAACTGAAGTACTAGTTTGATTGTCTCTCTCTCATCTGTCTGTCTCTTTCTCTCTCTCTCTCTCTCTCCCTCTCTGCACACACACACACACACACACAAACCCATATAAAATTTTAAAACGCGTGCATAAGGAACGCACACATCCTCTTTCTTCTACTATCAACAGAGTATAAACAGCACCCAGTTAGATCCTACACATGGCGATCCCAACCTGCCTGCTGTGGCATCAGTTTTACTGTGTAGTTTACTGCTGGCTCGCGCAGTCACTTCTCTTTACGTCGATGGGCAGGGCGTTGATGGGATCATTACCATCATACTATGCGCTAAGCCATCTTGGTGTTCATAGAACTAAAATAATAAATATGGTGCAAATAGTTTTGCTTTTCTGTTTTACACAAATACCTTCCTGATAAGAAATAACATGTCAAATGTCTCTTCAGTCCCTCTTTGAAACAATGCTGACACTGTCTCGTAAAAAATAAATATATATATAAGGCCTGTGATTGGTAGTAACCGCATCATCATTTGTTTACCTTGGCCTGTTTGGAAGTGGTTTGCTTGAAATGTGTATGATAATTATCAAGCAACCTTTTTTATGTGTGTGTCCAATGCATAAATGATCAACTTTTGAAAAAACAATACTTCCCCTCTACAGTCCAATGCGTAAACGACATTGATCATTTACGCATTGGACTGTAGAGGGTAAGTATTGTTTTTGAACGTCACTTTACACTTGTCGTATAGTTGTTTGTTTGTTGTAGGCCTATAGACCACTGGCGTTAGACCACTAGAACCATATATATTTGTGATCAGCATTAACAGGGGAATGCCGTGGGAAACATTTTGAAGGGGCCAATAGCACAGTGAGAGTGAGATCTGAGGGGGCTCTGAAAGAAAATGCTCATAATGTCAAAACTTGACGTTAGAAGACTATCTATACCTATATAATAACATTCTTGTGGTGTGTGCGGTTTATCTGTGTGTCTGTCCGCCCTGTAACTCCTGAACCACTAAATAGAATCGCTTCAAATGTTGTGTGGTGGTGTATCATGGTACACAGATGGTCCCATATAAATACAGTGACCGTGCTGACCTTGACTTTGACATATGACCTTGAAAACCAAAATTTCGTGTACGGGCCATATCTTTCACACTATTGAACTTACAGACTTCGAACTTGGTATGTATGTTCATTGACTTTTGGTAGTTATGAATATGGTGTACCGAGCAAGGTCGAGGTCAAGGTCAAAGACATTGGTAGATCTTGAAAGTGGTTAAGGTCTATAAATTCGTGTTTTAGTCGTATCTTTCACATTTTTGCTGGACAGAATCGCTTTAAATTTTGTGTGGCAGTGTTTCACCTTGAGTAGAAGACACCCGAACATAAATTATTGGCATTCTGACTTTGACCTTGAAGTTTGTTTGATCTTCAATTACTACAATAATCGGCTAAAATGTGTGTCTGTGTGTGTCTGTTTGTCCAGGCTATTGTGCCCAAACCGTTGGCCATATACCCCTATAACCATACAGGTATATATTCTTGATCATCATAGCACAACCTATTCAGATCCTGAATTTTTAACCGCCAGTGCAAACCTCCGCCAAGGAAGACTCTCAAAACCAAAATTTCCTTCTTTGTGCTATATATTTCAATTGGCGGAAATAAAGTCACAAGAAAAAAAGTAATAGGAAAAAAGGCCATGGAGAAAAAAAATAATAGGAAAAAAATCACAGAAAAAAAGTCACACCTTTTTGTTCTTGGCTTTTCGCGAAGAACAGTTGTGTTTATGTACTTGAATTTGTTCAGTAAAGTATCGTTTAGAAAACAATTTCACATTTCACGTGTTTGAGCCTTTTGTTTTCTTTCGTTCAAGTTGGCAAAAAAAGTATTACATGATTTCATGTTTCATGTTCAAACAATGTGGACAGACTTTTTGATGAGCGAAGTTCATTCGTTCGTTAGATTTGTGAGAGTTGATTCACAAAATTATCATCTTGTCACTTACATTCCAAATTCATCAGCGCAACATCGAATCTCTGTCAACATGGAGGAGATAACAAGTCAGAAGGGAAACAGAAAGTTGTGTATGCTGGGGTTTATGTATACACTACACGCGAGAGAGAGAGAGAGAGAGAGAGAGAGAGAGAGAGAGAGAGAGAGAGAGAGAGAGAGAGAGAGAGAGAGAGAGAGAGAGAGAGAGAGAGAGCTTGTTGAGGACATTTAGAGGAGGAGGAAGACTGAGAGAGGAAAAGAGAGAGAGAGAGAGAGAGAGAGAGAGAGAGAGAGAGAGAGAGAGATATTTAGTTTGTCTTTTAGATCTTTTTTATGAATGTATATCTATAGAGAGAGAGAGAGGGGGGATGAGGAGGAGAGGGGAAGAAAGAGAGAGAGAGAGAGAGAGAGAGAGAGAGAAATATTTGGTCTTTTAGATCTCTTTTAAAGTGATTTAGAGAGAGGAAAGAGAGAGAGAGAGAGAGAGAGAGAGAGAGAGAGAGAGAGAGAGAGAGAGAGAGAGAGAGAGAGAGAGAAATATTTTGTCTTTTAGATCTGTGATTTTTGATGAATAAATAGCTGACTTTTTCTATGACTTTTGTTCCTGTGACTTCTTTTCCTGTGTCTTTTTTTCCGATTACCTATATTTCATGTCTGAGCTGTATCTCACGATCCAGTGAACAGAATGGCTTTAAATTTTGTGTGGTGGTGCATCACAGTGCAGGAATGGTCCCATAAAAAACTATAAACATGCTGACCCTGACCTTGAAGTTTGACCTTGAAACCCAATTTTTTTCTTGACGCCATCTTTCATATAATAGGACTTACAATATTCAAACTTGGGACAGGGGTGGATTGACTAATGATGATTTGGAATATTGGGTAGCGATGAAGGTCAAGGTCAGGGACATAGACCTTGGAGGTGTTACTTGTGTTTTGGCCATTTCTTTCACATTTTTTCAGCTACAGACTTCAAAGTTGGCAGATTGGTAGACTGCCTCAAGGTCATATGTGGACAAAGTATTGATTATCCTAATGACCTTGACCTTGACTTTTGAACTTCTCTTTTATTTACCTGTGGCTGTAGTTTGGACACCATTGGGTTTACACCCACGAAACCATATCACCATGATCTAAGGAATGGAGTTGGAGACATTTAAAAGCCACTTGAACTTGACCTTTACATTTGACCTTGAAGCTGTTACATGATGACGGTCTGTCCGGATAAAAGTGCCCATATTTTCAAAACCGTTGGCGTTAGACCCATATAACCATATATATTCATGATCATCATCATAGCGGAAACCCAGTGGAAGACATTTTGAAGGGGCCAATAGCACAGTGAGAGTGAGAGCTGAGGGGGCTCCGAAAACAAGTGCTCATAGTTTCAAAACCGTTGGCGTTAGACCACAATAACCAGATATATTCGTGATCAGCATTAACAGGGAAATGCAGTGGAAAACATTTGGAAGGGGCCATGCACTAGCACAGTGAGAGTAAGAGCTGAGGGGACTCTGAAAACAAATGCTCATAATTTCAAAACTGTTGGTGTTAAACCACAATTGAACCATATATGTGACCCGATTTCACGAACCGGGTCTTAACTCGCAAGCAGCGATTGTGGTAGAGGCCCGAAAAAGGTTAGGTGGGTCAAAAGTATGGATTTTTAGTTTTCACTTGAAATGGATTCTGCCACCATTAAACTTCAACTTCATGCATTGGACTAAGTGAAATTCAAATTGTAAATGCATTAAAACACATTTTAAATGACATACCTCATGGCAATTATCCTATTTTAATCACCTGTAAAGACTAAATTTTTGATTGAAAACTGTAAACTGAAACCCTGATCGGGCCCCATCATGTTACATATCTCTGGAAAGCTTGTGACCTTAACCTGCTTCTGCTCGCATGCTCGTTTTGAAATCTAACCAATCAGAAGCATGGTATTGCAAAACTTAGGCGTAAACACAGAGTTAGAGAGTTGAAAACTTCGACCAATGAGAGGTTAGGATAGACTCTGTCGCTAGTTACCGAAAGGCAACGCGCAACGGGATTGGTCGAGAGGGAGACAACTTGCTGCTTGCAGTTTCGAAGCAACATGGATATGTTGCAGACGATCTCTTTCGAAAGATTTACTTTTTTGCTCAATTCTCGGCCATTTACAACCCTACCAGCCGCAGATCAAGGAGAACTTGGAGCATTGTTAGCAAAATATTTCAACTCGACGGATTCCGACGATGAAAACGAAACTGACCGTGACGATGACTGCCTCAAAACTGTAAAACCTGCTTCGACTCCGACTCGGCGACTGATACACTAGTCAGTGACTAGGCCTAGTGCTAGGCCTGGGATGGGTCAAAAATCTTTGAACCCCGTTTTCTCAAAATGGCCATCTGCTGGGTTACCCTCTTTAACACCCCATAACTTCCTCATTTTTTGGAGTAGAGCAATAAATCATATATTAAAAGAAAGGTAAGTGTCTGCAGAATATGTAAATGCTAATATATCAAAATCTGCCATTTTCACCGTAAGACCCACTTTGTGGTGATGGGTCACATATGATCAGCATAAACCACAATAACCATATCAGCATTAACAGGGGAATGCAGTGGAAGACATTTTGAAGGGCCAATAGCACAGTGAGAGTGAGAGCCGAGGGGCACCATAAACATGGACTACAGTGAGTGGGATACATCAGTTTTGAAGTGCTATCCTGGTAACTGCTATTGAAGCTTAAGACCTGTGCCGGGGAAAAGCTGCTGCAAAGTGAAGTGAGCGCAGGGCGTAGCAACCGCGGGGCGTTGCTGCTAGTTAAATATATAGTACCAAAAAACCCTTCAGTTTTCAAGATCAAACTTCAAGGTCAAGGTCAGCACGGTCATTAATATCAAAAGGAACCGTCCTTTATAATAGACTTTTAATATACCAAATTTGATTAAAATCCATCTAATAGTTTTTGAGAAATTCAACACACACACGCGCACGCGCACACACTCTCTCTCACACACACACACACACACACACACACACACACACACACGTACAGTGCCTATATATCTTGTTCAATGCTCAAACTTAAAAGATATTTCCAGTTTCCTTTTTGTGTTTTACCAAATAATGACGAGACTGTTAGTCTGCGTCCTTGCCTTCTTCATCCTCTGCGCCTTCGATCTTCATCGCCTTCGTCAAAGCCTGGAGGAAGGGGGCCGATTCACTAGAGCTGGGTTCTGGGTTACTAGTATTCTACTTTGATGTATACACACAAAAGAGCTGCCCTACAAAGTCCAAAGGGTAGGTTAGGCTAAGAAACCCTGTCTGAAATATATAGCTTATACTTTCTCTTTCTCTCTGTCTCTATAACACACATTACATACACACACATAGGCCTACACACACGCGCATGCACAAACACACACACACACACTCGTGCACAAACACGCACATGTACCGTGAGCCAGGCTCCCCCTCTCCCTGTCCAACTCCCTATAGCCCCTTCAAAAACGGGACAGACACACCCCATTTTTACTGTCCATGAGACGCTACGCCCAATTAGACGTTAAACCAACCATTGAGAGAGAGAGAGAGAGAGAGAGAGAGAGAGAGATTGAGATTATAGAGATCACCGATAGCCTATCTCCCCCCCCCCCCCCCCCCCCCCCCCCCCCCCTCACCGTTTTCCAGCTCGGTCTCCATTAAAAAAAAAAAAATCAGTCACACGGCTCAGTCGATGGACACAATGACACTCATTTTCTATAATTTTCATGTCTATACCCAATAAAGTAATATGAAAGTTTACAATTTGAACCTAAAATGTTAAAATTAAAAGCAAGAAAACAAAAAAAGAAAGTAAAGAAAGAAAGGGGCATGGAAATGTCAGTAGGGTTGGGGGTGGTGTGCGTGTGAGACTAACTAAAGAATGATACTGAGTACACTGAGAAAAAAACTTATAGAAAAAGCATAACCACGTTTAAAACCTATAACTCTATATAGTTACTGTTTGAAACAATGTCGAATTAGCTTTAATTAAGGGTAATTCCAACTATTCTCACGTTAATACAAAAGAAAACAAGTCCGACTCGCTTCCGATTATGCCGGTTAGCAGACGATGGCGGGAACATGGAAGGTTGTAATGGAGGAGGGGGGAAAGCATGGTGGCAACGAACGCTCCTTCCCCACACCTTGGTAAAAGTGGGAGTGTCGACCCGAACAGATGGTGGGTGAACGACCATGCGCTCACTTATTGCACGGATATTAGAGACTTTCTGATCTTGGGATTTCTGTGGATGTTAGACGATAACATTTGTTACGCCGTGAGTGTATTAAAAATGCGAACCACCCCTCCAGAAAATGGTTAAAATATGATCTGCAAAAAATGTACACAGGGAGGGGGGAAGAAGGGAGGTAATTAATTAGTGTCCGCAAATAAGGACATATTTCTACCCTGGGAGAGTAGTTGTTGAATGTTTTAAACTATATCGGTTTAGAAAGGGTATATGCAGAGATCTACACCCTAACCAACTCAATTATGGATCATAAATAAATAATTTAGGCCAAATGAAAAAGTTGAGCTCAGTGCGCATGCCCAACGGGGTGGTGGAAGGTGCTTCGCCCCCCTCCACACAATGCAGAATCGTATTTTTTCGATTTATTGTTGCTTG
The DNA here is from genome assembly GCA_017654935.2 of Phymorhynchus buccinoides. Taxonomy (NCBI): domain Eukaryota; kingdom Metazoa; phylum Mollusca; class Gastropoda; order Neogastropoda; family Raphitomidae; genus Phymorhynchus; species Phymorhynchus buccinoides. The sequence goes on from CM065706.1 coordinate 15,912,851, forward strand.
GAGCAGTCATAAAATTTAAAATAGCCAAAAATAATTATGACTGCATGGCCCAAATCGAAATTTATGCACTTCAGACCCTTGCATTCTAAATTTACTAAGTAGGAGCAAAAAGAACACGCCCAAAATATACCAAGGGAGATAATTTTTCGGTACCTCTCTCGCGTTTTAAGTTAAAGAAAAGACTTCCTTGATGTCCCCCGTTGGACCCCCAGATTCTTCATCCAGCAAGATTGACCAAAAACATCCAATCTTCCTGCCCTCCGGTAAATATTTAGCCTACCAATTTGATAAAAACTTGATTTTTAATAAACAAATGTGAGTTTTCACGTAAAATTGAGACCATAAACAGTGAGTTTGGTCGAAAATTGTTTGACCCCTCCACAGCTTGTTTGGGTTTGCTGGGGAGGTGGAGGTACAAAATGGGGGCGAAGGAATGGGGGTGACGCGGTGTTGAGTGGATCGAGTGGTGGTGGTGTGAAGGCCAAATGTATCGTAACATTTTGAGATATCTCATTATCTAGGTACATCAGACAGCTTGAGTGCACTCTGTTTATTAAAATTTTGAAAGGTGAATTCTTAAAGGCATTCCACATTGCCTTTTTAAACCCCAAAATATTGAGTTTGTGGTTTAGGCGGTGGGTGTTACCGTACCGTGACCGTCAGTTTCAGGTTAGCCTGAGGCGGATCTACTGGTTGTGCGATAGTTGTGTTATCATGAGTTAGCTCAGTTTTACAATAAAATGTAATCAAGGTCGCTTTTTTACTAGCATGAGTTTGGGTGGGAGATTTTAATAACGTTTATTCTTACTTGCACTAAACAATATTTCTTGCCATATGTTCATAAATATGCAGTAATAATGATACACAATGATAAGGTGATTGTCTGTCACAATAATATCCACATTTATCTCGATAAGAGAAGATAAAATCATAATTCATAGAGGGGAAGAATTCAATCCAGGCTTTCTGTTAATAGACTAGACGTCTACAGGGAATGACTCGATGAGGGATGAATGTGGTGGATTGGATATTGTCCCTATCTCAAAATGAATTTTCAAGAACTATTGAAGTGACTTTAATTTAAAACAAATTTTATTCTTTCGAACTTTATTCTTTTGCACCAAAAAATGATACGAAGGTTTTTGTTAGATATTTGGACTTATGATAGTTGAAGAAAAACTTAAAATTTGTTAAAATTGAAGAAAACTAAATTTAATTTGAAAAAATGAAAATATTTTGGATTCATGATTAATGGCTTTGAAAACATGAACTCTCTCTCTCTCTCTCTCTCTCTCTCTCTCTCTCTCTCTCTCTCTCTCTCTCTCTCTCTCTCTCTCTCTCTCTCTCTTCAAGTTCAACAAATAATATTCATGTATTTATGATTTTATCTCTTCTCTTTGTTGTTTGCTGTGGTTGTCTGCCTGTCTTTATTCTGTCTTGAAAGTAATAACCTACAGTGACTGATACTCTATGCATTGTTTTGTCTCTCTCTCTCTCTCTCTCTCTCTCTCTCTCTCTCTCTCTCTCTCTCTCTCTCTCTCTCTCTCTCTCTCTCTCTTCAAGTTCAACAAATAATATTCATGTATTTATGATTTTATCTCTTCTATTTGTTGTTTGCTGTGGTTGTCTGCCTGTCTTTATTCTGTCTTGAAAGTAATAACCTACAGTGACTGATACTCAATGCATTTTTTTTTCTGTGTGAACCTTTTTTGATAATAATTAATATATATACTCCCAGTTCTGTAAGAACAGGAGTTGATTGGAATGGGAAAGAGGACATGTATTTCTCTGTCTGTGTGTGTGTGTATGATCAAAATTTTCTTCCTTTTTGTGCCTAAGCTATTGAACCATTCTTAAAGAAACTTGGCAGAATGGTTAGTTAGGTACTCCAGATGCAGATCCGTGGCATCAGATTGACCAAAGAACAAGCGATACAGGACAATTTAAAAAAGAAAACAAAACATGAATCACAATCGCGGCCGATATCGGGATCGTGTTCATTAGTCACACTCACTTTGTCTACACCCCCCCCCCCCCCCCCCCCCCCCCCCCCCCCCCCCCCATTACATTACGATCTTCTATCGCTCTTTTACTGTCGATATCCGACCTAACAAAGCCTAAAACTTCATTATCTAAGCAAACATTGACGATAATTTCCAGTAGGAAAGCTTTGCCAACACGAAAATCTTCCATATTTGATATGAAACTTGATTTTTGGACCAAGCAAAACCTTGAAAAATTAAATAGACAACTAAAAAAGCAATTGTGGCTCGCCGGACGGAAGAAAAGGAAGCAGCTGAGCCTCGTTCTGAAGCGAAAGTAAGGTTATTTCCATTTTTAGTTACGAAAATAATGTCCACGAAGCGCTTCTTTTGAGTAACCCTCTGCCGGCGACACAGTGTGTCTGCAGCGTGCTATTAAAGGTTAATGACCAGAGCTTCAGATTGTCGGTGTGCCCGCGTCATTGACCCATTCTTTTTATTGATGGCGCATGTCAACACCTTGTGATGCGCCCTTGGGACGCATCCCATTCCATGATAATTCCGTTTTGGTTTTTACCAAAGGTATCTTGCTATCCTCTAGTCGTTTTGCTAGATAAACTGTCTTTATTTTGAACATAGACACACGTGTGCACCTACAAAAATCATTACGCCACATAAGTGGCCCATCATTTTTAAAATTGACCCTCATTTTGTGCAGCCATGAGTCATGACCCATGAAGTCTGAAAACAATCTGAAGCTCTGAATCTGATGACAAAATACTGCTGGGTTGTGCCTGCACACACACACACACACACACATACGCACACACACACACACACACATATATTTTTGGTATAGATAATCGTAAAGCGCTGTCAGCTATGTTAAAAGATTGCGCAATTCGAATTAAATTTCTGAGATTTGCAATTTGTAGATGAATTATTGTTTGTGGATGAATTCTATGGGGGGGAAAAGCAGCAATTTAGTTCACTGTATAGTAATCATGACTACTATTACTGTAGTACTATAATCGCCTTGTTTGTCTGTCTGTCTGTCCAGGCAATTGTGCCCAAACCGTTAGTCATGTATCCCTATAACCGTATTTATTCTTGATCATCATCACTCAACCTATTCAAATCCTGAATTTTGAACCTCCAGTGCAAACCTCCGCCAAGGAATACTCACAAAACTGAATTTTCCTGTGTGCTATATGTTTTATGTCTGTGCTCTTATCTCATGAACCAATAGAGTATAGACAGAATGGCTCCAAATTTTGTTTGATGGTGTCCGTGCAGGGATGGTCTCATGGAAAAAAAATAGCGTGCTGACCTTGAAGTTTGAACTTGAAAACCAAAATTTCTTCTGGAGACCATATCGTTCATATCATTAGACTTACACATAGTTACAATGTTCAAACTTGGCAGTGGGGTGCATTGGCTAATGGTGATTCAGACTATCGGGTACCAATGAAGGTCAAGGTCATAGACCCTGGATGTGTCAAATTTGTGTTTTGGTCATATCTTCAACATTGTTTTAGCTACAGATTCAAAATTGGCAGGTTGGTACAATGGTAAACTGACTTAAGGCCATGTATGGTGCAAAGCATTAACTAAATCTACTGATCCTGGTGACCTTGACCATGACTTTTTAGCTTCTTTTTTTTTAGCAGTGGCTATAGTTTGGACACCATTGGGTTTACATCCACATAACCATTTATATTCTTGATCATCATGATCTCAGGAATGCAGTGGGAGACATTTGAAGCCATTTGACCGTGACCTTGACATTTGTCGGGCTGTAACTGAAAACAGTTAGCTGTAGACCACTTAAACCATATATAATCGCAATCAGCATCTCTTGGGGTATACAGTGGGAGACATTTCGAAGTGCTATTCTGGCGATTGCTATTCTGAAGTCCCAGACCGTTCGCATAAAACTAACAACTGTAGTTTGAAGACTTCGTTGGAGATCCCTATAGCCATGTATATTCATGATCAGCATCACCGGGGCAATGCAGTGGGAGATATTTCAAAGTGCTATCATAGCAAGCTATTGTGAAGACCTGTCTCAGGGAAGAGCTGCTGCGAAGCGAAGCGAGCAGGGCCTATCTGCTACTTTATAAGGAGCTATCTTGACTTTAAATTAAGTTACGTTTTGGAAAATATCATTTTGTTGTTGGTTTGAGTGTACAGTGTAACTGTTCATATCAGTGTCTTTGTCACTATGTCAGCAATGTTTTTATTATTATTTTATTGCAATTTGACATTCATTTTCTTTTACCTTATAACAATATAAGTTATGCTCATTTTAGAGTAATGTCAATGTGTGCGTTATTTTGTATCATTTTCACCCATCTTATTGCAGGATCTCATTGTTAACTAAAAAGATCGGTAACATAGTTCCATACTAGTGGGGATTTTAATAACAGTAAAAGATCCATTAAAAAAAAATTAAGGCAATATAATGGTGGTGTGTGTGTGTGAGGGAGTTTGAGCTCAGTCTACCTAACTCTAATGAGATAAGTCAAATCATTGATTAAAATTGTGAAAAGATTATGATGTTGATTAAGTTGAGTGTGCTTGAAAGCCTTAAAACACTTAAATTTATACCTGTTGATTGTTATGTAATTGCCTTGAGCATTCTTCATCATTTATAATGTTGGTTTGTGTATACATCATGTATGTGTTTGGTTTGTTTCCAAGTTTGCATTTTTCTATATAATTTGTTAATCATGAATCTGCAAATGATAACAGGGCACTGTTTATTGATTAATTTTGTTTTGTGTTGAACACAACTTTTGATTTTGTATCATGTATGTATCCATTTGTACTTTGGTCTAACTGTTCCAAGTCCCATGACACTGTTTTAACAATGTCCTGAGTGCATGAGACTGGGAGGAGGGTGTTTTGCAATATTATCCACTTTCCCACGCTTTTGGCTTGCTCAAAATCTCTCTCTCTCTGCTTTCTTTTTTATAAGTGGTCCTAACTTGCAAAGTTGTCTGTTGTACACTATTACCACTTGTAATACTTTTTTTTTATATCTGCCAGTTGTTGGTGCGATGTGAGAAGATTGCTTTGACTTTTATTTTAGGGGCTTATCTTTCCTTCGTACTGTAATGAATAAACTACATTTGCACATGTGTTGGGTGATTTTTAAGTTGCACAAAAAGGATTTAGCCATATTGTAATTGATTTTACTTTTTGGATAATCCTTTTCACTTTTTTCAGCATTGGTTACACAAAGGCGGTTTATGCTGTTAGATTGCTTTGAATGTTGTATTTTTGCTAACACGATAGTGAAAATAACCTTGTGAGATAAGTTTATGCAAGACTTATTTCCATGCTTAACTATGCTTTTTAAAGAAAAACCAAAACCTTTAAGTCCCCAAGTTGTCTTTTGCTAAAGTTGTTTTTAACACACACACACACACACACACACACACACACACACACACACACACACACACACACACACACACACACACACCTCTCCTCCGTCTCTCTTTCTTTCTTTTTTTCCCCAGTTAGTTTTTCGAAACTGCTGAAACGAAAGCACAAAGTTCTATTAGAATTATTTAAAAGTAAAATATTTTTTAAAAGAACTTTTGTTTGTCAAAGTGTTAAGTAACTAACAGGGCTCCCAGGGACCCCCATTTAGGGGTCTATGAAGTACTAAAATAAAGAACCTATCATGTCTGAGAATGTGCAGGGGTCCCAGGGATGTACTATAAAAATGGGTAAAGTAACAAGCCATAGTCTTTGCATTCCAAGTTATGACCTATCAAGGAACTTTCAACATCCATTGTTTTCACTACTAGGCCTACTTCATTGAACTAATTTTCCCAAAATGTTCAGTCTTTTCTCTTTCCCTGACTGCCATTGACAGATTATGTGTGTGCGCGCGCACATGTGTGTATGTGTGTGCACGCACACGTGTGCGTGTGTGTGTGCGCATGTGTTTATGCGAGCACACACTGGCATTCTGAAAACTTCTGTCAAGCTACTCATCAGGTACGCTTGAAATATTATTCTTTTTAGCATTTGCAATGTACATAGCTGCCAACCATTCCAAATTTCCCGGAATGTTTCCGTTTTCCAGTCGCAATTCCGCATTTCCGATTATAACAATACAATTCTGGATTCTGAAATCGCAAAGAAAAAAAAATTGGAATGTCAACCCGCTTGAAAGTGAAAAAAAGTGGATGTTTCCACAGCCATTCCAAATTCCAATCTAACATATCCCGGAAACCATAATCTGTGCATGTGCTGTAGTAACCTTTTTCTCTGAACAAAATGGCGTCAAACAAATCTGAGAACACTACACCGGGAACTTGCGTCATGTTTACCGAAGTTTGCCCTCTATAGGGTGGATATGCGCTTTTGCGACTTGTCGGCATATGCAACACCCGTTCCAAACTTTCACTTTCAACACACTGTATCTTCCATACTTCTGGGCTAACAAAGTTGCTCTTAACTCTTCTACTACCAAGTATGACTTAGACTGTTTACTGTTGCGCACCAAGTAATTTTTGCCGCTGCACTGATTTTCGCACACACTCACTTTAAAAATTCATTAAAAAAATACTCGCTCGAATCATCATGAAAATTACCTGTGTCGATCTGCTGCTGCAAACCCAAGATCGTTTCAACACTTTCGATGCTCTTTTTTATTCGCCTGAGTTCAGATTCTGCCACTTCTTCCACAGTAAATGCTTCGTCGTCACTGTTGCCATCTTGTAGAGGTTCACGCCAAAAGTCGTCAGTTTCCATCGTCGAAAACGCGACAAAAATCGATTGAAAATTACAAAATTTAGCCTACAAATAAAGATGGCGGAAGATTGTGCTTTCCCTGAGCGAACTGCGCATGTCACGGAAGTAAAGGATGTGATGTCACTTCATATAAATAGCGCAAAGTGGGACACCGGGGTTTCCCTAGTATCTGGCGGTCAAACCCGCCCATGGCTAGCAACGGTATACAGTAAACCGGGCGGTTCAACCCGCCGACGGCAGCAGAAGAGTTGTGTTTTCCATGGGCTAATGAATGCATTTCTTTAAACCAATCAAAATGACCGAAAGCGTGGTACTATTTTTGTATGGGACTGGCTTTGCATGCCACTGTGTGTCGAATGCGTCTGCTGTTGCCAGTGTGTCGACATGTTTCTATATGTATCTGCGTGTATCTGTATCCGTTAATAGTGCGTGTGTGACACAAACTGTGTGTGAGCGTATGTGTGTTCATGCGTGGGTTCGGTAGGGTCAGAAGGTACAACTGTATCAGGGTTTGCAATAGCCTACATTGCACTGTCGTATTTGCACACACACTGTCGCCTTTGAACACATACACCCTTAGCTCATTCAGGCAATTTTTGTGAATATTTAGCTTCTTGTTTGGTTCACAAACATCAGCTTTAGCTGATCAGAAATGGCTAAGGTTGAACCTGATTAATGTGTGCCAAGGATAAAGGCAGTCATATTTGAGAAAACATGCTTTCTGTAACGGCCTTGACTGGATGTGTCGCAAAAGCCATATTCGCCCTATAGAGAACAATTTCCCATCAGCGATGTGTCCCATGAAAAGGAAAGTTACGCTTTCTGCGCTGTGTGCTGACGCAACTTCTAAATTTCTTATGGGGGTCTAAAATAACATCGCTATTCACGAGAAGCTTGTACCGTGAAACTGAAAGCAGAAGTCTTCAGTCCAGTTGTGAAAATGCTCGCGATTACGTCGTCATGATATAGTGTTTTGTTGCTATTTTATGCTAAAACGGCACAATCAGTGGAGAGGTAAGCATGCCGTTTTATTCGGCTTGTGTAAGACGATGTTTTCTTGTCAGGAAATGAACTTGAAATGGGGACCCTCTATCCCTCCTGTAGGATCCTCTATGCCATAAGTGAAGGGGTCTCTGGGACCCCTTGTTTTGCGGGACGATTGGGAGCCCTGAGTAATATCTGGTTTACAGAATCTGGTTTTGCAATTTTCTTTTGTGTGGGATTTTTGTTTGTTAACACTACTTTACTAGTACTAACTAATTTTCAGATTTTCTCTTTCAATTTTTATCAGATTCATTTGGGTAAGGAGACTAACCATTCTGCACATTGTGGTACACTAAATCAAGCCGATGACTAACACCGTTTTCGTCTCTCATTTGTTCCAATTTTAGCCAATGCTATCACAGAATAATGCCTTTATCTCAATCATTGACTTACTAATTAATTAAACTGACCCCATTATTGGTCTTTAACCTAGAGAAAATAAAATAATACTTACAATGTTCTTGGGCTTTCTGGGGGGTTACTTAAAAGGGACTGGTGTAAATACTAAATCATAAAATGATGATGATGCTTTGCCCCATGCCATTATTTTTGTGTCCTTGAATTTGTTTCACTCAGGCTGTTTTGCAACTTGAGCTCACAAAACCAATGTTCTTCATCTTTGCAGACTTTTCTTTCTTTCCATGGAAGAATTACTCAAAAATGCCAAGGCTATGCCTAACTCAAGGCTATATGTTCAAGCTGAAGCCGTTCAAACTATTGATACGGGTTATGGTAGGTCCTTTCCTTTTGATGATTTTATCTGCGTTTGTGATGATCTAGCTAGTAGTTTCCATGAAATTTCTTCAATTGATTTATTTAGATTATATTGTTAATGCATGCATTTTGCCTTTTGTGGATCCGTCAATTTTGCATAGCTAATTTTATGATAGTCTGAAACTGTGGCCCTTTTCCTTTTTTTCTGAGATTAGTGATAGCAATGTTGTTAATAATGGTTGATTCTTTAAAGTAAAAGTAATTGAGTATGGAAATATGTCTGTTTGCCTATCCAGCATTTCATGTACCGGGTAACTTTTGATTTGCGATTGATAGAAATTTTTGTCTGCTATTTTCCTTGTGACACAATGTTTATACAGTGGAGTACTCTTAACACAAAATTCAGGGGACAAAGATTTTTTTGTGTATTAATAAAGTCACTATGGTATTAACCATTATTTGTGTTAAGCATTAAGTAATAATAAACAGGGATTTCGTCTGTTTAAACAATTTTTTCTGCATTAACCAATATATGTTATCCAGTTTTGTGTTAAGTGTACTCCTCTGTAAACGCAATCATGCAAATTTTATTAGATTTTCCTTCAACATTATGAATATTTAAAAACTCATGTAATGTTACAAGTTATGTTACAAGTATAATGAAAACATGACTTACAGAACTGCCCAGCACTCCTTTTCGCTACTTCTTCCATAACAAAAGCATCAACACCAAACAGGAACACCAGTAGCAACAAACAAAACACCACCAGCAAGTTAAGTTTATAAGATTTTGACCAAGAAATTGAAAACCCTAAAGTTGATTATCGTCTGTATAAAAGAAGTCTTAAAATTAAATACAAAAGAGTAAGTTAGGGTTGATTAGATATTTTAATATCACTAATTTTCAGTTGCTTGTAAAATTTCAAATTTAAAGAGGCTGAATGGGAGGGAGGTGGGATTGAGGGAACTGCCTGCATGTTGTTGTGTGAAAGCTTTTCCTAGTGTTGTCCTTTCTGTGTGTCTTGCTGGCACAGATTCGCAATGCACTTGGCACTGACAGTATTTTTCGGGTTATAATATTCTATTATTTAAATAGAGATGATAGAGTCATTAGAATTTGGGACATCACATGGTCATTAATGCTCAAGAAAATACCTTGGGTTTAAGTCATATAAAGGATTAGGGATCCTCTGAATCTATAGATTAGCTAGGGATTACGGTCTGTTTTAGATACCAACCTACAACGTGGCATTGTAAGCCATATATTGTAAATGTCCCTAAGATGAAATCGAGTTAGAATGATTATAAATAATACAAACTGGAACACAAATTAAATCAATAGCATGTGGGCTCTTTATCCAAAAACTACATGATTGATATATTCAGACATGCTTTGCAGAAAATATATGAAATAGATACATATTTTTGTTAGCAACCTATTCTACGTGGTCAGCACTGACCAAGTTGTTATACACAAAAGAGCTCATAGGAAACCACAGACAGAGCTTGCGAGGAAAATGTAGCTGTGCTACACATTATTGAATCACACTATTTCATGCACTTGTTTTATTCTAAATTTGATATTTACCGTATTTTACGGACTACAAGGCGCTTCTAATTATAGGGCACACACCCTGAATTTAACTAAAAATGCGAATTTAAGCATAGACAAGGCGCAACATATTTTAAGGCGCATGCATAATGATCGAACAAAAGCAAAAAAATAGATCGAAAACCTGAGATCGACTCAAACAAAGGAGGTCGTATTTTGCCTACTTCTGTCGAAGCAATCTTCAGAACAACAGAAGTTACACTCGCGCCACTATCCGGATATCCATATGATGAATCACTTTTACGAATCGTCTGCGTCAGAGAGCCCAGAAAAGTGAGAATTGATAAACACAGAGTAGATTTCTACAATGCGTTTTGCTTGCCTTGAGCAGCGACATACTTTTCCCCCATGATTGTTATGGCTTTTACTGTTGTAACCGAGGCTGTGACTTCATATCCTGCTTGAAACCCCACCTTGTGACTTTGAATTTGTCGTCTGCATCCGTGGCTTCATTCACGATTTCGGCCTGATAATTGGTCTCAATAGGTACGATGTGAATGGAATTCATAAGTTTGTTTAATCAGATTTCAGTCATACACTAGGCACAAAGCATTTTAATGTGCAGGGGTCTCAGTTGAGGAAAAAAGTATCGCCTTGTAGTCTGTAAAATGCGATACTCCTTCAAGATATTGACATAAAAGCAGTTCTGAGTAGAACCAGTTGACATTCTATGTTTAATGGTATCTATATAATAAATTCAGTGTATTGGTTAAATAGATGAATGGGTGAAGCCAGATCAATCAGCAACAGTGAACATTGGGAATATACATAAACGTCAAAAAGCTTGACAGCTTGATTAGTCCCTATTCTACTACTACTACTACTACTACTACTACTACTGCTACTACTACTACTACTACTACTACTAAGAGGTAATTTTAGAATCCACATGTAACAATGTTAGAGCAGTCTACTTCATTCGCTGGAAGGTCAGATGCTTTTCTAAAGTTTTACTTACTTTTGTAGATTTATTGCTCTACTAGAAACTTGTAGAAATCCATGCTAATCTGGAATCAATTTATTTCTATATTTCCAGCTTGTGAGCTTGTCTTTATTCTTAACTGCTCAATTTTTGCTGCTTAAATAACAATAGAATTTATTAACCCGAAAAATACAGGTCCTAGTCCTGAGCTTTTTTTTATCCTGAACTGCCACAGTGAAGGATATATTATTATGACTTTTTTTTGGTATCCATTCTACACAGTTACATACTTTCCCATCTTTGACTATCTCCTGTCCTTGCTGTTTTGCTGGTGCACAACTGTTTTTCTTTTCCCTGCTGCTCGGAAAAATATTTATTGATATGTTTTTGGTATCTAATTTATCCGTCTTCTTATTCTTTTTGCTTTTCCTGTTTTCAATTTTAAGATATGGTGAAGAGATTTTTTTGTTCCTGTGTTGTTGGAGAATCTTCACAATGACGGCAAATTGCACAATGCATCCGTGGCGCAGTATCATTAATATGGCTGGAATTATCAAGAAAAAGTAAAATTGATACACATGATTTGATCTTAGAAACATCCAATCACTCCCATGTGTTTGTAAAACATCTGGATCTGGAGATAAGTCGCAGACTTCACTTCCGACGATAATCAAATGTAGATGTCACTTTATTGGCAAACATTTCGGACCCTGCCCTTTATCAATGCTTCTTTCCTTCTACCAGTATCTTGCCACATTTTAAAGTTTTAGTGATAGACCGAGAACTTCAGCGAGCTTACAACTTTTCTATTAATATTGCTTTTGCCGTTTTGGCAGGAAATAAGACCAGTATGAGATCATTTAATAGTTCATTCAATTGAAGTGCTGTTAGGAGAATTGGATTGTGAAAGGTCTTCATTATTTTTGTCTGTCCGTCTTTTTGCTTTTTCGCCCCTGTTTGTCACATGATGTACCCCCTGTGAAAGCAGCCTCCCGCTGATTGATGACTTGTTTTGCGGTCGGCCAGGAGGGCCCCTGCCGCCGGCCCTAATGGACCAGCTGGCAGCAGCGGCGGCGGCACAGTATGTGGTGCCACCTGGGCACCAGCCCGTGTCGGTCCCACAGCCTCCGCCCCCGCCACCCTCCCAGGTGCAGATGGCCCGCCCCTCCGTCGCCGTCGACTGCGGTGTGCAGACGGATGTGTCCACTGTCATACAGAGCAAACAGGTGAGTGGTTTGAGATTGTTGCTGGTAGTTGTAGTGGTGTGGTTGTGGCTCTGTAAGCACATTTAGCGCTGTTCGCAGACCTGTTTACCTTTACGATTTTGCCGTAATTTTTACGAAACAAAAGTCAAATTACGGTGACGAAAAAACATCACCACCACTACAGTTGCACCGGCAAGCGATGCTTTTGAAACGATGCGGTAAAAAGTAATTCCGGTTCCCAACATACAACGCGCGTCAATTTCTTTTCATTCTTTTTGAAGATGGCAACAAAGCGACCACGTGGTGAGAGTTCTAGGTCAAATGATCCAAAATCTGATGGAAAGACACCAAAGAAAAGGCAAATACATGGTTTAAAAAAATGTTTTTAAAGGTCTCCCAGTGCACTATTGATTGCATATAATTGTGTAATTACAAATAGTTTTCTTGTTAATCAGGTTTTGTGAAGAAAAAGAATCGTCCGAACGTTGGATTTTAGTGTTTTTTTCTCAAAATCCTCCATTTTGTTTGTTTCAGAAATTACAAATTTGCACAGTAGGGGTAAACAGGTCTGTGTTCGGTTCGCCACGTTTAGGTTCAGCATAATTTAATTTTAGCGTGTGTGTACTCAACGTGCAGTGATGCCCTGTGGATGGGATAGAAGTATTAAGGTTAAAATTAAAGAAAATCATGGATTCGATTTTCTCAACTTTTGATAGGATGTAGATAAAAAAAAATGTGCTGCTATTTGTAAATGGTGGTGCTATTGATTGCTAACACATTCATTACATTGCTATCAATTAAAATTTACTATTCCTCAATGGCAGATGAGTGATTTTGAAGTTGATAAATACAGTATAAAAATGTAATATGGTTTCTAAAAACTGTTGACAAACTTGGATAAGCATGATACGAAATTGATTTAAATTTCTTACACAAATTATTGGCTTTGCTTGCAAGTATCAATGAGCTTGTTTCATGCGTTTTAGAACATAATTCTGAAAGAGCAGGCTCCTGTTTCTAGGATCTATAAATGACAAACTGTGAAAGCGTTGTAAGTGCTTTAGCTTGTGGGGATACGTACTTCTAAAATAAATTGTTCTGTTCAGCCTATTTGTCTTTTAAGATAAGTTTTAGTTATTCATCATCTTCATGTTTGTATCATCATTTTCCTTCCCCCTGTGGGGATACGGGGGGGGGGGTGTCTTTTGTATAAATAGTTCCCCCACCTTCTGAAAGTTCTGTGCTTGTAGTTTCCTCTAATCTGTCACTCTCTTTGACTCGGTCTTTTCCTTCTGCTTACTGTCATCTATCTTTCTGCCTTACCGGTCCATTTTCTTGCCTTTTTTCAAGAAACACTTTCAACAAAATTTCTTCCAGCCGAAGTCGGACTTGCTGGACCTAACTATTTCTTAGTTAGGCGCATAATGGCAGCATGACGCATCTACGCTCATAATTGACAGGAAGCTGAGCAATCGAAGAAGAATCGTTTTCCTTTTTAATGTTTTTGTAAAAGTAATGCATTAAGCCCTTTCAACGCTAGCCAAAATTTACCATTAAGCTTACCCAAGTAGAGAAAAGATTTCGTCTGCAATTTTGGGGGTTCATCTATGATATGCCTAAAATAGGACCTGTCCTTACCTCCCAATATTAAGAACATAAGGTCACTGGATAACATTAACAGACCCTGATCTGATGCCTTTTAGTGACATGGGTGTTAAATCATTGTGGTGCCAAGAGGCGACAGTGGCGATGAAAGGGTTAAGTAATGAATGCATGAATGGCTTGCAAGCAAGATTTTATTTTGCGAGGATGGAGTAATTCAGGGTTTAATTTTTAAGGTGCCAGAGACATTTATGAAAGTTTTCATAATTGTGCATTCAGTCTGATTATTGAAAGAAATGTATATACATTGTAGTATGTTGTGCTGCTGACTTGTTATAAAAGAGAAACAAAATATACTATTTTTTATTAAATCTGATAATAGATATATGCCGTAAATATTTGGTATTTTTAATTGTTTTTCTGCATGCTTTCACTATCATTTCACATTGCACTCATTTGCTATTGCTTTGCAATTCTTTTACTGAAATTGAAATTGTGTTGTTTTTTGTTGTTGTTAATTGTTTCTCATAATTATGTCAAGTAATAGAGTTTGATTGATTATGATAATAAAAAGCATGATCATGTAATAATAATTTTTATAACCTACCATTCTTAAGAAATGACTTGAGGCCTTTACAGATTCTTAGTTGCAAACTCCAATCCAAAATGGAAAATAATCAATACTTGGCATTGAATCAGTGAATAAGAGCGCCTTGAGTTTAATTTTAAAGAAAGGCGCTATATAAATACTATGTATTATTATGATTATTATTATTCTGCAAGCCACAAACAGGGAATGCATGAACGCATATGATCAATCACATGATCATTAGTTTTCATACAGCTTTCACTTATGTTCCCATTACCCAATCTTATTAGCTTTCAACTAAATAATTTTCAGACCAAAATAATGTTAAGAACATTATGTGCATAATGTTAAGAACATTATTTATATATTTTTTGCTTAATAAAGTAATGGTTAAATAACAACTCATTGCTTGTCATGGTGTAATCAAATTTTATATTTGTTCTAAACTTAATTGTGGATGTCTTTTTTAAAATATTTCTTGTTAGTAGTAGTGTAGTATTGTTCGTTGTAATGTGAAATTATGTTTGTATCCCTTCTGTTGTCATTATTTTATTTTGCTAAGCCCTGGAGGAGAGAAGTGCTGTTTAGCATGAGTGTGTGTATTGTCTGTGTAATGTGTTCAGACAGTATTGTTGCAAACCAGTTAGTTAGCACCAAAATGGCAGTTTGGTGAATGAAAATGAAAACCCATCAAATAGTCCACATACAGTCCTTGACTGACTGAAATGTGGGTGTTTGGGGTAAAAATGTTAAACCTGTAATAGTATAACTATCCTTGACCTTCCTTTTTTGTATTTCTTTCTTCTTTTCTTTGTCCTTTTTCAAAGTAATAATGCCAGTGTCGGGTTTTAGCTGTTGTCTGATAACAGAATTCTGTGTATCATTAAACCGCTATCGAAAGCAAACTCCTGTTAGCACATTTCATTGAAATACTTCTAATTAAAAAAAAAAAACAATGGGGGAAAAAATGAAAAAAACCTGAAGGTGTGGTGGGGGGTTGAATTTTCAGAAATGTAGTATTCCCTGTCCTGTTTCTACAAGAAAATGTTTTTGAAATGGTGGTTTAACTGTTTTATTCTCTTTGTAAGTCGCACATCGCTACAGACAGGGGAGCTAGTTCTGACACAGTGACAGGTCTTGCTCACATGGTGCATGCAAAGGAGAGTGAAATAAAGATATCCCTACATATGAGAGCTGTCACATTTCTTTATTTGTTGTCACCACCAGATTATTCATTTCATATCTTGCGCTGATTTCTTAAGACATTTATGTGTCGCTCAGACAGATTCCTTTTTTATTTTAGTCTAGTTCAGCCTTTGTCTGAAATCTTGAATACCGTGTTCATTTCAAGGGATTAAATAATAATTTATAAAATCTCTTCAGTTTTAAGTGCTTGTAAAACATTTTCTTCTTCTTTTACAACCTTGGAGTATCTTTGTATAGAGAAGAATTAGGCCAGTGTTTGTATTTTGTCTTGACATGCTTATTTCCCCCTTTTTTGATGTGTCCTCGGGCATCAGAATTGTTTTTAGGAGCTATTGAGGTGGAATTGGAATCAAATTCAAGGTAAAAAGAAGTAAATCTGGCATTGTATGGAAAAGAACAGTCTTATAATTTGTCAGTAACATCTGGCTGTCTTTAAAAAAAAAAAAATTGGTCTTCTATGAAGAAAATATCACAGTTTTTATTCTGGCACATTTCCTGATGTTTTAAAAGGCTTCCAAATTTGCCCTCAGCAACTTTCTTGTAATTTTCTCACTCTTGTTTCCTTCTTTTCACTATAACTTTTGGAGCAAATTTCAAAACATGGGCCATGAGCAGTTTCCCTTGTCTTTTTCTAAAACAATTCTGATGCCCATGCTTAACGTCATGGCTTGCTTTGTTTCATCTGGGCTTGCACAATCATCTCATTCATCTTTTTTTGCCGCACGGGCAAATTGTGCTTACAGTCTGTAACCTCTGATCAGGAAATGGCCAGAGCTCAGGTAGCGACAGCCAATCGTATGTTAGCATCCAACTCTTCTGGGGGCGGCTACAACAGCTGCGAGTTTTGCGGCCGGGGCTTTTCCAAGAAAGAGGTAATGGACCTGTCGATGCCTACTTTACTGAATGACTCGAGAACACAAAACACCTTGGATAGGACTTGGGTTTGGGAGATAGGAAAAGCTTGTGTTAGGAGAGCTTGTGTTCTGAATTTGTTAGTCTTTTGTTTCCTTACTTTTCTACTTTTTCTCCTTGTTTCTGTCTTGGGAGTTTTATTTTACTTCTAAACTTGTTGGGAAAAAAGGCTATTTCTTCTATCTTCTGGAACCAACAGGTGCGCAGGTGTTATGCTAAAAAGAATTGACCATTGTTCAATTAAAGTTTGTACAATTTGGTCTTCTTGCTTTCGATTCTCACTCACGTGTCACTCAGTCCCCCTTTTGTTAGCTGCCATTTTGGTGTTAAAAGTGAAGCTTCTCATGTTCATTTCTTCTGTCTGTGTGTGTGAAGATGCTTGATGGTTTATGTATATCTTCTGGAAGAAAAGGAAAACCTTCCATTGAAATATGCAAAATAACGTCTTTGGCAATTTGTGGAGGTGAGAAAAATACTTTTAAAAAAATATAAACAGATAGATTTTTTTTTTATCTCGTAATGATTTTATTAAAAGTTAAAATTTTAAGCATTATCTATGCTGAATTCATTATGATGGGCAAATTTGCCAATGGTACAGTTCAGTCTACTTTCAAAATGCTAATAAAAAGCATTTTAGGTGAATTCATAATGATAATGGGCAAAATTTGCCAAAGTTATAATCCAATTTACTTTTAATTTTCATTATAAAAAATGAAAATGTAAGCGTTATCTATGCTGAATTCATGGCGGTGAACGAATTTACCAAAGTCCACTCTACTTTTAAATTTGTATTGTAATGAAATAAGGATGGGTTCAAGCTTTTTATTTTCTGGAAGGCAACTTCTTGGCTTGCCAAAATTGACAACAGATTCATAAAAACTATTTTTTTCTATAAATTCATATTGATTTCTGTTGCCAATTTAAAAAAAAAAAGAAATCTGTCAACAGAAGAAAAAGAATGTTGAGATAGATATTTCTGTATTTTATAGTTATTTTGTTGTTGTTGTCATCTCTATTGTGGTTTAATTAATAATTGAATATTAGAAGAGCATACATGTACATTAATACAGGTAATTATGTTGTATATTTTGTATAATTATGCATAAGCTGGGTGTTTTTTCCGCCAAAGGTGTAGTTTCACTATTCCTTTCGACAATTTGTTATTGAAAATGTTCACAAGGAAGCAACTTTTTTTCTGATTGCGAAAGCGATAGGCTGGTTAGGACTAGGTTAGCAGACCTGTTTACTGTACAAAATTTTCGTACAATCTTATGATATTTAAGGTTATTGTACATTTGTACGAATCACAAATGAAAAATTTGAAATTCACAACATTGATCATATGAATTTTTATCCACATGCCGAATTCATTTGTGGGTCCACACTTTTCACTTGTCACCGGTTTGTAACCTTGTCAGCTGTGTCTATATTCTGCTTCTGCTTTCGGATTGGCTGAGAGCGCCCATTTGTAGTTCTCATTTTCGAGTTCTGGCATGGTTTTGCGCCCGCCGTTTTTCCACTTTGGCGACACTGCTGAATGCGATACGAAAGTAGGCTACACAACAAACGTGGCGATATTGTTAGGCCTAAATCGCCACATCGAGCCTCAGTGGATTGAGAACTTCAGGCCTTCAAAGAGTAGGCCTATCAAAACCAAATGAGGAGGCCGTCAATCGTGACACAGATGGCGTCATACATGAAAGTGACACTGTAAGAAATAAAATTGTCTGCAAAATTTGGCAGGTACAGTCTGTGTGAGTACTGATGTTTCTATCAAACAACGGGACAAGTGGTACAGTGAATACTTAGTTGTGATTACAACCGTTTGTGATTCTGGAGTGCAGAAGGCGTGAGCACTGAATTACTTTCTCTTCCTAATCCTAGTCCTTCTTCATCTTCTTTTTCTTCGCCTTAGGCAGCCAACTTCATCAAGTTGAAGATTCTGCTGCCCTACCATTGGGCTGGATCATGCATCAACAGTTCTTAGCGTTTTCATTTAAAGAGTCTCTCTCTCTCTCTCTCTCTCTCTCTCTCTCTCTCTCTCTCTCTCTCTCTCTCTCTCTCTCTCTCTCTCTCTCTCTCTCTCTCTCTCTCTCCCCTCCTCTCTCTCTCTTACTCTCTCTCTCTCGTTCGTCTCTTGATCCAGCACACACACACACGCACACTTTATCAATATTCGGCCTAACTGATGGAAAAGATTGAGAGCTGACACAATACTTTCAGTGTCACCCACTCTCTGGAAACATCTTTTTTTGTTTTAATCATTTAAAATTAATACATCTATGTCAATTGACAAGAGAGTTTCATGGAAAAAATATTGCAGAACCATATAAACTGTACTCCCAGTTCAAGGAAAGGATTATATCAAAGGCAATGACAATAAGTTGTATGTAAATTTAAAGTTGTCCCTATTGAATTTCATCCAGTGAAACTCAGTAATAAAGTCAAGTAAGATGTATGTATAAATTAAGTAGTTAGGGCACTGTGGTGTGAAAAACATTGCTGATCGCTTACGGACACAACACCCCCCCCCCCCCCCCCCCCCCCCCCCCCCCCCCCCACACACACACACACACACACACACACACACACACACACACACACACACACACACACACACACACACACACACACACACATGTCTAATATACCTTTTAAGTGAAAAGACGTTAAATTAAAGAACAACACACACACACACACACAGACCCTCGTTCCCATTAAAAAAAGTCACCTTTATTTTAATAAAACGACCACAACAAAACATTCCTGCAAAGTCTGCAAGTTTATTTAAAAGATATGATATGAGTAAAACACCACAACTTTTACCGCGGTGATGATTGTACACATTTTCTCGCTAATTGTACACATTTTTTACCTTAATTGTACACATGAAATGTTTGGGGGTAAGCAGGTCTGGGTTCGAGTTCTTCCTCTTCTGCATTCCCAGGTCATATGGCCATAGTGGGTAAGGTATGTGTGTGTCCGGTTTTCAGTTTTCACTGATCTCCCCGCTACGTACAGCTGACACATTCTGATTTCGGAGGAGCTCAAACTTCATCTTTGCCTCTTTTTATGCTTTAACCCTTTCGCCGCCAGACATTTTTAGCCAAAAATTTCTGTCAAGCATACCCGGGTAAAGGAAAGTTGGCATGTGAATCCCCCTATGACATGTATCAAATAAGGCCTTTCCTTGTCTCCCAAAATTAACAACATAAGGCCATAGAATAACAGATCTTACTTTCACACATTTTAATGACGAGTCATAATCAGTGTGGTGCTAAAATGCGACTTGGCGGTGAAAGGGTTAAATCAGTGACAAATCTTTTGTGTAATGATAATCATATAGTAAATATAAATAACACATGGCAAGAATTTAATTAAACCAAAAAGGCTGTTGTTTAGGGTGGTTTGTATGTTGTGCTCTGTGCAGTATCTGCGGCGGCATGTGCGGGTTCACACAGGGGAGCGCCCCTACAGGTGTGTGGTGTGCCAGCTCACCTTCAGACGCAGCCACCACCTGCGACGCCACGAACTGATGCACACAGGTAAGTCCACCAATGCTCTCTGGGCTGGGTTGCTGTTTGCTTAAACCAGGGTGGTGCTAAGCAAAGCAAATTTTCACCTGATGCACAGTTTAATTTTTTTTTTTTTTAAGATAGTAGCTGACCCCCTAAGTAACCCCTAAAAGTCTAGAAACATATTTCGTGCGCCGATTCTTAGCTTCCTGATTTTGAAAATAGAATTAACACTAAAAGTAGGGGAAATTAGTTTATATATATTGAGTTATGTAACAGAGAGAGAGAGAGAGAGAAGTTCAGAACCATTGTAGACAAAAATGGAGATATCTGTGTAATTTGGAAAGAGTCTAGTCAATCTTTTCTAAAATCGTGCTTTAGGAGGGCCAAAAACGTTTTGTAGCATATTTTGGGATGGAAAGAGTCTAGTCAATCTTTTCTAAAATCGTGCTTTAGGAGGGCCAAAAACGTTTTGTAGCATATTTTGGGAAAAGGGAATGTTCAAGTCTCGCACTTGATCAATTGAAGCTATTCCAAACAAAATTACTTCGGTTTTAAGTCGTCTCCCCTCCACAAATTTATGTAGATTTCAATTTTGCATCTGTGTTATGTCTTTCTACTAGGAATTTGAATCATCACAATCATACTTTTAAAACTTACCATATTTTGCAGACTCTAAGGCGTTTTACAATATACGACACCCCCCCCCCCCCTCTCCCTCACCCGAAAGTGTGAATTTGATTAATTATCATTGACATTTGCTGTATCTCTTTTCTTTATACCTAAATTGTAAGGCACAAGGCTCTCAGTTAGGGGGAAAAGAATTGCCTTATAGTCTGTAAAATATGGTACATTCTAGGTTAAACATATATTTTTAGATACCTTCGTTTTCGTTATAAGTTGTTCTCGTAAATGGTGATATTTGGTTTTTTCTCCAAAGTGTGGCCAAGGCGTACACATTGTTCTCTCTGTGGAAGAACTGTCTGAAATCAGAGGCCTCTGAAAGTCTGAGGTCATCCAAGAGGGTTTTCCATTGATTAGTTTCACTGGTGGTGATGTGCAGATACAAGACCTTTTGGCTGTCACGCCTGCGACAAGGCCTTTAAACCATTAGTGTTAATGTGCAGATATAAGACCTTTTGGCCGTCACGCCTGCGACAAGGCCTTTAAACCATTAGTGTTAATGTGCAGATGTTAGACCTTTTTGGCTGTCACACCTGCGGTTAATGTGCAGATATAAGACCTTTTGGCTGTCATGCCTTCGACAAGGCCTTTAACTGCATTAGCATTAATGTGCAGATATAAAACCTTTTGGCTGTCATGCCTTCGACGAGGCCTTTAAACGCATTAGTGTTAATGTGTAGATATAAGACCTTTTGGCTGTCATGCCTGCGACAAGGCCTTTAACCGCATTAGTGTTGATGTGCAGATATAAGACCTTTTGGCTGTCACGCCTGCGACAAGGCCTTTAAACGCATTTGGGTCTCTCTCCTGAAAACTGGTCCAATATGTGACATAGAAGCCAAAAAATAAAATTGGGCAAATTGAACAGAAAATGCATGCATAGAGTAGCTTTATGAATCAACTTTCTATTGACATGAAAACTAAATCAGTCAAGGCTATCGTTGCTGGGTTTTATGACTTTATTTATATGCGTCCAGAGCTGGTAGCGCTGACAACACGGTGTCCTTCATTACATAATTTCATCAACTTAAATAAACTTTATGATGCATTTATCTCTTTAGAATAACAGACTGTCTTGAAATAAAGAGTTATGAATGATTTCATTAAAAACATTTTTTTTTTAAAGTTTAATATTGGTGTTGGTTTATACCGTCTTTGGATCTTACCATAATTGATTGTTTTATTTTTTGTTATATAATGTTGTGCCACTCAAAATGCCATTTATTTTATTTCAAATGTGTTAGAATAGTTTCATTATTATCTCTGATATTCCATTAATTTGACAATTAAAAAATAAGTGTTAAATTTTAAAAAATAAATTTCTGGGTAGCGCTGACAACAGGACACCATCTGGTAGCGCTGACAACATGGTGTCCTCCATTATATAATTTTACCCACTTAAATAGACTTTATGGTGCATTTATCACTTTAACATGGCAGACTTTCTTGAAATAAAGACTTACAAATGGTTTCATTTGCAAAATAATACAAAAGAAATGTTTAAATACTAGTGTTGGTTTGTGTCATCTATGCACATTACCATGGTTCATATCAAAATGTTGTTATATAATGTTTCACCACTCAAAATGACAATTTTTCATAGCGGATGTGTTAGAATAGTTTCATTACCACCAGGAATAACCCATAGATACGGTAATTTACAATATAAAGAGCTTAATAAAAATTCAAAAATTCTGGGTAGCGCTGACAACAGGGACGCCAACTGGTAGCGCTGACAACATGGTGTCCTACATTACATAATTTTACCTACTTAAACAGACTTTATGGTGCATTTATCACTTTTAACTTACAGATTACCTTGAAATGAAGACATGTTTTCAATGATAGAAAAAAAAGTAAAATATAAAGAGCTTAATAACAAAAATAATTTCTGGGTAGCGCTGACAACAGGGACACCAACTGGTAGCGCTGACAACATGGTGTCCTCCATTATCATTACATGATTTTACCTACTTAAACAGACTTTACGGTGCATTTATCACTTTTAACTTACAGATTACTTTGAAATGAAGACTTTTATATGTATCCAATGATAGAAAAAAAAGAATAAGATTTAAATTTGAGAAACAAATTGTGGGCAACACAGACAACAACAAGGACGCCATTGTCATCCATCCACTAAAAGAAAATTGTATGAATTAAATTTCTTGTGAATTGAAAGATATGTCTGCTACAAGAATAAATGTGTATTGTATTGGCAAATTTGGTCTTATGGTTAAGAACTTAACTGTGAACAAGCTATTCTACACATAGAAGGCCCATTCAGTGGCCAGGTAGCGCTGACAACGGGCCTTTTAGGGGTGGACACCATACTGTTTTTGTGCTCTCTTGACCAATCAAAACATCCTACACATTTGAAACTTTGTATGAATAATGATCTTTAGTAGTTGTTTGAAAGTAGTAAACTTTTGACTTGGGCAGAAGAAGTCCCTAGGTGAAAATTTTAATTATGTAGGTAGCGCTGACAACACATTTTGTGGACACGACAATGACCAAAGATTTTAAAAAATTGTAAAAAATCTATTTAACAATTATATTTACTGTTCATGCACATACATTGTCAACAATATGTTTTTTGATAACTAAATAAGAAAAAAATGGGTCTTAGAGATTGTTGAGGCAAAGAAAATCTGCATTATTTTTTATTATATTTGAGGACACCACATGTTGTCAGCGCTACCTGGTATTTAAAATGTTATTTTAAAACACACTTTTTGGTAAAATCCACAAAATTGTTACTATAAAGGAAGGACTACTACTCATCTTGAGTGTGCATGCATATGTGTGCAGAATCTTTTGTGGTTTTTGAAAAAATAGAAACTTTATGCAAGACTGTTGGGCATGTCACAAAACTAAGCACTGAAAATGCCCATTTTTTAAGACAAAATTGTTTATTAAACACATTTTGGTACATGCACAGCTAAAAGAAACATTTTATCTGATTCTTACAACTATTTAGAGCTGAAATACACAAATGAATGATATCTCATTGTTTGATTTGATTTTTTATTGTTTAATAAATAGGATAGGTCACAATGACCCAGTTTTCAGGAGAGTTACCCATTTGTGTTAATGTGCAGATATAAGACCTTTTGGCTGTCACGCCTGCAGCAAGGCCTTTAAACGCATGAGTGTTAATGTGCAGATATAAGACCGTTTGGCTGTCACGCCTGCGACAAGGCCTTCAAGCAGAAGCAGCATCTGGAGCGCCATTTGGCCAGTCACACAGGTAAGCTACCGCTTCTGGCTCAGATAACAGGAAAATAAGCTCTCAGTTCTCGGAAAATATTCTTTGATTTCTGAATGAGATGTAGTGTACCCTGCAACAATGCACTTTTGGGGGCGTCAGAATTTTTTTCAAATATCAGCTGACAAGTTTGGTTCCTTTTGTTTGCTTTTGGGTTTTCTTCCCAATACCATTAAGAATATAATATTATGTACCATATCTTACAGACTATAAGGCACATTGTGTTATATGGCACCCCAGACCCCCAAATTCTACACCATATTTTGATTGTATAGCTATTATATTTTTTTTATTCATAAGATGCAAGGGGGTCAGTCTTTTAAAATAATGTTGCCTTCAACTCTGCAAAAATACTTGAAATTTGATGTCGCTACTAGGAATGTGCAAATACATTGAAAGGATTAAGATACTTGTCAGTCTTGATAAAGAGTAGAATTATTTTACATATACACCCTTATGTTTTAAGAAGCTTGAGCTGAAGCGGTTTTATTTTTATTACTTAAAAAGATTATTTCATACTTTATAATTGGTTTACATTATTGTTGTTTGAGTTATTGTATGTAGATAAGCATTACAGACTTTAGATAGGACAGAGGGCAACAGTGTGGTCTTTCTGTGTTGGTGTGTACACTTAATATGTTCATCCAAATTTTATTGAAGAAAGTTTTGTTTTGAGAGTTTTGTTTCATTGATTTGTTTAATCATTGTTGAAAACATTGAGTTAAGTTTATTGTATACGTGTGTGTATGGTCTTTGCCTGTGATCAGTAAATTAATTTCATCATGTATTGTAAGTTTTCCACATCTTTTTAAACCTTTTACCTTGGATCCTCCCTATTAAAAGTCCTTGAAAAATCAGCTGAAAAAGGTCTTATTAGGGAGAGGTCTTAATAGGGAGGTATACATGCCGTAGTCTGGATATGAAGTAAATAATCAATATCAAAAGTTCTGTAAGCAATCGGTATCAAAGTTCTGTAAGTACCGGTAATCAGTATCAAAGTTCTGTACAATCAGTATCAAAGTTCTGTAAGAAATCGGTATCAAAGTTCTGTAAGCAATCAGTATCAGAGTTCTGTAAACAATCAACATCAAAGTTCTGTAAGCAATCAGTATCAAAGTTCTGTAAGCAATCAGTATCAAAGTTCTGTAAGCAATCAGTATCAAAGTTCTGTAAGTAATCAATATCAAAGTTCTGTAAGTAATCAGTATTAAAGTTCTGTAAGCAATCAGTATCAAAGTTCTGTAAGCAATCAATATCAAAGTTCTGTAAGCAATCAGTATCAAAGTTCTGTAAGTACCGGTAATCAATATCAAAGTTCAGTAAGCAATCAGTATCAGAGTTCTGAAAACAATCAACATCAAAGTTCTGTAAGCTATTGGTATCAAAGTTCTGTAAGCAATCAGTATCAGAGTTCTGTAAACAATCAACATCAAAGTTCTGTAAGCAATCAGTATCAAAGTTCAGTAAGCAATCAGTATTAAAGTTCTGTAAGTAATCAGTATCAAAGTTCTGTAAGTAATCAACATAAAAGTTCTGTAAGCAATCAATATCAAAGTTCTGTAAGCAATCAGTATCAGAGTTCTGTAAGCAATCAGTATCAAAGTTATGTAAGTACCGGTAATCAATATCAAAGTTCTGTAAGCAATCAATAAAAGTTCTGTAAGTAATCAATATCAAAGTTCTGTAAGCAATCAATATCAAAGTTATGTAAGCAATCAGTATCAAAGTTATGTTTGCTTAGCATGAATGATACAGATCTGTTTACTCTACTCTTTTCGAGTGGTATTCTACTCAATTTGGACCTCTACTACTCTTCAAAATTGAAAATAATGCTTTAATTACTCATTTTCAGTGAACATTATTTGATGGTTTAATGAATAAAACTACACATTTTGAGCCAAAACTACTCATTTCAGCTATCCAGACTATTCAAGACTTGTGTAGGGGGTAAACAGGTCTGATGATAAGTCCTGTGTGTGTAGCAGGATTTGGGAACATCAAGATGACAAATGGTTTTGTTCTCAGCTTAACCTGATGACTGATTCTGTTGCTTTGATCAGAACGTGTTGTTCTTGTCATGAATAAAAATGTTCAAGGAGTTAGTCATCTTGTTGGCATCATTATTCATGATCATGGATTTTTTTGTTTCAAGAAACCACCCTCTATATTTCATAATTTAAAAAAAAAAAGCCGTCCTTACTTTCACTTCATTAGCACACATGTGCCTAAAGCTTGCTTTTGAACGTAATTTTAACATCCGTTTGTAGCTCTTGTCATTTTCTGTCATTTTCTTTCAAGCGCTTGTGATTGTTGGCATCGTAATATGAGCTTTTGCCTGTTTTTAAGCCGTTTTAGCTTCGTAGTATTAGAATGTAATTTTATAGTTTCATGACCGTACTTTAATTTCAAAGGCTAGTGATAAGATTTCAAATTTTGTGATAGAATTTTCAAAACAGTGGTGTAAAGGCAAAGTGATGAAAAATTGCCCTCTTTATTTCAATAAAAATGGAAGCATCATCATCATATTATAATTTGGCAAGTGTCCGTGTGTCTGTCTGAAACACAAAACGGGCCTTATTACTCCGATGTGCCAAACCGGAAGCGAATCGATTCATAAATGCGCACGATAGACGCCGCTTCACCTTTTCACAAATAACTCCGCCGTTTCTTAACCGAATCGCTTCAAATTTGCTGTGGCCGGGGCAAAGCCTGGCAGCAAATTTGAAGAGAATCGGGAGAGCGCGTCACTCTCAGAGCAGCGCCAACGGGAAACGGGGCCTTATAACTCCGCCGTTTCTTAACCGAATCGCTTCAAATTTGCTGTACTCAGCGTTACCAGTACTTGGCGTTACCATTTCTAGGCGTTACCGTTACTAGGGAGAGCGCATCACTCTCAGAGCAGCGCCAACAGGAAACGGGGCCTTATAACTGCCTTTTCTTAGCCGAATCGCTTAAAATTTGCTGTACTCAGCGTTACCAGTACTTGGCGTTACCGTTACTAGGCGTTATCGTTACTAGGGAGAGTGCGTCACTCTCAGAGCAGCGCCAACGGGAAACAGGGTCTTATAACTCCGCCGTTTCTTAACCGAATCGCTTCAAATTTGCTGTACTCAGCGTTACCAGTACTAGGCGTTACCGGTACTCAGCGTTGCGCTAGTTTCACTTAAAATGAAAACTGCTCATGATTTAAAAATAATATATTTGTCATTAAACAGGGTGAACAGTCGATCGGTATTCTCAAATCCTTTGTAATCAAAGCTAAATATTTTGTGGATAAAGAAAATGATACCGTCTTTTCTAGATTGTTTTTTTTGCGAATCCAAATGGAAACTAGAAGGAAAAAATGAGGCTGTTCACTTGTTTTGAAAAAGTAAATTTTGTTTTAAGCCTTTTATTTTCCTTTAGACATCCTTTTTCTCCCATTTTGTTGGCTGTGTGTTCCATCGATAAGAATCTTTACTTCAATGTGTATGCCATTGTCTGTTTTCTTCCTTCTAATCTTGGTATTAATTTAGTTTCTTCGTTTCCCCCATACCTTTGAACTTATAGTCTTTACATCTCAGCCACTTCATCAGCCATGTGTTAACTACCTAAACACATTGTGCATCCTGGATTTTGTCTTACCCCGTACACAATATGCTTAGAGGCATGTTCCCTGTTGTTATATCAGTCATTTGGTGTTGCTTTCAAACTCTTGTTCAACTCTAGGTCATACCTTTCCCTTGTTATACCAATACTCATTGTCCATCTTTAGGTTTCACCGTCCCCTCGTTGTACCAATAGTTTTATCAATAGCTTTACCATGTCTGTCACTTCATGTGAACCATTTTTTTGGTTGCTTGAACTCATTTGTATATTTTGAGGATTTCACCCTCAATGTAATATTCCTTCCATTTTTACGTCTATGTCACTTCATCATTCACCTGCTGTCCGACTCTTGGCTTTCATTTTTGCTTTGATCTTCCCCATATGTGAATTTCCTTCGGTCTTACCATCTCTGTTGTACCTACAGCTTTTCAATACGGTCGCTTCATCAGCAATTTGTAAACTCATTGTTCCTCCTTGAGTTTCACCTCCCCTTTACATGTCATACCAAGCAGTCTGACGTTTTTCATCAGCCATCTGTTGGTTATCTGAACTCATCACTTCATGTTTGTGGTGTGTCTTCTGATCTGTCTTACTGTTCTCTTCTGTCTGTCTCTGTGTCTGTCTTGTGCTGTCTGGCACGCACACACACACCCTGTGTGGGCGCGGGGTTGCAGACGTGAGGGCATTTCCCTGCCAGCTCTGTGATAAGGCCTTCAAACAGAAGCAGCACTTGGAAAGGCATCTGCACTGTCACTCCGGTGAGCTGGCTTCTTGCTCACTCACTCCGCTTCTGACAAGCCTGCTTTAATACCTGTAGCATTTTGGTGATGAGGCCAAGTTTAACTTTCTTTGTCCCACCCCCTCCTCTCTCTCCAAGCCTGCTTTAGTGCGTGTAGCTTTTTTCAGATGAGGCCAAGTTTAGCTTTCTGCCCCCCCCCCCCCCCCCCCTTCTTCTTTCCCATTCTTCCCCCATTTGTGCTCATTTCAAAGAGAAGTGTTGAGTTTATCAGGATGCAGACATCAGTTGTGTTTTTTTAGTTTGCCCAGAAATATATTGACCGGTAACCATTTTTTCTTCTCTGAGTTCTTAGCTTCTGCTTTACTTATTGGTACAGTGACTGATAAGCAGCTGTGCTTAACTTAAGTTTCTATCCTTTTCATGTTTGTGGACCTGTGGGGCTGATTTTTAAAAAGATTAACACAGAATAGTAAAACAATAGTTTACAGCAGTTTTTAGTCCGAAAACTACTGTAGATATGCAAATATTTTTTGCGGAAAGAGTGCACATAATAACTTAAATATTTTTGAACAATCCTTAGTTATTGCTAACATTTCACCTAATTAAATGATTTTTTAGGAGAGCTAAAAGCTGTAATTTATGCCAGTTATTTCTGCAGGCATGTTTCTTTTAGCTATGTGGTGTGTGAGGAATGCATAAAGTATTTCATGGCTTTATGTTGAGAGGAGGATAAATCACTCAGAGTGAGATGCATTAGTCTTTTTTATATAACATATACATATTTTATATAACCGAACATAACCTAAACAAGGGTGGTTGGTAGATTGAATGTGGACACAGAAAGACCAGCCCTTCTGTCCTGTGTGCTGTAAAGACCTGATAGATAGCCAACAGTTCTGAACATGTAACGTGCACAGTGACATTTTTGTGGAGTTTTCAGGGGACTTTCTGTTCTGCGTGATACATTGTGATTCCTTCTCTCTCGGTGTACAGACGTGAGGGCCTTTGGGTGTTCCATCTGCCATAAGGCCTTCAAACAAAAACAACATTTGGACAAGCACCTCCAGTGTCACTCGGGTGAGCTGCCTCCTGTTGACTTGTTCTGTGATCGCCGCCTCCTCTTCTCATGCTCTCTGCTCCCTGTAGTTCACATTCCTCCTTCACTGCTTTTGTCATTTCATTACAAATGCTGTTTTGATGGAAGTAGTTTTTTCGCTTTATTGGCAGCCTGGTGTATAGCACATTGTTTCTTGCTACCTTTTGAGCAAGGAAGTGATTGGAGTTGGAGTGATTTGCCACAGGGCTCCCAATCGTCCCACAAAACAAGGGGTCCCATGGACTCCTTCACTTACAGTATAGGGTCCTAGAGGTGAGATAGAGGGTCCCAGTGGCATTGCGAATGCTAAAAAGATTTTTTGTAGTTCATCCCTGGGACCCCCCTGCCCATTCTTTTAGAGGGTCCTTTAGAATTTTAGTACTTGATAGACCCCCATATGGGGGTCCCTGGGAGCCCTGTGCCAGATCAAAATAATGATGGTATGTTAAAAATTCTCTCTTAAAGGAAATTGCTGCAAGAGAATCATCTTTATAAATTAACTACTGTACCATCATTTTAGAGTGGGGGGAGGGAGAACCTACTAAGTTAAGAAGGTTAATTTTCTGTAATAATTAAGAAAATAGTTCATTTTCCCACAAATGCAAGTTGCCGTCTTTGTTGTGAGGGTTTTGGAACGAGGTCCAGGTCAGGCTTGATCCTTAGGAAGTCTGTTTATGCATACTCAACCAACCACAGCCAGAAACTATTCATACAAACTGAGCCAACACATTTAAGTACAACCCTCAGGCACTGAAGTTTTTGTTGCCAAGAACACTCAATACTGTATGAGAAAGTAAAGGTGTCAGTACTCCTTAGCATTATTCACGGGATATTTCTATTTCCCCATGGCAACACTGTGCTAGGCCACTCATAATATGACTTTAAAATATGACTTAAAACTCACTGTGTTGCCATGGGGAAATAGAAATATCCTCTGAATAATGTTAGTGTGTACCGAGACCTTAAAGGGTATTTTTAGCATGTCTTGTATTGAGTGCAACTGATTCTCCTAGACTACTGTTGTGCTCGATTTTTGTGTGCTCACTCCCCTTTCAAATATTTAGCTCATAATCATGAAAGAAACCCCCCACATCAATTGGCTTTATTTGAAAAGGCAGCAGGTAATTACAGAAAATGTCCTATCATGTTTTGTTGCGCATCGTCCCGAAAGGGAAAGATGAAAAACCATGATAGCAGGCTTGACAGAAGCAGGGTGGTGAATGTGGCAGCAGTCTCTCTTCGTCTTTGCTTACATGTTGCTCTCTCTGTCTGCCAGTCTCCTCCTCTCCCTTTCTCTATTGCAGTTATCTTTTTGTTGATTTGTTTTGTCTGTATCACATATTATTTTACAGCATTTGTTTGATTAAAGTTTGTCTTTCTTTATAATGAAGAGAGTATTTTTTTAAATCAATAGATGCATTCTAGAATGTGTTTTTGTTAAGTAAAAAATATACTTGGAAACACAAGATTTTTTTTATATGCAGGAATCTATTCACGAGTATTATACTTGATGTTCAAAAGAGAACAAAGGGGTTGGATATTTATTTTTTAGAACATTTTTCAAGTATCTGTAGTTTTTATTGTTGACATCTGTCAATAATAATAATAATGAAATAATAATAATGCTTATATAGCGCATAATCTTGCAAGCAACTCACCATTCATACTGTCAACAAGATACACATACAAACATTTCAAAACAAAATAATAAAAGTATGAATAGCATTATTATTTTTAAAAAACACGCATGTAAACATAACGCAACACACTGTCCCCCACTCCCTTCCCTCCTCCCTCTCCACTCCCCTTCCCCCTCTCCCCAATGCACATGCGTGCACACATTAATTTCAAAGTCAACATCATGGAATAATGATTGATTCATTCATTATCCAGAGCATTTTATTTTACATGGAACTTGTAGACGTCCATTTTTATAAGTTTCGCATTAAATGAAAGGAATGCTTTTTATTGACTAATGAACACTGGCAAATGAAAAAGCATCTTTTGTAAGAATGTTTAACCCTTTCGCCGCCAGCCATTTTTCAGCCGAAAAATACCATTAAGTTTAACTGGGTAGAAAAGAAAAGAAATCTGCAATATTGGGGATTCCTCTGTGACATGTATAACATTAGGCATCTCCTTACCTCCCAAAATTAATAAAATAGGGTCTTTGGATAACAGGCCCTGATTTGATGCCTTTTAGTGACCTGGGTGTTAAACCATTATGGTGCTAAAATGCGACATTGGCGGTGAAAGGGTTAAAGCAGTTCTCCAACATGGAAGAAGCAATGTTTAAGTGATTGCACAGTAGTCTTATACCTTAGCACTCCCCTCTGTGCTCCAATCAGTACCCTAATGGATTCTCTCTCTCTCTCTCTCTCTCTCTCCCTCTCTCCCTCTCTCCCTCTCCCTCTCCCATGCACCAAAACGGGGGTTGGGGCATGCAGACCTGAGGGCCTACGGGTGCTCCCTGTGCCATAAGGCATTCAAGCAGAAACAGCACTTAGACAAACACATGCTGTGCCACTCAGGTAAGCTGCTGTGTTTTTCTGTCTGTGTTTGTGGCGATGTTTGTGAAGAGTCTGTTGCATTGTTTTGTGCGCGTTTGTACAGATTTCTGTGCTGTGGAAGAAAGAATGGATGTTATATGCAAAATTGCACTTGTTTTGTTGATTAAAAAAAAAATGTTGCTGTGCTGTTAAAAAAAGAACTGAAGTTATTTGCGAAAAAAAGCTTTTCTGTGTTATTAAAGAAAGAAATATGTCCAGAATTGCACTTGTTTTGTTGTCATTGCTGATTATTAAAAAAACCACTATTATATGCAAATTGCACTTGTTTTATTGTCATTGCTGATTATAAAAACAACTTTATGCAAAATTGCACTTGTTTTATTGATACTGCGAGTGTTTAAAAACATGTATTTGTGGTGGTCTTTTTCTGCTTTCAACAAAAAAGTGTTGTATTTTTAATGTGTTGTTGTGTTTAGATGTGAACCATTTTGAAATACAAGTTTAAAGTGTTGTGTTTGGGGACATTTGGCTTTTGTACCACCATATGCTTAATTCAGATTGTTTGATGATGATATAAATCTGTTTAGCCATCATTTGCACTGTGGTAATGATTTTTTTTTCATCATGACTCCCACACTTCCAGCTTCATCAGTATTTAGGCTTGTGTAAATATTGACAGAATAAGTTGCAAGAAATAATGCATCAATTTAGCTACACAGATACCACATAACACTTCCACCCCAAATGTTTTACTTAAGGCAACAACAGTTTGCGAGTTGTGATGTGGCTTCTTTTTTTTTTTAAATAAAATAAACTTACAATTTCCCCAAATTTTTATTTAAAAGCAAGAATGAAATTTTATTTTTAGGAGCAAGCAGAAAAACTATTTTTATTTCAAGGTTAGATGCAGCCAATGATTTTTATTATGTACAGGCACACCTAGAAGTAACAGAAGACTCGCTGGAAAGAAATATATGTTGTGCTATTATTTGCAAAGAAAAACATGTGTCTGCATGAAATTTTCACATTTACAAAAAATGCAAAACTTATGTTCCTAATTTACTTGAAAATGATCCATGTGGAGACTAATGTATAATAGATGCTAATTATTTCATGGAAAATATACATTTAGGGTCTTAGCTTTGTACACACATTTTGAATTTCCTAACAGATTTAGTTCCAAGGGACAGGGTGTGGTAATTATCCGAAAGTTGAAATTCTAAGTATCATTCTGAAGTGGCAAAAGCTTTTTGTCAGTTCTCCTCCATATTTCTTCCATTTCCACACACACCCTGTGGGTTTGTTTTTCTGCAGAAATATATAAAGTTTGGTCATTTTGGTTACCAAAAGTACCAAAGGTGTGTGCACAGGGAGATGAAGCTCGATGTATCAAAATACTGACTTTGTTTTCTCCAGGGCATAATTAAGTGCTTGGAAATAGAACTTAGTTTATTAATTATTTTTAACAAGTTCCAAATACAACTTATGATGAAAAGGGTTTTTTGTATGTTTGAAACTACTATTCATTAAAATGTAGTTCGTTTTTAACAAGGGCCAAATCTTATTAGCAAATATGTTTTGAAAATAAGTTAAATTAAGTGATTCCCTGTCTCTCCACTTTTCTGAGCAATAATGATGAAAACGTTGTAAGAAAATCAAAGACGCATTACTATGTCAAAAAGTTGCCCATCTTCCACCACCCAACCTGGTATGCCCCAAACCACCCACCCTGGTATACCCCAAACCACCCTCCCTGGTATACCCCAATATGAAATGTATACCGTAAAATTTGGACTGTAGAACGCACCAGTATGAAAACACACCCCTTTGATTTACAGAACTTTAGTTGTTATTCACAAGTAAGAAACTGTGCTTATAAATCGCACTGAAAATTACTTGCTCATAAAAGCCAGAGAAACAAGCTGTAGACTTGGCCTATGTTACCATAAAAAATTCAACACATGTGCACAAAAGGAACACAAAAATAGAAGTACGGGTACAACAACATGAGCACTTCATGCCCTGAAACACTTATAGAGTGAAGATTTAAT
The DNA here is from genome assembly GCA_017654935.2 of Phymorhynchus buccinoides. Lineage (NCBI taxonomy): Eukaryota > Metazoa > Mollusca > Gastropoda > Neogastropoda > Raphitomidae > Phymorhynchus > Phymorhynchus buccinoides. The sequence goes on from CM065706.1 coordinate 15,946,863, forward strand.
TTTACTAAGAGTCGAAAGCTCAGAACAGACTTGAGAATAAATAAGACAGAAATACTTATAAAGCAAAGATATTAATTTAATTTTTGTCAAAAGCTCAGAACAGACTTGAGAAGAAGGCAGAAACACTTATAAAGTAAAGATGTAAATACTCATTTTGTCAAAAGCTTAGCATAGACTTGAGACTAACACAGCTGACAGATTCAAATAAACATTGATAAATTGATTGATAAATATAGAATTAAAAAAATCCACAAGCAATCCACAGAAATTGCATGGTCCAACGTTGAGGAAAAATTAGCGGCTTATAGTCAATTTTACGTGAGCATATCATCATGGATGTCATGATGTCCCTGTTGACGGGTTGGTGGGTTGTCTTTGTATCTCTGTTCTGCACCCTTTGCTTGGGGCCACAGACATGAGGGCCTATCCTTGCTCCATGTGCCATAAGGCCTTCAAACAGAAACAGCACTTGGACAAACACCTTCACGTCCATTCTGGTGAGCTGTTCAGGCAGCTTTGTGCCTGTTCATTTTTTCTCATCTCGATGAACAGAATGCCAACATGTTCAAAATCAAATTTCATGTCAAGTCGATTTGGATGTAGTAGTCTGAAGTTAAAACGACTCATAGCTGGGATGATTTCAATGTTTTTATTTCTGTAGTAGACGATTCCACCTGATTTTGCATGCCACTGAAGAAGAAAGTGCTTAGAACAAGCATTTTAAATCTCTTTGGTTCACATCAATAAAGGCTATTGACTTGTTTTGAGACTGAGAAGATAGCAAGCTAGAATATGGTGTATTGTGTCTACAGAGATTTGAAATGCAGTTAGCTGGATCCACTTAGATCTTTTTCATGTCTTATTAAAGTTAAGTGACCTTTTCCCCCTCATACATTCATTCACACAGTCGCATCACACTCGTACACACTGTTTGTTTAAAAGCAATGTGTAAACTGTAGAAAGAAAAGCCCCCTAACAAGGCGTGATAGTGTGATTTTCCCTCTTTCATGCTCCCCTTGGGGCCACAGAACTGAGGGCCTATGCGTGCTCCCTGTGCCATAAGGCCTTCAAACAGAAACAGACCTTGGAAAAACACCTTCACGTCCACTCTGGTGAGATGCTCAGGCAGCTTTTTGGCAACCGTGATGAACAGAAAATGCCACTAGGGCTCAGGCTTTGTTGTAAAGAATTTTGTAGTTTGAAGTTTAGCCAGATTTGGTTTCTGGCCCCTTAGTAATGAACAAAATTTTAAAGACATAATTCTTCGTAACATTCTCTGTAGCAGTAAAAGTTTCTTCGTTTCTCCCCCACATTCTTTTTCCCGCAAACCCCCCCTTTTTTTTCTTTTCTATTAGTAAAAAAATAGATGTAGTTTGCTAACTTTAATTTGCACAGGGAGATGAAGCTTGATGTATCAAAATACTGACTTTTTCTTTACTCCAGAGCATTATCAAGTGCTTCAAAATGAAACCTCCTTCAGTGTTTATATTTTTAAAAGTTCAATTTTATTTTTTTTAATGAAAACATGTTTTTAATATTCCAAACTATTCATTAATGTAGTTCCTTTAAAGTGCCATATTAAAATCTTATGAACAAAAATATTTTTTAATTAATATAATTATACATGTTGAAGCATTGAAATTGAAGGATCTTATATCGCTACAGTCCACTTTTCTCAGCAAAATTGATATAAAATCACAAAAAAACATTGTTTGAAAATCCAACAGTGAAACACGCATTAGTATGTCAAAAAGTTGCCCATCTTCTACCACCTTGTAGCCTTTCTTGTTTACCCCAGTATAAAAAGTATACCGTAAAATTCGGACTGTAGATTGCACCGCTATGTGAGCTGCATCCCTTCATTAGATATTTATGCACATGTAAGCTGGAATGGTTTATAAACCACGCTGAAAATTACACACTCATGCAGAGCTTTAGATAGTTGGCAGGCCCGGGACATTGACCCGTATTGAAGGTGATTTGACCGCTCATTTTATGCACGCAGGGGTCATCTGACCCATGAAGTTTGTAACAAAATTTAAGTGTAATACTACAGTGACACATTACTGGCCCATTACTTTGGAAATTGACCCATCATTTTCTGTAAGCAGGGGTCATATCGTCGCTGTCCGACGCTAACCGTGTATTTACACAATCAGTGATTTTACAGGAGCATCAAAAAACATATTGTCGCCTGCTACAAAGTCAATCCCCATTTGATATATGCTTGACCCTTCTTCTTTACCAATGAGTAAACATGTGACACAATAAAAGTTGCATTAACACCCAAAATGTTCGTGATAATTCAGTTAAACACAGTTAGTCACGAAGTTAGTGCATTGTTCTCACAATGGGAGATACGACAGCTGCCGGCAGTTACACGATTAGCATGACCAGTTACACGCTTATCGCGTCAAAAAACCAGCAACAACCCGCCACATACACGATTATTTCCGTGGTATCATGTAACAAATTTGAGCATTTTCATTGGTCGCAGACACAAGATATTTATAGAAGACCTGCGTGAGGTCACTGGAAGGAGTTTCAGTAAAAAATCTATTTTTGTCAAATTTTGTAGATACACGGTTAGCGTCGGACAGCGACGATATGACCCATGAAGTTTGTAACAAAATTTAAGTGTAATAGTACTAAATACTACAGTGACATATTACTGGCCCTTTACTTTGGAAATTGACCCATCATTTCCTGTAAGCAGGGGTCATTATGATCCATTAAGTTAGAAAACAGTCTGAAGCTCTGCGCATACACACACATTTGAGAAACAAACTGAACATGTATCCTACCTATCACAGGAAATCAACACATGCGCGAAAAGGAACAAAATACAGAAATTGGTACGATGTGAGCATTTTTTTATGCTTCGAAAACGCTTATAAACTGAAGATTACAATTCATTTAGTCAGAAGCTCAGAACAGATGAGAGGATAAGACAGAAGCAATTATAAAGTGAAGATAAATGAAAAGGCTGGAATAGACCTGAGAGTAAGGGGCCTGCTACACTGCATACGATTCCATTCACTACGATCCAATTTTGACATCTGTGAGGCATGATTGATGTGACATTCTACTGTCTAAATAAATCTGATGAAATCCTACTAGGGTTTTTTCCACTATATTTGTAGTCTCCTGTAATCGAATCTGATAAATTATCTTATTTTTGTATCAGACTTTTTTTTTTTTAATTCGTGTATTGCGGTCTACATAAATATAGTGAACGAAAATAGAGTTATTTTTAGACAAATATTTCATGTGTATCATGATTCATAGACAATCGTATCGTATTGGGGTAAAAATGTATGAAGTGTGACTGGCCCTTAAGACAGCTCAGTAATTCATTAATATTGATCACATATTGATAGATTGAAAGAAAAAGTTAGAATTGAAAAGAAAAAAGAAAAAATTGGCAGGCAAGTCACTTCAGTGTATAAGCCTCATGAACCAAAGTTGCAGAAACATTTGCGGCTAATAGTCCGAATTTTATGGGAACATGCCACCTTGGATCCTGTGATGTTGATGTTGACGGGTCCGTTGGTTGTCTGTTTGTTTGTTCTGCACCCTTTGCTTGGGGCCACAGACATGAGGGGCTATCCTTGCTCCATGTGCCATAAGGCCTTCAAACAGAAACAGCACTTGGACAAACACCTTCACGTCCATTCTGGTGAGCCAGGTGTCCAGGCAAAAACATTGTGCCTGTTCACTTTTTCTCATCTCGATAAACAAAATGCCCACATGTTCAAAATCAAATTCCATCTCAGTCAAATTGAATGTAGTAGTCTGAAGTTAAAATGACGTAGCTGGGATAGACTAAATTTTTCTTATTTCTGTAGGAAACAATTCCACCTGAATTTGCATGATATTGAAAAACAAAAATTGCATAGAACCAGTATTGTTTGTAATCACTTCAATCACATCTGAAATTGCTAATGACTTGTCTTGAGATTGAAAAGAAACCAACCTAGAATGAATGCGTATTTTATCTACAGAGTGTTAAAATAGTGTTTGCTGGAACCACTTTGTATAAGTCTTTTTTGAAAGTGAAAGTCTTTTTTTTTTCTCATACATTCACACAGTCACATCACACTCGTACACACTGTTTGTTTAAAAGCAATGTGCAAACTGTAGAAAGAAAAGCCCCCTAACAAGGCGTGATAGTGTGATTTTCCCTCTTTCATGCTCCCCTTGGGGCCACAGAACTGAGGGCCTATGCGTGCTCCCTGTGCCATAAGGCCTTCAAACAGAAACAGACCTTGGAAAAACACCTTCACGTCCACTCTGGTGAGATGCTCAGGCAGCTTTTTGGCAATTCAGGCAACAAAAAATGTCGCTAGGGCTATTGTGGTTTGAAGTTTAACCACCCTAAACAGGTTAGGTTTCTGTCCCCGTTGTAACAGAATATCCCTGAATCTGCTTACAGTTGAGCAACAAAAATCCACCTTAAACTGATATTATTTGGTTTCATTTTCTTGTTAGAAATGACTGTTTATTTGTTAATTGTTAGAAAAGGAAATTCACAAGGTATGTTTTTCTCATATGCATGCACACACATTCACACCATGCTCACACACACACTATAAAAGAAAAAGCCCCCTAGCAAGGCATGACAGTATTGTTTTCCCTCTTTCATGCTCCCCTTCCCTTTGGGCCACAGACCTGAGGGCGTACGCTTGTTCCCTGTGCCATAAGGCCTTCAAACAGAAACAGCATTTGGAACAGCATCTAATCTGCCATTCCGGTGAGCTGTGTAGGCAGCCATTGGCTTGCTCAGTTTTATCAGCTCAGATGAACAAAATGTTATCACTTAACTAGTAGTAGAAGCATTTTTAAAGACTGAATTTTATGGAGGCTAAGGGCTTTGTTGTGAAGAAATTGTAGTTTGCGTTTTGATCCATGTAACAATGGAATCCTTATTCTGCATGCGTTATTAAGTCTGCCTAGGACTGGTATTGTTTGATTCTACTTTGTTTATGTATAACGTAGCTTTTAAATTGTTTTGAGCTTGAAAAAGAAATTGACCTGAAGTATGTACTATTTTCTTATATCACATACATGCACACACAGTCACATCATGCCCATACACACGCAATGTGTACAAAGAAAGTTGTGTGGAAAGAAAAGCCCCTTAGCAAGGCGTGATAGTGTTATCTTCCCTCTTTCATGCTCCCCTTGGGGCCACAGAACTGAGGGCCTATGCGTGCTCCCTGTGCCATAAGGCCTTCAAACAGAAACAGCATTTGGACAAACACCTAATCTGCCATTCCGGTGAGCCGTTAAGGCAGCGATGTGCCTGCTCCTTTTTTTTTCCAACTTTTTTTTTTACGAGAATGCGATAATTTTGGAAGCTGAACCATTTTTAACCCTCTTGCATTAATTATTCAGCCAGTATTACTGGCCAATCAGAAGTTGTTTCCATGTATTCAAAGCGGCCTTAGCTCGCCCCCACTCTGAGTCCCCCTCTGATGGTATTTTCATCACATTCACAAAGTTCTGGCTTGTTATGCACACACTATAAAGAAGCTTCTCTCTTGAAGCGATGCGATAACTTGTATGACGCTTCGGTTCTTCAAAAATGTATGAAAGTGTCTGAACACTAGAAGAGATTTCTTTGTAACATGTGCAAATGCAAGAGGGTTAAAGACCGTATTCTGTCTTGGCTAGGGGCTTGTCATAAAGAGCATTGCTACCTCAAATTAAAGCCTTCTTAAGCAGATGTTTCAGTCTCTGTTGAAATAAAATCTACCTGAATCTGCATGCTGTTAAGAAATTAATTACCATCTGAAATATGAATTCTGTTTGAAAAAGAATGCTATTTTGCATTTACCGTATTTTTCGGATCATTAGGCGCTGCTGTGTATAAAGCGAATAGGGCAATTTTCAAGAAAAATTTGAAAAAAGTCAAGTAAAAGGCGCCCTCGTTTATAAGGTACCTCACAAAAGAAAGTCAAACTTTGAAGCCTGTACGCGTCCTGTAAACGCCTACCGACCGTCATTACTGCTGTCATAAACGAGAGTTGGCTCCCCTTTCAAATAGTCAAACTTCCTGTTGTTGTGTTTGGACAATTCTTCGCAAAGACTAATAGAATTATGGTATTTTAAGCTCTACAACGATGCTTTTTACATTCAATAAAGGGTTATGACATCTGTTGGACGGTATCTCGGACGATAATAGGGATTTTGAAGCATTGTAGCATGAGTATTCGTCGTATTGGTGACTCATGACCACTTTCGATATCTGACTCACAGTAGACTACTGAACACGGCAATCATTGCCTCTCTTCTCACGATTTTGTTCACTAATAGGGCGCCCTCATTTATTAGGCGCATAGGTCGAAATTGCACAGAGAGAAAAAAAATCGCCTTATAACCCGAAAATTACGGTAATCCATATAGTGTTGATCTTTGAAATATTTTTGAAGGCACTTAGACCTTTTGCAGCATAGAATGTTAGCTTACCGAAAATCAGGTGTGTTTTTCCCTGCATGCATGCATACATTCACACATTAGATGTGATCTGTAAACAAAAGAAAGTTTTTAGACAGTGGAAATAAAAAAGCCCAGTAGCGAAGCATGACGGTGTGCTTTTCCCTCTTTCATGCTCCCCTTTCCTGTGGGCAACAGACGTGAGGGCCTATGCGTGCTCCCTGTGTCATAAGACCTTCAAACAGAAACAGACCCTGGACAAACATCTACACTGTCATTCCGGTGAGCTGTGAAGGCAGCTATGTGCCTCCTCGTTTTACTTTATTTTCATCGTCTTAGATGGACAAAAAGTTTAGTGGCTGAAAAAGCAATCTCATCTTTGAACATTGGGGAAGAAATTTTTGTCAACCACTCGTAGATTTGGTAAAATATCTGTGTTCCTGAAATCCTCATGATTTAAAAAAAAAAAGTGCTTGTTAAAAGTTCAAATACACTTAAAAGTTGAGTTTGAAAAGAAAGTTTTTATAGTTGTATTTATACGAACTAAAATCGCCCTATAGAAAATCCCTGTGACATGTATGTAATGAGAGAAAATCTTTGTCCTTACCTTCTTTGTTAGAATGTTTCACTTATATGGCTAAGCATGCAAACTGAATTTTAGTTTTGAGTGACAGGGCATTTGTGTGTGGATGGAATTCGGTGAAGAGGTATGGGGGAGAAGGAGACTTTTTTTTTTAATGTCATAAGTCTACAAATGGATGGTCAATGGAACAGTTGTTACATACTGCGATCTTGCTGAGCTATCCTAGCAAGATCGCAAGATGTGTAGGTTCATTGTTTTGAAGAAGTAGGACATAAAAAGTAAATAAAACTTTTTTTGTTGGAGAAGCATATGATTTTCAAACAACTTGTAAAAAAGAAATTATGAGGTAAGACAATTTTCTCATTTAATTACGTTTTACATGAAACATGTATGCCTAAGTTGCGTCACACTCGCATAACACACACACACACACACATTGTATGTACACACTCACGCACTTGTGCACGCACTCCTGCACTGTAGAGGAAAAGTTGTGTAGGTTATAGAAGGAAAGGTGCCCCCTAGGCAGACATGACAGAATTGTTGTTCCCTCTTTCATGTTCTCCCTTCCTGTGGGCTACAGACGTGAGGGCCTATGCGTGCTCCCTGTGCCATAAGGCCTTCAAACAAAAAGAGCACTTGGACAAACACCTTCACTGCCATTCTGGTGAGACTTTGGGGGCAGTGTATGTCCGCTCATTTTTTTCTCGGCTTGAAAAAAAAGCCATCAATTTGGCGTCTGAAACACTCATTTGTGTATACTTCAAAATAAAGAAAAGGAAAACAATTTTTAAAAAAATAAAGAAAAACACAGGGACTCTTATTCAAAAAACAGTTCAAAACGGTAGGTTTCTGTCCCTTTTATTTGAAAAAAAGCACAGACGTTTCGGAGACTAACTCCGTTTTCAATGTGAAGATAATGAGAGCCAAAGTGTTGGCGAGAGATTTAAATACAAAAGGAAGAGTGAGTAGAAATAATAAAATATCAGAAAAACGATGACGTGAAAAAAATGATGACGTGAAATCATTTTTCTGATATTTTAATATTTCTACTCACTCTTCCTTTTGTATTTAAATCTCTCGCCAACACTTTGGCTCTCATTATCTTCACATTGAAAACGGAGTTAGTCTCCGAAACGTCTGTACTTTTTTTCAAATAAAAGGGACAGAAACCTACCGTTTTGAACTTTGTTTTTTTTTTACTCATTTGTGTAGTTTGTTTTTAAAAACCACATTCTATCTCCGTTTGTGTTTTTCATAAAGAAAATGTAGCAGCAACAACACAAACAAAAATGGCAGTGAACTTACTCTAGATATACGTTAAAGTCCTTTTACTCTACCTTTTAACTGATTTCACGTAGCCTAACTCTAAAACAGATATGAAATTCACTTAGTTGTTTGGGGGATTTACATATGCGTATTCTAATCTGATCTGTCTTTGTGATTACCATGTGCATTAGAATGCTTCTGTGTTACGTTTGGATTCTGGTTTTAGTTTGAACGTGAAAGTTTTTGTTGTTGGTTCCTTTGGAACAGAAAAGTTAACAGAGAAGGAGACAAAAATATGAATTTTAGGAATTTTGTTGATGTAAAGAGTAGTTGATCGGCAAAATATATAAATTACGGTAGTGTTATGGGCAAAGGGATGTATTTCAAATTTAACCTTTAGCACACTGCAGGTACACTATCGCCAAGCAGATACTCTCCCCTGCAACTGCAGGCACCCTGTGTCGCCCAGAGAATTTATTTCTGTTACTAATAATAGAAACAACCTCGCTTTAGCTTCAGAACGAGGCTCAGCTAAGTGTTGATCGGTCAGAAAGTAAAGTTCACTATAAAATATGGCGGATTTTCGTGTTGGCGAAGCTTCCTACTGGAAATTAGCGTTGGTGTTTGTTTAAATCATGAATTCTTAGGCTTTGTTAGGTCGGATATCGACGGTGAAAGGGTGATAGAAGATCGTAATGCAGTGGAAGGGGGGGTAGCCGATGTCTGTGTGACTCCATGAAGACGATCCGAGATCGATTCGAGTCGCGATTGTGATTCGGTACTGATTTTGACTGCTAGGTTAAATTCAAAGAAAATGTTGACTTTCATAATATTCTTAATGATATTTCAGAGAGTTGTTTCGTTAAAGGGATCTTAGACATGAGTTAATTAGTCAGTGGGCGAACTTTGAAGCAGACGGCACTCATTCCGACCGTGACTAAACAGTAAGTCAACACTTTCGCTTTGTTGATTTTGCTTTTCTTTTTTCCTTTTTTTTCAACAACAAAACATACACGGACAACAAAATGCATCATATCAAAACTTTCTTCAATCATCTCTTTATTAGTATTCCAATAATTAAGTCTGCACACAACACACAGAGAAAATTAGAGCATTTTTAATCAAGTGGGTGCAAGCATTTTTCACCGCCTCAAAAAGAATGCAGTGGCAGAGTACGGAACGTCAGAAAAAATGCAGGGTGCTAAAGGTTAATTTCACATAGTGATCAAAGAAGTAACGGCAACTCAAAACGTCCTGTGTAGAGTGCTGATTACCCCCAAACCTTTTCAATGAAGCAATCTTGGCAGGTTTTTTAACGGGAACGTTTTTGCTTTTGCATGCACACAGTCACATCACACTCGCATTCATTGTTTTAATAAAAAGTGTAGAGTGTAGTAGAAGTAAAACCACGCCCTGTGGTGAAGCATGACAGTGTTGTTTTCCCTCTTTCATGCTTCCCTTCCCTGTGGGCAACAGACGTGAGGGCCTTCCCTTGTACCCTGTGCCATAAGGCCTTCAAACAGAAACAGCATTTGGACAAACACCTTCACGTTCATTCCGGTGAGCTACATACACAATGTGGCTGCTCTTTGTATTGCTCAGATTAACATTTGGATGACTGGGGGGAAAAAACACAAAAAGCGTCACGACTTTTTTTTGACTGAAGTGTATCTTTTTAACCAAATTCCATCTCAGCTAGCCTTTAACAATTGTGGTTTGGATCCTTATAGCGACGAAATTCACTTGTATCCCTTTTGATTAAAAAAACCACCCATGCAAAATGTTATTATTAGCTACCTCATGAAAGACAATTTACATTCATTTTGGTTTTTAAGGTGAGACATGACAAGTTCACGTGGAGTTTGAAAAGAAAGCCATCTGGAATGTTCATTGAGTCTTTTCGAAAAGTTGAAGTAACTAGTCTTAGACGGGTTTCCTAAAGATTCAGATGTTTCGTGACAGTTTTTTCCCCAATCTTTTGTCTGAGTCGTGATCATTTTGTCTATGACTAGTAGGCATTGATTTATTTTATATTTAAAATACAAACAAGTTTTCTCAACTTTGTTTTTAAGTGTTCACTTGCAGTAAAAACTTCTTTTGTAAAATCATATTAATTTATTGGGTAGGGAAAGTAGATAAACTATTCATCTTAGAAAACCAAATATAACAAAACAGGCAAATCAGAAAGAAAATATTGTTAGGATTTAAAACCATTTTGAAACAAGCTATGACCCACCCATTTGCACTCGCGTCACCCTTTCTTTCTTTTTTAATGTGTGTATGGGCATGTTGGGATAACTAGACACACACTTTCCACATTTTTCCAGTTTTGTAGTGTGAGTGAAGTAATTTGTTTTTTTATTCTTTGTTGTGGTGTATTTGAATGTTCTACTTGAATGTTTATTTAATCCATCCAATAGGCAATGTGAAACAAGAGATCCTCAGAACAGGGTGTATGTATTGCATCAAATCAAAATCTGCTTTGGTTTCTCTAATATGGTGATCCCAAACTTTTGGATATAGCAAGACAGTATCACTGAAAATGAACAACTGTTTTGGTGGTGTCATTTATACATGCTTTTGACCGGATTTCATTCACATGCTAAATTTGTATGTAAAGAAAAGTGCTGTAGACAGACAGAGAACTTAGAAGAGAGTTCCCAGTGCAGGCTTGATAATGTATTTTTCCATTTTTCATGTTCTCCCCTCCTGTGGACAACAGACGTGAGGGCCTATCCCTGCTCCCTGTGCCATAAAGCCTTCAAACAAAAACAACATTTGGACAAACACCTCCTCTGTCACTCTGGTGAGCTGCCCTTTGACTTCAGTCATATTACCTTATTCAGACCTGTCTACCCCTGCTATTTGTCTTCCTACGAAAATAGGATGCAAATACTGCAAGGCAAATTGTACGCATTCTACTCCTTAAAGTACAACTTTTTCTTGTTAAAGATACACAGACGCGCCACGATTAAGTCCCTTGTTTTTTTCTGGGTAGCTGTGACCCATAGAGAAATGTCCCCATGTTCAAATTGAGGCTGATCTTTAAAATGATGTATCGCTTTGAATTTGGGGGCATTTGTATGGTAGTGAGACCTGGTCAAAACAAGATTTCTTTCCCGCTATAAGAGGAAAAACATGTGAAACCCGTGATTTTGACATGTAGGTCTTTAAGATAAAAGGCATGTCAGTTCCAATACGCCATTGAGATTCACTTGTTTCAGTGGGTGTGCAGTAAATGTAACTATCTGATATGAGCATTCAGATTTCCTTTATATAAAAAAAGTGTTTTGGAGAGAAGCATGTTAATGAAATTGACACAGACAGTGATTTCAGGCTTGATATTATATAAAAATGAGAAGATAATAACTTTGAACCAGACATACTGAGTACATTACTATGGTCGAAACAAAGCTGCAGCACAGTGGAAACATTATATTTCAATTCTTCCAAAATAATCTGTCTCAAAATTAACTCAACAAATCTATAGAAAACTGAAATTTCAGTGGTTAAATTTCCGGTAGCATGCATTTTAGGAGTCGGCAGGTCTGCTCATTTTGTAACTTCTACCTCTTTTTTTCTCTCTCTCTCTCTCTTTCTCTCAAAGTGAGCGACGTATGTATGTATTTGTCCATTACATAAGCATTTATTAGTCAGAATAGATAATGGGTATTGTCTGTATGTGTGTGCTGAAGAGAAATGAGAGAGGTGAAGATGTTAGGACGCCACAAAAGATTTGGTAGTGTCTGTCTTTCCTGTCGGCAGAACATGTTTTTGCAAGCTGTAGAACTTATGTTTATTTACAGGGGTGCAAGTGTGGTTAAATAAACTGCAACTCAGGAAATGTAAATTATGGTTAGCCTGTCACTGATGGAGAGATAATCCTAGGATACTGCTAAATGATCAAAGCCACTGTTCAGCTGGTTTCTGACTGCCCAATAAAATAAATTAAAAACAAAAATTCATAATTGACTTTCTATTCCCTTCCTTTCTATAGTTCCATCCCTACTCAAGCAGATTAGAATTGTGACACAGTCTCTGTAAAAAACACACCTAAAAAACAACAATCATCGTAACACTGCAAGTCTGGTGTTGTGCAAAGTTCTTTTGGTTTGCGAGTTGCCTTCAATGGTCTGCCACTTGCACCTCTGTATTTGAGTCAGAAGGGCAACAGCCCTTACAGAACAGAAGAGCAATGAATTGCAGATGGTCAACCAGTTTCAAAGATGCTTGGTTATGCTTTTTGCATGCTTCACACTTTTGCATTAGATATCTATCGCTTTTCATGCACGCTTGCACATACAGACCTGTTTACCCTCCCGGTTTTGCCGGAATTATCCTGGGACTTTGCACAAATTCTGGGTAAAATAATAAATTCCGGGTGAACGCTGAAAATCCCGGGATTTTAAAAACGTCTATTATTTGTTTCCGTTTGTATGAAAAAACGCAAGGGTTGACCAAAACCTTGGAGTTCTGAGACGCGATTTTTCATTGGTCCGTGGACCTCCCTCAATGAATGATAGTATTTCTTGTTGGCAGAGATTGTAGTTTTGAGCTTGAAAAAGAAATTGACCTGGGCCTGTATTCACGTTGAGATAGCATGAGACTTAGCATCATGCTAACTTAGTAGACGAGCATGCACACTGCAAGTACTGCAACGTGGACTTCAAAATTTTGCATGGCGGCATACCTTTTAAAGACCCACAGGGCCGGCTGGATTAAGTCCCTTGTTTTTTTTTCTGGGTCGGTGTGGCCCACATTCAGACTTTCCTCGTATACGATCGAGGCTGCTCTTTAAAGTGATGACTCGTTTTCGTGCATGAGGACATTTGTATTTATGGAAGCAACACTTGGTCAAAATAAGATTTTTTAACAGTTATAAGAGGGAAAACACTTGAAAACCGTGATTTTTACACGTGACGTACTGGGTCTTTAAATCGGTGTTTTATCGTGAGTCGTGTACCAATGTGAATTCTTTTTTTTTTCTCCCTCAAATTCCGGATTTTTCTATGGCACATTCCAGGTTGCTCATTATAGGGTAAACAGGTCTGCACATAGATGATGCACACACTACTCACACTGACAGGGCTTGTAGACCGTAGAACGAAAGTAGCAGCCTAAGAAAAGCAAGACAGACTTTCCCCCCATCTTTCATGCTCCCTTTTGTTTGGGCTTCAGACATGAGGGCCTTTACGTGCTCCCTGTGCCATAAGGCCTTCAAACAGAAACAACATTTGGACAAACACCTCCTTGTTCACTCTGGTGAGCTGCCCTTTGGCATCAGTCTCATTGTTTTCCTCTGATTATCTAAGGGAAAAAAATTACCACTGAGTAGTGGCTTGTGATCAGGGTTTTTTCTGTTCTTTGTATCGCAAGTTTTCTTAGTAGGGACTGGTGACAGATGGCTATGCTGGTACCCTTTTATTGCTGTGTCTGCAACTAAGAAGTTATTGCCCGTAAAAGGAATGGTTTTGTTGCGGCATTATGGATTTAGAAAAAATGTCTTTGACTTATTGCTTTATGAACATTTCAAACTTGTTGTTTCTGCCTACTCTGGGCCCCGGTGGTGCGTGTGCGCGCACGCCAGAGCAAGATCAGTATGGCAGAATTTGATTCAGGGTGAAAAGAAGATAAGAAAGCAGTGTTTCAGCAATGTGTTCTAACCATTGGCTTTGAAACATAATGTTGGAATTACTGCATAGCTGATAGCTCAGTAACTGGATGACTTAAAAGTATTAAAGTTTAATGTTTTAAGTCATCCAGTTACTGAGCTGTCAGCTATGCAGTACTTCATAGCTACTGAGCTATCAGCTGTGCTGTAATTCTAACATTATGTTTGCAATCATTTTAGTTGTTGAACATATTTTTGACCATGTGGTGATTTGAATGGATGATAGCATTTTGTGTGTTTTTAATGATTATGTCTGTAGCATCTTTTCTATTAATATGTTATGCACTTGACTGGGCTTACTGTTTACTCATCTAAGGCAAAAAGCAGCAATTCAAATGAAAGAAAAAGTGTCAACCATCAGCACAGATGCACATGTTCACGTAAAAGTTTTTGTCTTAGAGGCTCATAGTGTTAACAGATCGTGAAAGAAGCCAAAAGGCAGTGGCATCAGTGATCACTTAGTGTTTTCAGCAATTGGCTGTTCAATAGTGTTTCCTAAGCCTTGTGTTGTAGAGTCTATTCCTGGCTGTGTTCATTGCCTTGCCTTCCCTGCACTGATACCTTGTTTCCCTTTCTGTCTGTCCTGGTGTCACTGTGGCCGCAGACGTGAGGTCCTTCGTGTGCTCCCTGTGCCATAAGGCATTCAAGCAGAAGCAGCATTTGGACATTCATCTCAAGTGTCACTCGGGTGAGCAGCCTCCTTTTCCCTTATCTCACTTATTTTTCTGCAACAAAAAGTTGCTTCAGGCATCAGAACTGTCAGAGGAATTGCAAATTTTAGAGGATTAAGAATTGCTGCAGAGAATTTGTTTCTGGTGGCAGATGTTATGCCTTTTTGCACAAGTGATGTTGGTTTTGAATAGATTATAGCAATAATAATTTTTTTAAGTGATTTCTTACTAAATTAGGCCATTTTGGTCATGTTGAGAACTGCTTTCAGTAGTTTTTCTTTTACTGTCTGGGGCCTTGATTGCCATTTTACCACAGTTTTCAGAGGATTGGACTTCAGACAATTCTGATGCCTGTATTTAGCAGCAGCAGTGTGGTTAGTTCAAGTCGTCACCAGTTACAGGACCTGGTTCAGCTGGTGCAGCTGAGGGAGAGTTGGGGGAGGCTAGAGAGATTTTTCTGAAGCTAACAACTTGGATAGGCTTGCTTGTTGATCCATTTAACAATTACTCATGTACACATCATCAAAAGACAATGAATGTTTTACCTAAGCTTGTCTTGAAAAGATTTGTCGTAATAGTATTATTTCAGTTTGTTCTATTTTGGGATATATACCTTTTCCCCCATTATAATAGATAATATCACTGCACTTTGTTGTGATTTTAAAGCTGGGAAGGGTGAGAAAATATATTTCATTCTTTAAAGCAACATAGCAGAACATTGGTTCTGTTGTCTTAATTATATTTATCTATTTCTGATCTATTTATATATATTTTTAGTTTAAGAAAAAAAGTTTCTTCAGAATGTTCATAAACTACCAAGTCCTTTTTTCCCCTTTATACAACATTGAATTTCCTTCTGTTTTTTTCTGATCTTTTTCCCCCTCAATTTGAATACATTTTTGTTGATTATTTTTCATGTCTAGAACTGTAAAAATGAAGTCATGTTTATAATTTGTGCTTTCTTATGTTGGGACGATACAAAGATGGTTGTGTGTTTTGTAGGATTTTTTTATAAAAGATACTTGGGACATTTTTGCACTAAGGGCATTTAAAATGAATTGATAATGGTGTGAAAACTTATGTCATAAAAGCACTTCTGGTAGAGGGTGAACAAAATTTTAATTCAGTTGGCTTTCATTTGTTAGATTGCAAGGATAAACATGCAGTACTTTATGGGGACAGGCTTCTTTTAAGTCTCTTTTTTTTCCTGCACCATTTCCATTTCACTCGCATCCTCATCATAAAAAAAGTTTCACTGTGTTTTTGTTACTTGGTTTTTAGTTGCTGCATACATTGATAGAAATATGGGCTAGAGTCGGGTGACAGAATTGGATAGTAAGGAATAATAGCATTGGACTGCATTAGAGTACTGTTGTCATTATCTTAATTGTAAAGAAAATTATCTTGATTATGACATCTGTAAATAATGAAAGCTGTCTGTTTTGGCATTTTCATTTAGTTAACAAAACACTCATTTCCAGTCTATTATACTCTTTCCTTCTTTGACTTTTGAGACATAATGTTATTTTCTTCTTTTAAATTGAAAAAAAATAACAGAGTTTGCTGACCAGATAATTATATGTAATCATAAAGTAGTGTTCTGTGAATATTGTTTGAAATGGGTGATGCTGTAATGCATGAACATGTAAGACATGCAGTAGATCAGTGCCAACCTGATCTGGTTTAGGTTAAAAGTGCTCAAGTGACGAAATACTGTGAAACTTTTCACTCTTCATTCCTTCATACGTTCAGCTCTGCTCTGTCTTATTTTTCTCCCTCTGTCCCCTGTCTTGTCTATCTGTCTGTCTGTGGGCTGCGCGCACGGCGGGGGTGGGGGCTCACAGACGTGAGGGCGTTTCCTTGCACGCTGTGCGATAAGGCCTTCAAACAGAAACAGCATTTGGAAAGGCATCTGCAGTGTCATTCCGGTGAGCTGCTTGTTGTCTGCACTCGGTCAAACCTGTCTACACCACTCAGCCATTCATTCGCCACAGCCCTCCCTTTTCATTTATGGAGAGAAAACGTTGACATTTATTGATCATAAGAGCGCGGGTCACCTGTGAGGGTTGATTCATGCAAAATAACCCACAGAAGTGAAGCACGGGAGGTGATAAGTGACTTTCCTTTTTTTAACAGAAATTCAACATCAGACATGTAAAAATCTACTTTCAGGTTTTATGAATCAGGTGGGGGGTGTTTCATGACTAGGATTCGAACATGTTGATTTTGAAAGCAAGAATGACTCTATTGAATTAACCAAGCATTCTATTAAATAAAGTATGGGGACTTAAGATTGCAAGAAGCTTGCTGGGTGAAAGAGTATGTTGATTATAGCTTAAGTATTTGGGTAAGTTGTCAAAAAGTTTTGCCTGTGGTGCGCCTTGAGACCCAGTGGCTGTAGCAGACAGATTTGACGGTGTATTCAGTATCTAGCCACCCTTAGTTGTTGGAATATAGTCTCCTTCCTCTTAACTCTACTGAATCTTGATATGAAATGGGTTTGGCTTTTTTTTAAAAATTAAAAGAAATTTGTGAGTGTGTTCTTTTGTTGTTTCCTCTTGTTTCTTAAAAAAAAATGTTTTTAACCTTTTCTTTCTTCTTTTTTTTTTTTTTACATTGAACTATGGTTTAGAATATTACCTGAAGTCTTATTATTTAACCCCTTCACTGCCAGAGAACATTTGAGAAACTATCTTATTAATTATTATAAAATTTAAAAAAAGACCTGTTAGACTCGATCTGAAAACAATGGTCTTGAGATCTATCTTTCCTGACTTATGTAAAGCAAAACCCATCATTCCAAGGCTATGACATAAGTTATGACATCATCAGTGACATCAAACACCCTGTATTAGACACCAGCTAGGCAGGGAAGGGGTTAATTGTAAAAAAAGTATTGAATAAATAATACGGCAGCAAACTCATAATTACACGCCTGATTTTTTTATAAAATTGTTGTCATTTTATTGATGTCTGAATTCCGCATTACACTTTTTTTATATATAAAGATTGACAGTTGCCTTTGATACTATATTTGAAAGAGAAAGGCTAAAACAAATATAAGGTATTTGTAATAATAATGAATCGTTCATTGTCTTTTCTTTTTGATTAATTCACTTTACTTTTTACAATGGGTCTCATGTCTGCAATGTCAAAGACTGCATTTTAGTTTTGAAAACTCTCTCCCCCCCCCTCCCCCTTCCATACCCCTCCCCCACTCTCTCCCCTTCTTTCTCTCTCTCTTTCATTGAGTTTATTAAGATATTGCTGAAAGTCATAATGCCAGTTGTATTGCGAGTTATCTACTTAATTCCCATTAAATTAGTGTGAGTGTCATAATGTCTTTAGTGATTGAGAAGTTTGCACAAAGTAATCCTTTTTTGGGTTCTTTTTTTTGGTTGTGCATACAACATTCACATTAAAAAAGGGGAAGGGAGAAAATCAGACTAAATATTTTAGATAAGAATTGGCAGCCACCCACCCCTTTGCCTAGTCAAATTTGCTTCCTATTGACCTTTCTTTAATCTTTATTTCGCTTGCTCTCTCGTTTTTCTCTATATTACTCGGCGGTTGACGTCAGCTTCAACAAGCCGTGCACTGTTTCTAGACCAGACTACACATGGCGTTGTAGACACACCATGTTCTCACTCTAGTGCTCACTCTTAGAGTTTAAGCTCTCCGTGTGGCTTGAATGGAGTCGGTGTTGTGTTTCTAGATTATATTTGTTGTTTTAGACATGTCTTTCTCTTCCAAACGACAGATGTGAAGCCGTTTGTATGTTCGCTGTGCAACAAAGGATTCAGGCAGAAACAGCATTTGGAGCGGCACTACCAGTGCCATTCGGGTGAGCCGGTGTTAGCTCACAGTCCAACCCCTCCACGGCGGCCCCCTCTTTGGAAACAGCCTTAAATTTGTCTTGCAGAAGAAGGCTTCCCCTGGGCTAGGCCTTTGTGTTGTCAAGCCCAAGATGAGGGGAAAACACGATGACCAGCGTAGCAGTCGACCTGTCCAGGGGGAGGTCACTTTGATAATCATCGCCGTCTCTTGGGTGGCCGCCTTGGATGGGTCGGACTGTTGCATGTTTCGTTGCGGTCATCTGTGTGTTTCTGTTCTTTGCCGTCTGATGGAGTCTTCTGTTTCTGACTTTGTGGCTCGTTCAGGGTTGGTCCTCCCTTCTTTTGACCAAGGAGAGAATCAAGAAAGATGAGTGTCGAAATGGTGCTAATATGTCTTTGTTTGTCTTTGTGTGTTGTCAAAAGGGGATAACTGATGCCACCGTTTCTTTTATTTTTATAAACACTATCAAAGGGGGGGGGGGGGGGGGGGGGGGGGGGGGGGGGGGGGGTGTAGTGGGGGGGGGGGGGGGGGGGGGGGGGGGGGGGGGGGGGGGGGGGGGGGGGGGGGGGGGGGGGGGGGGGGGGGGGGGGGGGGGGGAGTGAGTGGAAAATATATCTTTGATTCTGAATCATAGTGACATGTCGCACTTCTTTCACAGTGCTGTGGCTGGGAGAAGGTTAGGGTTAAAAATGAAACAATTGGTACTTGTAGTTTGACGACCGTTATGAGATGGTACTCTTCATAAAATTCAGTCACTTCTAAAGCAGTTTTTCTGTGCGAGTTTTCTTATTCATTTGGAACAATGTAATCTTTAGTTTTATAGGTGGGTTTTTTTTCAATTTGTTTCCAGGCAATTAATGCGATAATCATATAGTAATGTTTATGAAAAGCTCAGAATAATGTTTTATTATATTGTTAATCTGCCAGACATAGTAGTTCAAGTTAGATATCCCCTAAAAAGTCCCTTTTTGTGTAAAATTGTCTGTTGATGTCGTTATTTGTGACTAACCACAAGTGCCCCCCCCTCTACAGATGTAAAGCCGTTCTCCTGCACAATTTGCGATAAGGCCTTCAAACAGAAGCAGCACTTGGAGAGGCACCATCTGAGTCACACCGGTGAGCTGATGTTTTTCATCCTGTGTCCAGTCCCAGCATTGTGTGCGCTTGGCCGCTTGGCCACTTGGTGTGCTGAAACCAGTCGCTCATTGTAACCCGTCTCTTGTAACATCATCCATCAGTAGTGTAGTCTCTTGGTTTCAAGCTCTCTTCCAACAAGCTCATCTCTCTGTTCATTTCTTTGTGGACATTTCATCCGTGCTTTATCCCCGTGTTTGTAACATGTTGATGTTTGCTGGTTGTTGAGCAGTTGTATGGCAATCCAGGCTCACAGTAGCTGTTAGCGGTTAAAGTCTTGTGATCGGTCGGCAGAAACGTTTGCATTGTTCTTTGTCAGTTGCACCAAACCTGGAAGAAGACAAACTGTGAAGTAGGCAGTCTCTGCTGTAGTAGTGAGATCGCGCAATTCCTGTCATTGGGGCAAGCCTTTTATGTGCTAATTGTGTCCTGAAGCTTTATTACTGGCTTACATGACCATTTGTCTCCTGAGCTGTCTGTGAAAATGGTATTGGTTTTCAGTTTGAATCATAAGAAGCAATTTTATTTATGGTTTACAAAATATACCTGCATTAGAGTATAGGCAAGGGGTGTGGCATAAACTTAAGTTTAGTATAAACACAAAGTAAAATGTCTGTAATTCTGCCAGAATAGTAAGGTATTCTGGTATAGTGTAAGTGATGAAAAGAAAAGAAAGTACCCTTTTAAAAGATTTTGATAAAAATGAACATTGTTGTATTCATCAAGAAGAGATTACTGTATCTTGATTTTTTGGGGGGGTGAAATTAAATTTAATTATAACCTTTTTTAATTGTAATTTTTTATATACTTTTTTTCTCTGAAAGTCATTGTTAAGATTAGCCAGTTGTTGCAGGTTAAAAAGGGGTGGGGGTAATTAAGAATATACAGGTAAGTTTGACTTGAAAGAAACTCATTCAAAGTGACGACTATGATATAGTTTCTCTCTCTCTCTTCTGTTAGCTTTTCTTTCTTTCTCTATCTTTTTTTCTCCCCCCACTTTCCCCTCCTCATTTCCTAGTAAACTGTAGTAATGGAAAAAACAAACATAGATGGAACATGTGCAATAAAACGAAGTCTGTATGTACTACTGAGATTTCGTTTTAATTATATAAACGATTGGTTGCATCATGTGTGTCACACTAGTTGTGCATAACGGGGTTGCATCATGTGTGTCACACTAGTTGTGCATAACGGGGTTGCATCATGTGTGTCACACTAGTTGTGCATAACGGGGTTGCATCATGTGTGTCACACTAGTTGTGCATAACGGGGTTGCATCATGTGTGTCACACTAGTTGTGCATAACGGGGTTGCATCATGTGTGTCACACTAGTTGTGCATAACGGGGTTGCATCATGTGTGTCACACTAGTTGTGCATAACGGGGTTGCATCATGTGTGTCACACTAGTTGTGCATAACGGGGTTGCATCATGTGTGTCACACTAGTTGTGCGTAACGGGGTTTTGTTAGTTTTCCTATAAGCGCACTTACACATATACGCAGAACACAAACATGCATGGGTTTTTTAAAGAAAAAAGATGTTTTGTGTTTGCGATTTATTATATGATCAACGTAATGTTTTGAGCAGCAACTTTGAATCGATAGGTCTGGGGCGATTCTGAAAAGATTTAGCTTAGGGGTTATTACAGATGAATATTCAGCAAATTAAGCTCTAGTTCTGGTATAAGATAAGGTGGTTATCAGTCAATATTAACCAAGCTCTAGTTTGAGAAACTGGGTAGAGAAAGCGCAGCGCAACTAAAATTGAGTGTCTTCTTTTATTTTATTTATTTTTTCATTAAATTTTCCACTTTTAAGTCTGCTGGTTATTATTTTTTTCCAAAAAATGTATGCGCCATCACTGGTTTTGTACAGTTCTTCTGCTATTAACAAATGTCTCATAAGGGAAGTATGAGTAGTGATGTGGCGTTTGGCAGCCACAAAGTGAAGAAGTGGGTCAGGCGATTTGTTGCTGGCAGTGACAAGTGATGGGTGTGGGCTTTCAGGGGAGAAGCCGTTTGCCTGCCACATGTGTGAGAAGGCCTTCACCCGCAAGCAGCACCTGGACCGACACATCAAGATGCACACAGGTACGTCCCCACCTTGACCACAGCCAGCACAAAGTAAAGCAAAACCAGTGTGCATGAGTGGAGGGCCTAGCGGAGGGAACTGCGGCGGTGTAGAAAAGAACGGTAGTTCAGCTGTGAGCAAAATCTCCAGTAAAATCATGGAGAAGCACAATAGGTACCACAGGTGGCCTTGATAGTACATGTAGGTGTGTTTATTTTAGGGTTGAAGAGTTACTTATCTTTGCTGATAGGTTTCTGTCTGAACTCAAGCTTCAGTGTTGCTGTGCAAGCACAGTAGGGTCATACAATAAAGCGTTTGGCTTGCCAAATATGGGTTGTGTATAGAAATAATGCAAACATTGGCTGTCTTTCTTTCGCTTTAGATCATTCAAATTGTATTCAACACTTTTCTCCATAGTTATGGATTTTTTCACTTTACTTCTATACAACATCTGTGTAAAAATCAACACACGTTTCTCTCAGGAAATACCCTTCTTTAGTCTGTTCAAACCGGCTAATGTCAATTGATGCATCTCTGTGTAATAAAACTAATATACAGGTTTATGCCCTCCGCCCCTAACCCTGAAGTTTGCATGTCGTATACACTGTATTTGTAATTCTAGGACGCAACCCCCCTTTACTACTCTGTAAGGTAGAAAGAACCAACAGCCTTTATCTTGCAGCCCAGTAGAGCACACTAGTGGTTTGTTAATGTAAGAGCTGTTCAGCCCACTAGGTCCTCCACCGTTGGCTGTTGTGTCTGACACAGGAGAGCTGGAGCGCACGTACAAGTGCCACGTGTGCGAGAAAATGTTTTTCCGCAGCCACCACCGCGACAAGCATCTCAAGTCCCATGGCATTCCCATGGACACCAAGAGTGAGTTATGCTCTTTGGTTGTTGGATGACGCTTTTGCACCACGCACTCACTCACTCCCCCCTACCTTTCATAGCCCATGGACAGTATTCGGGGCTAATGGCTAATTCATATGCTTCTGTAAACGCAGTCAGCCCTTTCTCTGAAGTCTTGTTTCCGTGGTCGTCGACCCACGTCTTCTCCTCTCTGCTTTTTTCTTGAATGTAGCTGGGCCCACTGTTACTGTGTATTACTGCACGCTTTGCTTTCATCTTGAACATAACGTGGTTCAGTGTTTGCACTGATCGGATTGGTCACCCCGTGCTGTCTGTAGAAATCAGCGCTTCCAGTCTTTGACTGGCTGTATCTTTTTTCTTATCTACTGCCTTTGTAGTGCTTTTATTCACCTTTTATTGGTTTACCTGCTTAGCTGTGCTTGAAAATTCCTCTTTTCTCCCAAAGATTTTTTAGAATGGACTGTATTCCTCCTTATTTGTACAGTGAATTGTATTCTTTCTTGCAAAATTCTCCAATGACACATTTTAGACGTATTCTAAGCCCCTTTGTGGTTGTCTTCCTTCCATTGATTATCATGCTTGTCTTGATTTATTAGTATTAACATCTAGTTCTTTGTTTAACTCTTTAGGTAATTTTGTAAATTGTCTAGATTTGGCAAACTGATTAGAAAGGAAATTGTATTACAGAAATGTGTAATTGGACCAATAGTATTACATTTTAAAGCAGTAAACATGCTAAAAGAAAGGGACACGTTGTTTTAAAGTTGTTAACAACAATTACAAAACAAAACAAACAAAAATCTCAAGGAAGCTGCTGAATGATATCGTATTAGTTTGAACTTAAGATGAGAGAAATAGTACAGCCAACTCATTTGGTTTTTAGCACATTCAGGCTGTAAAACATGAAATACACAGTTGCCTGTTTCAGTGTACTGTAGCTTTTTGTGTGGTAGCTGATTTTTCTTTGTTCATCTTGATATCTGTGAGCCTGGATTTCATGGATTTATTTTTCTCGGTTTTGAGAATGTGTTTGCTTTGTTGTATTTTCATCTCCATCAGTTCATGTTTTAATTCATATTTCAAATCTGTTGTATGGACCTAAAATGGAAGAAATGTGTTTAAGAGAAGAAGAGAAACAGAAATACCCTCTGTATAAATCTAGTCTTGGAATATGGTGATATGCCTTTTTCCCTTTCATCAAGTACTTAATCCAAACTCTTCATGTGTTCATCCATCAACCATTGAAGCATAGCTCATTCCTCGCTTTTCCCTTGCTGTGTGTGGCTTTGATCTAGTGTGCACTAGTGGTGTCATTTTGAGCTTTCTTTCATATGCATGCGAGTGAGAGTTGCCAACACATTTATACCTCTTTGCACCCTGATGGTACATCATTGCACTTGTTTGTGTGTTGCTCTTGTTTCCTATGTCTGGTGCAGCAAGGACCCAGTTTCTTGCCTTTTTTGTTCCGCTTTAGTGGTGTACTGCGGGCTTTATTTCTGTGTGAGATTTGTGTGTGTGTTAATCTTTATATTATGCTTTTCCTAGCTTCTCCGTGTATCTCCTATCTTTGGCAAAGTTGTTTATGTTTTTCTTGTATAATTTGTATTTAATTGTATGCTTTTATTTTATTTTATTTTTTAATACTTTTGTCATTTAAGTACTTTGTGGTCAGTTGAATATTTTTAGGTATGGTAAATGCTTGGTTATGCTAAGGAAAAGAAGTGACTAAAGATTGGTTTTTGTTGGTTTTTCAAGCAAGAGTTAAGGCAAAAATAAAACTGTTTAACAAACTGACTGTTGACAGAAATGCATCATTGTTTATGTCACCACAAGACAAGTTCACTATCCTGAATGATACTGGTTTTAAGGTAATCATTGACCTTAGATGTAACTTACATATTGTAGCCAAGAGCTGGTGAGGTAAATTATGACTAAAAAAAATAGATTTTAAAAAAAGAAAAGAAATTTCAGCCAATATTTACTGTTCAATTAAAGGTTTGAAAAATTGTAGCAAAAGGTAAAGGCACGGTTTAGTGCGTAACATAGTGTTTGTATCAAACAATAAAAATGAAAGAACACTGTAGCTTTATGCTGAACTGCTAAAGGTGTTAGGCAAGTAATGGTGGTGTAGAAGTGAAAGGTGCAGCGTAACGTGTGCGGTGTGTTGTGGTCAGGCCGGACGTCTCTGAACTTCCCCATGGGAACGACGGTGGATGGGCTGACCAACACCTCGCCCCACAGCGGCTCCAGCGACTCTGGCAGTGACACTGACGACGACCAGAAGCCGCCCATCGCCGGCGACAAGCCAAACTCACAGGTGGGTAGCACATTTCGCAAACACTTGGTGTTTTTGGAGTGATCTTGTGTTACTGAGATTAGTTGATATTTTTTTGGGTTGTGATTTGTTGTAAAAGGTAAAGTTAGAAAAGGGAACACCAGATTTATGGAGGAAAGCTTCAAATGTCTACTCCATCAGGACAGGCCTACTTCATTTTTCTCAATCTGTATTGTATCAAGACCTGGTAGTCGCCATTTTCAACCACCCTTGAAAGTCAGATTTGCAAATATTGATGTCCATTCTTCTGTTGGAATCTGAAAGTTAAGTATGAGGAAGTACCATAAGAATAGTGAATTTCAGACCCAGTAGGTAAAATAGATAACAAATATTTTACTTTTCCAGTTGAGCCAGTTCCTGTTCCACTTTGGTAGAATTTCCTGTCCACTAGTCGATCATCAAGCAAAATAGCTGATATAGAAATGATTTTTAGAATGTAAGGTATTGTAATTGTGAGCATTTAGAAACTGAAACCCAGTTGTCATTTGCAACTGTACTTACATAAAGACTATAAGGACACGTGTGGCATTATAGTCATCAGACAGTTCCTGGTCAGAACAAATCCTATACATTGTTTATCGACTGCATGACTGCTATTTTCATGTTGCTTTCAGTTGTGCATGTGCGTTCATGACAAGCTTTATTGTGTGTGTGCGTGAAGCAATATTCCACTTCCCATTCACTCCTCATCCGCACATGTCACCATAGTTTATTTCGGCAAATGTTAAGATCAGCTCCCTCCGCTGTTCCAGGGTGAAGTTGGCCAATCAGCTTAACGGAAAAGGTAAATTGGAGGGAGCTGATTGGCCAACTTCACCCTGGAACAGCGGAGGGAGCTGATCTTAACATTAGCCTTTAGTTCATTGCATCGTCAGTTTTGCACACAGGGATGTCCCACAATAAGTAAATTGTTACTATGGATGATGAGACAGGCATGATTTGTTAAAGCATCTGTTGTTTGTTTTATGTGTAAACACTCTGTGAACATTTTACTGTGTGATTGTTCATGAAACAGTAACTTCTTCATCAAGTACTATCTTCTTCTTCTTCAGGAAATAGTAATTTCTTCTTCGTCGATTGCTCAGACAGTTTCCTGTCGAATGAGCGCAGATGCATCATGCTGTATTTAAATTATGTGCCTAGCTTGGAAATAATTAGACCCAGCATGTCTGTCTTTGGTTGAAATAGTAGCTGATGATAGTCATGTGTTAGTGACTTGGTCGATCTTTTCCCCCAACCTCGCCTCTGTTTTCCAAATCTAAGTGGTGTGTGTGTGTGTTCAGGTGAGCAAGATGGTGGAGGGTTGCCGCAAGCGCAAGACGCACTCCCCGGTGCGGCTGACCCCGGGGGAGAAGAAGAGGAACAAGACGACGGGCACCAGCACCGGCACCAACACCACGGAGAACACCGGCCAGCAGACACCCAACATGGCCAACCAGCGCAACTTTGAGTACAGGTCAGTTTGCTTGGGGCCTTGTAGTCTGGGATTTGGTCCCTTCTAACATTGGGTCAATCATTTGATGTGTGTTATCCAAAAATTTTAAAAAAACTGTGGCCGCATTGTAGACAGGGCTCCACCTTTCGAACACGCAATTTCGATTTGAGCAAATGAACACATTTTCTTTCTTCTCAGTGCCAGACTTGATTGAGTCAAAAAACTGAAACAGACAGCAACGTCACTGGAACATACAACAAACAAACAACTACACAAGTGTAAAGTGACTTTATTTTATTCGCAAGAGACAAAGCAAAACTACTGGATATTTCGGCGAATGCGCCTTTATCAACACAGACAAACAAGAAAATATAGCAAAAAGCAGGCAACAAAAGGAGAAAAAAATCAACAAGATCAAAAAACAGTACTTGATTGAGTCAAGTGATATAGGCCTAATTTGGGTTCTTAGAATGGGTTAGAATTTGGGTTCTCATTTTTCTTTTGTACCCCCTTGCCCTTTCCTTTTCAGTATCATTCTTGCTCTTAGAAAAGTTGGTTTCTTCATTGGATTTTGTTGACTCATTTCTATTCATTTGAGTGAGTACTAAACCTTTCCCAATTTGTTTTCTTTGTTATTTCAGCGGGATGCTCCGTGCAATGAGTACTAAGCCTTTATGCTTGTCATAAATAACCTGTACTGTATATTTTCCCCTCTGTTTTCAGCGGGATGCGCAACGATGTGGTGTTCCCGCGCAACGAGGCGGTGACCGCGATGGCGATGCGCGACGGGACCAACGGGCAGCAACAGCCGGGCACCATGGCGGCCTCCACCTCAACCGACGGCACCATGCAAACCTCACACCCCCTGGGCACCAGCGCCACCCAGACCCTGGACGCCCTACAGCAGCAGCAGCAGCAGCAACAGCAGCAGCAGTTTGCCATGGGCGGCATGAACTGCCTGACCGCCGCCCAGCTCCAGCAGCTCCAGCAGCAGATGGCCGGAGGTAAGGTGGACGGGTCCACCCAGCACCAGGACGGGAATGTCACGCCCAAGACCTCCCAGCCCTTGGTGGTGCCCTCGTCCCACTTCACCTCCGCCTCCAAACTCCCCGACCTGCAGGGAGGCAAGTACACCTCCGCCGCCGCTGCCATCGCCGGCCGCCAGCAGGTAGGGGTGGGCGTGGGGGTGGGGGTCATGGAGCAGCCCATGCACTTCAAGTCCGTGGTAGGGGCCGCGCAGGGTGCTGGGGGTCCGCACCAGACCTGGGCCCCCACCTTGAACTGGCCCCCGCGGCTGTCGCTGATGCCGGACGGGTCCCTGCAGAGCATGCCCACGCTGACCACGTACGGCACAGTGAACATGGCAGACCTGAACCAGGTGAGCGGGGCGGCCATGTACACGGCCCAGAAGGCCATGGAGATGAGGATGGCCGCCGGCCTGCACCGCCCGCCCTCCATCGGCGGGGAGTCCTGGGTGCCCGTCACCGGCACCGACCGCGACGCTCAGCGAGGGGGGCCCAGCGCCAACGACCGACGTATATACAGCCCACAACCTAACACTTAGGCACTGACAGTGATGCGCCATCTTCCTAACAGACCCTGCACACCGTACCAGTTGAATTACATCGTGTTGTGGAGTCCTGCGGGTTGATGCTCCGCTGCTTCCAGTGAAAACATCTTTCGATGACTGTTCTGTTAGTGGTCGACCCCAGCTGTGTAGTGCATGTAGATATTATTCAGAGTTAAGCTGTTGTGCAGGGGAGGGGAGGGAAACGGGCGGGAAGAAGGGGATTGCAGCATGTGTGTCTTATGTTGTTTGTCATGTTTTAGCGGTTCTCACCATCCAGTGAATGTATATTGACTTCATTTTTGTTTTTTGTTTTTTCTTGTACAGGATTGACTATGTTGGTTTTATGCCGGTATTGTCCCCCCTCACACCTACATGCATATCAAGAGAGGGTGAAGTCTCTTATTGGCAAAGGTTGGTCATGATTTTATTACAAGTGTAACTGAATGGCAGATATCTGGAAATGAAACGGGCGTGAATGTATCCTGAACAGTGTGGAGTTATCTCCGAACAGAATACTGTCTACGTGGGTTTCCTTGACTTGTGATCATGATGGTAAATTATAGTGTATGGACATTTCAGCAATTTTATAAAGCTACCCTTCAATCAATGTATCCTTTGCTTTTAACAAAATTTGTTGAATGTTTGTTTATGTCATTCAGTCATGGCTTTATCAAATCTGTTCACAGAATGTCTCTACACAGGGGATGCCAAAACATTATTCTTAAAGCAAACGGTAGAAATATGTGAGCTCAATGAGTGAAACGTATGGTAGATTTTTTCTTTACCATGTCTTTCCACTCCGTGAAATTGTAACCAAGAATGGTTCTGGTCTGGATTTTTGTGTGTGTGTGCACATTCAAGACAGTTAAGGTAATTACAACCCCAAGTGATTTTTATATCCTTTTTTGTCAAAACTTTGCCAATTTTTCCTGTTCTTAATTCAAAGATGTCTTCAAGTCTCTTAGCATGTTAAATTTCATATTAATCTCTGCTGGAATGTGTACATGAATGTTTGTAGAGACTGGGAAGAGTTGATGAGAGGCATGAAAAGGTTCCACACTCGTGTGTTAATCAGTGTTTGATCTTTTTTTTTTATAATAAATAATAATAATAATATTACAAAATGAGAACAAATAATATAAAGCCTTTTATCCCTTCTTCATCTGGACTGCCATGGAGTGGAACCAACTGAGCGAGGCCACTGTCACTGCAGGCTCCGTCAGCGCATTTTCATCAGCGCTGACCAGATCAGCATTTGAGCCTGCAACTACTGACCATTAGGGGCTTCTTTTTTTTCTCTTGCTTCTGGAAGTGGGGCCTGGGCCTACCTGGATGAACTGGGTGGTTTAATGGTCTTAACCCAGGGTAAGCAATAGGTCTTTCTCCTATATTTTCTATTAGGTTCGTGCGCCCTCCTAGTTCTGTCGCGATTCATCGTCTGCGGCGTATCCAGACAGAAACAGAAAGACAATTTTGTGAGCATTAAGGCAGGTGGAAATTTCCCTTTGTGGACAAATTTCACTTTCACATGGGTGCTACTCTTTCATTTTTACACTGATTTTAGTATTTTTAATTTTACCAGAAACTGAACTTCAGTTTTTTGTAATTCACAAATTTTGAAAAAAATTGACCACAAGCGATTTGGGACATCTTGAACTTAGTCTAGTTATTCTATCTTGGAAGTTTACAAATGCAATGTAATAATTTTACAAGGCTTATCAGACTCAAACTCTCTATCTCTCATTTTAACTGTCTGTCTGTCTCGTTATATCTCTCTTAAGTTGCCCCCTGAATCGTCTGCCGGGTCCATGGACCCCTGCCTTTCATTTTTTTTTCATTTGGGGAGTAGCACCCATGATTTCAAAAGTTAATGTCTTAATCAATCTTTGTTAGCATTAAGGCAGCAGGTGGAAATGTTACTGTCTGGACAAGTTTCATTGTCAAAGGCTAAAGTTTGGTTTGGTTGAAAACTGAGTGGTAAATGGTATCGTTTGAAAGCTAATTGCAGGGAACAGAGATCAAACTCCTTATCACAATCAACCAGTGTCTCAATATTTGTTTATAAAATAACAACACTTATCAGATCTGCCAAGCTCCACTGTTTATGGACCATCCACAAAATGACAACATTTGTTGTTTTTCTATTTTAGGGGGTTAATGTTTGTAGTGTCTCTCATTACACTGTTGTGGCTGTGAGGAATGGAGACTGAGAAAGGTGGGGGTTTGTATGTAAGCTGGCTGTGTACAAAGACAGTAAAATTCTGTATATATAGACAGACTCCTGTACATTGTTCGCCCATTGTAAATACCACCCTTCAAATGTTTCAGATTGAATCTGTGGCTTGTCTACAACATGATTTGTTTTCAAATAATGTGTGTGTTTAGTGGTACTGTACTGGATGTTTCAAGTTATTGGTGTTATATTTTCTATAAACTAGAACTATCTGTACTGTATATGACTTGAACTGTGTCCTGATATTTTTGAATTGTGGATTGTAAACAGATGCTTTTTTTTTTTTTTTCCTTTTATACTCTGCTTGTTGTACTCTGTATTTTTGTCATAGTGTTGCTTTTCTTGGATACAAATCCTATGCTGTACATGTCTCCATGTCTACTCATGCTGTATTTTATTTTGATGTGATTGTCAGTTTAGAAATGTGCTTGAAGGTTTGTTTAGGTTTTGTCCCCTCATGTAGCTGCCATGTTGGGTTCATGCACTGTTGGGAACACCAGAGACAATCCATTTCACATTGTGTGTACAATTATGGAGTTGATTCTGCTGGACTCTTATCTCTGTTTTTCATGTTGAAGGTTTGTTGCCTGAAAGGAGGCCTGTAACTGTAATCATGCTACCGGGAGGGAAATTAGAAAAGTGGTGTGGCTGTATTGAGACATGGTATGTGTGCGTGTTGAGTTGATAACGAGTTTTTCTATTTGCAGTTCTAGGCGTTCATACTCCATTGCTTACATAGTTCATCAGTCAGCTGTGAAAGTAAGAGAGCTGGTCGAAAATAGTCTCCAGCTTCTTCATCGATTGCTCAGACAGTCACATGAGCGCAGATGCATCATGCATCCATTAATTTATGCGCCTAACTAAGAAATAGTTAGACCTAGCATATCCGTCTTGGGCTGGGTCCCCAGCTTTTACATAACATTGGTAGACTTGAACAATGTTCATTACATTAGCTCCCATTGTCTGGTGTTAGTGCTACACCTGAGGATAATGATTCACGATAATCAGCATTCATTCTTTGTCTATGCATTGCCATACCATCTCTCGAGCAGTATGGAGTCAGGAGATCCTTGAACTGACCAAAGTAAGACACCAATTTCAGACACTCTACAACAGAGAAAAGAATCTCCTTGAAATAAAATAGCATTTGACAACAGCAGTTTACAGATTCATCTTCGAATAATTTTCATTGTCAGTATCACATACAAACACATGCGCACACGTACATAAATGAAATGGGCTGTGGATAAGATTTTTTTTTAATTGCAGATTTTGATCAGACTTTTAGTATGATTTCAATCAAATAAAAATTATGGGCAAGTGTGTGTGTGCGCATCTGTCTCAGTATTAATCGTGAAGCTGGACTGGAAAAAATGATTGTATGTGTTGCATCCTGCATGTTGAGCTTGTGCATGCATGAATGTTATGCGTATGAACATGAAATGGTTGTGTGGTGACTATTTTTTCCTCTCCACGTTCAGAGCTATTTCCAGTTGAGGGCATAGTGACCAGTGTACACTGTATTGATCAGAAGTGAACCAACTCCCTGCTATTTGGTATTGGTTGATCCCTCAAGGTAACCGGTGCTTGCTGTAACTGGGGTAATTGCTGTACAGCCAGCAATGTAGTTATCATACCAACTTGACAGTAATGGACTAAGATGAGTTAGTTCTCCCATTTTCCCTTCCTTCGGGCTTAAAAAGAAAAGTAAACCAAAAAAGTCTTTAATTCTAATATAGTCATGTAGCAATGGGAAATGTGTGAACATACAATTGTACGTGGAACATGAAAAGTATACTGTATTACGATTCAATATGTAGATACTTTTTTTTTCATAGCTCCATGTAAACTATTGAAGTATCTTCATGTTAGCACTTCAGTCTCCATCAATGTCGGGTAATTATGTTGCTTTGGAAGACAGGATGTGCCAGAATGCCTGACAATGAGCATGCTTGATCTTGGTTGCTTTTCATGGCCTATGGGTGTAATTTAGGTAATGAATTGGTTGAATTATAACTTAATTAATTTTTTCTTCAAATTTTGAAATTCTTTTGTTCTCGTTGATGATCAGTATTCTCTTAAATGGTATGTCATATTAACGATTCCTCTTGCTCTCCCAACCTAGCGAGTCTATATGGCGAGAGATTCCAAATCAGTTCATTTTGTATCACTATCAGATTTCAATTCTTCTCAACAAAATGTAGCACTTGGTTCTGGTTAATGCTACCCATTGGTATTTCTTGACTGCTATTTTAAACTGTTGGTATTCAGCGTAAGTTTCTTTTGATTTTAAAAATACCAAGCACTTAAAAATTTTTTTATATTAGACCACATTCCATGTATTACAAGTTGTAATTTTAACATTATATTCACTTTTTGCTCAATGAGATGAATTTCAGTTTTGCTGGATGGGATTTCAATAAATTGGGAGGATTTGTTCAAAGGCTACAAATTGGGCCAATAGGCTGCATATTAGCTATTTGTCAATGAAACTTATTTTTTGAGGGAGTAATGTTAACAGAGAAAGAAGTATGCATGGTATACATCTTGTTTATCTTTCCTGTTTGACCATTTCTCTCTTTTTTACAGTAACCCTTCTAAGAAGATAAGGTTTCTCTTTGCAAGTTATACAAGATCAATAAAGTCGGAAAACCCCAGAGAATATTTAACAAAAGTTAAGAAAAAGTCGGACTAGCCAAGAAAACGCTATCTGAAAGTCTGTTGATAGACTTTTGCACCCTGCCAAGTAATGTTGCTTTTTAAATATCAACCCTTCGTTTTCAGCTGAAATCTGAAGAGGCTATGTATCTCTGTGCTGCTGCATTAAACAGGGTGTTCATGGCCACACTGTCCTGTGAACTGGTTTCATTGATACTTTTTTGTCTGATTTGAATTATAGAGAATCAGTGATCTTCGTTTAGATGTGATCTTACCTTCTTTTTTTTTTACACCCCTGCTTAACTAGTTAAGTTTAAATAAGACCTTTATATTGAGGCTTTTTTTTAAAAAGATATATCTGAGGCATATACTTAAAATTTAATGAAGTTTAAAATCATGATCTATTTCCAGATAAAATTTGAAAGATTATGAGAGAGTTGTACTGTTTTTCTAGCTTTATCTTTTGTACTATCTTCATCCAGATGCACACTCTCTCTCTCTCTCTCTCTCTCTCTCTCTCTCTCTCTCTCTCTCTCTCTCTCTCTCTCTCTCTCCTCTCCTCTCTCTCTCTCCCCCCTTTACACTGTATTCACCCTGCTTTATGTGTACAGCAGTAGCTACGCCAAAGTATCTTTTTTAGCATTTTTTTCCCCCTTCCTTTGTAGCGTGAATAATCATGTAATTTGTTGATATCTAGATTTTGTTGGTTCATATGTAATGGTCGACTTATGGCGATTATTTGCCCACCAGGGGGCAGTCAATCCACTAGGGGCTTATCACGCGATTTTCTTAGTTGGGCGTAGTGAGAGAGAGGGGGTGGGACTCCTCCTCTCTCTCTCTCTCTCTCTTTATCCACAACTAAGAATATAGAGAGGATTAGCCCCACTCGAGCGTTATGCTCCCTGGTGGTCAAAAAACACAGCTAAGTCGCTCATTGAAAGAGTTTCTGGCACTTTTTTTTTTTAGCCTGATATATCTTGAGCTTGTTTTTTCATTTTACTATCTGATATTTGTGTTGCAAGTGTTGTGAAAACCAGTCCAGCTGGAACATGGACATGGATAAAAAGTACTGTTTTACATGTAGCCTTTTGATTTGTGTTAGTACCTAGTTTGCTTTTTGAACACAAGCGTGTGGGGTGACAGGTTTTTTATAGCCAAGATATGACTGATATGTGTGTTGAGAGTGCAGGTTGCTTGTGCATTTAAAGTAAGCGTTTGTACCATTGAAGCTTGGTTCCACTGCTGAAAGTAGGACTAGAAGTAATGGTAAATGGCCAACTGAAATGAACTCCAATGATATGATTTGCCAGGAATTCTTTATCCTTAGCAAGATTCTTCTTCTTTGTTCTTCTTCTTCTTTGTTTGATCTTCCACCTTTCTTGTGTTGCCGACATCTTTCTGATTCTGTCACAAACTTTTTTTTAATTCATATTTCGTATTTGTTTTGTTTTACCTTTAAGAACACATTTTTTTAATAATTAAATTACACAGTATGTCAAGAAATAGTTCAGAAAAGAAATTCTGTACTTTAATTTTGGCACTTTGTGAGCAGTAGGGGATTGTTTTTTGTTGTTGTTTTCTTTTTAGTTGTGTGTGTGGTTATTTTTTTTAGTATTATTATAAAGTTATGAAATTGGTCATAATCCGATTTTCAGCTTAGGAAAAAAAAGGTTCTCGTGCTTGATTGAGATTTGCATGTGTGTGAAATTGAAACCGAGACGCAGACCGTGCGTGAGTGAAATTGATTAACTGTGAGAGCTGTCAAAGTTGCTGTTTATAATAAATTGCTGCTTTTATGTGTACATTTATCATCTGCTTAGTATTCATGTATTTCTCTTCCCATCCCCACCCTCCGAAAAAAAAGCTTCTGTTGACACTTGTACTGTGGCTTTCTTTTTGGTTTTTTTGTGGCATATTACATCATGGTTGTTTTTCACTAGGGAGGAAATAAAAAAGAAAATCCTTTCATTTCTCTGTTGTGTTATTTCTGTGTGAATGCTCATGTGGTGAGTGGTGGATTTTGTGTCACTGGAAAGCAATATCTTGTTTTAATTACAGTACTGTAGTGCTTCAATGCCATCTTTGCACGAGTTTTGTTACCAAAACATTTATGGTTTTTGTTCTTGGCACTTATCTGTTTGTTAATAACTTCCTCAAAGAAAAAAACTGAACAGATTTTGATTAAATTTTCTGGAGATTTAAAGGAAAATAATAATAAATGTAGCTTGTATAGCGCATTTCAATGGCAAGCCATCCTCAGAGCGCTTCACAAAAGTTAACGTAAAACGTAACCAAACACACACACACACACACACACACACACACACACACACACACACATGTGCTCATAGGGTTCCTTTCTTTTTCTAATCAATCAAGCAGTATTGCTTTGAAAATGATGCATACAGATTTTAATGAAATCTTGGTAACGGTCAAGATGTGCCACCCCCCCCCCCCCCTCTACATTTCTCGGTTAATTGTATTTTTCCGTTATTGCCTTTCTTACCATACATAAAGCTGTAGTTTAGGAAAAATTTTTAGCTAATAACCTTTTTGGAATACTAACCCTATCCCTTAGCCTAACCCTAGTACCCCCCACCCTATAAGAAGGAAAAACGCAACGAACCATAACTGACAAATCGCGGTGTACTGCAGTACATAGTGGGGGGTAGGGGTAGGTTTAGGGATAGGGTTAGTATTCCAAAAAGGTTATTAGCTAAAAATGTTCCTAAAATACAGCTTTATGTATGGTAAGAAAGGCAAAAACGGAACAATAGAATTAACCGAGAAATGCAGGGGGGTGGCACATCTTTACCTTTACCGAAATCTTGTTTACAGTTAGGCCGTGCACACATTAGACGCAGAAACCTCATATGCTTATCAAATCAATCAATCAAATCAAAACATCTATTATCTCTGAAAAGAGAAATTGCGTCCAGGTGCCACAATTATAACAGACATTGACATTAAACATACAATAAAATACATTGAACGGTTATAATATCGCAAAGAAGATTAAAGGTACAGAGCACACATGCATTAAAATATTTACAAGGTTAATAAAAACTCAGAAATAAAAACAATAGTTTTTTTAACAAACAATCATAATTTAAAATGCAACAAAATGTATGATATATAATTGAACAAAGACCAAAATCACAGTCAGAAAAGTATTGCACCCATTCAGGGTACACTCTCTATTTCAACCCACTCCCCTCCCCTCCCATACACTCACACTTTACTTATCCGCAAAGAAAGTAAGAAAATAAGCGGATGGGATAAGCTCATTCCTTTGTTACTTACAGTCAAACCTCTTTTATAAGACCCTCTGTCCCCCGTGGGGATACAGGAGAATCTTTTGTATATAGTTCCCCCACTTTCTGGAAGTTTTGTGCTTGTAGCTTACTCTAATCTGTCACTCTTTGACTCTGCCTTTTCCCTTTGCTTACTGTCTACTATATTTCTGCCTTACCGGTTCTTTCTTTCTGCATGACGCATCTGTGCTCATAATTGACAGGAAATTGAGCGATCGAAGAAGAAGACACTGTTAAAAGACCTCATTTAACTTGAGACTTTTTTTTTTAACAGATTAATGTACCTTACTATATTTTATGTCTAAAACTGACCTATGTTATAAGACCCCTCCGATTTTAGACCAATTTATTCTGACTTTTTGGAAGTCTTACATATAGAGGTTTGACTGTATTTGGGAATAAGCGCATGAAGTTTTCGCATCTAATGTGTGCACAGCCTTAAGGATTCTTGATTTCCCCCCATAAACCAATCTATTTGTTAATCTTGAAGGAGACCACTTAATAAAAATTAACAATATCTATGATGTTGAACTCTTTACACTACCAGAACAAAAATGCAGAGGGAGATCGATTTTACAAATTCCTGTGAATGAAGGTGACAATTCTGTTCATTCAAATGTGAAAGGCCTTTTCCTTGGATGACACCCTAACCTCCCCCGCACCCCTTGGGAGTAATTATATGGGGCCATAGGTGAGTAAGTAAAGTTGCTGACTCGAACCAATCAACTCAATATACTGATCACTTTACTAAAGAAACTTGACACCAGCCACTGTGGCGCAGTGGTAACGTCACAGACTGGTGGCTGAGAGGTCTTG
This sequence comes from Phymorhynchus buccinoides, assembly GCA_017654935.2. NCBI lineage: Eukaryota > Metazoa > Mollusca > Gastropoda > Neogastropoda > Raphitomidae > Phymorhynchus > Phymorhynchus buccinoides. Next base: position 15,983,768 of record CM065706.1, read on the forward strand.
GGTTGGAATCACGTCAGAGGCGAGGTTTTTTTCGGTCCTGGACCGACTCCTACACAGAGTGAGTGGCTATGGGCTCAATGGGAAGACAAACCATGCAGTCGAGCTTCATCCGCGTAATGGATGTGATTCTGACTATTGCTCTTATTTTATGACCAATACTGCAGGTGTCTGTAGTTCTCAGGCCTGGTTAACGCTGGGACATCATGAAAGGAAGCGTCAAGTACAGCCCTGTCACATAGTCTCAGACTGATACGTAACTCCATAGCATCATCATAGTCATCCGCCTCATTTCCATCAATCATCAACAACAAAAATGTCTCAAATTATGTGGCTTTGCATGCCCTGCTCTCATACTCATAGTGACCTCGGTTTCGATTTCCAATGCAGTCTAAACCTTGATGCGTTTGGGTTAAAGTCATGGGGATCAGTATAACCTGGGCAGCTGTCTGTGGACGCTCATGGTGGCACCCTCAGAGGAGGACCTCACAACAAACAAACGTGACTAAAACAATAATGTCCTCAGTTGGGGGGGGGGGCTTAGTAGGTGGTGTCCTGCGTATGTTAGCTCAGAACAGGCTCCACTGAACTCCACCGAAGTGACTCAGCAGCAGTGCAATGTCTCCTGTGTTGGTTGCCTGCTGACGGCCTAACATAGATTTGCTCCCCGTGGACTGCTGATTTCGGATTCTGTGATCTGACAAGCCAAGATGTGGCAGCGAGCTGGGATTCAGAATGAGCGACGTGGTAGCAATGCCTCTGTACATTCCAGAAGATGGGACGGCAGCAAATGAAAAGAAGAAGAAAACTGTTGATTGTTCTATGCCAAAGTGTTAATAGCCTGAATTGAATTATTTTTAAAATGGGTGGACAATAAGCAATCGTCGGTTAGAGGATTTTAGTAAAGGAAACTGACAGTATCTTTTAAATATTCAGTAAAACAAGCAAATGAAGAAGAAGCAAACATAAAATTAGATGCATAAGAAACACTATATCCTAGCTCATACACACTTAGACTGCACTAGTGGCAATATTTTCCAACTGAATGGCGATTGCTGATTGATCTTTACAGGCAGGGAGCAATCCACTGTTAGTGTTACCAATAAGTTAATACAAAACAACACTATGCAAAAACACAATCACTGACAGACATTTCGGCCATGTGGTGTGTTATTTTTAGATCATGAAGCTTCTATCGTAACCCCTTCCATAACATTATTATGCAAATGCAGCTTTCATAGAACACAATCTGTTAGAGTCAAGTTCAGAATGATAAACTGTCAACTACAACCTTGTCAGATTACTTTTTGCTCTCTATACTTAGACCTTTCCAGTCCATATTTTAAATAATCACTTTTCGTTTCTTTTTTAAGTTCTTCTTGCATATGGCATCCTCCATCAACAATTTGATGATTATGACGCTTACGACGTGGGGGGTTTCCAACTAATCAGGAGACTGATTTATTTAATGATTTAGTTTAACTAGCGCAACGCCCCGTACTGGTAACGCCTAGTACAGGTAACGCCAAGTACTGGTAACGCTGAGTACCAGTCCGCAAAATATTATATTTTAACTTTTGTGGCTGAAAACCCAATTTTTAGACCCCTACCACTTTCAAGGCCTACCGATCTCCATGACCTTGACCTTGATCAGCATGCAATCATCAGAACAAACATATGCCAAAGTACCTACATGCCAAGTTTGAAGTCCCTAAGACCAACGGTGTGGACGTTATAGCCCCTTAAAGATTTTTGGTTTTCAAGGTCATGACGGTGATAATTTATGCGCGGATGCCTTCTCTCATGGTGACACGCCACCACACAAAACTGGAAACGATTCGGTAAAGCAGTTCGGGAGATATGCGTGGGACAGTAAAACCCAATCATTAGACCCCTACCACTTTCAAGGCATACCGATCTCCCTGACCTTGATGTTGACCTTCATCGGTACGCCATTATCAGAACGGCCATAAGCGAAAGTACCTCCATGCCAAGTTTTATGACTCCAGGACCTGCGGTGTGGAAGTTATGGCCCCTTAACAATTTTGGGTTTTCAAGGTCATACACCAAGGTCAAGGTCAGAGCGGCGAAAAGTTTCATGCAGATGCCTTCCTCTCATAGGGACACACCACCACACAAAATTTGAAGTGATTCAGTCAAGCGGTTCGGGAGATCCTTAGGACAGACAGAAAAGAACAACAAACAAACAAAAAAAGAAAACAAACCTGAACGAAAACTTACTCCTTTGCGATCGTAGATTGGCAAAGGACAAAAACAGAAAAAAGAACTGAAAGCCAACTTAGTTTGGCCTTTCTGCATGTGGGGCATTTGTAAATACAAAGATTGTGGGAACAATACTGGAGGCAATGCCCGGAGGCAGTGCTAAACCAGTAAAGTCCTGATTTTTTAATAATACAGATACGTGTAGTGTCATCCCCGTGTAATCTCCACCCCGATTTATCGGCAAATATGTAGATTTACACCCTCCTGCTCTATTTCTTGGTTCTTTCCGTGGTTAGGGTTAGGGATAGGGTTAGGGTTAGATGGGTACAGTTCGCATGCGAGAGGTAGATATTTAATGACAGGTACTTATTTATCATGACACCGGCCCCTACCCTACAACAAACATAGACCAGGATCATCTTGACATCTCTGGTTCTTCTTCTTCCCATTGATCGGCCTCCTTCATCAAGTTGAAGATTCTGCCGATGTTGGAGAAAAAGAAAAGAAAAACGATGGTCGTGCGCACAGCCAAGCCAAAGCAAGTTAGAAACAAATAATAAGTAATGAAATAGACATAAATTATCAGAAGAACTAAATGCACAAAAACACAAAAGAAACAAAAGAGGGTGCGGGGAGGAATGCAAATAAATAAAAGGTACAGTGTCCCTAGTCTGATGTGCCCAGCATTAGTGGAATGCCCAGCATGGTTTATCACACAACAAACAGTTCATGTCTTTAAAGAAATCATACTATACAAACGTGTCATATGTGTGATGTTAACACACACGCACGCACCGGCGCACACACACACACACACACACACATTAAGTGTGTAAAAGTTTGTTTTCTGTGATTTTTTTACCTACCAATTTTCGTTACTTTTTTCCCTGTGATTTTTGTTCTCCTATATACAATCAATAACGTGACCTTTTTTTCCTACAATCAATAACATAATTTACTTCACAAATGAAAACATAACACAATTTACGATTTATATTCTTAATCGAGTTTCGCAAGAGAATTAAGAGAGTCACATTTTGAGTACTATTCTGGAGACCTGCTTTGATGTTTGGACAAGGATCAGTGCTTGGCATTTAATTCTAAAGAGAGATGTAAGACAAATAAAGGTCAGTTTCTTTCTAGAGGTTCCTCGTGTGGACCAGGGAGAATATAAGGTGTTAAAAAGATAGGGGTGTGGGGTGTGTGTGTGCGCGCGCGCGCGGCGGCGGCGTTCTGCCAGAGATGGCCACTGTAGCTGCTGCAGCATGTCACCAACACTTGACGTGTTCCTGTTGAGAAAAAACCTTGCTGCTATATGCGCTGGACTTTCTCAAGGTCCGTGATGAGTCTGCCGGTGTGTGGATCCCAAACAGGGCTGGCACACTCTACAACAGGTCTCACCATGGCCTTGTACGCGAGCTCCTTGGTTGCTGTGGAGCACACCTTCAGGTTCCGTCTCCACTGGGGGTCTATTCTGTTGGCCCTCGCGCAGACAGCCTCAACTATGTGATGTGGGCTCCCCAGGAGAGGTCGGTCTGCAGGGTGACCCCAAGGTATTTCACTGAGGACACTCTTCTTCTTCATCAGCACCCAATATTCAAAATCATCATTAGTCAATCCACGCTTGTTCCAAGTTTGAAGATTGTAAGTCCAACGATATGAAAGAAGAATTTTTGGGTTTCAAGGTCAATACAGTATCATCAGTTTTAACATTTTCATGAGATGTTTTGTTTATAATTGAGAAACATTCTGTCAGATCTAAAGGAACATTAATTGAAACTGCGTTGTTAATATTTTGAGCTGCCTTTTTTTGCAGCTTGGTCTACCCGTTAATTTGCTGGTGTGTGTGTGTGTGTGTGTGTGTGTGTACACATAAATCTACACACCTTCTACACCTATATCCACACAATAAGTATTTTCATTTCCGGTTTAGGCTCGTGTGCAACATCCTGTTATTTCCCTAGTGTTCTGTAACTGTTCTGTGAAGTCAATTTTAATTTCGTTGTCTACGTCTAGTGTTGTTTATTGAGACTGCCGGGTTGATCCGTGAGTATGCAGCATGTTGTTTTACTTTTTGTAAATTAAAATGAGATGTTCTATCGTGATGTGATAGCTTTTAAAATGAGTAACCACCCCCCCGAAGACGGAGTGTGGCTGCTCACGTGCCGTGGCGGGGTAAAACCAACGCATACATCATAGTGCGCCCTCATTTACTGATTTAGATTATTGTTCAACAGTCTGGAACCCCTACACCACAGAATCTATAAAGAAGATCGAGGCTGTACAGAGAGAAGAGCGGCTAGATCAAATGTGGTCCGGAAGAAGAAGATACGTCAACAACTGAGTTGAGTTGTTGACGTATTGTCAACTGCTGTGATTGTGATACCACCAGTAGCGTCACACTCACAGCCATGCTCTCCAAGCTCAAATGGGACTCTCTTGAAGCAAGAAGAACTAAACACACCAGACCACCATGCTGTACAAAGTTTTAAATGGCCTCGTAGTCATCAAGATCAAAGCAGATCAATTTCTTCTCCCTGGCAACACCCGCACCAGATCAAATCATTCCTTGAAATGTAGACAAATCACAACATAAACACTTTCAAATACAGCTTCTTCCCCAGAACTATCCCAGTATGGAACTCTCTTCCATCCGCAGCAGCTGAGGCTCCCTCCTTGGTATCTTTCAAGAGGGAGCTCAACACCAACAGAACCATCAACTAGATGGATGGTGGTTGGGTTCAGAAAGAAGAAGAAGAAGAACAACTTGTCTTTCTAATCTCTGGGATCGATAGCTCTATTTTTTTCCGGTATTCGGGTCCTCAACTCCTGCTAATTGCCATCCGGATCCCGTCCATAAATCCAGAGAGAGAGAGAGAAAATAATAAATAAATAAATTAAACTATGACTATGACTAGTATGAGTATGACTATGAGAAAAAAGCATTCAAAGCACTGGGAAAACAAAAGTGAAATACTGACATAAAAAACCCTTCTTCTGTGTTCCCAGGCCATATATGCTGATATGGCCATAATGGGTAAGATATATGTCCGGTTTTCAGTTTTCACTGGTCTTCCTGCTGTGTACAGCCAACACATTCTGATTTCAGAGGAACTCAAAGGAGAAAAATTATTTGGATTTTTTTATTTTTAAAGGCAGGACAATGGGCCAATAACTGAATAAGTCAGATAGTAGATAGAAAGCAAAGGGAAAAGGCAAAAGTTGAAGAGAGTGGCAGATTAGAAGAGGAAATTACAAGCATAGAACTTCCAGAAGGTGGGGGAACTACTTGTTACAAAATACCCCCCCCGGGCAAAACAAAACAAAAACAAACTAGGTCTATATTTTATGAAAGAATCGACATCCAGAAGGCACTAGGACAACTCCAATCGATATCCAGACGTTATCTGGACGGCAATTAGTAGGACCGGGTATTCTGCTTTCACAATCAGTATTTTACCGGTATATATCGGTAATTGCGATCACTGTGTTTGTCATACTTAAAATATAAAAAAATTGTGTAATAAAACAAAAAACTATGACATGAATCAATACTCTAAATAGTTTGGAAGAAAATATTCAATCATCTTGTAATTAGGGTTTTCATGGCATTATAAGTACTTTGTTAACCCTTTTACCGCCAAAGTCGCATTTTAGCACCACAGTGATTTAACACCTATGTCACTAAAAGGCATCACATTGGGGTCTATTATCCAAAGACCCTATTGTCTTAGTTTTGGGAAGTAAGAATAGACCAAGGTATTAACAATATGAAGAAAAAGCATAGACCTTACTGGATGTCACTAATTCAATTCAATTCAATTGAATTCAATACAACTTTATTCATCCTTGTGTGGAAATTAAATTGTGCGATCACAGGCTCGATAGACAATACTAAAAACATTCAGATTACATAAATCGAAACACCACAGTTAAGACAATAAAATGCATATATAACATCATCAAGGAATTAAATAAAAGAGGGAGAGAATTTGATTAGAATTATGTGAAAAACGTGAAGAACGTACACTCATATAAAAACTACTAATATTTACCTAAAATAGATTAACCAATTAAAATTAATATTAAGATTACAAGGCCATGCCAGGGCTGTCACCACGTTAAACTTCACCACAAATTAATAAACAATATAAATCAATTAATATAATATATACATAAGTATCACAAATTAAAAACAACAGCAGCAACAAAGCATAGCACCGAAGTCGGTTTATACCACACACACACACACGCACACACACACGCACGCGCGCACGCGCGCGCGCGCGCGCACACCCACCCAATGACACGCTAAGACAGCTGGCCTACATTCGAATTATACAGACGGATGGCAGAGGGAATGAAAGAGTTTAAGTGCCTTGATGTTCTTGCACGTGGGGCTCGCAGTCTGTCGCTTCTGTCCGATCGTCTGCTGTCAATGTCGTCATGTAAGGGGTGTGTCTCGTCGGTCATGATCGTCCTCAGTTTGTCAGTCGGTTTTCTATTGTACATGTCGTCAAAGGGTTTTTGTTTTTTGCCCACCACCCCACCCGCTTTCTTTATAACTTTATCTAGTCGACCTTTGTCTTGTTTTGAAATGTTCCCTCCCCAACACACAGCACCAAAGGATAAAACACTACAGATCACAGAATAATAAAACATTTGAAGGATTTCAGTACGGACGTTAAAAGATCTCATTTTACGAAGACAGTACATACGACTGTTGAGTTTTCTTAAAAGAGCGCTAGAATGTTCACACCAAGAGAGGTTTTTATCTATAGTCACACCAAGATATTTGTAGGTATCAACCTGTTCAACAATTTCATTTTTTATCGTAATAGTAATATTAAGAAAAAAGGTAAAAAAGAAAGAAAGATTATATAGAAAATATTTAGAGAATGGGAAATTAAAAGCTGGTAAACGATATAGGAACTATATAGAAGTAAGAAATCATTGCTGTAAAAAACTGAGGAGTGAAACAAAAGGAACATGAAAAAGAAATAGCTAAAAACTGTAAGCTAAATCCAAAGATGTTTTGGAAATATATAAATTCAAAACTCAAACTGTGTTCTGGGGTTAGCTCTCTGAAGGATAAGCAAGATAATATTGTTACTGATGATCAGGGCAAAGCTAATGTCTTGAACAAGTTCTTTGCTAGCGTGTTTGCAAAGGAAAATACAGACAACTTACCACAAACTGCTAATGAGGCCCCTGCAGACATTGTTATAACAGTAGAAGCGGTGAAAAATAAACTGAAAAACTTGGATGTGAACAAGGCTCAGGGTCCAGACAAGATCCCAGCCAGAGTGCTCAAAGAGTTACATCAGGAACTAGCGATTCCTTTAGCAATTTTATATAATAAAAGTTTAGAATCTGGGGAACTCCCTTCAGATTGGAAAACAGCCGAGGTCATTGCAATCTTCAAAAAGGGTACAAGAACTGACCCAGGTAACTATAGACCAGTGAGCCTGACGTGCATATTATGTAAGATTTTAGAACAGTTTGTACGGGACGCTGTTGTTAAACATATGGTAGATTTTAATCTGTTCACAGAATGTCAACATGGGTTCAGGACAGGGCGTTCTTGTATGACCCAGTTGTTAGATGTGATGGACGATTTTACACAACTTATAGAGGACAAAGAGGCATTTGATGTCATTTACTTAGATTTTAGAAAGGCCTTTGATTCTGTGCCGCACGAAAGGCTGCTTCTTAAACTGGAAGCTTACGGGATAACAGGAAACATATTAACGTGGGTTAAAAACTTTCTGAAAGGAAGATCTCAAAGAGTGCGGGTGGGAACAAAACAGTCTTCAAGTACTAATGTTTTAAGTGGTATTCCCCAGGGTAGCATCCTGGGCCCAGTACTTTTTACAGTTTTTATAAATGATCTCCCAGAAGACATACAAAGTGCATGCAAGATATTTGCAGATGATACTAAAGTGTATAATCGTTCCCAAAATTCAGATGTACTGCAAAATGATATTAACAGACTCATAGAAATAGAATGGTCAGAGAAGTGGAATCTATATTTTAACGCAGGAAAATGCAAGGTTATGCACGCGGGGTACAATAATCCAAATAAAGGATATGAAATTACTCACGGCTCATCTAAGCATGTTTTAGATACTTGTAGTACAGAGGAGAAGGATCTAGGGGTTATATACCCAAAACTCTAATTTGATAAGCACATCACAACAGCGATAAATAAAGCCAGTAAGATGCTGGGCTTGATCAGAAGGAGTTTAAAAAACTTAAATAAAGAGGTGTTCATAAATCTTTACAAATGTTTAATACGGCCTCATCTTGAGTATGGAAACATAATTTGGAATCCCTTTCTTAAACGACAGTCCAGTGCAATTGAGAGGGTACAGAGGAGAGCAACCAAACTGATAAAATCCATAAAAAAATTTGGAATATGAGGACAGGCTACGTAAATTAGATTTGCCATCTTTGAAATACAGAAGACTAAGGGGAGATTTGATAAATGTTTGCAAGATTTTTCAAGGCACTGACAATACTAACAAAGGCTTGTTTCACTTGTCTAATGAAATAAGAACCCGTAATAGCGAACTTAAAAATCCTAACCAGGTACAGCAGAACTAACATTATAAAAAACTTTTTCTAACAGAGTCACCCAATATTGGAACAACCTCCCTGCACATACTAAACTGACCTCAAATACTAACAAATTCAAAAACCTCCTAGACAGTGATCCAAAAATTGCCCTGTTAAAGTATGTTCATGATTAGTGCATCAATATGGATGCTAAAAACCGCCACAGCAATTGCCAAACTCTAACCAAAAGGAAGGACGCATTGAGAGGCTGCGAGGCCTGGTCGTCCTAATACCTGACCTGGTATTGCACCATAATATTTACGGGGGAAAGGTCAAATTACGGTAATTACGGCTACGGAGAAAAAAAAAGGGAAAATAAAATCCTAAGTATAGAAAAAATCACTTTTGAAACGATGCGGTGAAATGTTATTTCCGTTTCTGTTTCAAAATGGCGTCCAAGTGAGTGCATTCCGAAGCTTCTATTGGGAGCCGTTTGCACAAAACCCTAGATAAGAGATATCAACAGTTTCAAAACTCTTGCTAAGAGATAACAACAGTTTTAAAACCCTAGATAGTAGATAAGAGATATCAACAGTTTCAAAACTATAGATAAGAGATATCAACAGTTTCAAAACCATAGATAAGAGATATCAACTGTTTCAAAACACTAAGAGTAAGAGATATCGACAGTTTGTCGCCTGCGACACCCTCCACCCCAGTCTGTTATCAAATGTGAATACCATCAGAAAACGCGCTACCTACCATCACACGACTGAAACAGAAAGGCCGATGTCTAATAAAACAAGAACAATATCATTTTTCCAGCCTTCGCGTCGAATATTTGCAAAAAGCTTGTCATAAAATGTTCGCTTGTGCAGTTTGGAGCAGACGATACCTTGGCCCAATATGCAAATGAACTTTCACTTTTGCCCCTTCCGAAACTTCTATTAATATCGTCCAATGAAAATTGTCGTCGATCCTCTGGTGAGACTGTTTCTGTCTGCCTTTCGATCTGTGTTTGTCTCTGCATAGTCTTCTTCTTCTTCTTCCAGTTGGGGATGTTTCACGGTAGAAACTGTTGATATCTCTTAGTCAGTGTTTTAAACTGTTGATATCGCTTAGTGAGGGTTTGAAACTGTTGATATCTCTTATCTAGGGTTTTAAAACTGTTGATATCTCTTAGCAAGTGTTTTGAAACTGTTGATATCTCTTATCTAGGGTTTTGTGCAAACGGCTCCCCATAAGCTTCTGTATCTTCTGGTCAAAAAATTCAAAAGAAAAGACATCAAAAGTCACTTAAATGGCACAGAAATTCCTGGAAAGTGACCTAAAAATTCCAGGAATAGTCATTCAGCACTAGGTGACGAGCATGTGTTCTGTGTCTACTGCTCGACGAACATTTAGTATTGCACACTCAAGTCAGTACGATAATTGTCGATATCGACGTTCATTGGTCACACGTTGGATTGCATTTTTGGGGTCAAAATTACGTGGTTTAAAAAAAAAAAAATTACAACTTGGCAAAATAGGGGTAAACAGGTCTGAAAAACACTCAAACAGACATTCATATATAAAACATGCACAAACACGTACACACGCATGTTAGCATGCACGAACACAGTAACTAACAGTAACACACACACACACCATTCACTAAAATTTAGCTGTTACTTTTTTTTCCTGCTAGTGCTACCTTTTTTCTGTTACTTTTTTTCTCTACAATCCATGTAAATTACTTCTGAAAGAAGGCGGATAATAAATCAGTGAATGGTATCCCCAGAATTAATTTAATCTCCAGATAATTTGTCACATTTTGTGGCTGTGATGTTTTCAAATACAGTGGAACCTCCCTTAATAGACCTCCCATTATAAGACCCCCTCCTGTATAAGACCTATTTCTCTGAGACATTGCCCTTCTATGTGAGTATTAAAATTACCTCCCTTAAGACCTCATTTTGGATGATTTTTGAAGGTCTTATAAGGGAGGTTCCACTGTATCTGATGTGAGAAACAAAGAAGACCCTTATCTAGTCATGCTTTTATCTTCTCTGTCACCGATTATTGAGTGGTATAAATTAATTCTGTGATAAAAGATAACATTCATTTTCCCAGTTGACAGTCCGGGCTAATAATATTGATTTGAAAAAAAATCCACAGCTCAGCTTGGGCAGGAGAATTATTAACGCACTTTATCATTTCAGTTTGTTGACATTGATGAATGCCCTCACATTGGCAGAGGTTCAATGTGTTATTAATGTTACTGCGTGCTTGTCTTACTGTAGTGTTACTAGTGTTAGGCACTTGTGTGTAGTGTACCATGTGGGAAGCAGACTAAAGGTAACAGAAAACTTTCCCATTGTTTTGACCTTTCCTCTGTGAATGAAGGAAAGCAACAGGTGGCTCTTGTCGCATGAAAAAAGGTAGCTCGTAAAAATAAGTAGCTCGCTACCTATGACAGTGTGTATTTGCGACATTGAGCATGAACCACAAATTTCACTTTTTTTCTAGGGATAGGGTTAGGGTTAGGTAAATGGTTAAAGTACAGAAAAGGTGAAATTTGTGGTTGTCGCAAATACAGACTCTCATAGTAGCGAGCTACTTATTTTTACGAGCTACCTTTTTTCATGCGACAGCTCTCAGTTGCTTGAGGACAATTATGTGTTGCACTATTGAATTTGTATTAGCCCTTGGAGTTGGAGAGAGACTTAACATAAACAGCCTGTGCTTTTACAAGATGTTATGAAACTGTTCTTCTTCTTCTTTGACCGCTCAGACAGTTTCTTGTCAATTATGAGTGCAGATGCATCATGCTGCTGTTATGAGCCTAACTATGAAATAGCTAGGCCCAGCAAGTCAGACTTCAGCTGGGAAACTGATTCTGTTACTTGGTTTGTTGGCTCTAACGCTGTAACATTTCACGAATAGCAATATGCAGTAACTTTTGAACACTTTGTTTTACATTAACATGAACTACATAATAAAATTGTGAGGTTTTCTTTCCCCCTGCATTTTATAGGAAAACTGTTATGGGTAAGGTATGTACGCATGTGTCTGGTTTTCAGTTTTCACTGGTCGCCCCGCTGCCTTCATCCGACATATCCCATTTCATAGGAGGACTATGATGATGATAATATTGATGATGATGATGATAACGATGACTATGCAGGGTGAGGAAGGAAGCAGCATGGCCCGTGGACAGCAGAAGATCCAGTCGCAGGCGAAGGCCCAGAAGAAGCAGGATGGCAAAGGCAAGGGACACAACCTCCATGAGCAGAAGAAGGCCGCTGCCAAGGCCCTAATCCACAGCTGCCCTGTCTGCAAGGTATCAGCGGGACCTTGTACAAGACAGCTAGCAAACCTTGTACTTATAACTTAATCTTTTTGACAAAAGTTACGCACCACTTTTTTTCACAAGGAAACAAAATATTTACCAGCTCTATGTCATCAACCTGTCATAAAGTGAAAATCTATTGAATTTTCTGTAACAAATATTGAAATAATAGATTACTTTCTTTAAATATATTTTTGACTTTGGGTTGGTGCTGATCATCTTCTTCAAGGCACACACCCAACTTTTACACAGAATTCAGATTTTGTTGTTATGTTTCCTTTACTATATTACTAGTCACATTGTTAGGCGCAGGGGTCTCAGTCTGGGAAATAAAAGGATCACCTTATACTAGTTATAGTCCCAAAAATATGGTAATTGGATTTAGTTTATTGCTTTTATAAAAAAAGAAAAAAAAAGGCTAAAGTTACCTCAGACGTTTAAAAAAAAAAACATCCAAAATTGTTAAATACAACTTAATAGAAAAAACAACTTTATAAAAAATCATACATTTTTTTCTTCACTTTATAACTTTACAAATTAGAAATGTCCCATAATATGATCTTTCTGATCGGGAGGACGTTAAACTTTAAATTTCGTCATCCAAAATGAGGTCTTAATATAAGGGAGGGGTCTCATAATGGAGGTAATTTTAATACTTACAAAGGGCAATATTTCACAGAAGTAGGTCTTATGTAGGAGGGACTGGGAGTCTTATAATGGGAGGTCCTATAAGGGAGGTTCCACTGTAGTTCTAAGCAGCTACCACTAAATTTACCTGAAGAACACCAGACTGCTGTTTATTGCAGTATCACATTGTGTTTACAAATGAAGGAGTGTGATTGATGAATGCAGTCAGTGTGTGTGTGTTGGATCCTCAGGCCCAGATGCCGGACCCCAAGACGTTCAAGCAGCACTTTGAGAACAAGCACCCTAAGGACCCCCTGCCAGACTGCCTGAAGGAGGTCTGACCAGGTACGAACACCCAGGCACGTCACCTTCTGAGTAGTGTCAGCAATTGTCGTAAGGATTGTGAAATAAAACTAAGGAAATATTGCAATGTGCACAACAGTGTCTGTTGTTTGTTCTGGCATTCTAATAGCATTGAGTAGTGTCAGCAGTTGTAAGGATTGTGAAATAAATCTAAGGAAATATTGCAATGTGCACAACAGTGTCTGTTGTTTGTTCTGGCATTCTAATAGCATTGAGTAGTGTCAGCAATTGTCGTAAGGATTGTGAGAGGGGGGAGGGTTTTTTTATATTTGGGATTTGAATCCTCCTTCTTTCTTTGAACAACCACCATCATCTTTTTTATGGTATCAATGTTCATGCTCGACGATTTGTCTTTCTTAGTATTTGTCTAGTAACACCTGTAATTTGTTGGGTGGAGAGGAGAACAAGTGCCATTTCCCTTCTATTTAAAAAAATATATATTTCAATGGACAGTTATATTTTGGCCTTGAAAATCTTGACAAGAAAAAAGCACTCACAAAACTACTAGAACCAAGTAAACAGCTGTGCCAAATTTTTGTCTTAAAGTTATTAAAACAAGACTGTCAATCATGTATCTTGAATATCATTATTATTTTGTTGTTCACTGTTAGCCATAAATGTGTGTTATGTATGTTTATTTGTGCATCTTGCTAGTAATAAGAAGTGTATCGCTATGCATCTTAACATTCAAGTCAAATCTGTGACATGTTTATTTGGAACAGGGGAGGCCCCTAGGGTGTGGCAGGATGGAGCCCCCGCCATGGTGAAGAGTGCATCTCCTCTGTCAGCTGTGCGTTCTGTCAGCTATTCCCTCATCGGTTGTGGAGTGATCGTCGTTATCGTCATCATCATCATCATCAGATTCATCATCATCACCCATGCGCCCTCTTCTGGCTCCAAATACATTCAAAGCTGTCAGATCGTCTGTGTTTTCTGTGACTCATCGTCTTTGTCATTGTCGTTGTCTTCATCGTCATCTTCTCGGTTTTGGTCCAATGAGGGTCCAAGCTGTTGGATAGTGCGTGGCATTTCTCGTGACTTGTCCTCGTCGTCGTTTATATGCAGCGGGAGTGAACACAGTGCGTGTGTTTCTCGTGACTTGTCATTGACGTCATTTATATGCAGTGGGAGTGAACACAGTGTGTGTGTTTCTCGGGACTTGTCTTTGTTGTCGTTGTCGTCGTTTATAATATGCAGTGGGAGTGAACGCAGTGTGCGTGTTTCTCGGGACTCTTGTCAGGTGTTGCTACCATGGTTCGTTTTAGGAGCAGCTGCAAGACTTGTGCACATAATCTCATTTGGCATTCGATTAAAGAATTTGTGAACACTTTTGTTGCTCTGCGTGCTTTTGTAGTTGAGAGATGTTCAGTGTGGCAGGTAATATGGCTATCTTTAATTTGAAAAGTGCTGCTCTTTTCAGTTGTTTCTTTTTCTAGTGCTGTAGTTTTATGTGTAAACTCGTTTTAATGGGTGAAGAAAGTTTGAATAAGAAATCCATTTCATAACTTTGGTATTAGTAAATTAAAAACATAAAAATGGAGATAAAAATAAAACAGAAATTTGATATTTTAAGGTGTTGTTTTTTTTTTAACTCAAAAAGCGACCTACTGATGTAGAGCTTTCTCATGCACCTTTATCATTTTTTAAAGTTTCAAATCAATACAACAGAGCCCAGACTATCTCTTCTGTGTCACATTTCTGCAAGTGATGTACATTGGATTCCAAATGACATTACAAAACTAGCACAGATGTTTCAATTCTATTTACTGTGTATTTATTAAGAATCTTAGTTTCAGCTTGTTAAAGAAAAGTTAGTTTATGCAAACATTCCAATATGTCTGATTTTGTCAAGCACCATCACATTTTCAATTTTGGAGGGACAAGGGGAATTCTGATAGCATGATTGAAATCTTTCAAGTTATACACTTTTTTGTGTTTTACATATTTGGTATTTCGTGGTATTGCAGTCAAGTCAAGTCAAGTCAAAATGATCTTTATTGAGGATAAAAGGAATAAGCTTAAAAGCTTTTTTACATCCTGTCCTCAAGAAACAAAATAACAACAAAGAATGAAGGCAAATCAGTGTACATGAAAACATACAATTCTTAATTAGATAAAATATACATATAAAGCCATTTATATAAAATCAAAAATAATACAATTAATAAATATTTACATGCAATTAGAGAAGAACAAAAAGAAGGAGAAGGAGGTGAAGAAGAACAAGAAGGAGGAGGGGGGAGGGGGAGGGGGGCAAACAATGAGGAGAGCTAAAGTTAAAAAATAAAAAAATAAAAAAGCATGAATGGGAGATTGACAAGCAAATAAGCAAAGAAAAAACCCCACATCGCATGATTCAAGTAACATCAATACCGAAGTGTTATGACAGCAGTAGCTCCAGGATCTACCCACTATCTGTATAAATAAAAATGTCCCATTTGTACCTGTGCCAGTTTGGAGGACGTTACGTGCAACACATTTTTTTCTTTCAAGTTATAAATTGAAGGCTTAAGTGAATTCGTTCATTAACATTGCAATCTGAAAACTATTTTTTTTAACTGCAATTTTTCAGTTGCACCTTGGTGTGGCAGAGGAGAGTCCTTCGATCAAAAATAATAATTGGAAAGCATCAACAGGAATTGATAATTTGTTAAGTGAGGGTTTTACATATACCATATCTTTGTACTAGTATAACTTGCAAGGTGCACCTTATTCAAAGGCACCCCCCAAAATGTTTACATATAATTTAAGATTTTGTTATAGTTTCTTACTGTATTGTTATCTGTATTATAAGGCGCAAGGGTCTCAGTCTGGGAGAAATGTATTGCCTTATAGTCCATAAAATACAGTAAATTTTACATGATGTCTAACATTTTAAGCAACCCCAGGAAAGACAGGTAATATACTATTAACATTTTCCTGAACACTTTTGCTAGCTCCACCAAAGAAGATACAAAAAGTGAAAGAACACCCACACATTCTCTAAGGCTTGCCCCATGGCCCAGTGTAGCAGATGTGCTTTTTGAATATGTCAAAAATGTTGGTAAAGGTAAAGATGTGCCACCCCCCCCCCCCCCCTGCATTTCTCGGTTAATTGTATTTTTCCGTTTTTGCCTTACCATACACAAAGCTGTATTTTAGGAACATCTTTAGCTAATAACCTTTTTGGAATACTAACCCTATCCCTAACCCTAACCTTACCCCCCACTATGTACTGCAGTACACCGCGATTTGTCACAGTTGTGGTTCGTTGCGTTTTTCCGTCTTAGAGGGTGGGGGGTAGGGTTAGGGATAGGGTTAGTATTCCAAAAAGGTTATTGGCTAAAAATGTTCCTAAAATACAGCTTTATGTATGGTAAAAAAGGCAAAAACGGAAAAATACAATTAACCGAGAAATGCAGGGGGGGTGGCACATCTTGACCTTTACCAAAATGTTGACTGCTACAAAAGGATCATAATTATACAAACACAGCTGTTGTATTTACATCTGTGTTGTTACATCAGTTACATCTGTATTGTTAAAAGTTTGGGACTTTCTTGGTGTTGCACTGCCTCCGGCCATTGCCTCCAGGATCGTTCCCACCATCTTTATATCTACTAATGTCCCATTTGTGTCTGTTCAAGACCGGAGGACATTAAGCAGAATTTCATTCACAAACACAGCTGTTGCTATTTATTGATCTCCCTGAAGGACTTTTTGTTTGTGGCTCAAGCCACAAACCTATAACTCACTTTGTCGGTCGGTCGGTCCAAAATTGTCGCACATATTGACAAAATTGTCGCACTTCAAATCGAGGCTGCACTTCAAATTGACGCTGCTCTTTAAAATGATGTATTTTAAAGCGTACAAAATAAGAAACATACGTAATACAGACACTACAACAGACACGACGAGTATGCGGTGCTTCTTTCGATGAGTATAAATAGTTTTAAATGTTTTCCAAAAGATATAAAAAGTTACGAAATGGTGCAGAGATAACATTCTGGTTTACAGATTAAAATTATTGAAAAGCCAGGGGAGGTGACTCATGATTGGAGTGGTAAAAATAGACCGCGTGCAACAAACTATTGCGAATTCGCGCTTGATTACATATAAATTATGTTAAAAAAGGCCGTTTTTACTATTTGTTTGTTTTACCGTGATTCAGTATCGCACTTCACAATATAATATTCTCATTCAATTCATTGTAAGGTCCACAGTTAATTCCATTACAGATTTTTGTTTTCGGATTACTTTGATGATGGTCCTTGTTCTTTGCGTTCCCAGGCCATAATGGGCGTACATGTGTCCGGTTTTCAGTTTTCGCTGGTCTCCCCGTTGCGTACAGTCGACACATTCCGATTTCGGAGGAGCTCAAAGGAGAAAAATTATTTGGAAGATTTTTTTGAATGGAGAATGGGCCTATAAGTCAGAAAGATAGTAGATGATAGAAAGCAAAGGGAAAAGGCAGAGTCAAAGAGAGTGGCAGATTAGAGGAAGTTACAAACACAGAAGGTGGGGAAACTATTTTTACGAAAGACCCCCCAGTATCCCCATGGGGAAATTATGGTCCAAGCTGATCAGAATTCCTCTTCCTTGCTACCCCCTACCACAACAAAATGCCCCCCCCCAAAAAAAAAAAAAGCGATATTTTATATACTTTTAAAAAGTTTATCGCCCTTGAGCGTTGCAAAGAAACAGAAAATTGCCACTGAAAATTCTCTGCCCCTGATCATCACTAGCAGCCACGCTCAATCCAGTACAGTGGAATCCGTTTAATTGGCCATCAGGTAATCGTCCAAAGCTGCTTAATTGGCCAATTTCCTCTGGAACGGAATTTTTTCTTCTTAAGCATGTGTTATTTTGTTCGTTTTTACGGCCAAAGCTGAAATCTTCAATTTCGCTTTATTGGCCACTTTTTCTCTCTAATTTTTCCTCTTTACCCCTTTTTGAGAGGGAGAACAACAGAGGCAGACAAACTGACAACACGCTTTTGACGTTTACATGGTTGAGTGTGAAGTTGGAAGGTGAGCTGTTGTCAATTGAAAGACCCTACATGGCGTTAAAATCACTCAAGAAAACAAAATCATTGTCTTTTACTCGTGCTTCTGTCAAGTTGTAGGATTAATAAACACACACACACACACACATCACAAAAAGGAAAGAATTTGAACTGCAACATTTAATTTTGACGTCATTGCTTTTGACTTGCATAATTGCGTCATACAGTATCTCGATGTTCGTTTTATCGGCCGATTCACTTTATTGGCCATATTTTCCCTGGTCCCCAAAGTGGCCGATTAAGCGGATTCCACTGTATATCAAATTATTACCCTTGGGTGTCACCAAGAAGTAGTGTAAAGCCCCATTTGCTGCCAGTGAAAGGGTTTATTGTTAGAAATCAAAATAAAACTGGTCATGTGCTGTGGGGTACATTTGGACAAGAGTGGGAACGATGTTTCTGAAAAAAGGGGAAGTGGGCTAATTAAGGTTTTAAAAAACACACAAAATAACTGATAAATATTATTAAAAGCTTTCAATGTTTACCAGCCGTGAAGCGAAGCTGGTAATGTTTCCAGTGATGTTTGTATGTTGGCTACTGGCTGGCAGACTAAGTATGTTAACACGATACATTTGGAACGAAGGGACCTAGGATGCTCAAATGCGCATAGGTAGTTTAAGTTAGGATATCTTGGCCCGGTAAACAAATGATGGTCAAAGGTTAAGGTCACTTGAGCAGAAAATGCATGGCAGTAGCATTTGAACGGTGTGACCTAGGAGGCTCAAAGTTTGCATGCAGATAGGTTGTTAGGATATGTAGGCCAAGTATATGAAGGTCATTAGTCAAATGCAAAGTCACTGGAGCCAAAAATGCTGCAGCGCAGCTGGTGATCTACCGTTTTCACGCTCTAGTTCCACTTTTGATCCAGGGTGACCTTTCTCACAATAGTTAATTTGAGCAAATTATCAAGGCGCCAGTGAAAATAATCTAAATGCATTTAAGTGATGATGGTATTTAAAAAGACGAGGCTATTTCATAGAAGTTGTCTTTTTCCAACATGAGATTTATTCACTAGCAAAAGAAACGGAAACATACACACACTTACGCATGAAAGCCTAACAATCACACACACACACACCAAGCACAAAAGCTTTGATAGTTTGAATAGTTTATTCATGTGAAACTATAAAAATGAATAACACTGAAGAAATGATATGAAGCCGGTGCTTGTTTTCTTTTGGAAAGTGTTCCCTTCCATATTTTTTGTTTTAATGTAATTTCCATACCATATTGTTTGGACTATAAGGAACACCTTATTTTAAGTCGCACCCCCAGATTCTACACAAAATTCATGTTCATTATACTTTTAAAAAAAGAAGTGTTAGTCATAATAATAATAGTACATTTATATAGCGCTTTACCTCAAATGAGCCCAAAGCGCTTTACAATCGAATATTCATCAAGGAGACAACAAAAATAGTGTTTAAGAATGACACAAAGCAGCAACAACGCATATACAAAGAAACTCACACATTTATCGACACCGACTCATTCATCTTTCATTCAGTAAGCCATAACAGAGTTGCACGGACTGACCACATACACCAACACACATACACAAACGTTAGAGGATACACATACAAGTACACTCACACA
The DNA here is from genome assembly GCA_017654935.2 of Phymorhynchus buccinoides. Lineage (NCBI taxonomy): Eukaryota > Metazoa > Mollusca > Gastropoda > Neogastropoda > Raphitomidae > Phymorhynchus > Phymorhynchus buccinoides. The sequence goes on from CM065706.1 coordinate 16,003,505, forward strand.
CAACGTACGCACACAGGCAGACACACATGACAGTCTTGGGAAAAAGTTTTGTCTTATAGTCCGCAAAATATGGTATTTTGTTCTGTGTGTGCATGGACTCTTTCATAACATTTATATTTCCATACAGTTTGTGGCAGTTTCCTGCACACACACACACACGGTTTCTGTGTAAATGGATGGAAATTAACGTTAAATAAGAAAACGATAAAGGTTTAAGTGCTCAAGCTGCAGTAACAAAGGCAAGACTGAAAAAACGGAGAGAACTGGAGGAGGGGGTGTTAATCCACATCTTTGCCCGGTTTCTTTCAGAATAATCTTTCTATCAGCAGTCCCGAAGGACAACATTAACAGTATTATGTTAAAAGACACACGAATGGAGAGATTGCAGTGCAGTGATGCTAATTTGCTGTAATGATTTTTCAGAGGAATACCATATTTTTCGTACTTTAAGGCAAATTACAAAATTCAGATTTTGTTATTATATTTTCTTACCATTTTAATAGTCACAATTTAAGGTTCAGGGTCCAAGTCTGGGGGAAAAGTATCGCCTAAAAGTAAAAAAACAATATGATATTCTTCTGATCCAGCTTATGCCAGACACTATTGAATAAAATTAAATTATTAAAAACACAATGGATTTTCCACTGGACAGTGCACAATGAAATATTCTACACGATAACTTCATAAACAAAGAAAAACCTGGCAAGCCATAAAAAATACTCTCATTTCTACTTGACAGTGAAAGCGAGACAGAAGGTGAACTGAACTACTGGTCTGGTCCATTACAATATTGACACAAAGAAATGGAACACTTTAAGCACACACTTGGCACATGTACACACACTGAACTAGCCTGGTGAACTCTCATCCCTCGTAGGCATACCAGGGGGGTCTTTCGTACAAATAGTTCCCCCACCTTCTGGAAGTTCTGTGCCTGTAATTTCCTCTATCACTCTCTTTGACTGTACCTTTTCCCTTTGCTTACTGCCATCTGCATGTACTCTCTTTCTGGTCCATTCTTCTGCCTTTGTCCTAGAAACTCTTACAAAGATTTCGTCTTCCTGAAGACGGACATGCTGGGCCTAACTATTTCTTAGGCGCATAAGGATTCAACGGCAGCATGAAGCATCTGCGTTCGCTCATATCACGGGACTATCTGAGCGATTGAAGTGTATTCTGATCGCTTACTTGCCTTGTGATTGTTGGGCTGTAGGATTGCTGACAAGTTATTATGGCATGTGTCATACAAAATGTGTACCTTAAGAGTTTGCGCTACATAGCTTTATGCACACAAAATTCCCATTCTAATAGAAATGAAGATGAAAAATGAATACAACTCTAAATCATACACATTTCAACTTTTGGTCTGTAGACATGTACAACTGGTCTAAGGGACATAACTTGATTTGATAGATTCTGTCCAGTCGTAATTTTCCAGTCTTAATTAATTTAATGTCAATATAAATGTTTACATTATGTGAGAGTTTGTAAACTGGATGGTTCAATTACACCAGTAGTTAGAAAAAAATGTACCATGAACCAGATGAAATTAACCAAATTAAAAACAAATTCATACACACATGCAGTAGCACACAAAAGCCCTTTTTAAAAAAAGGATGTTCTCTGTTCTTTGGGTGAAACCTAATTTCCAACCCTTTCAAATTTTATTTAAATAGGTTTACTAGGGGTGGAGACCCCCGCCATCCGGACAGGTTATGCCCAGTAACAATTGGAAGCGTTTTGCAGTTCGTTTTTGGGTGCAATAATTTTGGTCAAATTTTATTTAAATAGGTTTACTTGAAGACAGGTTATGCCCAAACAATTGCGTTTTGTGCAATAATTTTAGTCTTGTTAAAATCTGTAACTTTCTAGTAACACTCTTTACTGACAAACTAATCAAGACAACAAAAATCAACAAACAAAAACCTCCACCATGGATGTACCAGTAAATAAAAAACAATTTTTTTTCTTACTGGCCAATAACAAGATGAAAATTAACAAAAACAAGACAGTTCTCTCTTTCTCCCTCCCCCTCCCCAATATTGTCTCACTGGACTGAAATAACTGGTTCAACAAAAATCATGTTTTGGGTGATATAATACTACAAAGTACCGACACTAGTATATTATACTACCATGGACGCTCCTGCTTTCAGGATGTCCTGAAATGCAGGATTTTTTTTATTGCCTGGAGCCGGCGTCGCCGGATTATGAGAATTTGAAAAGTAACAAATTTCGTATTCATAAACGTTTTGTCGGTTTCTCGCATGTGTAGAACATCAAATAAATCAATACAGATAAATATTTACATGCCTTTACCAGGAACTTTATATTTGTGGGATTGTTTAAGTCAAGGTGTTAACTGGGCGGCCCCTGGACCCCTGCCTTGCAGGATTTTTAAAATTTCCCAGGAGCACCCATGTACCACTGGCCTGCGCATTTAAACTAATTTGGGGAATAAAATTTATCGGTATCATGAATACTACTGTTTAAGGGCTTGTATTCATTACATCTGCAATCCGCAAGTTCCGTACGGAAACCCAAGACACTTACATAAGAAGTACGCGGACGGTATTGCGCATGAGTTTCCGCTTGTAATGTACACACTCCATATTTCTTACTTCAACTTTTTTTTGCGGATTGCGCATGGGTTTCCGCACGGAACCTCTGCGTACTGTATATGTGTAAGTGCCATTAACTCTGTCCATGCTAACCTGTGACGGGATCGCAAGACATGCACAACGCTTCGTTTCTAAGGTAACGGGATATCGCAGGTGAACTTAAAAAATTCATAGGTCAACAGTCATGCGCTGTTCAAAGTGGCTCAGAGACCTTCTACACACACACACACACACTCATTCATGCCTCAACACTGATTGACTAGCTGTAGTAGGCTTTGTTTCGGAACTTAGTATGTAAATGAGGGGTCGCCCCTCTCGAAGCTTCGCTGGCTTGACAAAATGGCGGCTCCGTCAACTTCAGCAAGCACGTGTTCGTCTGTTTGCCGGGTATTAGTTCTGCATGTTGTGTACATGATACCAACATTTCACGTTTGTATCTGTCACCGTTATTTTAATAACACTTTTTGGGTAACCTATGCAAATGGCCACAGTGTTTGCAAAGGGAAGAAACTGGCCAGCATAGAGTGAGCTAATCTTCATGTGTGGAAACAGTTGATTTCCCTTTTCAATTCTATAATTTCTTCGAAACAAACAGAGGGATGGGATGGGTAGAGGAGTAGGGGCAATGGCACTTCTAAAAATATTAAAGACTTTACCCAAAACCTTTTGAGTTTCAGAATACTATACACTGTGGCTTTTGATTCACAACAAAAACACAAACTCCCATACCCTTCTCTATTAAACCAACGTTATGTTATGAAACTTGGGCTTCTCTAATCCTACTTTTTAATGTTTAGAAGAATCGAGAATTCTGCCTTTTGGCTAAGACAGTGATTCAGGAACATAAATTTTTTTTTATACCATGGTTGGTTTGTTCAGCCCGTCGTACATGGCAAAAGCCGATACGCTACGTTAAACTTAACTTCCATCCATGTTTAGAACTTAACAACAAATGTACTTTCTTTTCTTGGAACATCTATTCATAACTTAGGAAACCTTTGTTAAATAAATCTGATGGTTTAACACAATACAAAGGAAATTTAAAAAAAAAGCTTTGAAAGAGTCAATCTACATGCACATTTTTGTCAAGGAAATATTTACGCTTTATACGTTTAAGTGCAAATGTAAAATATTAAAATTTAATAGGGAAGAAAATCTTTCAGTACTGTACTAGGACTAAGGAGGAATAACTTTTTGCAAAGAAGGGAAAGAATACAAACTGTCGTAAATAAAAACCAATAAATCTTACCCGTCTATTTCTTCTATACTCTACAGTGAAAAATTGTAATGAATGAAATGTAATAACATTTAAATTCAGGGAGTGTTGAAAATTATGGGTGCACTAGACCTGGTCAATCTACACATTAAGAATCACACTCTACACAACTTTGACCTCTACTGTACTACATTTCAAAATTGATAATCTTGCATTCAAGTTCTTGACTGTTACACATGCTACATACAGTAAATGTGCCTGATGGTTAGAATCAATTGAACAACGCATTTCGCACCGGTTAGGCCGTGTACACATACATGCGGAGATTCTGTGCGGAAAATCGTGTGCAATCCGTAAATAAGTAAAAGAACGGGAAAAGATTTGCGCACATGTCTGAATTCCCCATAATCCGTAAATTGTTATTCTTTTCTTTTATTTACTTAGGGGTTTCCGTACGGAACTTACACGTCTAATGTGTACACGGCCTAAGACTACACATGTTCAGCTGTCCAGGGTATACATGGTTTGTGCAAGGGGTAACCAGGTACCTACTTGTTCACAAGTGGAAACTACCTACCACTGTGTTCACCGCAATTCAAAACTAAAAACCTATTGTGTTTTCTACAATTAAATCATATATCTACTTATTGACGCATTTTTGTCTTATTTTGATGGTAATGTTAAAAAAAAAAGGTTTTATACAGCTTTGATTAGAAATTATACATAATTTCGCTCTAGCGTCAAAACAAAAATAACTGCTAGTTTCAAACACCAAAAAGTAAATCCGCCTGCATAGCCTGCCTTAACCCTTTATAGTTTATTTCCTTCTTCTTTTTTAAAATATAGAGAAAGATTATTTGAATTTTCAACACACACTTATATGGCAAAACATTCTTATTTAACTATTTTCAAATGTTTTCATTGAAGGGGAAAAGGTAAAAGCATTATTCCCCATCCTAGGAAGACTGCAGATTCATTTCAACTTTTTTTTTTCTTTACTCGAAAATCAATGACCTGACAAACAATAAACTCACATTTCAAGCCCCAAAAATCACAGATACTTTTCTTTTTCAACAAAATGTAATATTGAAGTAGCATTTCCATCTCGCATCAACCGATGATGAATGTAACGCTGCTTTTTTGTACATAGTAAATGGAGCAACTCCAAACCGATGCCAACGTTCACAAGTCGAAGGTGCGGCTCTGCAAGCTCTCCTAGTAAATGGAGCAACTCCAAACCAATGCCAATGTTCACAAGTCGAAGGTGCGGCCCTGCAAGCTCTCCTAGTAAATGGAGCAACTCCAAACCAATGCCAATGTTCACAAGTCGAAGGTGCGGCCCTGCAAGCTCTCCTAGTAAATGGAGCAACTCCAAACCAATGCCAATGTTCACAAGTCGAAGGTGCGGCCCTTCAGGCTCTCCTCCGTCACTCCTTTGGCTGCCAGCTCCTCCTGAACCCGAGACAGGTAGTGGGGGTCTGGGTAGCCAAACCTGCAGCCACATGCATTTGTAATTTGTAAGAGCGTGTCATGACTCCCAATCGTCCCGCAAAACAAGGGGTCCCAGGGACTCCTTCACTTACAGTATAGAGGGTCCTAGAGGCGGGATAGAGGGTCCCAGTGGCATTGTGAATGCTAAAAATAAATTTTCTAGTGCATCTCTGGGACCCCCCCTGCACATTCTTTTAGAGGGTCCTTTATAATCTTAGTTCTTCAAAGACCCCCAAATGGGGGTCCCTGGGAGCCTGCATGTGCATATACACACAGAAAACCATCTGCTATATCCTATCGGCGATCCGCACACAACAAAAATCTGGAAGAAATATCAAGGCGTGTGTACACATACGCTGAAATCCAACTGCATTTTCCGTGCAGAAACCCATCCACATTTTCCATGCCTTGACATTACAACCATACATTTGTTATTCATCTAAACGAGATAATAAATTATTTTTGACGTTTACTTATATAAAACATTGGCATACAATAAAATGCAGGATTTTTTTTCTCACAGAATGAAAAGCGTAACTGACGACTGCAAGATTACCAGCAGTTTCCACTGGTTTAGTTGACCTGATTCTTTGCTTGTTATTTTATGCTTCAGTTCACTAAAACGTTTGCAAGTTCGTGCACACATGATTGGAATGCTAAGATCAAGGTATCACTATCAAGCACACACCATCTAATGTCAAAAGAATATTAACATTTTCATACTGAATTAAATGCTTCAAGTAAACTAAATCTCAAACTATCTATTTTACGTCCTTTTTAAGAATACTACTAGCATGAAATCGTCATTTTATTTTGTACCTCATATACTATTTCCCTGTTAGAAAACATAAACTACTTCCCTGTTAGAAACAAAAAGATTGAAGACCATTTTGTCTTTAAAAGAAATCTACATATTCTAACTCAAATCACCATTTGAGAAAAAAAGGAGTAAATAACATGCAAATCAGCACACCACCATAACAATCACAGTATTGATGCGACTGTCGTCATGGTGCAGTGAATTAATTGATTCTCACCCAGTTGCCCCACCAGCGGGGTTGGTTTTATGGTGAATGTCGTTCCAGGTGACAACGTTGTCGAATCCCGTGGTGACCGAGCGGCCAATGGTAAAGACCAGACGATTTTCAAAGGCCACTCGCAGCAGGCGGTACACCTTCCTGCCCTCTGGTGAGTCGGGGAGAAACGCCCGGCGACTTGTGCCACGGTACGGCTCCCCGGGGTTCGGGTGTTCTGCCTGTGAAACAGTCGAACAGGCACGGGATTTGTCAGCCTTTGACTACCGGTACAGTGGAACCTCCCTTATAAGGACCCCCCCTTATATGGAACCTCCCTTATATGGACCCCCCCTTATATGGAACCTCCCTTATATGGAACCTCCCTTATAAGGACCCCCCTTATATGGAACCTCCCTTATATGGACCCCCTTATATGGAATCTCCCTTATAAAGAACCCCCCTTATATGGAACCTCACGGAACCTCCCTTATATGGAACCTCCCTTATATGGAACCTCCTTATATGGAACCCCCCTTATAAGGACCCCCCCCCATTTAGACTCCCTCCCACTTAAGACCTACTTCTCTGAGACAATGCCTTTCTTTGTAAGTATTAAAAGTACTGTACCTCCCTTATACAACTCCCTCCCACTTAAGACCAACTTGTCACCAATTTGTCCCCCTCCATATCCACACTACTGAGTGTCTACCTCCCTATTAAAGACCCCCCCCCCCCATGTCACGTGTCACATTCCCTCTTATGCTAGGAAGATTTCTTAAGATTTCTAACCAGCCATAAGAGTGAAAACCGTGATTTTGACACGTGACGTAGTGGGTCTTTAAGACCATTCCCTACTAAGATCTTTTTTGGATGATTTTTCAAGTTCGTAATAGACAGGTTCCACTGTACTTATCTTATGAATGAAACCAAATTGAACGAAAAATATCAATTTTATTTCTAATGTTTTAAGGCTCAGATAACAAACAAAAGTTTCAGTTTCAGGAGGCTTCAGTCTTTTTTCACCTTTTCCAGTCACTTTTCAGCCTTTCATTATTTCTTAATCTCATCGACTCACGTCGGATCAAAATTAACTGATTTTCAAGAGTGCTTCTCCTCAGGCTATGTGCCTAATAATAACGATATATATATATATATATATATCGATTAGGTCATTTGCTACCCTAAATACTACACACTCATTACGTAAAGATTGCTGACGTAATTTTTGTATGTCATTTAGAATATGACGATTCACCTTTGGTCAAGTGTTCCTAGGAATAAGGCAGACGCCGAAACGTTAGGACATTAAATAAACTAAAATGTTTTATATATATTATATATATATTCCTTACACTAATATTTGTAAGCTGTGATACTAATAAGGTACAACAACCATTCTTTACATTATTTTACTAGTGATATTCATGGGGGGTTTTCTGGCTGTGAAACAGTCGAACAGGCACGGGATTTGTCAGCCTTTGAGGTTTTTGACAAATTTCGGGGGCCCTTTCTGACCTTCCCATATTTTCTCCCTTGTCACTGCCCATGGCATGCCTTAGCTTTGTACTGTGCTTCAAACAAAGCCTGTCAGATCCCTAAACTTAAAGTAGCTTTGTACTGTGCTTCAATCAACTAGAACTAGGTTGGAGGTTGAAGGCGCATAGTGCTTTTTTCCTGAGCAATTCTGCCAACTGACAAAAAAAGAAATGCTTTTCTTTTTTAAGCCTGTATCCAAGAGATGATTTGGCTTAAACCAAAAAATAGATGGAATATTCTTAGGGGACACTGTAGCCCTTCACACACACAAAACAAATTCACCTGCCATTTAAAAAAAATCAATCTTCCAAATAATATTTTGCTATGAGCTTCCCCGAAATCAGAATGTCGGCTGAATGCAGCAGGAACACCAGTGAAAACTGAAAACTGGACACATACACATCTCACTCATTATGGCTTGGGAACGCAGAAGAAGAAGAAATGATTTACAAATTTTGCCAGCATCAGTTGCACTGAGAAGCGTCAATCAAGCATACCCCCTGGATGCCGTTAGGGAAGACATAGTCGATGACGATCATGCCGCAGTGGTGGTGGCCCGGCAGACTCTGGCGGCTGAGGTCCAGAGACATGGTCCCACGCGGTTGGTTTCCCATGATCATGCCGTATACCATGTTGCAGCTGGGGCACACCGGCTTGTGCTGCTTGAAGCTGCTCTCGATGCACTCCCTGCAAAACAGGTGCCCGCACTTCTCCAGCTTTTTTGGGTCCGTCATGTCGTCCAGACAGATGGCGCACTTCTGCTCCTCTTCGTCATCATCATCTTGCGAGTCTGCATCTTCGTCATCGTTGTAGTCGTCCACAAACTCATTGCAGTCCATGGACTCTTCTTTTTCGCGCAGTTTGCCGGCGAAGTCTTCCGGGGCGCTTTCCAGAGTTAAATTCTTCACGATATAGTACCAGTTAGACACAGTAGCGTCACATCCCGATTTAGTAGCGGACGCAGATCCCTCACGAGAAGCCTTAGTTTGGGAGTTTCCAGACATTTTGCTTTTGCTCTTTCCAGACATGGAAGTCCTGATCTTAGTGGAGGATGAGGACAGTCTGGAACTTCCAGCGCTGCTGCCGGGTCGCACAGAGCTCGGTGCTACAATGCCGTTGGGTGGCTGAGGTGGCAATGCCTTTAGTTTGGTTTCCATGGCGGCGATCATTTTGGTGAAGGCGTCTTTGCGAGCGTACACGATGATGTCCCTGAGGTGGTGTCTCAGGCCCTGGATGTCCTGTTTCATTCTGAAGGAGGTGAGGGCTGAGGCCAACACATCAGCCGCTACATCCTTATTGGCCCCAGCCTGACCTGTGATACAACAACAACATAGTATACAGCATTTATAAAGTACAGAGGTCCCCCAAAGTCTGACTGTGGCTGCCCATATGGGGGGGGGTAATAAAAAACGGTCGCACATTCTCATCCGTAGGTGATGCACTTGAACGATAGCGTTCAAGTGCTTCCGCTATTCGGATGATCCCTGGAGTCTTTTAGCCAGGGTATGACAACAACAACATATGGCACTAAATCTTGATTGAAATCAAATTGAAGCGCACACACATTAACATTTGCAGCGCATTCAAACAAAAAACGCTATACATAAATGAACAACCAACCATAAGCAATGATTTCAGGCCTAACCCAGCATATCAAATCAAATCATCTTTATTATCTCATAACTGAGAAATTGCAGCCAGGTGCACATAAGAAAAACAGCAACAATAAACACATTTATCAACAACAACAAAAACCACAACAACAATAAACACATTTATCAACAATTAAAGAATATAAACTAATAACTAATAACACTGCAATATTGTAGTTAACAAACTGGACGAATACGAATACAAATTCAATCCCAAGGAGATGGACAGGCTGCTCAGCAAAACAATCACTCAATGCAGTGCATTAAGAGTTCAACAGATGAATTGATCTTGGTAAGAAAGTTTTCTGTGCTCTTATTTTCAGTTTTAGAGTTCTGTATCGACGGCCCGATGGTAATACTTCATAGTATTTTGCCAGAACATGACTGTTATCATTAAGAATTTTCCAGGCTTTCTTGACTACTTGTCTGTCATACAACTCTTGCATACCACTCTGCCTTGCACCCACAACTTTACTGCACACATTCACCATATCACTCAACACACGCTTACTTTTTACACTCAAGCTTCCATACCAACAGATAAATGACACAGTAAGAACAGATTCAATGCAACATCGGTAGTAGGTTTGAAGAATATCTGAACAGACACCAATATTCCTTAGCCTCTGTAAACAAAAGATCCTGGACTGACTCTTCTTATGTATATGCTCAATGTGTTTATCAAAAGTAAGTTTCTTGTCTAAAACTGTGCCTAGGTATTTGTACTCATCAATTCTTTCAACCGTTTCACCATCAATTTCCAAATGTGGCACTGGCACTGGGTTTCTACGAAAATCTACAAGCAGTTCTTTTGTTTTAACAACATTTAAATCCAGATAATTATCTTTGCACCATGAACAAAACCTTTTGACTTCACTGAAGTACACACACACATACGATGAGACTGTCACACACACACATACAATCCAATGTATGCACACACAATCAAACACACACACACAGTGAGCCTGTCACACACACACACACACACATACACACCATTTCTTACCACCCAAAACAAATCCCATTCATGCACCTACCACTCCCCAGCAGAGGCAAGGCCAGCGAGGCGCGCCCCTGGTTGTTGGCCGCTTTGAACAGGTTGTAGTACAGCGTGGTCATCTGCTTCGCCCACTGACTCGTATCAGTCACCATTTTAGTCGACGGCACCACAGCATGGAACACCACTCCGAACGACACTCCATCCTTTCTACCCCCAGAGGCAGGCATTGGAAACGGGACAGGGTAGATTTTCCCAAACTCGAAAGTCTTTGTGTTCTTTTTTAGTTCCTCACGAGCGCGCTTGTACGCCTTGGGGCACTTTTTTAGCAGGACCTGCGACACCCCTCCCCTCCCTTCCAGGTTTTTGTCCTCTCCCGTAGTGACGGCTTCGGCGCTGGTTTCGATGATGTTGCCTTCCGTGACGATGACGTTGATGTTGCTGAGGGGAAGATGAAACAGCTTTCCTCCTCCTCCGGCGGCCATATTGTGGACTTTAGGTTAAATGTATAGTTCTACTCTTTCAGTTCACTAATAACAGTGTATATTCTGTTGGGGTTGTTGTAGACTTTTCCTGATTTACAGTGGGTTTTTGATTGTGTGGACCACAGTACTGCATTGATACTCCAGAGAGGATCAGTTTGTAAAGTTCTAAATTTTACTGATCAGAACTCAGGAATCTGTAACATGAACAAAAAATACAAGATCACTTGCACTGACATAATTTACAACCAAAGTATCATGACCATCATTGCCTTTCTTATTCACATGCAAGCACATACACACACACACAAATACACACACGTATACATGTGTGTACACACACACACAGACAGTGTCTGGACTCTGAGACAGACACACACAGAGGCCAACAGAATCAAATTTCGGCAAAGTTATAGTTTTACTGTTTAGACACCCCTTCATGACTTTATGCCTCTTTATCTCAAAGTCTGGTTCTTTCAGTTTCATGACAATAAACCCAGGCTGATCCTAAACCTATCTCCTTCCCGAGAATGACACTTAGCAGAATGTTGCTTCTCACAATCTCATTCTCAGTGAAAATTTTCAATGTGGAAACTACAACTTATTCACCCAAATTTCTTAGTTCCTTCACTTTTTTTTTCCGGAAGAAGCTGGTGGAAATAATGAACCTATTGACAGAAGCCCCAGTGTGATTATATTACATTGTACAGAGTATATAGTGTATACTAATTTAGAACTTTACAGTATAGTTATGCAGGGACGGTATTCATGTCGAGATAGCATGAGACTTAGCATGATGCTAACTTAGAAGCTCTTCCAATGTCCTATAGGATTTAATAGGACTTTTGGAAGAGCTTCTAAGTTAGCATCATGCTAAGTCTCATGCTATCTCGACATGAATACCGTCCCAGGCTCCCACTCCCAGGGACCCCCATTTGGGGGTCTATGAAGTACTAAAATTCTAAAGGACCCTCTAAAAGAATGTGCAGGGGGTCCCAGGAATGCACTAGAAAATTCTTGTTAGCATTCACAATGCCACTGGGACCCTCTATCCTGCCTCTAGGACCCTCTATATTGTAAGTGAAGTCCCTGGGACCCCTTGTTTTGGGGGACGATTGGGAGCCCTGCTTATGGCTTTATACGGTAATGGTACTAATAATAATATTAATAGTCAACAGAAGATTGAAGATGGAGTAAAATCTGGTTCTGGTTCATATGTGGAAGGTGTCGGGTTCAAATTCCCAGCGTGGTCAAATTCCCAGCTCGCTATACTATAAGACTGACTATTTGAGGCATTTTGCGACATTGAGCATGAACGACAAATTTCACTTTTTTCTAGGGTTAGGGTTACGGTTAGGGTTAGGTAAATGGTTCAAGTAACGAAAAAGTGAAATTTGTGGTTGTCGCAAATAGTCACTCTCATAGTAGGAGCTGGGAATTTGACCACGCTGGGAATCTGAACCCGACAGAAGGAGCTTATAAATTAATTAAGGCTATACATGATATATGTACTTGACAGAATTGGGAGAGCGCACTGAAAGTTGGAATATAAAGTACTTTTTATTTTAAATAAATGATTTCTACTAACCAATAGGCTCATAGGCTGTCACAGTGTTGTTGACAGCTTTTTAAAAAGTTGACCATTATTATACGATTATAGGAGAGTGAAGGACGATGTTCTGACTTAAACTTAGTATAGTATAGTATAGTATAGTAATTAGTATAGTGTGGGACTGGCTCAAGCCTAAGCCTCGCGGCTTATAAACGTCCCTTCATTGACACTGTTTTGTTTGCATAAGCATGCCTTTTAAAATTATGATTGTAATTCAATCATCATGTTCAAAAAATAGTTGACTAAAATTTTCATCTTTGTCAAGATTTTTGAAAGTATTTAGTGTTGGTGCTCTTTTTAGGTTAGGTGTTAGTAAATTCCAGAGGTTAGCAACTCGATTACTAAAACAATGTTTATGCCTGTTAGTATTACAACGCTGTATATGTAATTTTCCCTCTTGATTTCTAGTGCTGTTATAAATGGATAGTGTAAAAAGAGAATCAATGCTAATGTCATCTAAGTTGTTAAAAATTTTGTACATCTGTATAAGGTAGGAACGACGGAATTAGGTCAAGCCGCAGCGATTTTTCTCGTTGAAAATCCGAACCGCGATTTTGGCTATGTGCCAAACGGTCACTTCCTTTGCTTGTTTTTATTGGTGGTTATTCTTGGCGCTGACCATCCGAGTTTCTTTATTTCGGGAAGCAGACACCTACTCGGTCATTCGGGAACGATCTTTTTTTTACTCTAAGACGGCCGATCGCGAGAGACAAGCGATCCAATATTTGGGTCCAATTCATTCGTTTATCATTTCTGAACGGTAATTATATAATTCTTTAAAACAAATGCGCAGTTACATTTAATTATTTTTCTACAAGTACACCAAATTTGGTGCATCTAGAATAAATCTCAATGCTGCTCAAGGTCTCCACAAGTCGGGAGGTGTTACGTCGAAGACTGTCTGACATGTTTTCTGTCACGCGCATGTTGATGTTGCGATCTTGTGAGTCGCACAAAAAGCTTAGGCCTAATCTGTCTAATGTTTGGGGTTGATGTTGCCCCTTTGAATAAGCTTTATTTTGGTACCAATGTTTTGTTTATTGGTAAATAAAAGAAAAAGTTATGGCTGTTTTATTCATCCAAACCTTGATACGGTAAGGGCCGGTAACCTTGATCAACTTTTTCTTATATAGCTCATGTAAAAAAAGCTAACATTTTAAAACGTCGTAACTTTCTCAATTTTCGACCGATTTTGATAATTTGGGTATCATTTCAAAGGTCTTGTCGGGCTCTTTCCAATGATATAATTTCATTAGGATTTGACAAAAAGTAAAAAAAAATTAAATTTTTTTATAACCACCCTATATAAGGTCTCCCCTAACACGTCTTCCTTTTAAATGGCCATAGATATTTAATACTTGTGGCGGTGTCATAGCCGATGAGGTTTAACCGAGGCGTGGTCACCGCTACAGCTATCTGTATTAATATATTAAAAAAATCGGGACTTTACTGGTTTTGTACTGCCTCCGGGCATTGCCTCCAGTATTGTTCCCACCATATTTGTATTTACAAATGTCCCATATGCGTCTGATTCAGACCAAGAGGACGTAAAACTCCATTTTCGTCGTCGTCTTCCTTTTAATGAATGAAGGATTAAAAATTTTAATCTATCTTGGTAATCAAAATCTTTACAACTTTTAACCATCTTGGTTGCTCTCCTCTGTACCCTTTCAATAGAAGCTGACTGACGTTTTAAATACGGGTACCAGATGATATTACCATACTCTAAATGTGAACGTACCAATGATTTGCATAGTAACAAAAATGTTTCCTTATCCAAACGAATGAATGTTCTTTTAATTATTCCCAACATCTGATTTGCCTTATTTATCCCTTTATGAATATGTGTATCATATGAATATGTGTATTCTTTCTTTAAACAACCACTATCATAACTGATTATAACTCTCCAATTCAACAAATTACAAACATGATGAAATGTATCCAGGAATTTTTGCACCAACGACCGTGGAGACATTAAAAGTCGAACAGGAAGCATTTGAACTCTGAAAAGTGGAATCACTCAGTGAATCTGAATCAGTCACTGAGTCAGTGAATGAGATTATCAATCATTATGACTGCGCCGCCACGTACAAGAAAGTTCCGCATTGTAATAAAATAAATTCCAAAACTCACGTGACATCAACTCATATGCCTACCCGTTGTTCAGCTTAAAAGTTTGGTCAAAGGTGATGCGCGCTACAATGCGTCAAAGTCAGGTGCTGAAACTGAAACTGAAACTTGTTCCACTTGAGTATTTCGTGAAAACAAAGTTACTTAACTCTCCAAGAAATACCCAATTACGGCCCTGTGACGCAGAAAAAATGAGCAACCTACAGTTAAAGGGAGATAAACAATATGTTCCAATCACGGAAATAAAAAGTGGTTCCAACTCAGTAGGAAAGGAAAAGAATGTTAATCTCTCTCTCTCTCTCTCTCTCTCTCTCTCTCTCTCTCTCTCTCTCTCTCTCTCTCTTACAAACTTCAATACAACAAAGCAGTCATGGTGTTTATAATAATCAATGGTTTTGCACCTCCAACATTAATTAAAAGGTTTCCAATCAACCAATCTAGATATACTAACAATATATATTGTTATTCCAAAACCCAGAACTGATCTTTTCAAAACAGGTTTAACTTACTCAGGTTAAACCTTTACTCTTTGGAATTCCTTAGCAACTAATCCGAAACAGAAAAGCAGCATTTAGATATATATTTCCTTCAAAACCGCGTATATAATATTCAACATAGTCTATTTCAGAGACTAAAAAACACACCATGTTAATTGTATACAGAGAGAGAAAATGGAGTTTTACGTCCTCTTGGTCTGAATCAGACACATATGGGACATTTGTAAATACAAATATGGTTGGAACAATACTGGAGGCAATGCCCGGAGGCAGTACGAAACCAGTAAAGTCCCGATTTAAAAAAAATTAATACAGATAGCTGTAGCGGTGACCACGCCTCGGTTAAACCTCATCGGCTATGGCACCGCTACAAGTAATTAACAATTGTATACAGATAATCATTGTATTGTTTTGTATACTTGAATGAATGAATACAAAAGTGGTGTTTTAGGTCCTCTCGGTCTGGAACAGACACATAATGGGACATTTAAAGATGGTGGGAACAATACTGGAGGCAATGCCCGGAGGCAGTGCAACTCTGGTAAAGTCCCGATTTTTTAACAATACAGATAGGTGTAGCGGTAACCACGCCTCGGTTAAACCTCATTGGCTATGGTACCGCCACAAATCTAGTAATTATAGTATTGAGAAGACATTGATGAATATTAAGTTATTTAAAAGATGATATCTTGATTGCTGATATTGATATTATGTAATAGCATAATGGTTTAATACTTTTGTATGATATAACTTGATTTGTTTATTACTATCATAATATTACTGATAATAATAATAATGCTGAGGAGTACGTGTTATCCTTTGCTGATTATATGACTGATTGCATGATGTGCCATTTAAAAAATAAAATTGTGCCTCATATACTTTAAATCCCCAAATTTCCCCATCCTTATTCCCCTCGATATTCTTCCCTCCCTTTTCTTCTAATTTTTGCATGTACATATATGTTATAGCTTTGATTTAGCTTATTTTTCTCCAGGGCAGGGTGGAAAAAATCTGACTTGCTTATCTCATGTTCCCTGGTTAAATAAGATTTCCTCTCTCTCTCTCTCTCTCTCTCTCTCTCTCTCTCTCTCTCTCTCTCTCTCTCTCTCTCTCTCTCTCTCTCTCTCTCTCTCTCTCTCTCTCTCTCTCTCTCTCTCTCTCTCTCTCTCTCTCTCTCTCTCCCTCTCTTAGTTAATTATGAATAATGTAATATAGGAATATGTTTGATTTTACCATGTGTACATATGATATATTTACATTTTAAATTGTGCATGTTAAGATGAGTGGGGTTTGAATTTATTACGTGCATGTTATTCCTTTCAAATAAGTACATTTTGAAGATGAGTATAAAAAGTAGGATTTTTTTTCTCCCCGTGTGTATGCGCTTACTTCTTAAGTTATGAGTAAAGTTAATAATAATTATTAGGTTTGATTTTTTTAATTTTATTGCCGTGCTACGTACTATATATAGGGTTTGTATTTTGCATGCTTTATATTGCTTCGTCTGTGCTCATTTTCATTTTTCATTTCTACTTTGATATTTGTCAAAAAAAACATCCAGATGGCTGGATGTAAAAAAGCATGTTATTGCTTATTCTATTACCCTCTATAAATAAAATTAATTCAATTGATTCAATTCTCTCTCTCTCTCTCTCTCTCTCTCTCTCTCTCTCTCTCTCTCTCTCTCTCTCTCTCTCTCAGAGGGCTGGATGTAAAGAAACGTGTACTTCCTTATTCTATTGCCTCCCTAAGTTCTTTTGTTTGTTTGTTCTCTCTCTCTCTCTCTCCATATATAAACACAGGTACAAACAAATGCCTACCTACACACACACACACACACACACACACACACACACACACACACACACACACACACACACACACACACACACACACACAGAGAAACAAGGGAGTGCGCGTGCACGACAGAGAGGGAAAAAGAAGAGGAGGAGGGGGGGGGGGGAGCAGACAAAAGAGAGAGACAGATACTTGTTTTTGTTTCGCTTTGCTTTGCTTTGCTTTGCTTTGCTTTGCTTTGTGTGTGTGTGTGTGTGTGTGTGTGTGTGTGTGTGTGTGTGTGTGTGTGTGTGTGTGTGTGTGTGTGTGTGTGTGTGTGTGTGTGTGTGTGTGTCAGTGTTTTTGCTTTCAGTGTGCTTGTGTGTTGTTGCTTTTCCGGGGGATGGGGGTGGGGTAGACTACATCACAGAAATAAGTTTGACATTTAAATGTCTACCAGTATATTCTATGGATAAGCAGATGATGTGTAAATCAAAGTATAGCTTGCCTTATAAGAACGAGAAAAGCCGCTAAGAAAACAAAAGAAGGTATTTGTATAAAATCCGATGTAAAGACGTCATGGGTGTTATCCTCAGAACAAAGCCCCTATTGTAGTTTTAGCCCCTACAAATCTTGACAGCAGTCATTTATTTTGTTTGATGTTGATACATAAGCAACACTTCTCTGTTGTAATCAGACAGAAAACAAAACAAGCTGTTTCATTTTTATGAGATAAAGCTTCTATTGTTGCTAACTGAGAACTGAGGAGGATATATAAAATGACTGGGGTATATTTTCACTGGGTAACATTATTAACGGTGACTGCATGAATCAGCACGAGACTGTCACAGTTGGCATTTTAGCAAGATGGCTGCACTTTTCGGTAACGCTGGTGCTCGTTCCCAGAGCAAAAATTTGGTAGAATTTCGCGCTGGTAAGATGACAATGAAAGGCAAGATGGTGCACCCTGACAAAAGGAAGGGTCAGGTGTACGTTCACCAATCCGACGATTCTCTGATGCACTTTTGTTGGAAGGATCGTACCAGCGGAAACGTGGAAGAGGCAAGTAAAAAAACCCACAAAAACTGGCACGCAGTTCGCATTTTTTTTCAAGATTCTTCTTCTTCATCTTCTTCTCTTCAGGGCCCACGGTCAGTATCTTGACCATTCTTGTCGATTGCACACACACATACGCACACGCACATACACACACACACACACACACACACACACACACACACACACACACACACACTGCATGGGTGCTCCTGGGAAATTAAAAAATCCTGCATGAGTGCATGGTAGGGGCCCATGCAGGTGTCGTATGCAAAAAAGTAGCATCCTGTAAATACTTCGCTCGCTACTATGAGTTAGCATTTGCGACATAAGGATGAACGACAAATTTCACTTTTTCCGTATTTGAAACACTTTTCCGTACTCAAATCGTTCATATTTCATGACATTACGGAAAAAAGTGAAATTTTAAAAAATTCGCTCAATGTAGCAAATGCCGCAAATCACAGGAAATCACAGGAATTCTTCCGACAATAGGCCTTCCTCGGCCTCGGCTCCCAGTTGAAAACTCGCGTTGGGTGATCCTCTTCTGTATTATATTTGAAAGGCTCGTTGCGCCATAGTTTGTCCAATCGTGCCTCAAACGATTTAACTGAGGGGGCATTCACTACGTATGGTGGCAAGCCGTTCCAAATGTCCACACTGCGGCAGACGAAAGAGTACTTTCTGACATTTAGTCGTACTTGGTTCTTTTTTACTTTATATTGGTGGCTCCGTATGTTGTGCTCTGGAGTGTGTAACTCTATAAAGTTTGTTACTCTTTCATCATACTTTGCAGTCATGATTTTGTACATTTCTATCATGTCACCTCTTAGTCTCCTGTATTTCAGCGTAGGTAAATTAAGCTTCTTTAGGCGTTCTTCATATGATAAGTCTCCAAGTCCAGGAACCATTCTAGTCGCCCTTCGTTGAACATTTTCAATTACAGTTTCTTGTCTTTTGTAGATTGGTGCCCAAACTTGGTTAGCATACTCCACATGTGGCCGGACCAATGCTTTGTACAGAAGCAGAAATGTGGTGTTGTCTACATATTCATATGTCCGTCGTATGATTCCCATGATAGAATTGGCCTTATTTACTTTGGTATGTATATGGTCATCAAATATAAGTTTCTCGTCTATGAAGACTCTGATGTTCTTCTCTACTCTTGAGTGTTTTATCTCTGTTCTGTCTGGTCCCATAGTATATCTGTGGTCTTGCAGCTTTGATTTTCCAATTCTCATTGTTGCACATTTCTCAGGGTGGAATCTCAGCAATGATTCTTTGGTCCAGTCAAACATGTTGTCAATGTCTTGTTGTAGTTTGTCACAGTCTTCCTGCCCTATTATTTCCCTAAATACTTCTTTAGTGTCATCCGCAAATAAGTATACGTCAGAGTTTTCTGCCACACCTGGCAGTGAATTTATGTATATCACAAATAAAATTGGACCTAAAACAGACCCCTGAGGGATTCCACTTAAAACTCTATGCCAGCTTGATTCACTCCCATTAACTATTACCCTCTGTTTTCGTTCATGTAAGAAATTCTTAATCCAATCCAATATGGGCCCAGATATTCCATAGTGTTCTAGGACTTTCAAAAGTCTGCCATGTGGGACCTTGTCAAAAGCCTTCATGAAATCACAGTAGACCACGTCAACACATCCCCCCCTATCAAGAACTTCCGTCCAGATATCAAGAACCTTAATTAGCTGTAGAACAGTCGAACGCCCACTGAATGACTGATGAAACCAAATTGTTTGTTACTCAGGAGGTGGTTGTTATTCATAAAATTAACCAGTGAGTCCCTTATAAGTGTTTCCATAAGCTTGCAGACAATGCTTGTTAGACTAATTGGTCTATAGTTCCCAGCTAAAATCTTACTGCCCTTCCTATGTATTGCTGTTATGTTTGCCTCTCTCCATTCCCTCGGTAGCTTTCCACACTTCATAGAAGTCTGGAATAATATATTTATTGGGTTACTCAAAACCTCCCTTACCTCATACAATACCCTGGGATGAATACCGTCTGGTCCAGGTGACTTTGAGATTTTTATGTTATCAAGCAGTTTTTTCACCGCTGCCTCACTAAGGTCATACGAGCTAAGTCTCATAGTACTAGTAGCGAGCAAAGTATTTACACAATGCTACTTTTTTGCATACGACAGCAGGGACATCGCTCCTCCTGGGGTGTTCTGGGGAGCAATGCCCCAGGAAGTTGAAGGGAAACAACAGTTTCCAATGTAATTGACAGAGACACACACGCACACATTCGCACACGTCGTAGTTGACCCACATCATAATGTGTTTTGTGGTTGTGTGTGTGCGCGCGCGTTACTGTGTCACACAGTGTGTATGTCATAATGTGTGTGTCACTGTGTGCTCAAGGTTCTTCATGCCCATGTGTGCATAATTTGTATTGTGGTTCATGGGTCTTCGTGCCTATCATGTGGGTTTTGTTTTTTTGCTGTCCCGTCTTCTGGGCCGCACAGTGGCGTTGCTCCCAAGCCGCTCATTCTGAGCTCCTAACTCGCAGCCACACCTCGTTTGTCAAGTTGCAGAATCTGAAATCAGCAGTCCAATGGGAGCAAATCTATGTTTATTGTTTATTGTCAGGAGGCAATCACCAGAAGAGTTCAGTGGAGCTTGTTCTGAGCTAACATGCAGGACACCACAGGTCTGCTAAGCCCGCTACTCTACTGACAACAATAATCAAACTATGTCTTAGTCCAGTGGCCGACGCTTCATTGACGCTACACTTCGTAAGTTCGTTGAACGACACTTCATCGAATGCGACTTTTCATCGAATGACACTTCATCGAATGCGACATTTCATCAAATGACACTTCATCGAACGCGACATTTCGTCGAACGACACTTTATCGAATGTGACAGAATGTTTTTCAATTGAGAGAGACTGAGACAGAGACAGAGAGAGGCATGGACACACGCACGCACATGCACGCACGCATGCACACACAAGCACACACACACAACACGAATGTGACATTTCTTTAAAAGACACTTTTTTACTTTCTTAATTCTATTCACCTACGTATGCAAGCTTTTTTATGCTTAGTAACAAGTTAGTCGAACACGTAAAAGTGTTTGTGACTAAAAAAATTGTTAAAAAAGAACCGAAGTAGGCCTAGTTACTGAAATTTATCTTACAACAAACATCATGTATCAAATGACGAGCGTACCAGTCTGCACATTAATAGTTTTCATTATGAAATCTGTTAGAAAGGTTATTAATAAATGTGATCATAGGAATAGCAATTAAAATGTTGTGTGTAGCTGGTATGTGGGTGTAAGGTAAGATACAAAAACAAAATTAATTGTCCTTTGCCCCAATTTTACACTGGGCAAAGGTTTTTGAGTTTTCTTGACATACAATAGTTACAAATATTATATGGGGTATCGTGATGAGCCCTACTCCCTGGCCCTCCCGCCTGGCAAAAACAAGAAGGTACAATGCATGCACGTATGCCGCACACACACACATACAATGACGCACGCACGCACACACATACACACACACACACACACACACACACACACACGCACAAAATAGTGCATTGCTATGCATGACAAATAAAGAAGAGCGAAAAAAGTAACAATACGGAAAGAAAGAAAAACAATGGTGGGGGTGGGTTGAGGTGGGAATGTGGTAACAGGTCAGAATGGACCTAGGAGTAAAATGTATAGTGAAAATGGACGCAAATTATAAAGGCTTTGTTTGCAATAAACAGAAATATACTTTAGTCAATTAGTGTCGACGAAATGTCATGTCAGTTAAATGTCTTGTCAACGAAATGTCACATCGACGAAGTGTCATGTTCGACAAAGTGTCGTGTTTGACAAAATGTTGTGTTTGACGAATTGTCGTTCGACAAAATGTTGTGTTTTATTAAATGTCCATGGACGAACACCCGTCTTAGTCGTGGAGCCAGCGTGAGTGAGGGCACCACCACCTCCGTCCTTCGACAGCTCCCCAGAACAAACTGATTCCCATGACTTTAAGTTTAACCCGAACACACCATGGGCATAAACTGGATTGGTAATCGAAACTGAGGTCAAAATGAGAGCAGGGCATGCAAGCCACAGAATTGGAGACAAAACAAGCACACAAAATTTGCTGCTTCTGCATTCCCAGGCCATAATGGGTAAGGTATGTACGTATGTTTCTGGTTTTCAGTTTTCACTCGTCTCCCCGCTGCATACAGCCGACACATTCCGATTTCGGAGGAGCTCAAAGGAGAAAAATGATTTGGAAGATTTTGTTTAAAACAGGCAGGAGAATGGGCTAATAAGTCAGAAAGATAGTAGATGATAGAAAGCAAAGGGAAAAGGCAGAATCAAATAGAGTAGCAGATGAGAGGAAGTTAAAGCACATAACTTCCAGAAGGTGGGAGAACTATTTTTACGAAAGACACCCCCCCCCCCCCCCCGGTATCCCCATGGGGTGAGACTCGTGGAGGGGGCAGGGTCGTCCAGCTCCCCATATGGAGGCACGAGGCATCCACCCACTGCCCCGGTCTTCAGTTCAACTTCAAGAGTCATCCATGGACTCGACTGAGATGAGAATGATTTATTGAGATGTTTTTTGGTGATTTGGTTTCAGGATCTCATCATCTTTCCCGATGATGTGGAGTTCAAGCATGTCCCACAGTGCACCACTGGCCGAGTGTTTGTCCTCAAGTTCAAGTCATCGCAGCGTAAGCTGTTTTTCTGGATGCAGGTAAGGTTTATGAGAATAGAGACCGAAAAAATGGGCACCTTGTTGAATTTGTTTGACTTGTTTTGATTTCAAGTAGCGCAAGTACGTTTGTTTGATAATTGGAAAGTAAACGAGTCTGGAGACAGGAGTTATTGTAGTTTTGTATGTCAGGTTTACATTTTTTAATATTTTTTTATACATAAGCATGATATTTATCGTTTAGACAAATTGTTTGACCATCAAGTCGTTCCCTTTGTGAGCGTCTGGATAAGAAAGAAAGGAGTTATGATTTAACGTTAAGTTTTATCATTATTATTATTATTATATGTTCAAATCACCCCATGCGTACACCCAATATGCCAATCCTTTGGAATATGGGCACATGTATCACAGTTAGATTGACTTCATGGTAACTTAACATCTGCTTCACTTAATAAAAAGTTAATTAAGTTGATTTGTTTCAAAAGGTTCGTCTAGTTCACTGTTCCAAGATCAGTTATACTGGTCCATTCTCCTGCCTTTGCTCTAGAAACTCTTTACAAAGATTTTCTCCAGCGAAAGACAGACATGCTGGGCCTACTTCTTAGTTAGGTGACGCATCCGCACTCATATGACAGGCAACTGAACGATCGACGGTGAAGAAAAACCCCATGTTTACTATGTGTACTGTTATAGATCACAAAAAAGGGGAACTGCCAAAAAAAAGTTCAAAAGCCTTATCAACCAAGAACACCATGCTTTTTTTTCGCCAGGAGCCCAAGTCTGACAAAGACACGGAGTACTGCAAGAAGGTCAACGACAGCCTGAACAACCCCCCGACCCCAGGGTCAACACGGGGCAGCGGCCTCCCTTCAGACCTCTCCGGCCTTGGTAGGAATGAGTGGCATCTGCCTGTCTGTGTGCGTGTGTGTGTTTGTGCATTTGTGCTGATGTGATGGTCCGACATTGTGTGACGATGCCCGTCAATTTGTTTACGACAATGTAAGTGGTGGTGCCCGTGTTTTCCTGTACGCACGTTTTCGTTGAAGAGGTGTCTTTTGAGTAACCTTAGTGCTGGCACAGAATATGGGGTCATTTTTCAGCGGGAAATAAAAGGGTGGTGCTGGGAATATGGGGCTGTGGGCTGTGTGGGGGGGCAATCTTGACCCTTCGGCCAAAGAAACAAGAGAATCAATCCTAGGTGTTGGGTTTGAATGTTTTGCTGGATAATGTTTAGTTTGAATCTTTTATTACTTATCCCTTTTCTAAAGGTGTCAGGTATTTCTACAAGTGCATTTTAGGCCTTGGTGTGAATGCATATTTTTTTAAGAAAAGACTTCAGGCTGTTTTAGAAGTTTCATTGTGCACTGAGTGTTGATCTAGAGGCTTAGCTTATGAAGCCTGTCTCATGTTTTGATATTTATTAAATTAGCATGTCAATATAAAAATAAACTTGTTGGTTTTAGATACATAGCAAACTGATGTACTCTAGAAATTAACTATTAGTATTATTAACCTTTTTTTTTTTTTTAGAATAGAAAGACAATAGTTCAGACTTCAGTACTATTTGTGTTTTTTGTGTACATAATTTGGTTCAAATGTTGCATGTAATTGCTATGTTAGCTTATGATTAACATGTCATCCCTCTGTATTGATAAAACTGTATTGTAGTTTCAGTTTTTAACTGAAATTGATGTTGCAAGCGCATATGAAGTCAAATGTTCCTTTTGTCTCATCTCTTGTGAATATTGTGTGGAAGGTAGCAAGAACGTACGTAGTGCTTTGGATCTAATGATTTCGAAATAACGTGGCTTTGAATTTTTAGTTTACAATAAATAATCTATTGTTTGCCATTGTACATCAAAATGTTACAAATCAAGTTCTAAGTTGCACCACATGTAGCACCAAAGTCAGGTATAGTTGTCAAGTGCATGTCATTGTGTCTATCATGTGCTTGTGTCATTTTTACTCTGTGTGTGTCTGTGTGTTGGTCTCTTGTCTCTCAACACCAAAACGTGACCCTTTAAAACCATCTCAAATTTGAAAACTAATAAATAAGTAAACTCAACCTGCCGGTGAGCAGCTTTGTGAAAGTACTGGAAGTGGGGAATAGTGATATAGGTTAAGCCAAACATTTATTCTATTTATACAATTATCTTCGGTCCGTAAAAAAAAACGAAAGAAGAAGAAAATCACCCAAGAACAAAGAAAGAAAACTGACAACATTATTTGACTCTGGTCACTGTTTCCATCTTTTAATGAGAATAGTTGGTGAAAACTCGTCTGTCTAATTAAAAAAGAAAGCATGTAGTGTAGTGTTATACATGTCATGTTTGTCGCCTGTAACACTGGCAGGTTGGGTTTTTGTTGTTGTTTTGTTTGGGATATGGTCTTATTTTCTTCCAAGAAAAATATTTCCTTTCCTTTTTTTCCCCCCTTGTGTTCCCAGCTCTTGTGCATGTTGTCAAGGGTTTACCACATTGGTTTACAGGGCTCCCGCGAAACAAGGGGTCCCAGGGACTCCTTCACTTACAGTATAGAGGGTCACAGAGGCGGGATAGAGGGTCCCAGTGGCATTGCTAATGCTAAAAAGATTTTTTCTGGTGCATCACTGGGACCCCCTGTACATTCTTTTAGAGGGTCCTTTAGAATTTTAGTACTTCATACAAATGGGGGTCCCTGGGAGCCCTGGTTTATTTGTGAATGTTTACACGCTATGCATTATGCTTTGAATAACTTTGACAGGCCTAATGAGGCTTTATACTGAAAATTCTCTCCCCCTGTCTTGTGCACTGAAATGCGCGCGCCACCTACATGGAATTATTGCCCCTGCCTGTCACGATGTAGTAAAAAGCCACTGAAGATTCTCTGCCCCTGACTGGTCACTAGATGGCGCTATCGATTACGTCATAAACTTGTGGCCCCTGCTTGTCGCCAAGCAGTGTGAAGCCCCATTATTTATCAAGTGTTGGGATTTTGTTTTAGGGAAAGAAACTGAGAGAAAACTCTTTAAATTCTCTTGAGGATGTGCAAAGTATGGAAAATTATAATTTTCACAGTATAAATCCAACAGTAAAATCTACAAGTTTAAAACCTGATAGGGAGAAAGTCACTGCCTTTTTTGCAGTTTTATTTGCCAGTTGCACATGCTTATTAATTTTTGTTGTTTTAAATGTAGTAATTTTAAGTGTTTTGTTCGAATGCATTAGAACTTGTGGAAAATACATGTAAGAAACATATGTTATTTGACTCGCATTTTGATGTTCATTTTTATAGTTAGATGTTTGATCACCATTGTGAGATGGTCAAAATTATATCATGCATAAATTTACCATTTGTTTTCTGTTCATGTTTTGTTGACCATATTTTGATTAACACGATATTATTTGGTCTTTGTTTCGTGTATGTGAATATACATACATATATATTCTTAATTTCATTCTATTTTACTTGTGTTAGCTCATTCTGGACGAATTACGAGTATACTCAGAACAGGAGAATGCCAGTCAGGGCCTACTTACGAGTATTCTCAGAACAGCGATTTTTTAGTCTAAAACCTGTCTAAATCCATGTTTTTTCAATCCAAACCATGTTTTTTGAGTTACATCTCTTCATCACTGTTCCAGCTTTCATTTTACTTATGTTTGGCACTTCTATCTGAATTTTTAATGTTGAAAATGTAATATAAAAAAATCAGCCCTAGACAAGCCTCAGAAAATATTCCAATACGTTTTTATTAAGTGTTAGGAATAACGAGACTAATGATTCAGATTTTAATGCAAGTAACCACAATCTCAAAGCGAAAAATAAACTCGGATCAACCAGTAATGTTGTCAAAACTGAATCATTGACAGTGTGAGTTTGGTGCGCTTATTTTTTTTCTTTTTCTTTTTTCTTTCTAGGCAGCCCCAGGTCAGTAATGAAGTTTACCTAAGGCAGAGAAGTCCTGAAGGGGTTAAGATAACACATGATTCATTGCAAACATTATAAATTTTTACTAGCCAAAATGAATATGCATGGTCATACTCATGCACATGTTTAACATAGATTTGGTGGTTGTTAATTTTGTAAGCTAAATTATATTTCACAAAAATGAGTGTTAACTATCCTCTCTTTGGGAAAGGAAAAGCAAGAGAGTTCAAGTTTGGTGTCTTCCACTTCACTTCTCCTTTCTCAGCATTTTTTTTTTTGTATTCAGAATATTATTTTACTGCTTTAAATTTTATCAAATCAAACTTTTGAAATCATTGAAAGCAAAATACATGTTCTTTCTGTTCTGGTTCTGGTTCAGTACGACTACGTCGTAGATGCCACTTCTGAACTAGGAGGGTGCATGCCTTATTAGAAAAAGATAGAAGGAGAAAGACCTACTGCTTACCCTGGGTTAAGACCATTAACCCCCTCAGTTTACATTATTAGCTTCAGTTTACATTATTAGCTTCTCATCTCTCTAATTTAGACAGATAAGTTTGTCCATAAATGTGACAATTGACATTTCTGTAATGTTTCACAATTCAAAGAATGAAATAGTGAGGCCAAGAGAGGAGATAACGAAATTGAACAAAGGTGGAGAACTCTCTTTCTGCAAGTTTTATAAATCTATATTTCAACCTATCTTTTATCATCAACTTTGGTGGAGGGGAGTTAATTAGAAAGAGAGTTCTCCACCTTTGTTCAATTTCACAATTCAGTTATTGAACACACTAAGCAGCTAATGTATCGAAAATATGATGATCCATACACTGATGCAGATCATAGGTGCTGCCTCGCTCGCTTGCAGTTGTGCTCTGTCACTTTCTGCAAAGTCTCTCTCTCTGATACATGTGCGATTGGATTTCCTAGTCCGTACAATAATCGATACCTACTTACTAAGTTACTGGAAACAAACAAACAAACAAACAAACAAAGGTAGCGTATTATAAATAATTTAGCCAAAAGATGTATGTTACAGTGCTTGTTATATGAAACTGAAGGCTCAGAGTTTCATTCCGACAAGGGAAGAGATGGTAGAGGAATGGTGGTCAAGGCAAGATGTAGAACAGGGAAGGAATAACTGAGATAATGTGGTAAGTTTCAAGATAAGGTGGCCAGGGAGAATGGAGGGATTGGCTAGCTAGAAGGAAGCTGGACACTCCGAAAGGGACATCAGTCCATTGCTCTTGACTAGGACTACATTATTTTGTCGCTCGTTCAACGTTTTGGACTTTATGTGCTCTATACACATGTAGCGTTTATATGTTAAAAAGGAAACGGACAAACAAAACCCAAGCTGTTGTCAAAGTTTTATCTTTATGCTCATTTAATTTATAGACTTTTTTTTCAAGTGCAGAATAATTCCTATTTCAGTGTATTTTGGGCTTACCAGATATTTATTTAGAAATAGCCATAACATGTTTTAATTTTTTTGTTAAAAGATCTTGGGTTCTCCTAGCTGAACTTCAGACTTGCAGGATCAGAAGGAATAATTATTAAAAATAGTCCTGACAAATTTTATCAAGTTTTATCTTTATTATAAAAAAAAAATCCCCCCCAAATCTTTTGATGTTGAAGTGCCGCTCCTTGTAGTTGTAGGGTGCAGTGGGCCTTGATGGCTCACTGTAGGTTATTATCAGTATTATTGTCTGTGCTAAGGGTCTTTGTGAAGTGCTGATCCTTTAGTTGTAGGGTGCAGAGGGCCTTGATGGCTCACTGTGGGTTATTATCAGTATTATTGTCTGTGCTAAGGGTCTTTATGAAGTGCCGCTCCTTTAGTTGTAGGGTGCAGTGGGCCTTGATGGCTCACTGTAGGTTATTATCAATATTATTGTCTGTGCTAAGGGTCTTTGTGAAGTGCTGATCCTTTAGTTGTAGGGTGCAGTGGGCCTTGATGGCTCACTGTAGGTTATTATCAATATTATTGTCTGTGCTAAGGGTCTTTGTGAAGTGCCGCTCCTTTAGTTGTAGGGTGCAGTGGGCCTTGATGGCTCACTGTGGGTTATTATCAATATTATTGTCTGTGCTAAGGGTCTTTATGAAGTGCTGATCCTTTAGTTGTAGGGTGCAGTGGGCCTTGATGGCTCACTGTGGGTTATTATCAGTATTATTGTCTGTGCTAAGGGTCTTTATGAAGTGCCGATCCTTTAGTTGTAGGGTGCAGTGGGCCTTGATGGCTCACTGTGGGTTATTATCAGTATTATTGTCTGTGCTAAGGGTCTTTGTGAAGTGCTGATCCTTTAGTTGTAGGGTGCAGTGGGCCTTGATGGCTCACTGTGGGTTATTATCAGTATTATTGTCTGTGCTAAGGGTCTTTGTGAAGTGCTGATCCTTTAGTTGTAGGGTGCAGTGGGCCTTGATGGCTCACTGTGGGTTATTATCAATATTATTGTCTGTGCTAAGGGTCTTTATGAAGTGCTGATCCTTTAGTTGTAGGGTGCAGTGGGCCTTGATGGCTCACTGTGGGTTATTATCAATATTATTGTCTGTGCTAAGGGTCTTTATGAAGTGCTGATCCTTTAGTTGTAGGGTGCAGTGGGCCTTGATGGCTCACTGTGGGTTATTATCAATATTATTGTCTGTGCTAAGGGTCTTTATGAAGTGCTGATCCTTTAGTTGTAGGGTGCAGTGGGCCTTGATGGCTCACTGTAGGTTATTATCAATATTATTGTCTGTGCTAAGGGTCTTTGTGAAGTGCTGATCCTTTAGTTGTAGGGTGCAGAGGGCCTTGATGGCTCACTGTGGGTTATTATCAGTATTATTGTCTGTGCTAAGGGTCTTTATGAAGTGCTGATCCTTTAGTTGTAGGGTGCAGTGGGACTTGATGGCTCACTGTGGGTTATCAATATTATTGTCTGTGCTAAGGGTCTTTATGAAGTGCTGATCCTTTAGTTGTAGGGTGCAGTGGGCCTTGATGGCTCACTGTGGGTTATTATCAATATTATTGTCTGTGCTAAGGGTCTTTATGAAGTGCCGCTCCTTTAGTTGTAGGGTGCAGTGGGCCTTGATGGCTCACTGTGGGTTATCAATATTATTGTCTGTGCTAAGGGTCTTTATGAAGTGCTGATCCTTTAGTTGTAGGGTGCAGTGGGCCTTGATGGCTCACTGTGGGTTATTATCAGTATTATTGTCTGTGCTAAGGGTCTTTATGAAGTGCTGATCCTTTAGTTGTAGGGTGCAGTGGGCCTTGATGGCTCACTGTAGGTTATTATCAATATTATTGTCTGTGCTAAGGGTCTTTATGAAGTGCTGATCCTTTAGTTGTAGGGTGCAGTGGGCCTTGATGGCTCACTGTAGGTTATTATCAGTATTATTGTCTGTGCTAAGGGTCTTTATGAAGTGCCGCTCCTTGTAGTTGTAGGGTGCAGTGGGCCTTGATGGCTCACTGTGGGTTATTATCAATATTATTGTCTGTGCTAAGGGTCTTTATGAAGTGCTGATCCTTTAGTTGTAGGGTGCAGTGGGCCTTGATGGCTCACTGTAGGTTATTATCAGTATTATTGTCTGTGCTAAGGGTCTTTATGAAGTGCCGATCCTTTAGTTGTAGGGTGCAGTGGGCCTTGATGGCTCACTGTGGGTTATTATCAATATTATTGTCTGTGCTAAGGGTCTTTATGAAGTGCTGATCCTTTAGTTGTAGGGTGCAGTGGGCCTTGATGGCTCACTGTAGGTTATTATCAATATTATTGTCTGTGCTAAGGGTCTTTATGAAGTGCTGATCCTTTAGTTGTAGGGTGCAGTGGGCCTTGATGGCTCACTGTAGGTTATTATCAATATTATTGTCTGTGCTAAGGGTCTTTATGAAGTGCTGATCCTTTAGTTGTAGGGTGCAGTGGGCCTTGATGGCTCACTGTGGGTTATCAATATTATTGTCTGTGCTAAGGGTCTTTATGAAGTGCTGATCCTTTAGTTGTAGGGTGCAGTGGGCCTTGATGGCTCACTGTAGGTTATTATCAATATTATTGTCTGTGCTAAGGGTCTTTATGAAGTGCTGATCCTTTAGTTGTAGGGTGCAGTGGGCCTTGATGGCTCACTGTGGGTTATCAATATTATTGTCTGTGCTAAGGGTCTTTATGAAGTGGCTCCTTGTAGTTGTAGGGTGCAGTGGGCCTTGATGGCTCAATGTAGGTTATTATCAATATTATTGTCTGTGCTAAGGGTCTTTATGAAGTGCTGATCCTTTAGTTGTAGGGTGCAGTGGGCCTTGATGGCTCACTGTGGGTTATTATCAATATTATTGTCTGTGCTAAGGGTCTTTATGAAGTGCTGATCCTTTAGTTGTAGGGTGCAGTGGGCCTTGATGGCTCACTGTGGGTTATCAATATTATTGTCTGTGCTAAGGGTCTTTATGAAGTGCTGATCCTTTAGTTGTAGGGTGCAGTGGGCCTTGATGGCTCACTGTGGGTTATTATCAATATTATTGTCTGTGCTAAGGGTCTTTGTGAAGTGCTGATCCTTTAGTTGTAGGGTGCAGTGGGCCTTGATGGCTCACTGTGGGTTATTATCAATATTATTGTCTGTGCTAAGGGTCTTTGTGAAGTGCTGATCCTTTAGTTGTAGGGTGCAGTGGGCCTTGATGGCTCACTGTAGGTTATTATCAGTATTATTGTCTGTGCTAAGGGTCTTTATGAAGTGCTGATACTTTAGTTGTAGGGTGCAGTGGGCCTTGATGGCTCACTGTGGGTTATTATCAATATTATTGTCTGTGCTAAGGGTCTCGGGGGCGAGGCCAGGATTCTCAAATGATGGACCGTGTGCTGACTAACCTCATTGATGGCAAGTACCCAACCTCACCTTACTTGTGGCCCACAGCTCATTGCGCTTGTTTTGTTTGGTGTTCTCTTCGTTTTTGTTTTTTTCCTGTGTCGCTCGCTTTCAGTTTTTTTCGTGTTTTAATTTGTTCTGTGTGTAGACCAAGTTATGCTTCATTGTTTTTAGTGTGTAAGTTCTGTTCATCTGTGATTAGTTTTAAAGAAATTCATTGAGCTTTGTTTTCTTTCGTTTTGTAGAAAGAAAGCTGCGATAAGTATAATCCAGTGAGCGAAATGATACATGTGTTGGATGCTTTGGGCATGGAAAGGCATGCTTTGTGCCAAGATAGGTAAAGAAAGATCATGTCCATAGTTAAGATAATACACATAGTTTATATATTTTTTGTTGATTGTCTTTCAGTGTAAGTTATAATGCGATGTGTGCATTTTGCAACCAGTTTGTTTACCTACGGTTGCAGTCAAGATGGGAAGAGTTTTTACTTTGAATTGCGCTTTTTTAAGTTTAACCATTGTCAACAAAGACATTCATCATCCAACTGATGTTAAGCTATCACAGTATCAGTTTTATTTTATTATGCATAACATCTTAACACCTTGTTCGTAGTGATTTTTTTTTTTTTTTTTGTGTGGGGGGGGGGAGATAACGAGATGAGTGCTAATTGAGACACCGTATAAAAATATGAAAAAAACTTTCCCTATCCCATCATGAAAAAAACCCACCCTTTAAAAAGTATTTGTTAAAGCCTGATTATACCAGTTTTTCCCCATTGTCATGGGTGTACATAGTTGCTGTGCATGTGTGTAGTTCTTTGCCAATCTACGATCGCAAAGGAATCTAAGTTTGTTACAGTTTGTCTTTTAAAAATTTTTTTTCTTCTGTTTGTCCCAAGGATATCTCCCGAACCGCTTGACAGAATCTCTTCAAATTTTGTGTGGTAAACCTAAGATTTGTAAAGGACCATAACTTCTACACCATTGGACTTCTAGAGTCTTCAAATTTGGCATGTAGGCGCATTGGCATAATTATGGCGAATCTAATGATGGTAAAGTGATCAAGGTCTTGTTCATCAAGTAATCAGTCATTGTAACATGCGTGGTTTGTGATGCTAAATCATCTGAAAAGCCTGATTAGAGCATTTCCTTAACCCTTTGACTAACAGAGAAAATTAAAGAAGAAATCATTGGTCAAATCATGCCATGAAAAAGACAACTGATAGAGACAATCTGGCAAAATGGTCTGGGGATATAACTCTCTTGACTGTTTGAGCAAAAGCCAGCATATGAGAGTTATTCCTCTTCATCTGATGACATCATCAGTGATGACATCAGGTCAGTACGTGATACGTTGGTGGCAGTCAAGGGGTTAAACTTAAACCCCTTGTCTCCTTGGTCATCTTGTGTTCAGTCCCTAGAAGTTTGAAAAGCATTTCTTTTCAGTGGTTTTGTCAAGTACTGTATCGATCCAGCTGTTGGTCTTGAACGGTGCATGAGATACTTACTACATTGGTGAAATTCTTCTTAACAAGTAATAGCGATATGAATTTCTGAGCCAATTTGTTTGGAATTTACGATGGCTAAGCATGGAGCATATTGTAAATAGAACACAAATTTCCCCCCACATGTGCATTTGGTATTTTCTACTCAAATTCTAGCGACTTGACTGTGGAATTTGGGCAGCTCTCACAGGGAGAGCATGTGCAGCGCCACCCTTCTTTTTTTTTTTAAAAGGGGGCAGCCCTGCTTTGTACATTGCTCACATGAACGGGTCATGCATACACATTTTACATTATAGCACCCAATGCACACTACTAGAGTCACACACAGTCACATACACACACTCTCACTTCAGGCATGCTCAGATACTAAATCTAGCATTATCGTGTATGAAAGAGAAGCACCATAAGGTGCTGATGTTCCTCAGAGATACGCTAGCCCCACCAGCCCCACCAACATGAGAGCCCTGCGCCAACTATTGTGCTTAGAAGACTAGTCTTTGTCTTTACTCATATAATAATGACTTTTTGCCTGAGATACATTTTCTGGGACTTTCATTTGCCTTTGATTATGTATTTACATTGATTGTGAAAGCCTGAATGTTACTTTGTTTTCTATTTTAATGCATGCTTGTTGTTTTTGCTTGTTCAACATTTTTTTTACTGTTGTTTCTGTTGGATTTTTTGTTGCAACTTTTTGCTTTAGATGTTCTTTTTTCTTTTTTAAATTTCAATGCCCATCTGAATTATAGGGGAGTGCTATTGTTTGTTTTTTCTTCTGTCCCATCTTCTGGGAGTGGCGTTGCTCCCACGCCGCTCATTCTGAGTCCCAACTCGCAGCCACACCTTCGCTTGTTCAGGTCGGAGAATCTGAGACCAGCAGTCCAAGGGCAGCGAATCTGTGTTAGGCCATCAGGAGGCAACCAACCGAGGAGACACTGCACTGCTGCTGAGTCACTTCGGTGGAGTTCAGTGGAGCCTGTTCAGGACACTACCTACTAAGCCCCCTACTGACGACACTATTCTCTTTGTCGCGGAGCCAGCGTGAGTGAGGTCCTCCTGAGGGCGCCACCACGACCGTCCACCAACAGCTCCCCAGAAGACACTGATCCCCATGACTTTGACCCGAACGCACCAAGGCATAGACTGGATTGGAAGCTGAAACTGAGGTCACCATGAGAGCAGGGCATGCAAGGCCACAGAATTTGAAACATTTTTCTTTTTAATGATTGATGGAAATGAGGCGGATGACTATGATGATGATGCTATGGAGTTCCGTATCGGTCTGAGACTACATGACACGGCTGTATTCAACGCTTCCTTTCATAATGATACCCCAGCGTTAACCAGGCCCGAGAACTACAGACACCTGCAGTGTTGGTCTTGAAATTAGAGCAACACTCTCAGAATCGCATCCGTTAAGCGGATGAAGCTCGACTGTGTGGTTTCAGTCTTCCCATTGAACCCATAGCCACTCACTTTGGGTAGGAGTCAGTCCAGGATCGAAAAAACCCTCGCCTCTGATGGGATTCGAACCCGTGACCTCCCAGCCAGCAGTCCGCGACGCTAACCACTACACCACAGCGGCTGGTCGGAAGTGCTATTGTTATTTGCAAAGCAGTTTTATGTTTTTATTAATGTGTTGATTTGTTGAAATTGTTAAAAATGTCTTTATGTAGAGTACAATGGTAATTGCTCGTCCACACCTCAGGGGGTCAGTGCAGTACCCTTTATACTGCAAAATAACCTGTAGTTGGCTAGGTCAAAACAATGTTCCGTGAATAGCAACAGTTCAGTGTCTCCTCTGGCAGGTGCCCCCTTGAAACTGTTGATGTTGAGAACTGCTGCAGACTGTAACCTTGATGTGGCTAGAAATTCAAACAGCCAATGGTATTGAACAGCATCAAAATGATGTTGTTTTGCAAGTTACTGTCCCACTTGCTTTAACTCATGGCAGTATTTCAGCCTGTTTGAGTTACCAATTGCTTGATTTTTGTTTGTTTGTTTGTCTTAAAGTGTTAGCTGTTGTTGTTAATTGTTTGGGTGTATTCAACTTTCCTTTGGTACAAATCAGATAATCATATGATCGTATTTCATGTTGGTTTGCAAATTACAATGCAGCTTTTGATTTGCAGTTTTGTATGGCATTTAGCTTGTAACTATGGCAAAGCTGTTTATTGACATTTTACCCATAATAGGTTACTGCGCTTCAGAGTATCAAGGCTTAATATTGTCAAATCATTGCTGAGAGAAGTATGGGTAGGGTTGGAGAGAAATGCCTTTATAGATGCTGACTGTTCACAGTGTGGTCTGCTGATTCTGTGTGAGCCACATTCATTCCCTGGTCCGAGAAATAATAAAAAAATATACACACCGAAAGACTTGCAATGTGCAAAGCAGGCATGGGAATTTTCAGCCTTTAGGCTGATTTAAGCTTTTTGGATGGCCCAAGAGGAAATTTTTTACATAAAAAAAGAAACCAACTGAGTAAGAATTACTTTTTGTGGGTCAATGCAAAATATTTCTAATGCTTAGATTACATGAAACAAAAGTTTCAGCTTCAGTGGGCTTCAGCTTTTTTCACGATTCCTCAAACTCATGCCTGCAAAGTCATACTTTTTAGTCAGTGATGCCTGCTGTGCTAAAATCTGGTGGTTAATTTTTTGTAAATCATATCTCTCCCAAATCAGCTCAGAACATTGAGAAATAGAGAACAATCATAACTCCTTCGGACAGACTTTGAAACCTTGGTATCAATGCAGCCATCGTCCCAAAATGACTTGACCAACCTGAGCTTTTGAAACCAAAGATGTAAAACGAAAAGGAAAGAAACGAAAGGTCGTAGTACATTAGTAGCTTGAGAAACGTTGGAAGATACCAGGAAATGATGAAAAATGTCTGTGTTTGTGTGCCATGTTTTACTGACAACCCGGTCGTCTTTTCTGTCTGTTGTTGCCAGGTGACAGCGATCTGCAAAGCATGCTGGGAGGGATGAGTCAGCAGCAGTTGATGCAGCTGTTCGGTATGTTCACGCTTTCTCTGTCTCTTTTCTACTTTCTTTTTCTCTTGCTCTCTCTCTCTCTCTCTCTCTCTCTCTCTCTCTCTCTCTCTCTCTCTCTCTCTCTCTCTCTCACTTTCAAACATTCATTGCCTTTGAAATCTAGGTTCTCTTGTAATACCTGCATTTTGTTGTTGTTGCTGTTGTTGCTTGCATTGTCCAATCATTGTTTGAAATTAAAATTTGTACCTCCGTTTCATGACGAAGAAAACAGTGATGATGATGATGTCGAACGTAATGACAATTATGAAGACAACAACAGGGATGTGGACAGTCACGATGATGACATTAATAATGACGATGGTGATCATTTAAATTGTGATGGTAATGAATGTCTGTGTCCCTTCTGTCAGGTGGCATGGGGATGGGAGGAGGGGCTGGAGGTCTGGCTTCGTTGATTGGTCGACCCAGCAGCGCTCAGTCGACCGTGTCCGAGCCGTAAGTGTGTCTGTCTGTGTGTCTACAGGCATGGGAATTGTCAGTCTTTTGGCTGATTTCAGCTTTTTTGATGGTCCTCTTCAGTCTTTTTTTGCAAGTTTCAGCTTTTGTGATGGTCCAAGAGAACATTTATGAGATAAAAAAAAAAGAAGCCCAATGAGTAAAACTTAAGTTATTGGTTATAAATGAATGCAAAATGAACTAGGCTTAGATAACAGAAGAAGCTTCATTTTCTGGGGGCTGTATCCCAACACACACGGTTTTCAGTTGTTTTTTTATTCCTTGTTCCTATGCCTGCTTCCAGACCCCAATTTTCAGTCTTTTTTGTCTTCTCTAATTCCCATGCCTGGTCTATCTATCTGTTGTGTGTGTGTGTCTGTATGTGTGTATGTATGGCCATCTCTGCTGTTATATTGAGGGTGCTTAGGTGTGAGACTGAGAGCACATTTTCATTTCTAGTATTTATGAGGTAGGGAGGGATAAAAGTGATATTTGATTAAAAAGAAAAAAAGCTGCAAAAGGGAGAAGAGAAAGAGGAGAGAGAGAATGACTCATGATGTTAGAGAGAATGAGAAACTAGCATTGAGTTCATATCATTGACCAAATTTACTGTGGAAATCTGGTATGTCAAAACTATAGGGACTGAAATGTTCTTTATCACCAGCAGAGTTTACGGAGCGAAGGTGATATTGATTTTGTTTAAGTGGCTGTGTATGTGTGTGTGTGTGTTTGTTAACAGCATATCACCATGAAGGAATAAAGATAGGAAGATGAAACTTGATGTGCATGTAGGCTAGGTACTGTAGATGTGCCTTTTGGTGTCAAGGTCAAGGTCAACGTAATGACCTTGACGTATGACCTTGAAAACTGAAAATCTAGTTTTAGCCATATCTTACGCACCAGTCGACATAGGATGTTCAAACTTGGTATGAAGGTGGTTTGGCTTATGCTCCTTCCGAATATTGTTGACCAATCAAGGTCACGGTCAAGGTCAAGGAGATCGCTGAACCCTAAAAGTCGGGGGGTCGGAAAAATGGAGTTCCCAAGATGAAATCAGGTGGGAATGTTGCCTGGGCTCCGCGGGTGATTCTCGAATGCTACATTCGAAAACTTTTCAATCTAGTTTGAGATAAATTGAGATATTAAACAAAAAATGGTTTTGACAGAAAAAGGATTGAATTGGGACCCAAAAATTATTACGCATTATCTGACTTTTGTGTGTGTGTGTGGTGTCTGTTTTGAGTGAGTTGTTTCCACTGAAATTTACAGCTGCCGAATGGACAAATATAAACAACAAAAAGTCAAAGATGAAATGTCCCAAGTTGTTACACGTTAGGTTATGGTTTCAGGCCCCTGCGAGCCTCGTCTGCCTCAGGAAATCGTTCATCAGGGGAGACCACCCCTACCCCTCGGCCCATGACCACCGCAGGACTCATGAATCCAGCCTCGGGGACTACTGCTGGTAATAAGATTTTATGTGTGTGTTTTTGCTCTGTGTGTGTGTGTATAACAAAAAAACCTTTTTTTAAAATTGATTTTTGTTCTTTTTTTTTAACTTTAAAAAAATGTTTTACCATGCTGTGTTCTCACTTGGAATGATCAATGGTTGCCGCAAGGTGCTATGCATGCTTCTAAAGGACAGATTTGTTATTGAAATGTGTGCAAGTACTGGCACTTGAACACTAGAATAGGTTTTTCTGTAGCATATATAATAGCTGCCAACCATTCCGAATTTCCCGGAATTTTTCTGTTTTCCAGCCATAATTCCGCATTTGATGATAATAAAATTCCGGATTCCGAAATTGCAAGGACCACAGCAATTCCAAATGCCAATCCAACATTCATTATCCCGGAAACCATGATCTGTGTGTGACCGAGTGACGCCATAGTCCACTCGTCACTAATTATTCATAGCCCAGTTTACTAGTCACAAGATTGTCCAAAGCAGACGGTCAGTTGCGCTATTTTTAGACATGCCTCTGTTGCCATGTCAACAGACAGCCCAATTGCAATTGACTAGTTTTGACACCCATTGTTATCGTGTCAGCAGACGACGTAATTGCGTTGTCTCCTTTTTAGTCACAGGGCTTTATTCAAATTCAAATTTGAACAGGTCACGCGCTAAGGCAGGCTTATAATTCAAATTTGACCGCCGGCTGGTCGCGTCAGTTGACCAGAGTAGATAGGCCTACTAGCCACTCGATCTGCAGATGCGCCTGTGTGATGACCTACAGTGTTTGAGCACTGATCCCTGCTCATAACTGTAAGTAACCTATTGTTTAGTTTGTTCTACTTTACAAACTATTGTTTTACATGTTGTTTTAGCTTAATCAGTGGCCTAACTTTGTCACTGTACTTCTTTTACGGAACAGAAAGCTGTCTGCTATGCTCGTCACAGAACCAACTTGTTCGTGACGTCAGTTATTCATAAGCGTAACAGCGCTAGGCCGAGAACATTCCAATTGTTCTGCTTCATCATCAAATCCACTTATGTGTGACGCAGATGTACTGTGTAAACAATGAAGGGGCACTTCGCCTACATTATATTGTTTAAAAGCCTAACTTGCTCATTTCCATTAATATTATTGATCTAGGCTTATACCATCTATGATGTAGGCCTACTTTACGCTAGTTTCATTCATAGGCCTAGGTGTGTGTGCTAGGCCTAGTATGGTGTTGTGTTAATACTGCTACTATAGTATTGATAAGGCAGTCCCTTTTGACTGAGTTTCTTGCTACTTCAATGACAAACTCTCAAAAGGCCTACATATGTCCTTAGTCAGTTTTCTACTCGTTGCAGGATGTCTTTCTTAGTCTTATTCCTAGTAAATAAACAAAGTCAAACAACTGTCTGGTTTCCTCTATATGTTCCTGGTCTGCGTGGTGTGTGCTCATCATCACCCCCATTTCCTCATCAACTCCTCCTTACCCTTACCCTTACCCTTACCACCCCATCACATGTGCATGTGCGGTAAACTTTTTTGCTGAACAAAATGGCGTCAAACAAAACCGGGAACTTGCGTCATGTTTACCGAAGTTTGTTCCTCGGTATAGAGAACAATTTCCTATCAACTGTGTGACCCATAAAGAGGATAGTTACGCTTTTTGCGCTGTGTGCCGATGCAACTTCTAAATTTCTTATGGGAGTCTAAATTAACATCGCTGTTCACGAGAAGCTTGTACCGTGAAACTGAAAGCCGAAGTCTTCAGTCCAGTTGTGAAAATGCTCGTGATTACGTCGTCATGATACAGTGGAACCTCCCTTATAAGACCTTCACAAATCATCCAAAATGAGGTCTTATAAGGGAGGGGTCTTATAAGGGAGGTAATTTTAGTGCTTACAAAGAAGGGCAATGTCTCAGAGAAGCAGGTCTTATGTGGGAGGGAGTCTTACAATGGGAGGTCTTATAAGGGAGGTTCCACTATATTGTGCTTTGTCGCTAAAACGGCACAATCAGTGGAGAGGTAAGCATGCCGTTTTATTCGGCTTGTGTAAGACGATGTTTTCTTCTCAGGAGATGAAGACTTTGCTTCTTTGTATATAAAAAAAATGCTTCAGCTCTATTCTGGGTTTTTTGTTCTGGAAAGTTAGCAGCTATGCATGTATGCAAATTGCAGAAGGTTGAATCAAGCATGACCTGTGTGTTTTGCAGCCCCCACGGATGCCACCACCACGTCCACCACCAGCAGTGGGGGGGCAGCAGGGGGGAGCAGTGGTGCTAGTCGTCAGCAGCAGATCCAGTTGAGTGACCTGCAGAACATACTGTCCTCCATGAACGGTCAGTGCTCACATAGAGAGAGAGAGAAACTGAGAGAGAGAGAGAGGGAATCAGACAGACAGAGAGGAGAGAAAGAAAGGGGGAGGGCTGGGGGAAGAGTAGAGTGCCAGCTCCAGATAAAGTTCAGTGACTTGCAAACTATTTTTTTTCGCACGAATGATCAGTCCACACTCAGAGATAGAGAGAGAGAGTAGGAATATAAATAAGAAGGGAGAAAAAGAGAAAGAGACAGTGAGATAGAAAAACAGAGAGGAGGGAGAGAGAAAGTGGGGGGAGGAGGAGAGCGAGAGATTTTAAACTCGTCTATCCACATCCCCATTTCTTTTCTACATCTTGGCACCAAACATCATGTTCTCCATTAATGCTCAGTTCCTGGGGGGGGGGGGGGGGGGGGAGTTCGGGTTAGAGAGAAAGGGAGGAGGGAAGAAGGGAGAGAATCTGTCTGTCTACATCCATCCCCCTTTCTACCCTCTGTCTGTCTCTGCACAACATCCTGTTCTTTATAACGGACAAGTCTCCATGGAGAGAGACTCGGAAAGAGAGTTAGAGAATAGGAATACAGAAAGAGGGACATAGAGAAAGAAAGAGAGAGGGGGAGAGGAGAGAAAAAGAAAAATGTTCCGTGATAAACTAAAACCCCAAATGACTAGAAATTGAAGTGCTCATGCTTTGCTGTTTTGTTCCGTCTTGGCTTTTATGTTAATGTGTTTGATTGTTTATTTCAGTGCCAACCACTGAGGAACCTAAAGAGGGTGAGTTTGTGTGTGTGTGTATGTTATAGTATGCTTTTGCATTAACTGTATTGTGTGGTTGCAGCAGTTAACACTTTTTTTATAATTTGAGTCAACATTATACTTATTACTGTCAATAATGAATATGGATACATTCGCTCAGACAGTTTCCTGTCAATTATTAGTGCAGATGTGTCATGCTGCCGTTATGCGCCTAACTAAGAAATAGACCCAGCAAATCCGACTTCGGTTGGAGGAAATCTTTTTGAAAGTGTTTGTTGAAAAAAAAGACAAGAACGGACCGGTAAGGCAAAAAGATAGTAGATGACAGCAAGCAAAGGGAAAAGGCAGAGTCAAAGAGAGTAACAAATTAGAGGAATTACAAGCACAGAACTTCCAGAAAGTGGGGGAACTATTTATTCAAAATTTCCCCCGGTATCCCCACGGGGGGGGGGAATATGGATGCATGAAAGTGTTGATCTGAATATTTCATTGCATTGGATGTACATTTGTATGTTTGCTAGACTATAACAGTATCTATCACCTGCAAGAATCCCCCCACATAGTTAGCCCAACTGGCTTGCTTTCATCATGGCTGTTCCGTTTCTGTCTTGGGCAAAGGTAAAGATGTGCCACCCCCCTGCATTTCTCGGTTAATTCTATTTTTCCGTTTTTGCCTTTCTTACCATACATAAAGCTGTATTTTTGGAACATATTCAGCTAATAACCTTTTTGGAATACTAACCCTAACCCTAACCCTAGCCCTAAACCTAACCCTACCCCCCACTATGTACTGCAGTACACCGCGATTTGTCACAGTTGTGGTTCGTTGCGTTTTTCCGTCTTATAGAGTGGGGGGTAGGGTTAGGGTTAGGGTTAGGGTTAGAGTTAGTATTCCAAAAAGGTTATTAGCTAAAAATGTTCCTAAAATACAGCTTTATGTATGGTAAGAAAGGCAATAACGGGAAAATAGAATTCACCGAGATAGGTAGGGGGGGTGGCACATCTTGACCTTTACCTTGTCTTGGTTTGGGCTTGGGGGTATTGGATCTCAACTGCGTGCACCTTTGGTGTGGATGTATTGCGTGTCTTTTTTATACTCCCAGTTCTGTAAGAACAGGAGTACATTGGAATGGGAACGAGGCCGGTGCGTTCTCTGTCTGTGTGTGTGTGTGCAAAACGTTCCACTTCACAGTGCCTAAACCACTGAACCGGTTTAAAGAAATTTGGTACAGTGGTTTCTTAGGCCTTGTAATTGCGGCACATGGCGTCAGATTCACAGAATATCAAGCCATATGAACGCAATCCCAGAGAAACGAATTTGAATGTTACCAAGACAGTGATTATCTAGTTCAGTTTATATGGCTCTGCCATCTTGTTTTGTTGTTTTATTGTGTTTCGTCGTTGACCTTTCAACTGCGAACAGAGTCCGCCTTTGGTGTGTGTATTGATTGCCTCCCTGTTGATTGTTTGTTTTCAGCGGTTGACCTCTCGACGGCCCTCAGTCCGGAGGCCATGCTGCCCATCCTGGCCAACGCCGAGGTCCAGGAACGGCTGATCCCCTACCTGCCCGAGGGGGAGTCACTGCCCAAGACCGAGGAGGAGTTACGCAACACCGTCTCCTCGCCCCAGTTCCAACAGGTCTGTTAAACTAGCGTGTTTTGTGTGACCTCCTTTTTTGGGGTGGGGCTTGGTGTTTTTTGTTTGTTCCTGGTTTCCTTTTTTTGTTGTATGTTTTTTAACAAATTCTCAGTTTACAATATTTTCAAAGCGATGGGAAATGAAACGGATAGGTGTGCTGTGATATCATCCTGTGGGCTAAAGTTCTTCTTCTTCTTCGCTGTGCATGGCTACAGTCAACAAGAGCAGGGAAGATCTGAAGTTTTGTTACAGTATGAAATTTTTCTAATACGGCAAACTAACTTTATAACAATCGTTTCAATTTCAACATGTTTTGCTGTAGAATTTTGTCACTTTTTGATGAAAGAAATATTAAAAAGTTATGTTTTCTGTTGATTGTTCATTATGGTAAAAGAGGAGAGTATGCCTGCAATGGTAGCCACAACCTCCAGGAGAGAAATGTCATGATTGGTATGTGTTGGAGTGCAAGATGGTGGTGTTTGTGTCTGACTTAGTATGAAGAGCTCATCTCCACCCTACAGCTTTACTTGATATGAGTCAGGCCAGCTGGGTCCACTGATGGGTCATCATATAATATAATGTTGTTGATGTTGTCCAGGCCCTGACGTCGTTCAGCCGAGCCCTGCAGTCCAATGATGGGTCATAGTCCACTGATGGGTCATCATATAGTATAATATTGTTTGTTGTTGATGTTGTCCAGGCCCTGACGTTGTTCAGCCGAGCCCTGCAGTCCACTGATGGGCCATCATATAGTATGATGTTGTCCAGGCCCTGACGTCGTTCAGCCGAGTCCTGCAGTCCACTGATGGGTCATCATATAGTATAATGTTGTTTGTTGTTGATGTTGTCCAGGCCCTGACGTCCTTCAGCCGAGCCCTGCAGTCCACTGATGGGTCATCATATAGTATAATGTTGTTTGTTGTTGATGTTATCCAGGCCCTGACGTCGTTCAGCCGAGCCCTGCAGTCAGGCCAGCTGGGTCCACTGATGGGTCAGTTCAACCTGGGGGAGGACGTGGCCAGTGCTGCCGCCCAGGGAGGTACGTCCACACTCACGGTGGCTTTGAGAGGGTTAAATTTGGTTGGGTGAAACTC
Organism: Phymorhynchus buccinoides; assembly: GCA_017654935.2. NCBI lineage: Eukaryota > Metazoa > Mollusca > Gastropoda > Neogastropoda > Raphitomidae > Phymorhynchus > Phymorhynchus buccinoides. The sequence goes on from CM065706.1 coordinate 16,047,268, forward strand.
GGCCTGGAAGATCTTTCATTGAAATAGCTCCCCTACTTTCCTGTCTGGAAGTTCTGTGTGCACATTAACCTTGTTGACAAGATATCTCTATTTCCCCATGGTAACACATAAATAAAAAAATATCTTGTGAATAATGTTAACGTGTACACAGACCTTTAGGAACTTTCTGCAATCCATCACTCTCTTTGTTTATGTATGCCTTTCCGTTTTCTTTGTGTCATCTACTATTTTCTACCTTAACCCTCTTGTGCCTGACGCTCTGTGCTCTCAATCACCTCTGAAATCCTAACCCAAGGGACGTCACTCCGTACAAAAGGCGGGGTAGCGTCAGAAAAATAATAAAATAAAATATACCCTACCAGATTTTGTGTGTTTTTTTGTTTTGAATGCGTTGCCGAGATGTCTGTCTGAGTTGCAAAAGGAATTTCAAGATGTTATGGGGATGCATGGCTCCACAAAAAAAATCAAAATGCCAAAGTGTAGTCGCAAACTGCATTCACTAGTCATTCACTGCCTACTTTTGCAGACTGTTGAAGCCTAAGACGACTGAAATGGAAATGTAGATCAAAACCATTCACTTACCCTTTCACTTCACGATCTTATAATTCCTATCTTTTACAAAAAAGGGAATTTTCATCGCTGTCATCACTCAGTGGATGCAATAACGACTCATCATCCATGATGTAAAAGTCGGGAAAATGCCGATGTCAGTAACACGACTTCAAAAATTCGCATCGATCGAACAAACACAAGCTCGCTGCCGAAATAGGTCAGAATACACTCCTTACTCATCACTTCGCGATCTCATAAGTTCCATCTTTCACAAAAAAAGGACTATTCATCGCTTTCCTCAGTCAATGGACGCCATAACTGTTTGTCATCCATATTGGAAAAATCGCGAAAATGCCGAAGTCGGTCACTAATTTTCAAAAATTCATATCTTTCAAACCAATCGGCCTAGAAACCATTGCAAGCAACAGGACGGAAGTGTAATCTACAGCGAAAGCGAGGCTGAAGCGCTCACGTGACTGCCATGTGATAGAAACAAAATGGAAGCGCCCAAACCGGCCACGTGGAATCCGTACGTTCCCGAACGTTCTAGACGTTTCCGATCCGAATTTTATTTGAACGTTCACGACCATTCACCGCACAAGAGAGTTAATGGTCCATTCTCCCGCCTTTTTTTCTCTTCTTAATCTTCCAAGTAGTTTTCTCCTTTGAGCTCCTCTGAAATGGGAATGTTTGGCTGAATGCAGCAAGGAGGCCAGAAAGCTGATTACTGAACTAGATATGTAGTTCACCCTTTATGGCCTGGGAATGTTTGGCTGAATGCAGCAAGGAGGCCAGAAAGCTGAAAACTGAACTAGATATGTAGTTCACCCTTTATGGCTACATGGCCTGGGAATGTTTGGCTGAATGCAGCAAGGAGGCCAGAAAGCTGAAAACTGAACTAGATATGTAGTTCACCCTTTATGACCTGGGAACGCAGAAGAAGAAGTTGAGAGCGAAATAGGTTGTGAATTTCTCTCCAATTATTTTTAAATAATGTATTTTTGTTCAGTTCAAAATTTTGGTTGATGGGTGAAATTAATTAATCAATCGAGTTTCTTTTGCTTCTCTTCAGGGCCCACGGTCAGTATGTTGACCGTTCTGGGGGCCTTTATTAGCCAGTGCTTGTTTTAATTTTGAAACTTAAACTCAGCTGGTAAGAACTATGAGGTATTTAGGCTGAGGTGATGAGAACATGAGAAAACTGGGGATAACTTCTTTTTTTTTCCATTGATAATAACTTATATTTTTGCAAACAAAATGAGCTTGTTTGTTGGGTTATGAAAATGTTTCTTTTAAATCAATGTGTTTTTATACATAATAAAGAAATAGATCCCATTTTCAACAAGGCATTTTATTCATGAATGAATTGTCCTTACTGAGTTTAATTTTTAAATTGTCCCAATTTCGTTGTGCAGACATGGAGGCGTTCGTCAAAGCCATGCAGGAGGCCATGAAGAAGAAAGAGGAGGGGAAGGGGGAGGGGGAGGAGAACATGGAACACTGAGCAGTCGGCACGCTGCTTTGGGGACAAGATTGTTCAGGGCAGGAAAGAAGTCATACGAATGTGGATGTAAGGATTGAAGGAGAAAAAAAATAGGGGTTGTGTGGTATTTAGTTTTTGTTTTTGTTTTTTCATCTCTCCCTTTTTGTGTAACTAAGCATGAGTGGTTTCTTTTTGTTTGTTTTCAGTTCACAGTAACTGAGTGACCTTCAACTTTCAGGCGATTTGTCTCTGTCCCTCTCTCTCTTCTTGGGCAAAAGGCGGTTGTTGTTTCGCTTCTCTGTATGGAATCTAGTTGTTTTTGTTCCATCCCTTGTTGGTCCAGTGAAGCTCAGAGGAAGGGGTGGGGGGGGGGAGTAAACAGCATAGGGATTTGATGTATACATGGTTTTCTCAAGAATGTTTCCTTAGGGGTGGTCGGGGGAGTGTCTTGTGTTGATTCTTTATGATTGTGAGACACCAGATTTTGTTTGCATCCTGTGTAACCTTCACTGATAGCCAGCTGTGTGAAAAGAGCACGAACTTGCTGATGTTTTGATTTAAATCATTTTTCTTCACTTTGAAGTGCAGATGATGTGCATCAGAAGGATAGAATTAGAAAGAAGTGATAAGAGTGTACTTCCATATATATTGTTTTGTAATGATCGGAATGTTTTTACTGAGACAGTTGAAACAAATTTGTGTGCTGTTAGAAACAACTAATTGATATGAATTGAAACAAATTTGTATGCTGTTAGAAACAACTAAATGATATTAAAATTTCTAAGTCTGAAATGAGTAATTGTTTAAGTAAAGGATGATGACAATGGTCAACATTTTTTTAAATTAAAAAACAAATTGTGGTAGTAATGGAAAATCGATAGTAATCAGACTGCTGTAATATTTTGTTCTGCATTGTAAGGGAACCTTTAGCTGTATTCCCACTTCCTTGTCATGTCAGTAATGTTTACCACGTCTCGCCAAATGCCTTTGTAATCAGTTGTTTATGGTGCACACATAGTAGTTCAAGTTATTTCTACCCCAAAGTGTCAACATATTTTAATATTTTTCACATGAGCACTTCTGATATATTGCTTTTTGGGGCCTACGGTTGGTTTGGTCAAAAGCCCTTCAACTCCTCTCAGCCATTTTATGTATTTCTGATTCAGGTCCAGTTAGCTTGAAGTGGATGAAAGAGAGAGGCAGGTATTTTGTGTGCATAAGGCCAAACCCCATTGGTCTAAAGATCTGTTGAACTTTGGGAAACTTTAATCCTGTTGTTTAATTGTCATTTATATTGCTATCTACCCTTAGAAATTCACTGCCTTTATTGCTGCCAAGTTGTTTTTGTTTTTAGTCATACGCAGAATAAATAAACAGATAATCAGATAATACACTAGTTTTAGACTAGAGGCTGCCTGCAAATGCCTGTTTTCTTGAAAGGTTTTGTTGTAAAGCAAATAATCAGGAAGGAATGATATGTAGGTTGACATTTTGGTGTTCGAAGTACCATGGTCATTGGAAAACAGCTGTAGAAAAGGAGATCTATAGGGTTAATATAAACATAAGTACATTATAGAAATTAAATATGATTTAGTCTCTTCAGAAATGCTTGACACTATGGTTCTGAATTTGCATTTTATTTCACAACATGAATGTTTTGCACACGATTTGACCAATTAAAGGATGCTTGATGTTCACTAGAGTTTCTTTGTGCGTGTGTAGATGTGAATGTGTGTGTTTGTGTGCATGTGCATGGTTATCAGTACTACTACTAGTGTTATAGGGTCCTAATGTGTGCTTCAAGTTCACATTAGGGGAGTTTTCCTTCAGATTTAAATTGGCTTTAACGCTTTTATTTTGGCTTTAACTCCTTTTTATTTAATGTCTTTCCGATTACGGCAGTATGTAGGCAGAAATGTTACTGGCAAATTATGCATATGGTCATCTAAATCTGGCATTAAATCCATCGCATCTTTCGGGGGGAGTCTTTACTAAAAAGCAACAGTTGCAAACCGAGTTTTCTGCAAAACCACTTGTGAAAAAGTTAAGAGAATTCTGGTCCCTTGTTTACATCAGATAGACTTCACCATAATAGTTATACAGTGGTTCTCATGAGATCACTTTTTCATGCTTGTTATGTTTCACCAGTGTAAGTTTCACTTTCTTCGTCCGCGTTCACAGATTTAACAAAACAACTCAGCCGCTTCATGATGCCACTGTCGCTTCACTGTCTTCAAAATTATGTATTACAAACTTCGCAGAATTAATGTATTTAAAAAAACTACAGTATTTTTTCAGACTGTTAAGCAATACTTTTCCCCTCAGATTTAGACCTCTGCCTTTTAGAATAATATTGGTATTACAGTAAGAAAACACTTACAAAATCTGAGTTTTTTATAAAAATTGGGGGATGACGACATAATAAGGTGTGCCTTGTAGTTCGAAAAATATGATACACATTGACTCATTACATTGGCATTTTGAACGTGTAACCTCACACCAACACGAGATAGTCACAACTCCCTAATCATCAAGGAAGTCGTGACACATTGATTTCAGGAGGTGGTTTTCTCTGGGGGGGTGTTGATGGGTCGTCCACAGGCCAGCAGACAGCAGCCGAGTCTTGACACATTGATTTCAGGAGGTGGTTTTCTCTGGGGGGGTGTTGATGGGTCGTCCACAGGCCAGCAGACAGCAGCCGAGTCTTGACACATTGATTTCAGGAGGTGGTTTTCTCTGGGGGGTGTTGATGGGTCGTCCACAGGCCAGCAGGCAGCAGCCGAGTCTTGACACATTGATTTCAGGAGGTGGTTTTCTCTGGGGGGTGTTGATGGGTCGTCCACAGGCCAGCAGACAGCAGCCGAGTCTTGACACATTGATTTCAGGAGGTGGTTTTCTCTGGGGGGTGTTGATGGGTCGTCCACAGGCCAGCAGGCAGCAGCCGAGTCTTGACACATTGATTTCAGGAGGTGGTTTTCTCTGGGGGGGTGTTGATGGGTCGTCCACAGGCCAGCAGCTGAGTCTTGACACATTGATTTCAGGAGGTAGTTTTCTCTGGGGTGGTGTTGATGGGTCGTCCACAGGCCAGCAGACAGCAGCCAAGGACCACCAGGAGCTGACCGGTCAGGTACCAGGTGAAGCCGCTGCCTGTGAAGTCCACCTGACCGATGTCCCGAGTGGCCTTGTTCTTCACCTCCCCCGCGAACGTCAGCAGGCCCAGGAAACCCACCACGGCTGCAGGACAAAAGGATCACCAGTTTAGTTGTCATGGGGATACCGGGGGATCTTTCACTAGTACATACAGTTCTCCCACCTTCTGCAAGTTCTCTGTTAGCAACTTTGTCTACTCTTTTGGACTTAACCTTTTCCTATTCTTGTATCATCTACTATTCTTCTGACTTATTGGCCCATTCTCCAGCCTTTTAAAAACAAAATCTTCCAAATTGTTTTCTTCTCTGAGCTCCTCCGAAATCAGATTGTGTCAACTGCATGCAGTGAAGACTGAAAACCAGACATACTTCAACTCGCCCATAATGGCCATAGGGTCTGGGAATGCAGAAGAAGAAGAAGGAATTGTCATTTATTTTGCTCCAGAGGGTCTATGTTCTGTTGGTTCTCTCTCTCTGTATGTGTGTCTGTGGTAACTTTAGCATTGGCTTTTTCACTATGGTTACAACATCCGTTAAGGTCTCTCTTTTTTAACATCGGTCTCTAAAAACAAAACAAAGAAGTGCAACGCCAAGCGGTTGCAAAGTCCCCTCGCAGCATCGCCGAGCTACTCCAAAATCGGAATGTGTCGTGTCGGTTGTACACATACATAAAAACGCATCAAAACAGCACGTAACTACATAAAAACGCATCAAAACAGCACGTAACTGAATAGTTTTTTATATATAGCCTTGGGGTTCGGACCCGTGATTTGAGCGTGCGCGATCATGCGCACACGAGCGCACAGAAAAATTCATGACAACTGTGTTATAGACCATTCATCAAGAAATGTGAAAAAAACTGCATTGAAATACATGCAAAACTTCGCGAGATATTAGCGATTATGTGTTTTGGGGTTTGAACCCCGTAACTGGCGCGACCTTGACCTTAATGTAAAACTAAGTACATCAGTGGATAGCTTGCATCTTGGCAAACTAGTATACCAAATTTGATGATGATAGACTGACTAGTTTTTCAGAAAAACGGACGGATAGCCGGCCGGACGGAGGCACGCCAGAGGCACAGACGGATCAGACAGAAACAATACTCCCCGAACCTTCGGCTCGGGGACTAAAAACGGAAATCCTTGAACCTGTTGACAGTTGTGAACTTTTTTTGTTGTTGACAGGGCAAGGTTTTAAAAAGCAATTTGCTAATAATTATGTGATAACTTTGTATCAATGTCTTTCCTTCACCATTAGCTTTTTTACTTATGATCTTGTAATTTCCTTGATCATAGGTTAAAAAAAAAAGTATTGGCATGAATGAAAGAGATTCTCACAGCTCTGGATCAGCGTTCACCATGGTGGACATTTTGCTTTTCCCAACGGTTTGGGTTTGGTGAAAAACAATGATAATTGGCAACATAAACATTACAGTAATGGTCTATTTTGTGACATTGAATGTTTGTGATGTCACCAGAATCTCTACATCTACAAATTTATGGAGACCCCCTCATGTAATGTAGTATGTTTTTGTGTGTGGGTTGAGATGGATGACACATCCTCACTAGTGTTCGGTTTACATGATTCTGAGCTGAAGTTGAGGTTTTTTAAATGGGAAATGACACCTGAAATAGTATGACTGGATGAAAAAGAAAAGCATGCACAATTGCATTTAATCGCCGCTTTTGTAAAAATAAAAAAAAAGCAACAGAAAATGTTTCTTTATGAATATAGAAGTAGCCTAATGTGAACTTGATGCATTAAGTAAGAAAAGAGCAAACGAACTATGGTCCTCAAAACATACAGCTACTTACTGGCAACTGCGATGAGGTATTCAACCACTCGGTTCTCGAAGATGGTGCTCATTTTCGCCTTTAGGCCGAAGGGACAACAGCTGGAAACGAGCAGAAGATTATGACATTGATCATAAAATGTAAGACAAGTGTTCACAACTAAAGAACAAAATGTTAATACAGTGGAACCTCCCTTATAAGACCTTCAAAAATCATCCAAAATAAGGTCTTATAAGGTAGGGATCTTATAAGGGAGGTAATTTTAATACCTACAAAGAAGGGCAATGTCTCAGAGAAGTAGGTCTTATGTGGGAGGGAGTCTTATAATGGGAGGTCTTATAAGGGAGGTTCCACTGTACATGTCCCAGTTGTTAACCGGAGTGGGGTCATTCGTACAAATTGTCCCCCTACCTTCTGGAAGTTCTGTGCTTGTTACTTCCTCCAATCTGTCACTGACTCTGCCTTTTCCCTTCGCTTACTGTCATCCGCTATCTTTCTGCCTTACTGGCCCATTCTCCTGCCTTTGTTCTAGGAACTCTTACAAAGATTTTCTCCAGTCGAAGACGGACATGCTGGGCCTAACTACTTAGGTGCATAACGGCAGCATGACACATCTGCACTCATATGACAGGAAACTGAGTGATCGACGACAAAGAAGACGAAATACATGTACAAAACCCCCCACAAAAAACCCAGTTTAAATAAAACTAAACTAATATTCCATAAACGTTCACTAAGAGAAGAGACGACTTGGCCATTACGTGCATTACTATCGGTGAAGAAAGACTGTTTTTCTTTTAAGACTATGGCCGTGTACTCATTAGACGTGTAAGTTCCGTACGGAAACCCAGAAGTAGGGGAAGACGGGGTAAACAAAGCGCATGGGCGGGTAAGAAGCCCACCCCAATTATCTCATGAAATAAAGAAAATTTCAGTCAAATTTGCCCATGAGACGAATGCCGCACATTAACTCCTCGTCTCATGGGCAAAACGGCCTGAAATTTGTGGCATTTCATGAGATAATTGGGGTGGGCTTCTTACCCTTCCCCATGCGCTTTTTACCCCGTCTTACCCTAACTAAAAAGGGTAAACATTTACGGATTAGGCCTAATGTTGACACCTGCTCAAATCTGTTCCCTTCTTTCTTTTACTTATTTACGGATTGCGCACAGGTTTCCGCACAGAATCTCCACATATATGTGTACACGGCCTGAAGCAGTCTGTGGCACTCCATTCTGTTGCTCCTTTAGCCCTCTTCCTTCCCCGGCCCCTGTCCTGCCGTGCTTCAGCTTCCTTAAAAAATGTTGACCCCCTTTTCCCTGCCTGGCCCCATGTCTACTATGGGGTGTGTGGTGTCATTGATCAATGTAACTTTTGATGCTATCCAGCCTGGAGGGACTTGCTGGGCCTAACTATTTCTTAGGGGGGGGGGGGGGCATCTTTTGAATAAATAGTTCCCCCACCTTCTGGAAGTTCTGTGCTTGTAACTTCCTCTAATCTGTCACTCTCTTTGACTCTGCCTGAGCCCTTTGCGCTTTACTGTCAATCTTCCCCACCTTCTGGAAGTTCTGTGCTTGTAGCTTCCTCTAATCTGTCAGTCTCTTTGACTCTGCTCTTTCCCTTTGCTTACTGTCATCTACTATCTTTCTGCCTTACCGGTCCATTCTCCCTACCTTTTTTCAAGAAACACTTTCTAAAAGATTTCCTCCAGCCGAAGTCGGACTTGCTGGGCCTAACTAGTTCTTAGTTAGGCGCATAACGGCAGCATGACGCATACGCACGCTCATAATTGACAGCAAACTGAGTGACAC
>CM065706.1:16061058-16083558 GCA_017654935.2 Phymorhynchus buccinoides
ACATCGTAACATACCTTTACAAACACATCATAACATACCTTTACACACACATCATATCATACCCAAACACATCATACACCTTTACAAACGAGTTTGATCGTACACATACCTTTAGAAACACATCATTTCTGCAACAATACCAAACTTCACACCCAAACACTCACAGTCAAACGAGTTTGACTACACCCAGAGCTGATCAGCCGTGTATAATCAGATTAAAGTATGGCCAGGTGAGTTAATACCTGAGCAAAATGTTCTGGGAGAAATTAACAGGATTATGACCATAGGCAGGAAGTACAGTAGCATGTATTGTCAGAGAAATAAAGCACGCACACACACACACACTGTGTGATGTTGATGTATATATTGTACATAATATGCCATTCGCCCAGTCCCCATCCTGTATTGTCAGAGAAATAAAGCACGCACACACACACACACACTGTGTGATGTTGATGTATATATTGTACATAATATGCCATTCGCCCAGTCCCCATCCTGTATTGTCAGAGAAATAAAGCACGCACACACACACACACACTGTGTGATGTTGATGTATATATTGTACATAATATGCCATTCGCCCAGTCCCCATCCTGTATTGTCAGAGAAATAAAGCACGCACACACACACACACACTGTGTGATGTTGATGTATATATTGTACATAATATGCCATTCGCCCAGTCCCCATCCTGTATTGTCAGAGAAATAAAGCACGCACACACACACACACACTGTGTGATGTTGATGTATATATTGTACATAATATGCCATTCGCCCAGTCCCCATCCTGTATTGTCAGAGAAATAAAGCACGCACACACACACACACACACTGTGTGATGTTGATGTATATATTGTACATAATATGCCATTCGCCCAGTCCCCATCCTGTATTGTCAGAGAAATAAAGCACGCACACACACACACACACACTGTGTGATGTTGATGTATATATTGTACATAATATGCCATTCGCCCAGTCCCCATCCTGTATTGTCAGAGAAATAAAGCACACACACACACACACACTGTGTGATGTTGATGTATATATTGTACATAATATGCCATTCGCCCAGTCCCCATCCTGTATTGTCAGAGAAATAAAGCACGCACACACACACACACACTGTGTGATGTTGATGTATATATTGTACATAATATGCCATTCGCCCAGTCCCCATCCTGTATTGTCAGAGAAATAAAGCACGCACACACACACACACTGTGTGATGTTGATGTATATATTGTACATAATATGCCATTCGCCCAGTCCCCATCCTGTATTGTCAGAGAAATAAAGCACGCACACACACACACACACTGTGTGATGTTGATGTATATATTGTACATAATATGCCATTCGCCCAGTCCCCATCCTGTATTGTCAGAGAAATAAAGCACGCACACACACACACACACTGTGTGATGTTGATGTATATATTGTACATAATATGCCATTCGCCCAGTCCCCATCCTGTATTGTCAGAGAAATAAAGCACGCACACACACACACACACTGTGTGATGTTGATGTATATATTGTACATAATATGCCATTCGCCCAGTCCCCATCCTGTATTGTCAGAGAAATAAAGCACGCACACACACACACACACTGTGTGATGTTGATGTATATATTGTACATAATATGCCATTCGCCCAGTCCCCATCCTGTATTGTCAGAGAAATAAAGCACGCACACACACACACACACTGTGTGATGTTGATGTATATATTGTACATAATATGCCATTCGCCCAGTCCCCATCCTGTATTGTCAGAGAAATAAAGCACGCACACACACACACACACTGTGTGATGTTGATGTATATATTGTACATAATATGCCATTCGCCCAGTCCCCATCCTGTATTGTCAGAGAAATAAAGCACGCACACACACACACACACTGTGTGATGTTGATGTATATATTGTACATAATATGCCATTCGCCCAGTCCCCATCCTGTATTGTCAGAGAAATAAAGCACACACACACACACACACTGTGTGATGTTGATGTATATATTGTACATAATATGCCATTCGCCCAGTCCCCATCCTGTATTGTCAGAGAAATAAAGCACGCACACACACACACACTGTGTGATGTTGATGTATATATTGTACATAATATGCCATTCGCCCAGTCCCCATCCTGTATTGTCAGAGAAATAAAGCACGCACACACACACACACACACTGTGTGATGTTGATGTATATATTGTACATAATATGCCATTCGCCCAGTCCCCATCCTGTATTGTCAGAGAAATAAAGCACGCACACACACACACACACACTGTGTGATGTTGATGTATATATTGTACATAATATGCCATTCGCCCAGTCCCCATCCTGTATTGTCAGAGAAATAAAGCACGCACACACACACACACACACTGTGTGATGTTGATGTATATATTGTACATAATATGCCATTCGCCCAGTCCCCATCCTGTATTGTCAGAGAAATAAAGCACGCACACACACACACACTGTGTGATGTTGATGTATATATTGTACATAATATGCCATTCGCCCAGTCCCCATCCTGTATTGTCAGAGAAATAAAGCACGCACACACACACACACACTGTGTGATGTTGATGTATATATTGTACATAATATGCCATTCGCCCAGTCCCCATCCTGTATTGTCAGAGAAATAAAGCACGCACACACACACACACACTGTGTGATGTTGATGTATATATTGTACATAATATGCCATTCGCCCAGTCCCCATCCTCCTTCCTGTTTGTGGAATATTTGCTTGTTTCTTTCATTAATTGTTTACTTGTTTATTTTCCTTTTCTTGTTCGCTACTTTGGAATGTTTAATTCTTTATTTTTTCTTTACATCATTTTTTTAAAATGGATGGCTTGTTGAGAAATAAGCATGTCATTTGCTTATACAGTACAATGTTCCCATCTGGAAATCAATTTTGACTTGACTTGACATGCACACACACACACATGCACAGACACATACACACACTTTTATACATGCACACACACGCACAGATAGAAACAAAGCAAATGCTAAAAGGAAGAGGTGGGAGAGAAGATCATGTACCGTGCTCACCCGTTTGGAGTGTGTGTGTGTGTGTGTGTGTGTGTGTGCATGTGTGTGTGTGTCTGCTTGTGTGAATGTGTGTCTGAGAGAGAGAATCTAGACGACAGACAAAGAGACACACACCAAGGACAAAATGTCAGACAGAAAGGAGAATCAAAACAAAGGCACCTCATCCAAACAAGTCAATACATACACACACGTGCGTGCACACACACGCACACACGGCCAGACAGACGGAGAGACATGACAGGCAGACAGCCGTGTACATGCAGCCAACCGTCATCACAACAGACAGTTTATGGTATTCAGTTTTAATGATCCTACAAGAAAACAACATCAAACAGTTTATGATTCAATCTCCAACCAGGAAACAATAACCATTTACGTAAACGATACAAGAATTAAGTCTACATTTTTACTAATATTTACTCTTGAAGTTGAAGGACATAGAGTAGAAAGGGGGGTTGCGTAGGCTTAAAATGACGCAAACAATGACGCAAGCATGACGTGTTTCTCTACAATCTCTACTATTTCAAGGAGGCGTACGCGCATACCCCACCAACGTGCAGACATGTTTCTACTCTATATTTAAACTATGTATCTTTGTGCATGAAGATTAAAAGGAAATTCTTTGTTTTAAAAAATCAGTTAACATTTAATTTCTCCAAACATTCTTCTTGTCTGCAAGCTTTCATAAATGTCTTTGTTGTTGTTGTTGTTCCAACCAAGATACATTATAACAATACTGTATTTATAGTCACATATAAACAAATTTGGGTCTGCATAATCACAGCAACATTTTAATGGCACGTAATTCTTTTAATCATGTTCTTCATTTAACGGAAATTATTGTTTTTGCTTGCATATTTGTGTGTGTGTGTGTGTGTGTGTGTGTGTGTGCATGCGAATGTGCATGCATACCATCTATTGTTAGTTAAAAGTTATATTTTTGATTGTTTACATGAATAAGGAGTCATTGTACATTTTCTTCATTCAATGTGTATTATTGATATAATGTTTATGTTCTGCATGTTTCCGCTTGCGGGCCTGTGTGTGTGTGTGTGTGTTTGTTTGTGTGTGAATCATATTTTGTTCTTGTGACTTTCTATTGTTTTTGTAAAGCGCATTGAGCTTTAAGGCAATGCACTATATAAGTTTTGTAAATAAATAATTAAATAATCTATGATCAAACAAACACGCCTCTGTAGATTGTCCTTTTTTTTCGACCAGAACTAGTCACAAAGTTCTAAAACTAACATCATGGAGGCTGAAGATAACATATTTTTCATTTTACTTCATTGCCTGACAAAGCTGTCTCTTAACCCCTTGACTGCAAGGGAAAATTAAAAGAGAAAATCATTGGGAAAATCATGCCATAAAAAAGACAACTGATAGAGCCAATCTGGCAACATGGTCCGGGGATATAACTCTCTTGACTGCGTTAGAGCAAAAGCCAGCATATCATAGTTATTCCTTTTCATCTGATGACGTCATAAGTGATGTCATCAGGTCAGTACGTAATACGTTGGTGGCAGTCAAGGGGTTAATGATATCTTGTAATTTGGGTAGAAGGTTTATTAATCTGTAACATTTTAGTCTTAAGAAATAATAGTTTCACAAAGAACAGAAAAAGCTTTCTAAAAAAGTCCCACGGCCAAGTATCCATACCATGTGAAAAATGGACAACTATGGGTATGATCATTCCAATTCAAATACTATTCTCTGTTTGGAATTTGTATGTCATGTAATTATCAAATTTAACTAAGGACACTTAGGGCTTGTGCACATTACACGCAGAAACACATGCACATGGGTGCAACTCCCCAAAATGAAAAAAAAAATGAAAGGCAGGGGTTTAGGGACCCATGGCCCCGGCAGGGTACAGGGGCAGAGCCCCGTCGGACGATTCAGGGGGGCAAGTTAAGAGAGAGAGATAATGAGATAGACAGACAGTTAAAATGATAGACAGAGACAGTTTGAGTCTGATAAGCCTTGTAAAATAATTACATTGCCTTTGTAAACTTCCAAAATAGAACCAGCAAGTTCAAAACGCCCCAAATCGTTTGTCAATTAATTTTTTTTGTTTTTTGGATGAATTAAAAAACCACCTGAAGTTCAGTTTTGGGTAAAATTAAAAATACTGAAATCAGTATAAAAATGAAAGAATAGCACCCATGCATGCGCACATCCCAAATCCACAAATAAGTAAAAATGAAAATAAGAAAGAAGTGTATTTCTTACTTTTTTTTAACTTATTTGTGGATTGCGGATGGAACATGCGGATGTGTTTCCACGTGTAATGTGCACACTCCTTCATACTTCTATACTGCCAGATATTTGTTGTTGTGTGGACTGCGGATGGAACATGCGGATGTGTTTCCATGTGTAATGTGCACACTCCTTCATACTTCTTACTGCCAGATATTTGTTGTTGTGTGGACTGCGGATGGAACATGCGGATGTGTTTCCATGTGTAATGTGCACACTCCTTCATACTTCTATACTGCCAGATATTTGTTGTTGTGTGGACTGCGGATGGAACATGCGGATGTGTTTCCACGTGTAATGTGCACACTCCTTCATACTTCTTACTGCCAGATATTTGTTGTTGTGTGGATTGCGGATGGAACATGCGGATGTGTTTCCACATGTAATGTGCACACTCCTTCATACTTCTTACTGCCAGATATTTGTTGTTGTGTGGACTGCGGATGGAACATGCGGATGTGTTTCCATGTGTAATGTGCACACTCCTTCATACTTCTATACTGCCAGATATTTGTTGTTGTGTGGACTGCGGATGGAACATGCGGATGTGTTTCCACGTGTAATGTGCACACTCCTTCATACTTCTATACTGCCAGATATTTGTTGTTGTGTGGATTGCGGATGGAACATGCGGATGTGTTTCCATGTGTAATGTGCACACTCCTTCATACTTCTATACTGCCAGATATTTGTTGTTGTGTGGACTGCGGACGGAACATGCGGATGTGTTTCCACGTGTAATGTGCACACTCCTTCATACTTCTATACTGCCAGATATTTGTTGTTGTGTGGACTGCGGACGGAACATGCGGATGTGTTTCCACGTGTAATGTGCACACTACTTCATACTTCTATACTGCCAGATATTTGTTGTTGTGTGGATTGCGGATGGGTTTCCATATTTTGTAAATGTGCACACAGCCTAAACTCTAATATTTCCAGGCAACAAAATGAACACACACACACGATCAAGAACACAAACTAAACACACGTTATTTGAAAACCATTAAATGAAGAAATAAACAAAACCTTGGATGAAGAAATAGACACAACTGAAAGACAGTGGCATACAAGAAAGAAAGGAATACCTTCATGGAAAGGAAGTCCTCTGAAGTCGGAGTGTGGCTGCCCATGTGGCGGGGTAATCAAAAACAGTGACACACGTAATGTTCTCATTCCTAGCTGGTGCATTTGTACCATAGTGTTCAAGTGCTTCGGCTGTTGGGATGATCCCTGGAATCTTTAAGCCAGGGTAAAATAACATGGAAAGGAAGTACAGTGTTGTCATAATTCAGGATTAGAGACTTGGATACAGTGCTTCAATGCAGCACTTCAGATAAAACGAAAGCAAACAAAAGCATACCCGCTATAAAAACGGTTTGCAGTAGCAGTGAAAATAAGAGAGAATACAATCATTGCATCCACCAACAACAATGAAGATAGTTAACATTGTGTGATGAAACAAGTTTCCCCAATATTAATTTGTACTTCTGTCACTATCATTCCTCAATACACTAAACAACATTTGGAAAAAACACAGTTATAACAATAGGTATAGGTTATATTTATAAATTATGTTTTAAATGCTCAAAAATACAAACATAGTTTTTGTCCTTTACTGTTAATTAAGTATTGTAAATTAACATTCCATGGCAAAAAAAGTCATTTTCATACAGTCTAGCATTCTTAGTCTTCTAATACCGCACGCACAGCAAACATTCTATTCAAAGCATATGACTCGTGGCATATGGCTCATATCATGAGCTACGATGGAATGAACAAACTGAACATAGTGCATAGTGTTTTGTTAGTTATATGTTAGATGACTGTGGTGGTATTTTCAGCTGATTCAATCAATTTGTGATAGTTTGTGTATAAAAAAACAAACAAACACCAACTTCCATGGTGCAGTGGTAGTGTCATTGACTGTACCTGTGAGGTCTTGGGTTCGAATCCCGTCAAAGATGAAGGTTTCTTCAGTCCTGGGCCAACTCCTAGCCGCAGTGAGTGTGCTATGTTTTCAGTGGGAAGACCGAAGCCACACCGTGGAGCTTCACCTACATGACAGATGCCATTCTGAGAGTGTTGCTCTAATTTCATGACCAGCACTGCACGTGTCTGTATGTCTCGAGCCTGGCTGACACCAGGATATCATTATACAGTGGAACCTCCTTTATAAGACCTCCCATTATAAGACTCCCTCCCACATAAGACCTACTTCTCCGAGACATTGCCCTTCTTTGCAAGTATTAAAATTACCTCCCTTATAAGATCCCTCCCTTTTAAGACCTAATTCTGGATGATTTTTGAAGGTCTTATAAGGGAGGTTCCACTGTACTATAATTTATAGAAGGAAGTGTAGAGAGCAGCCTTGTTATGTAGTTTTAGACAAAACCCCCAAACAAACTCCATAGCGTCATCTTCATCATAATAATCCTTATCTCCATCAACTACTGTATTTTACGGACTATAAGGCGATACTTTTTTCCTAGACTGAGACCCCTGCGCCTTATAATGTGACTGATGATATAGTAAGAAACAATAATAACTTATTTATATATGTGCGCCTTATAATCAAGTACGCCTTGTGGTCCGTAAAATACGGTATCATAAATTTGTTTATAATTCTGTGGCCTTGCACGCCCTGCTTTCATGGTGACCTCATTTTCTATTTCCAATCCAGTCTATGTCCTTGGTGCGTTCGGGTCAAAGAGATGGCACCCTCGGAGGAGGACCTTACTCACGCTGGCCCAGAGACTAAGACGTCATTGTTGTCAATAGGGGGTGTCCTATGTATGCTAGCTCGGAACAGGCTCCACTGAACTCCACCGAAGCGACTCAGCAGCAGCGCAGTGTCTCCTCTGGTGGTTGCATCTTGACGGCCTGACGTAGATTCGCTCCTCTTGGACTAAAGGTTTCTGATTCTGCGACCTGACCATCCAGGAAGGGTGTGTGAGTTGGGACTCAGAATGAGCGGCGTGAGAGCAGCACCACTGTATCGCCCGTTATGACAGCTAAAAACGACAACCCAACAACAAACAAACAATAAACGCAACAACCCTCCACCCCAGAAAAGCAACATTAACATAAAGGCACAAGAGTCTTATATTTAAATAATGATGCATGTCAAATTCAGGAATCCTTCATTATTATTACAGAGAGAGAGTGAGAGAGAGGAGGGGGGAGAGAGAAAAATAGAGAGCATTATAGAGAGACAGTGACAGACATAGAGAACAAGAGATAGAGAAAACAAAGAGAAGAGAAGGAGAGAAAGAGAGGATAGTGAAAAAGAGACAGTCAGTGAAAGAGAGTGTCTTTAAGAAAATTCAAGTTGAAAAAACCCCATATCAACGTAAAAGTAAATGAAGACACATAACAGTAAGAAAGAAAAACAAAAGTACACACAATCGTTTTGCTGTTGAGCTGACCGGTGTCTTCTTGTTGCCTCCTCTTCGGCCCACAAACACAGTCAATGTGTCTACTATAGCTGCCCTTAACTCATTTCGTCAGATATCAACCGACAAAAAATATTATTAAGGCATAACACACGATAAGGCAAAACTGAGAAAGGTTTTGTTAAAGAAGAGCAAGCATTATTACAAAAATCTAAATGTATATCTTTGTGCATCACAGAATATATATCAAACAGATGAAAAAGGTCCCTCAACATCGAGGCAGTACGCTTATCTACAAACCAATATCAACAAAAGTTTTACAACCAGAACAACATGACAGTGAGATGTGCCATGAGAAACAAAAGCTAATTTCTATGATCGACACAAGCATGATTTAAACCCACAACGTCAAACTACACATTCGCACATTCTCTACCATAGCAACTAAATAAACAGGAATTTATAAAATGTATATAGAAGAATGCTAAGCTTGCCTTTAAAAGAACACACACACACATAACACAAAATATACATGGAGGCATGCGCACCCCCCCCCCCCCCCCCCCCCCACCACCACCACCACACACACTCGCACATGCACTTTTAAATGTAAGTGAAGAAAGACACATTTGTGTATCAAGACAACACACACACACACTTTGAATACAAAAGCTGTAAAAGTCAGTTGTAAGTATGCTTATATAACAGTTTATACACTTTTGTGGGGTTACTATAATTGTCAGCAATAATAAGAACTACCACAGTTTTGAAATACAATTGTACACAATGTCCAAAAAGGAGCACAAAAAATAAACTTGTCTGTAAGCTCAGCAGTTTATGTGCATTCGTAAACAAGACCAGAAACAAACTACTTCCCAAGATGCAAAAAGGCTGTTGTTCCAGTTATACGAAACATCAGTTCATTACAGAACGTGAAGTACAACAACATTGAGGCTTTAAAATGCATTTAAAAACCCCATTGAAATTGCATTTTGAAATTCATTTCTACAGAACACTGAGGTTCCCGGATTACATTTTGAAAAGCGTTTCTACATAAAATTCACAAAGACAGCAAATTGCGCCGTATGGTCAAACAGGGCAGTTTTTTTGCATATATATATACAAAAACCCCACCAAAACAATCAAAGTACAAAACCAACATAGAAATCTCTTCACGGCAGTCTGAGTCATAACTGATGTTGTCATTCTACACAACATTCAACATTGACAAAGACAAAAAATGGCACTACATAGTCATTAAGCTAACCGTGGCAATTTTCACTTGTAAGAAAAAACTACTGATGGCTGATGTACAAATCAAAGAGAGGATCTCTTCAATTCACAGCAGCCTGAGATCATGACAGTGATTCCACACAACATGGTATGCCAGACTGTCGTTTCCAACTATGACTGCCAAATGGCAGAGGTGGCATTTCCATAGGCTAGGCTAGAATTTATTCATATAACATGGTATGCCAGACTGTCGTTTCCAACTATGACTGCCAAATGGCAGAGGTGGCAGCTACTATTTCCGTAGGCTAGGCTTGAATTTATTTATAGAGGGGATGCTTTGCCCAGGGTACATCCCCACTTTTGGCTAAAGGGATTTAAGAACAGCTGGCATTGAACAAGGCCCAAGGAGGCCAACCCATCCCTTTGGCTGCAGCACAAAGGCCAGTGTAAAGACCCCCTAGTTTGAGAGCCATGATCTTCCACAAAAGACAGAGCTATACCAAGACTTTCTACCACTATTGAAAATCCGTCATTGTACACTCTCCCTTACTTTTGGCCCCTACAAAAAAAAGGACAATGTCAACCAATGATACAAGATGTGTGAACTGAGTGAAAGGCCACACACAACACTGACAAAGACAACAAACTGCACAATGCAGTCAACCTGGGCAGCTTTTGCACATAGATGAAAAAGCCAAGAGTTGATCTGTTCACATAGAAATCTCTTCACTGCAGTCTGAGTCAACACCCAGCAGCGATTCTACACAACGCTAAACATTGACAAAGACAACAAACTGCACAATGCAGTCAACCTGGGCAGCTTTTGCACATAGATGAAAAAGCCAAGAGTTGATCTGTTCACATAGAAATCTCTTCACTGCAGTCTGAGTCAACACCCAGCAGCGATTCTACACAACGCTAAACATTGACAAAGACAACAAACTGCACAATGCAGTCAACCTGGGCAGCTTTTGCACATAGATGAAAAAGCCAAGAGTTGATCTGTTCACATAGAAATCTCTTCACTGCAGTCTGAGTCAAAACCCAGCAGCGATTCTACACAACGCTAAACATTGACAAAGACAAAAATGGCACTATGTAGTCATTAAGTCAGTCGTGGCAATTTTCACTTGTAAGAAAAAACTACCGATGTACAAACCCAAAATGGGAATTTATTCAATTCAGAGATTCTTTGAAAATGGAAAAGTGATGGGATAAACTATTCTGAACCAACAAAATCAATAAGACAAAATGTCCCGGTTCTTGCAGAAAACTTCTTTTTCGATCGCTCAGACAGTTTCCTGTCAATTATGAGCACAGATGAATCATGCTGCCGTTATGCGCCTAAATAAGAAATTATTAGGCCCAGCATGTCCGACTTCGGCTGGAGGAAATCTTTTTGAAAGCGTTTATTCAAAAAAAGGCAGGAGAATGGACTGGGAAAGGCAGAAAGATAGTAGATAACAGCGAGCAAAAGAAAAAGGCAGAGTCAAAGAGAGTGACAGTTTAGAGGAAGTTACAAGCACAGAACTTCCAGAGGGGAACTATTTATACCAAAGACCCCCGGTATCCCCACGGGGGGCAGAAATCAATTGGACACAGTCCACCAGCGTTAAATATCGACATGACAATTGTCCTGGCAGGGAGCAACACAATAGGACATTTTCCATTTCAATAGAATCGGATGTGATCTCTATAGTAATTGTTCTTCGCGTTTTCCTATAGTTTCGCTATTGTTACTGATCTTTGAAACTGTTCTAGCTTTATTCATCAAATCACAAACATATGCCATTCAACACAATACAGCATGGAAAAAGGCATCAAGCAAATGCTTATTAAAGCCCTGCCCCAAGGGCTTTGTTGTAGCTCTCACAAAGGGATGGACTAATAGGCATGTGACGTCATGCCATCAATCTAACAGGACCATGTCCAGTGACATCACCATTTCACAGCAGTCGGAGGCATGTGAGG
Source organism: Phymorhynchus buccinoides (assembly GCA_017654935.2). NCBI lineage: Eukaryota > Metazoa > Mollusca > Gastropoda > Neogastropoda > Raphitomidae > Phymorhynchus > Phymorhynchus buccinoides. The sequence goes on from CM065706.1 coordinate 16,073,006, forward strand.
GCATGTCATCAATCTTCTTCTTCGATCGCTCAGACAGTTTCCGGTCAATTATGAGCGCAGATGCGTCATGCTGCTGTCATGCGCCTAAGTAATAAATAATTAGGCCCAGCATGTCCGACTTCGGCTGGAGGAAATCTTTCTGAAAGCGTTTCTTGAAAAAAGGCAGGAGAATGGACCGAGAAAGGCAGAAAGATAGTAGATGACAGCGAGCAAAAGGAAAAGGCAGAGTCAAAGAGAGTGACAGTTTAGAGGAAGTTACAAGCACATAACTTCCAGAAGGTGGGGGAACTATTTATACAAGACCCCCAGGCATCCCCATGTCCTGTGACCTGGGGACATCACCGTTTCACAGCAGTCGCAGGTCGTAGCCCAGCAGGGACTCAGAAATGGCGTTGCACAGAGACAACATGCGGAAGGGCGGGTGCTGGCCGATCTCCAAGGCGTGAGGCACGGAGTCGGTGATCCAGAAATTCTCGAAGCGCGGCGTGCAGTCGATGAAGTTCTTCCACGACTGCTTGGGAAACACGGGGTGAGTGACGTAGGCACTGATCTTCTGGGCTCCTTCGTCCATCAGGGCCTAGGAAAAAAGGAACGACCAGACAGATATGACTTGCAGTACTGCGTGTGAGATGGCCTTGCTTAAAGACCCACCACGTCATGTGTCAAAATCATGGTTTTCACGTGTTTTCCCTCTTATAGCTGGTAAGAGATCTTAAGAAATCTTCCTAGCATGAGAGGGAATGTGACACGTGACGAGGGGGGGTCTTGAAAGTCACACAGCACAATTTTGAGAAGCGACCAACAGAAGTAAAAACAATATTTGAAATATAGAATTTCTGATAATTGTATACATATTTATCCCCATTTTTAGACATTCTAAGATTCTTCTTCTTCTTCGCTGTGTGTGGCCACAATCATCACATTGATAATTTTGCCACGGAGGCAAAGAACGACGTCAACAGAAACAAACAGGTATGTGTGTGTGCGTGTGCGTGCATGCATGCATCCAAACATGGATGCTTGCATGTGTGTCCATGCATGCATGCATGTGTGTATGTGTGTGCGTGTGCGTGCATGCATCCATACACGGATGCTTGCATGTGTGTCCATGCATGCATGCACGTGTGTGTGTGTGTGTGTGTGTGTGCACATGCATCCATACATGTGTGTACAAGCTTTCTGAGTTATCACGCCTCACCTTGGCACATTCACGAAGCGTTCCCCCGGTCTGCACCAAGTCGTCCACGATGACCACATGTTTACCTGAGGGTTTACCTGTACAGAACAACATCAGATGACAATTTCATCGGTACAACACACTATAGATGATGAAACACTGTGATGATACAACAGCATACCATATCCATAAGGCACTTAATCTTGATAAGATCAAATCGCGCACACACTTAACACATTCATTTATACACATTCATACGCATTCAAACCAAAAAACACTGCGCAGCATTCAGAGAGGGAAAGAGAGACAGAAGACATCAATCATGGTGGAACAGGTGGGTTTTCAGGTTCGCTTTGAAGGCGGATAGGGTAGGTATCTGACGGAGGGAGAGGGGGAGTTTCTTCCAGGTGGTTGGTTCTGAAACACCAAAAGAGCGCCGACCAAAGTTGACAGTTAATACCTCAGGATCTGAAGGGAAAGAGAATCTAAAGTTGAACGTAACGGGCAGGCTGGCTTGTAGATCTAGATGGTAATACCATTACAGAGACAGGAGAGAGCAGAGTGATGGATAGATTTATCGCAGGGGGTGTTAAGTTTCTATTCAATTCCATCCACGCCAATGCAGAGAGATGATACCCCACCATACAAAATATTCTCCACTAGGTCATCCACAATGACCATGTGTTTACCCAAGGGATCACCTGTAGGAACAGAACAATGTCAGTGGACAGTTTGTGGACATAACGGACGATAAACAGAGAGTCCACGACAAAAACACTACAACGCAGCCCACATGCATGCGATAACGTGTATGTGTATTAGCACATGCCTTAGCATTTATTTGTCCAAGTATTACATATCTCAGTGCACACATTTATGGTACACATATGTAATCAACCAAACACACACAAGCTCAACAGAACCAGTTGGGTGCCCTGACAAGGAGATCAGTGAAGAGGTTTGAGGAAGATGAAGGCGCCTACAACGGTGTTCCATGTCCCACCTGCAGCCACATGTGCGTTTCTGATTTCGGCCTCCAAAGCCTCATGCGTTTCCACAGATGAAGACACAGCGAGTAGTAATCATACTCCATTGGTGCTCGTGGGAAATTAAAAAAATCCTGCAAGGGGGCGGCCCTGGCGGAGTGCAGGGGTAGCGCACACACACATACATTTGCTGCTCTTTTTTCACCCCTCTAGACTAGTACAAGTGCTACATTCCTTTGAATATAGCAAATGCTTATATAGGCCCTTTTTTTTTTTATTGTACAAGTGTGTGTGCTTTTTGTAAGAAAATCGTTGTTTCTCAAATTCTCATAATCCGGCGATGCCGGCTCTAGGCAATTTTAAAATCTTGCAATTCAGGACATCCTTTAACAAGGAGCATCCATGATACTCAGATATGAGGGTCAGCTAAGAAGAAGATTGCATACACACGTGCATAGAATGACACACATTCTGATCACACCAAACACAAACAGCGACATACCGTCCTTCACAGTGACAATCCTGATGGCCCCTTCGCGCACCTTGGCACAGATGATGGTCAGATCCTCAGGGAAGTGGCGGTGGAAGCGTTTGTAGGCGCCGTCGTCAGGGAAGGCGAAGGCAAGGTTCTTGTAGTCTGGCAGCTTCTCCAGCTCAATCTGCATTAGAGGGATGGCCGTCTCCAGTCTGTGAGCAAGCCAGACAGATTAGGGGAAAGGCCACAACAGCCCAGTTTGTTAACCCACACTCCTCCAAAATCGGAATGTGTCCGCTGAATGCAGCAGGGAGACCAGTGAAAACTGAAAACTGGACACATACCTACCTCAACCATCATGGCCATGTGGCCTGGGAATGCAGAAGTGGAAGAAATTAATCCCCACAAATGGTCGAAACTTTGCACTTTGGGGTAGAGTTTCATAACTTTGGGGAAATTTAGAAAACATTCATAGAATGCTGACAAAACATCTATTCTTTTAGAATCAACCAGCAGGCAACTACACCTGAAAATGCAAACCAAAATACATTACACTTACAGCCCCAAGTACAACAAAAAATTAACCCATTCTGCCCTGCACCTGACAAATTGTTGGGCAGAACACACATACGCGCACACGCACACACACCTACCTTGGAATCACAGTATCAGAGAAGTAGAATCTCTCTTGCAAGGCGTGAATGTCGTAGATCAAGATCTGAGCCGGTCCCTTAGAGCTCAGAGGGATGGCCGAAAGCAGCGTAGCCAGAGTCTAGACATACAAAACGAAATAAAGAATTTAAAGCCATGTACATATAAACATGGTTTTAGGGCAATTGCCAAACTTTAAAAAAAAGAAAAAAGTTCCAAATCTGTTTGACGTTCTCATACTTTTCACTTAACATGTACACACTACAACAACACAAAAGAGAAATGCTAGAAATAAAATAGAGAAAAAAAATCTGGTAAGTCAAAACTGAAAGGACTGAAACGTTATTTTAAAATAGCAGGTATTTTAAAATAAAACAAAGTTTTATGATAAGAAGTACTTTGGAAGAAAATTGGGACCTTTTTCTTCTTCTGTGTTCCCAGGCCATATGGCCATAATGAGTAAGGTACGTATGTGTCCGGTTTTCAGTTTTCACTGGTCTCCCCGCTGCATACATCCGACACTTTCTGATTTCGGAGGAGCTCAAAGGAGAAACATTATTTGGAGGATTTTTTGCAAAAAAAAAGGCAGGAGAATGGGCCAATAAGTCAGAAAGATAGTACCGGTAGATGATAGAAAGCAAAGGGAAAAGGCAGAGTCACAGAGAGTGGCAGATTAGGGAAAGTTTCAAGCACAGAACTTCCAGAAGGTGGGGGAACTATTTTTACGAAAGACCCCCCGGTATCCCCCCGGGGAGAAATTGGGACCAGAAAGTGATTGCAAAGTATCCAATTACCGTGTGGCTAGGGAAAGGACCACATGTTTTCATCCCATACACAGACAGACAGAGAGAAACACATAGGCCCTCATTCCCATTCCAAAGCACTCCCGTTCTCACAGAACTGTGATGGCGACAATACACACTCTATGGGAGGGGCAGGCTGAATTCATGTTGAGTAATCGACTGTGAGGTGAAGGTGTATAACACAGAGCAAAAATGTGTATGTCTGCAGACACACATTTTGGCATTCTAGTATTAACATACTCTGGACGGGTGAATTGCTTCCCTTGTTCTGTCTGGGACTGGGCATTGTAAAAAACAAAAATCCCAGAAAAATAAGTTATAACGTGTAAGTTAATGATATTTTGTTTAGCAACACCATCAATCAATCAATCAATCAAAATATTTATTGTCTTTAAAACATAAAGAAATTCTTTGTCTGGCATGCACATAAAACACACATATACGAATAGAGACAATAAGACAATATACAGTAAATACATCATAAGAATTAAATTACAATACAATATAGCACACACACACACACACACACACACCAAAATACATACACCATGCATTGACAGATCATAACATTTCAGATTCCATACCTTCACCATTTGTCATCTATTGACTGTTTGATGGAATCAGCTTACATATATAGAATTAAACGATTTCTTAAAACCTTGATCTTTCAAGTCACTACCCAACAATGATTGGTTGCTTTCAAGAAAGGAAAGGTCAGAGAAAAATAAAATTAGATTAGAATGTCACATTGGAAAGCTGATTTTTCGTCAGAAATCAAAACCTCTGAAAACCTCTCATGGCTCTGAACAGGCTCGTTTGTCTTAATCATGGTGGTGCAGGTCATGAGCCCGATCGGGCTTGTTCGTCCCTAGTGAGTTAACATTCACAATAATACACTTCTTCTTCTCTTTGGGGCCCACGATCATTACATTGATCATTCTGGCACCCTCAGGAAAAAAAAAGACTGAAAAAAGGGGGGTCGATCCATCTAATAAAGGGCCTAAGCTGCTGCATGGATATAGGGGTGTTTGGGTTTTAGTGACCCAGCCAGCTCGCGCCCGCTGCTTGGAAGTTGGGTTGAGCGTGATGCTGCATCCTGGAAACAGGGTGTGGAGGGGGTGGGGGAGTGGGGTAGGTGGTGGAGGTGGAGGCTGATGGGTTTATTGATGATTCCCTTTTGATTTGTCCTTGTCATACCTTTGCTGTGGCAATCTGTCCCTCATTGTCGATGCGTTCCATGGTTCCCGTGGGGAAATAAGGCATGATGAAGTGAAACGACTTGGCCAGGTATCTGTATGCACACACACGCACAACATGTGTAAATGCATTATGGGTAAACCCTGAAGCACACACACGCACAAACACACACAACATGTGTAAATGCATTATGGGTAAACCCTGAAGCATACACACACACACACATGTGTAAATGCATTATGGGTAAACCCTGAAGCATACACAAGAACAAACACACACAACATGTGTAAATGCATTATGGGTAAACCCTGAAGCATACACAAGAACAAACACACACAACATGTGTAAATGCATTATGGGTAAACCCTGAAGCATACACACACACACACACGCACACACACACACACACACACACAACATGTGTAAATGCATTATGGGTAAACCCTGAAGCATACACAAGAACAAACACACACACTCATACCAGACACAAACATTTGCACACACACACACACACACACACACCTTAGATCCGAAGAAAACAAATCTGATCTTCACAATAAACCCAAACGAAAACTTGACCAACATCTAAAATTTGAGCAACCTTTAAAACTTAAAATTTGTTCAACCTTTAAAACCGTAAGGACTGATATCAAAGTATATAGGATACATCCTCCATTAGAAGTACCAACAAATGCACACACACAAATACCCTGGTCAGACTGAAAATATTTGTGAACTTATAATTTTTTTTTACCCTTTCATAAAAGGCATCAAATCAGGGCCAATGTCGCATTTACGCACCACAATGGTTTAACACCCATTTCATAAAAGGCATCAAATCTGGGCCTGTTATCCGAATACCCCATTTTCTTAATTTTTGGAGGTAAGGATAGCTTAATGTTATATACAACTAAAGGAATTCCCACTATTGTAGATATATTTTTTTCACCACCCAGTATAATTGTATTTTTGGGCTGAAAAATGGCTGGCGGCGAAAGGGTTAAGAACCAGAGTATTTTGAAACTGCAGCAAGGTCCTGTGCGTTTGTCATAATTAAATGATTTCATAACAAAAAAAACAACAATCTGCCAACTCTATAGCACTGTTTCGAAATGAAAACGGAAGTAACAGACGAGTTGTGTGCCCGTTAGGACACTTAGTTCCGGTTAGCGACGAACGTAGCGAAAATAGTGTTTTACGTCCTCTTGGTCTGAATCAGACACATATGGGACATTTGTAAATACAAATGTGGTGGGAACAATACTGGAGGCAATGCCCGGAGGCAGTACGAAACCAGTAAAGTCCCAATTTTTTTATTATTAATACAGATAGCTGCAGCGGTGACCACGCCTCGGTTAAACCTCATCAGCTATGGCACCGCCACAAGTATATAATTATAGTTCCGGTTAGGAAATGCTGTAAACATGGCATGGCTGCTCCGTAATTGAAATAGAGGTGTGTTTAATTGCTCAGTTATCAGTTTGTAGATTTAATAATATTAAGTCCTGTTTCATGTTTCTTTCTTAAAGTGTTGACATTCGTTGACTATCGACAGTTATGTTCTTATTTGTTTACTTGATACGACCACATTAATACCCTAAGACTTGAAGACAAGAACAAAATATAGTTGTTGTTTAAGGTAGGTAACTTCCATTTTTTAATTCTAATTTTGAACCGGAACTACCCCAAACCGACTTCAAGACGAGACAGTAGGGAAAGATAACCCCAAAAGACCGAATTATGAGATAGTGCTATGGGGACAAAGCAAATGAGCGATTCATTTACCTTGGAATGGCGTAGAGCACTGACAGCTGCTCAAATATGATGCCGGGATTGTGAAAGCTGCCCAGAAATATCACTGCAACACAAGGTCATGTAATCAACGCTTCAGCACATTAAAAACTTCAATTTTTTATGCATGGTTCCAACTCCAAGGCATCTTGCATTGTCCAAGAAATTTCAACCACTATCGTTGATAAAGCCATTTTTAGCTGACCTGTATCGTAGTGTATGTAAGTTGATTGCTCGTTTCATGTCTACTATTTCTTCTTCTTCCGCTTTTCAAGGTCATATATGGCCATAATGGGTGAAAAATGTGTGTGTCCAATTCTCAGTTTTCACTGGTCTCCCTGCCGCATTCAGCCAACACATTCAGATTTGTGAAGGATCTCAAAGGAGACTTTAAAGGATCAAACTTTATGCTTCCTCTATCATCAATACTTACAATCTTCGTCTTTGATCGCTCACAGTTTCCTGTCAATTATGAGCGCAGATGCATCATGCTGCCGTTATGCACCTAACTAAGAAATAGTTAGGCCCAGCAAGTCCGACTTCAGCTGGAGGAAATCTTTTAGAAAGTGTTTCATGAAAAAAGGCAGGAGAACGGACCGGTAAGGCAGAAAGATAGTAGATGACAGTAAGCAAAGGGAAAAGGCAGAGTCAAAGAGAATGACAGATTAGAGGAAGTTACAAGCACAGAACTTCCAGAAGGTGGGGGAACTATTGATACAAAAGACCCCCCGGTATCCTCACAGGAGGAATATTTACATTATACAATGAGTTACAAAAGGGCAACTTTACTTCTTATACTCAAGATGAAGCGATGTTTATCATATCCCAAGCCAAGCAGTTTTCATTTCATTGCTGCACAAAATGCATGACACGTGCATCTGTGTTATCCAAATCACCTGCATATATATATTTAGCACAAACTCCTCCAATCCAATTAAGTAGTCAAGTTGGCTTTATGTAAACGTCATGTGTGTGATCTTTCCACTTATCACACGGTGCAGAAAAATGCAAGGAGAAAGCATACCATCTTTTCCTGCCATGTCGCCGATGCTGTCGATGAAGAGGTTGGGAAAGCCGTCATGGAAGCTGCGCCACTCGATGCTGTCACACAGCTGGACACGCCGCCGCCGCTCCCCATCTTTACCCTGAGGTGGGCAACCAATAATGCAATAATTACAAACACACACATGAAATGCATGCACACATTGAAAACACATACACCCCAGGGCTCCCCATTTGTGAAGTACTAAAATTCTAAAGGACCCTCTAAAAGAATGTGCAGGGGGGTCCCAGGGATGTGCTAGAAAAATTATTTTTCGCATTCGCAATGCCACTGGGACCCTCTGTCCCTCCTCTAGGACCCTCTATACAGTAAGTGAAGGAGTCCCTGGGACCCCTTGTTTTGCGGGACGATTGGGAGCACTGCACCCCCTCCCCCTCCCTGCGAGATTGGGAAGAAAGGGAAAGGGACAAGGGGAATTGGATGGGTAAGTCCTTTTCCAGAGCTGTGCATTGCATACATGAGTCTTACAATTAATTTGAACCACAAAGATTACTACCTTCTTATTTTTTTCTCTCTCTGACGCACAGTGACACACACACTGACAAGAGCAAAATGATTGTTTCCCTGTAGGTGACCTCATTTTAATAACAGAATTGTTAAGCGTCACTTTGGTTACTCAACAGAGGAAAGGAATGATCATGGAAATAACTACAATAATACAGTCTACCAAATACGTACTTTGGCCTTTCCATCACATTTGTTGGCAATGGCTCTGGCCAGGTGTTCCATTGATGGATGATAGTACAACAGCACACAATCTCCAAGTACTGGTGAGGATTGCCGAGCTAGAGGTGCTTGAGCCATGGCGATGGCGTAATCGTTCTTTATGTTGTTAGACTGAAGTGTAGATCAACAACCATTCACTGGAGATTCAGTGGAAGGCCTTGGTTTTGATTTTCAAAATTTAGATTTTTGTGTGTAAAGTTGTTGGCAAATTGAAATTATTTTTTGTGTGATAACCACTTAACCAGAAGATGCTGGGTCTTAGGGCATGTGCCAGAAGGCAAAAGTCACTGTTACCTAAACTTCGTCCTGTTGTGGCACAAGGAAGAAGTAGGTTTAGAGATAAATGCTAACCATTGCACAAACTTGTGTCAGTAGAATAGCCTCAAGCTTAGGTACTCAAGCTTAGTTTCGATTGTTTACACATCACAGGAAGTGGGCATATTATGCAAATTAGTGCACATATATTGATGACATCACAGACACACTCCGTACATCTCCCAACCCCCTTTTACTCTTGAGTCTTTATTAGACTATATTAAAAGAAGCAAATAAGAAGAGTAAAACTTTTGCATTGGCTGGGAAAATACTTTTAATATCATCGAAAAATATAATAGAAATAAAAACATTCGTGGAGTAAAACTGAGAAATTGAGTTGGGGAAAAACGCCCACTTATATCCAGTGATAAACTTGGCCAGAAAAAAGAACGTTTTGTACCATTTTTAAAACATGTTTTCTTAGCCTATTCAATATTTATGACACAAAAGCTGACTATTGTAGAACAACGTCGCTTTTATTTGACCCAATTTTCCATCTGCAACCTTTTATCGATTAGTTTAGGGTTCCGCCATCTTGAATGACCAAAATATCGTCGCCTGCATGCAGATGACTTCCTGTCTGTCAGAGAGAGGAGTTTAGAGTGTTGGAATCTCAATTGTTTTTGCCTGTTTATGAAGCCAGATGATATGACAGACGTGTCTGAGTTTATTCGAGAGACATGGGAGGATGTGAAGTCGCCAACCACTTCAACCTTTGCGTTGAAGATGGTCGATTGTCGGAGTACAATCTCAGTCTTAGAAGAGGTGGGTGCATTGTGATTGTTTTCCCATTTCTAGTTTGATGAATTTCTTCCTCTTATACAAGATCAACAGTTGGTTGCTCTTAAAACTGTTTGTGCTCTAAATTTTAGCTAGAGAATTGACATGCGATAATCAAATGTGTTGTTTTAAATGGCGCCTTTAATTTGATTGCTATGGCTTTATTGTTGTAAGTCTGCAAACTACAATTTTGTCGTCTGCTTCTGTCGCCTGCCTGCTAACTAACTAGTCTAGTGGCAGTGCTAGGCCTAGCACTGTAGCAGTTCAAGTTGACACCATATCATCAGACTGATCAGTGACTCTCACGAGTACATGTGTCAATGTTTCTTGCTTTTCCTGGATAGGGATAATAGTTACATTTTATAAAGCTACATGATGTACTAGAATTCTAAGAATATCAAAGCAAAAAATAATTTGTTTACGCAGTAGGCATAGTAAATAAGCCTACCGGCTACTGCAATACAGTATGTTTTGCAGCAAACTGTTTGCCTAAAGATTCTACTTTAATTTGATAGCTCACCGGAAATTGTGAAAATTATGTTAGTCTTTCCAGTTTCCTAGATGACACCTAGTATAATAAGTATATATA
>CM065706.1:16086058-16088558 GCA_017654935.2 Phymorhynchus buccinoides
TCTGATTTTTGTGTCAAATGAAATTTGGAGGGTAACTTGGTAAGCCTTATAATAAAATGATAAAGTGCGCCTTATGCTAGTCAGAAAACCATGGTAGCTTGAAAGCCCTGTCAACCCATCAGTGCATGAATAAGATCACAAAATTCAGTTCAGGTGCTGTTCAATTCTATTAGCAGAAGGCGTTGGATAAGCTCCACCTGTTAAATAGTAATGTGTGTGTGTGCTCACTCCAAACATGCTGAAGCTTGAGAAGGTTGAAGCCAAAATTCCAACTTCCTCATTCATTGTGTCTGAGTTGTCAGCCAGTAAAGTTCATGACTTTTAACCTTTAACCTCTTGGTATTGGAGCCTTGGCCTTTTCCTTCTAACTGCAAATTGAATTCATAAATCTCTGTTGTGAATGGATGAAGAATAGTGTAGTAAACCAGTCTGTGTGAAACTACAGGGTGACTAAAAAAAATGCAACCCACAAAACCCTGTAAGTTGTTATTAACACTAACAGTTTCCGTGATAACCCATTTTTAGAAAAGTCCCTTTTTGAGGGGTAAAAACACATTTGCAGAAAATGTCAATTGTCTGAAAAATCTGTGTTTAAAAAATGCTCTCTTTTTGGCCCTGAAAATTGGAATCCAACACTGTACAACATATCCCGACTTTTTGAGCCCATAATTATATGAATACAAATTTGGTCCGGATACTACAGAAATTGAAATTGCATAATTATGAAGACATCAAAGTTGTGAAAGCGTTTTTGGACTTCCAAATTTAGGGCATTTTCTGAAAATGGGGTACCATGGAAAAATGTTAATTTCTGGAGCACACACACAAATCTTTGAAAAATAATTGGTGTCATCTTTCATGCGTTGAATCATCTTTTCAAATCCGAACAATCAAAATGATACTTTGATTATTAAGCATTTTAGTACCAGTTTAGTGAATGAGTTGCATTTTTTGGGGGTCACCCTATGCTTAGTCTGTGAATCGATCTAGGGCTGGAGTGTCAGTTTCACTTTCACAACGGTGGGGGAGGGAAGGGGAAACAGATAAATGTTTGTTTGTTTGTTATCGTACCCTGGCTTAAAGACTCCAGGGATCAGCTGAAGCACTTGAACACAATGGTACAAATGCACCAGCTAGGGATGAGAACATTGCATGTGCGACCATTTTTTATTACCCCACCACGTGGGCAGCCACACTCCGACTTCGGAGGAAAACAGAGAAATAAAAGAGGACAGCATATCTTCCTCAGTTGTTGGTCTTTGCCTCTGACAGAGGAAGGCAGAAATCAAGGATGAAATCAAATGCCAAAAACTACTAACATTCTTCGCTATTGAAATCCACAAGTACCTACCTCTACTACTGTACTATCAGACTTTTCTTATTTCTTTTGTGATACAGTCGAACCTCACTTATAAGACCTCCCATTATAAGACTCCCTCCCACTTAAGACCTACTTCTCCGAGACGTTGCCCTTCTTTGTAGGTATCAAAATTACCTCCCTTATAGTTATACAACTCCCTCCAATTTAAGATCTGATTTTGGATGATTTTTGAAGGTCTTATAAGAGAGGTTCCACTGTAATACCTTCTGGCTTTTACCTGAGAAGGTTGATAGTATCTTCCAGCATATAACCCTGGGAATGTTTCTGCATTTTGTTCCAAACCATAGAGAGCAATGCAAACAAGCATCGTCGGTTGTTACTGTGTCATGTTACTCATTATTTATTGATCAATTGCACACTCCTCTCAGAGATTGAGTCATCATGTTCTTATTTTTGTAATGGAATTTTTGTGCTCTCTCTCTCTCTCTCTCTCTCTCTCTCTCTCTCTCTCTCTCTCTCTCTCTCTCTCTCTCTCTCTCTCGCTCTCGCTCTTTCTCTGGATGTGTGTGTGTGCAATTGTGTGCGTTTCACTTTCACAGTTTCAATTTGTTTTTTGCATGTTGTTGAAATGTTTATTTTATTCAATTTATTGCATAAAAAGCATTTGTGTGTTGACAAATTCCATCCATTGGTATGTGGATGCTATTTTACCATGTCTCTGTGCCAAAGTAACTATGACACGTTTGCCAGCCAGAAATGTCTTTTTTTTTATATTAAAATGTTCGGCTAATGTTAAGATCAGCTCCGTCCCCTGTTCCAGGGTGAAGTTGACCCACCATTCATTACCTTTTTCGTTAAGCTGAGACACGCAGGAACAGCTGGAGGGAGCTGATCTTAACATTTGCCAAATGTTCAGTTCAGGCAGTATTTTGAACATTTGCTGTATAGATCTGAATGCTTGAGCATTTATGAAACAAATCAAATTCAAGTGGAATGTGCATGTGTGATTCTGTTTCTGTTTGGTTTAAATAGCGTTTTTATTCATGAATGTCACAAATCAATACAATGACGAGATAGGGCAAAAAGAACACTTTTCCTTCTGACGATAAATGGTGATGGTTTAATTGTATTGAGGCTTTGGGAGAGACTCAGAGCAGGAAGACTGCGGGGGGAGAGAGA
>CM065706.1:16093558-16096058 GCA_017654935.2 Phymorhynchus buccinoides
TGCATTTTTATATTTTTACAACTGGCAAAGAAAACACTGTGCCCAGAAATAAGTATGTCTTCTTTTCCCCACCCTACCACACCCAGCGGCTCTTGCAGCCCAAAACAACATAAATTGTCCTGTGAGTGCGCCTCAGCTGGCGCAGATCTTTCCCTTGCGGCAAGTGCTGCAGAGATCCAATTTCATTTTTTCCAGTATTTTTAAATCCACGCAGATTCATGCACTGCATTCCCCCCTCTATCAGTGACAATGTGCAAGATATCTCCTTGGTTGTTTTATTATCTTTTAGCAAGTTGTTTTTCGTATCTTTTTTGCAAATGGCTGTAAAATAAATAACAGAACTTTTGTTCTGGTCCTGAATTTGAAGTTGCAGTGTCCCCATATTTTGTTGCTTGAATGTGAAGTCTTGCAAGCACTGTGTACAATGTTTTCAACTCAACTCAACTCAACAATACTTTATTATCTCAAAAGAGAAATTCATCGTTGTTACGCCTGTGATTCAGCATTAAAATACACACATCAAACATTATAACATAACATTCAGAACATGTTAAATACATTCAGTACAATAAAATACATATCAAACATTATAATAATCACAAACATGCTAAATACACTCACAGTGCAATAAAATACTTATCAACATAAGAGTATAAATTAGGCATAAGAAATTCTTGTGCATGTCAAATATTCAAAAGAGCAAAATAAATAACACCTATATATAATCGTACATAAACACAGACACACACGCACAGGGCATAGGCCTACATGCATGTATGCACACGTACACCAACACATGTGCATGCTCCCATCACACCCCTCCTACACTGGCACACACACTCTCTCTCTCTCTCTCTCTCTCACACACACACACACACACACACACACATAAATGCGCGCATAGCCAAATACACACACACATAAATGCGCGCATAGCCAAATACACACACACACACACGCACGCGCGTGTGCGAGGGGGTGTGCACGCACACACACACACAGAGGCACGCAAGCACACAAAATTATTGAATTTTGTAAATAATATGGTTGTGTAATTGTACTTTATAGCTTGCCAGTTTTCTTGTTCATTTCCTGCCAAAACATAGCACTGATTCAGAACAATAAAATGTATAAATTCTGCGTGTGATTGCAATGGTGTCTGGTGCAAGTGTGCAGGGATCTTGTTTCACAGATTCTATTTTTCTCAAAACCCATGTGAATTGATAACGGTGAATTTACCCCCATCTTTGACTCTGGGTGTAAAACACTGTGTTTGTCTGAAAAATTGTGCATATATTTTAGAAAGTAATGTTCTTAAAGCATGGCAATGCGCACACACACGCGCACACGCACACAGTGACATATACACACCCACTCCCACCCCCACCCACGCACGCACGCACGCATGCACATGATATGCACTCACACACACACGCACGCATGCATGCACACGCACGCACACACACACACACACACACACACACACACACACACACATTTCCTTCATATTTCTCTGTTTATCAATTCCATTAGAGATCCCTCACACTTGTCATTTTCTCACATTTCTGTCTGTCAACTTGTAGTGGGAACAGACCAAAATTGTGCAATCACTCAATCAGGTTAGAATTGCATGGCACACAATGCATTGTCTGCTTCCATGGCAAGCACCCAGAGAACATGTCACGTTGTGTGGAGTTCAAGAGGGGAGGGGAAGTTGAGAGCGGGAAAAATGAATCTGGATGGGATGATAGCCAGGCTCACAAACTCACTGCGGGGATAAAGAAGTTGTGCTGAATAAATTTGTGTGAAGAATTGTGTGTGTATGTGTGTCAAGTCAAGTCAAAGTCAAAAATATTTTATTATCAGGTTAGGTGAAATTACAGTGTGGTCTCGTGCAAGCACAATACAAGCAAGGAAACACATTTGCATGCATTAAAACTGGAAACACAACTAAGGAAAAATGGACAACAAATCATGCTTCGCAAGATGTGTGTGTGTGTGCATGTGTGTGTGTGTGTGTGTGTGTGTGTGTGTGTGTGTGTGTGTGTGTGTGTGTGTGTTTACAAGCACAATGCAAGCAAGGAAACACATTTGCATGCATAAAAAATGGAAACACAGTTAACTAAGGAAAAATGGACAACAAATCATGCTTCGCAAGATGTGTGTGTGTGTGCGTGTGCGTGTGTGCGTGCGTGTGTGTGTGTGCGTGTGTGTGTGCGTATGTGTGTGTGTGTGCATGCATGTGTGTGTGTGTGTGTGTGTGTGTGTGTGTGTGTGTGTGTGTGTGTGTGTGCTGTACATGTATATGAATGACATAAAATGTCTTCTAACATGTAATGTGTGAGACTGTCACATTCAGTCAGGACTAGTGGTGTATGTGTCTATATATTATTATGGGCAGTGTATCAGAGGTGATGGTGAAGTAGGAAGTGGTGTCACTATGTAGTAATGACCCGCCCTTAGGCCACTCCACTCTCCAGCTGCCCTGTCCTTAGCAGGA
>CM065706.1:16101058-16108558 GCA_017654935.2 Phymorhynchus buccinoides
GACAGAGAGAGTGGGGGAAAATGAGGTACAGGGAGGTTGACCTTTAATGATCAGTGAACATTATCATTGGACACTGTTGGGTTGAACCCTATCCCCTTCCCCCTAACGATGGAGGTGGGCCATGATGTGTGTATGTGGTGGGGAGAGGGAGGGGAGGGGTTAAAATCAGGCAGAGGAAGGTAGAGTGGATAGTCTAGTTAAGGATGGACACTGCCTGCTGTGGATTCATTGTTTTAATTGACTTTCTGTGTGTGTGATTAGTGTTTTCAGTTCTATTTTCTTTCCTGTGTATCTGTCTGTCTGTTTCTCCCTCTTTGTCTTTAACTCATTCGCATCGCAACGATTTTGAATTATTAAAAAAACCCTCACTAACCACTCCTGCCATACACACAAACAAAACATACATAAACAAAAGGACAAATGAAAGAAGATTACAGGTTTTTACTTCAGGTTTAGACATAGGGAAGTGGTAGATCAGACTTTTTTATTTTTATATATAGACTTTATATAGAAAAACTCCACACCAATGGGTTTCCCCACGACAAACCACTACAAAAGCAAAGTCAGAGGCAAACTTGTGGTCTAAGGGAGCGAAGCGAGTTTAGAAATGACCAAGGTGTGGTGTGCACACAGATTTACTTCCCTTGAAGCAAATGCATCAAATTGACAGCTATCTATCTATCAAGTCGTTCCAGCTCATTATGGCTGGAACGACTTGAATGAGTTAAGTTTTATGCTTTCAGAATCCTATAGGTGGGCTTGTGTGTGTGCGTGCATGTGTGTGTGTGCGTGTGCGTGTGCAGTGCGTGTGCGTGTGCATGTGCGTGTGCGTGTGCGTGTGCGTGTGCGTGTGCATGTGCGTGTGCGTGTGACATTTGTGTGCATTCTTGTGTGCTTGCACACATCTGCGTTGGTATGTCTGTGTGTGCCACTGTGCATGTTTTAATATGCCAACAGAAGCGTGCTTTTTGAAGTTTTTGTTGTCAATGCCAAGCACCTCATTGTGAACAAACTGTTAGAAATTAATAGCCCCCTACCTCCATCTGGAGTGGTGGGATATTTCAAACATGCCTGTCTGTGTCTGTCTGCAGCATAGTATTTTGTGAACCACAGAATCACTTCAAATTTGGCATGGCGTTATATATTGCCTGAGACTGAATTTTGTTTTGCAGCATAGGGCCGGGTTCACATTAGACGCGTAAGTTCTGTACAGAAAACCCTAAATAAGTGGAAGAAAGAAGGATAAAAGTTTACGCATATAGGGGAAATTCGGACACATGCGCAAATCTTTTTCCTTCTTTGTTTCACTTATTTATGGATTGCGCACAGGTTTCCGCACGTAATATCCACTTATGGGCTTGTTGCCATATTTGGTGACTTCCTTATCCAAAGGAAAAAGTTGTGTTATTGCTGTGGTGGCAAGTATCGGCACTAATTGACTGTTGCGAGTGGTAGTTAGTGAAGAGAGAACGCGGTAGTTGACAGTCAGGCTGTAGGCTGTATGAAGTCAGAGAAAAGTGGGTGAAGTGGGCGTGAGTCACTCTTGGCTCATTCTCAATTTCCTCTTCCTTTTGACTGAGACTTCCTATGTCTCTCTCTCTCTCTCTCTCTCTCTCTCTCTCTCTCTCTCTCTCTCTCTCTCTCTCTCTCTCTCTCTCTCTCTCTCTCTCTCTCTCTCAATATTCTCTCTCTCTCTCTCTCTCCATATTCTCTCTCTCTCTCTCTCTCTCAATATTCTCTCTCTCTCTCTCTCCTCTCTCTCTCTCTCTCTCTTTCTCTCTCTCTGTGTGTCTCTCTGTCTGTCTCAGTGTCTGTCTCTCTCTCTGTGTCTCTCTCTCTCTCTTTCTCTCTCTCTCTCTCTCTCTCTCTCTCTTTCTCTCTCTCTCTGTTTCTCTCTGTCTGTCTCAGTGTCTGTCTCTCTCTCTCTCTCTCTCTCTCTCTCTCTCTCTCTCTCTCTCTCTCTCTCTCTCTCTTTCTCTCTCTCTCTGTTTCTCTCTGTCTGTCTCAGTGTCTGTCTCTCTCTCTGTCTCTCTCTCTCTCTCTCTCTCTCTCTTTCTCTCTCTCTCTGTTTCTCTCTGTCTGTCTCAGTGTCTGTCTCTCTCTCTGTCTCTCTCTCTCTCTCTCTCTCTCTCTCTCTCTCTCCCTCTCTCTCCCTCTCTCTCCCACTCCCATAGTTCCCCCACCATCTGGAAGTTTGTGCTTGTAACTTCCTCTAATATGTCTCTCTCTTTGACTCTGCCTTTTTCCTTGCTTTGTGTCAATTACTATTCTAAGATAATATCTTTCTGACTTTTGGCCCATTCTGCCTAAAAAAAATAAATCAAAAAAAATCTTTCGTATTGTTTTCTCCTTTAAGCTCCTCCGAAATCGGAATGTGTCGGCTGAATGCAGCGGGGAGACCAGTGAAAACTGGAAAACGGACACATACGTATCCATTGTGGCCATATGGCCTGGGAACTCAGAAGAAGAAGAAGATTCACTACTAGGAAGAGAGACAGGCTGATGTGGATGCAACTTAAGGGCCTGCTACACTACATACAATTCTCTGTCAATACGATGCGATTGTGACGACGTGAGTCATGATTCCCGTGAAATTCACGCATTGGGTCTACTTGAGTATATAGAGCGAAAGTAGTTGTAGAATTGTTTTTAGATGGAAGTAATTCACGTGAATCATAACTCGCATCGTCACAATCGCATCGCACTGACAGCGAATCGTATGTAGTGTAGCAGGCCCTCTAAACCCAGAGCCGGTATATAAAGCGTTCATGCGAGGGCGCGCCATCAATCTCCTCCCTGCCCGTGAGAGAGACGGCTCAACCGTTCTTTTTTCCCTGTTGCTTGAGCCACTGTGAGTCAGAACTTCCGCAGCGACTGGGCTAGGATCGGTAGCTTTCTCTTTAAGTAGGAAAAGAGTTAAACAATCTGAAGCTCAAAAACAGCAGAGGGGAATGAATTTTACTGGAAGCTGTTTAGTTAGATATTAAAAGAAGGAAAAAACAAAGGAGAGAAACAAGAAACCGTAGCAGCCGGCAAACCAGAACATTGAGTAACTGGCACCCAGAGGAGCGGAAATTCTTTCTGCCACATTCAACATCCATCATCAATTGTGTCTGCTGACTGCTCACACAACATGTGGGAACAACCCCTGTGTGTGTGTGTGTGTGTGTGTGTGTGTGTGTGTGTGTGTGTGACTCTGTGTGTTGATTGTCTGAAATTGATTCAGACAATGTATGTGTGTGTGCGTGTGTGTGTGTGTGTGTGCGCGCATGTGTGTGTGTGGGTGTGTGGGTGTGTGTGGGTGCATGTACGTGCATGTGTACATGCGCGCGCATGTGTGTGTGTGTGTGTGTGTGTGTGTGTGTGTGTGTGTGTGTGTGTGTGTGTGTGTGTGTGTGTGTGTGTGAGACAGATAGAGACACAGAGAGAGAATATGAATGAGTGAATGAAGACAGACTGAGGAATAGGCAGGGAGAAATTTCATAGAAATAGAAACTGGCAATGAAGTCTTATTTCATTTAGCAATGGGGATGACATACTTAACACTTTGGCAGGGGCTAGAAGAAGGGAAAGGAAGAAAAGGGGAGGGTGGAGAGAGGTACTTGTCAATCATGATCTGACAGTTGTGTATATTATACTGGTAATAGTGCGAAAAGCT
Organism: Phymorhynchus buccinoides; assembly: GCA_017654935.2. Lineage (NCBI taxonomy): Eukaryota > Metazoa > Mollusca > Gastropoda > Neogastropoda > Raphitomidae > Phymorhynchus > Phymorhynchus buccinoides. The sequence goes on from CM065706.1 coordinate 16,104,717, forward strand.
GTATCCTCTTTTATTTTGAAGAGTCAGATGAAGTAAGTTAGAGAGAGAGAGAGGGCACACATGTATGCGTGGGTGAACTGTGTGTCTGTGTCTGTGAGTGTGTATGAGAGAGAGAGAGAGAGAGAGAGAGAGAGAGAGAGAGAGAGAGAGAGAGAGAGAGAGAGAGAGAGAGAGAGAGAGAGAGAGTATTACTATATTAATTAGATTATATACATGCATTATGTGGTATGTGTGTCACAAATATGTGTGTTTGTGTGTGCATGCAGACACAGTCATGCAAACTTGTACATGTGTTCCAAACATGTTCCCACGTGTGTGTCCTTCCCCGAAGTCGGAGTGTGGCTGCCCATGTGGCGGGACACGTTCTCATCCCTAGCTGGTGCATAGTGTACCATAGTGTTGACGTGCTTCGGCTGTTGGGATGATCCCTGGAGTCTTTTAGCCAGGGTACAACAACAACAACAACAACAACAACAACAACATATTCCCACGTGTGTGTCCTCAAGCATGCATGCATATAATCATGCACTAACTAATCTTTTGCTCCGTATTCATCTCATGGTTTGTTTTTGTCCCTATCTGTCATGGTGTGTCTCTGTGTTTCTGCCTGCCCGTCCCCTCAAGGGGAGCGCAAGGTGTGGTTTGGCTCAAGGTTGTCCTGCATTTTTAATGCCCATGACTGAGATAACGATACAAGATTGCAGGTTTTCTCTTTCTCTCTTTTTATTTCTTTCCCTTTCTCTTTGTATCTCTCTCTCTCTCTCTCTCTCTCTCTCTCTCTCTCTCTCTCTCTCTCTCTCTCTCTCTCTCTCTCTCTCTCTCTCTCTCTCTCTCTCTCTCTCTCTCTCTCTCTCTCTCTCTCTGTCTCCTCTTCTCTCTCTGTCTGTCTCTGTCTCTCTTTCTCTCTCTCTGTCTCTCTGTGTCTCTCTTTCTCTGTCTCTGTCTCTCTCTCTCTCTCTCTCTCTCTCTCTCTCTCTCTCTCTCTCTCTCTCTCTCTCTCTCTCTCTCTCTCTCTCTCTCTCTCTCTCTCTCTCTCTCTCTCTCTCTCTCTCTCTCTCTCTCTCTCTCTCTCTCTCTCTCTCTCTCTCTCTCTCTCTCTCTCCTCTCTCTCTCTCTCTCTCTCTCTCTCTCTCTCTCTCTCTCTCTCTCTCTCTCTCTCTCTCTCTCTCTCTCTCTCTTCTCTCTCTCTCTCTCTCTCTCTCTCTCTCTCTCTCTCTCTCTCTCTCTCTCTCTCTTCTCTCTCTCTCTCTCTCTCTCTCTCTCTCTCTCTCTCTCTCTCTCTCTCCCCCCCCCCCCCCTGAGTCCCTGAAGGCATAAACCTGGTGCATATGTTATAGTGTCGTCATGAATATTGCAGTGGTTAAGGGGACAAGATGTTTTAGTGGCATGTGAGAACAAAGATCATGGCACGGCTTGGAAAGCTAGATGGTTAGATGGAACAGCGAAAGTTAGATAGAACAGCGAAAGTTAGATGGTACATCGCTTGCCTCGAGATCCTGGTGATGATGATTTGAGTGCTGAGTTCAAATCTCTTCTAGGTGTTTGGGGTAAAGGGGAATTTTCTTCTTCCGTGATTTTCTCAAAAATGATTTTACATGAAGTACGGTAAACATGCAAAATAATCCTAAAGTCCCCCCTGTGGGGCCCCCCGTGGGGATACTGGGGGTCTTCCGTACAAATAGTTCCCCCACCTTCTGGAAGTGCTGTGCTTGTAACTTCCTCTAATCTGTCTCTCTCTGCCTTTTTCTTTGCTTTGTGTCATCTACTATCTTTCTGACTTTTTGCCCATTCTCCTGCCTTTTTCTTTGCTTTGTGTCATCTACTATCTTTCTGACGTTTGGCCTATTCTCCTGCCTTTTTCTTTGCTTTGTGTCATCTACTATCTTTCTGACTTTTGGCCCATTCTGCCTTTTTTCCAAAAAAGAAAATCTTCCATAGTTTTTTCCTTTGAGCTCCTTCGAAATCGGAATGTGTCGGCTGAATGCAGCGAGGCCACCAGTGAAAACTGGAAAACGGACACATTGTGGCCTTATGGCCCTAGGAACGCAGAAGAAGAAGAAGAAGAAGAAGAATCCTAAAGCGATGCATTTTGTGTTAACCGCACTCCACTGCCGACGTACCCATGAGCATGCGTGCGCACGCAAACGCACATGCACAAGTCATGCACACATGCACACCTTCAGATACAAAGTTTGAAAGGAAAAAACTTTCACAAACTTGTATCTCCACGTTGCTCAGGGCTTTGTTTGTCTGTGAAAAAGGTGGGAAAGTTGACTGGGGAAAAGGCTTCGAAAGGCTTGGGATTAAACAACGAAAGGTTACAGACAAGACACTGTTTTACAAAAACAACAAACAAAAGAAAAGAAAAACACTTGACAATAGCAAAGAAAGTGAAAACAACAAACGAAAGAAAGATGGAAGAAGAATAAGAAAAAAACACCCAAAACAAACAAACGACAACAACAATGCTTCACGAGGGGCGACACACGGGTGCACGTGCTTTAGGAAAGATCCACCCCCTGTGCCAAAGGTAGAAATTGATGGTGAAACAGTGGAAAGAGTTTCAGAATACAAATACTTAGGTACCATTTTGGACGACAAACTGACTTTCGACAAGAACACACTTAACATACATAAGACATGTCAATCAAGATTGTTTATTTTGCACAGATTGGTGTTAACTCAAACATTTTGCATACGTACTATAGTAGCTGCATTGAGTCTGTGCTTACTGTTTCCTTTATGTGTTGGTTTGGAAGTCTGTGTTTGAAGAACAAGCGTGTGTTGGATGATGTGGTGAATGTGTGTAGTAAAGTTGTTGGAAAGAGAGAGATGGGTTTGAATGAGATGTACGAAAGACGAACCAAGCATAAAGCCAGGAAGATTGTAAATGACACCTCCCATGTTTTGAACAAACATTACGAACTATTACCTTCTGGTACCTTCGCTACAAAACTTTTAAAATCAACTCCAGGGCACAGAAATCCTTCATCCCCGGATCCATCCACCTCCTAAACTCATGATCCTTTTAGGTTTAAATGTGTGTTCATCATGTTAAAAGAAACTAGGCATGCTTATCCTTAGACGTGTATGTATCCACATATAATGTGTATCTTTAAGTGTGTATTATGTGTAACTTTTACTCCTATTCATGCATACTGAATGTCGATGTCTTTGTTATTCTGGCACCTGAACAAAATTTCTCCTTGGGAGATAATAAAGTGAATTTGATTTGATTTGATTTGATTTGAAGACTAACACCTTATCTAGACTTTTCACTGAAATGTTTGTGAAAAAGTTGTTTTATTTTTAGGTTTTAAGTAGTGTGTGAGGGGTTGTGGGTAAGGAAAGGGGGGGGGGGGGGGGGGGGGGGGGGGGGGGCAAGAGCTGTGAAAAGGGAATGGAGGAGGAGGGGGTGGGAGTGTATTTTCCTAGTTGAGTGGAGGAGGGGGGGGGGGGGGGGGGGGGTGAAGGTGCTTACACCTAAAAATGCTGTAGCGGGTTTTGTTTTCATTCTTCCTCCAGCCAAAGAAAAACAAACTCTTGAGAAGAATTCCAAGCTACACCTAGACCCAGTCTGTATGTGCTTCTGTCTCTCTGTCTGTGTCAGTGTCTGTGTGTCTGTCTCTCTGTCAGTGTCTGTCAGTGTCAGTGTCTGTGTGTCTGTTTCTCTGTCTGTGTCAGTGTGATAGATGTCTGTCTGTTTAAATCCCTTTTGGCACTCTCCAAATCTCCAAAACTGATGAATTTAAAAAAAAAAAGGATTTTTTTACTTGCATGTTTTACAGCTGTTGTCTGTCTTTGTCAATGTCTGTCATTGTCGGTTACTACTAGGTCTGTAT
>CM065706.1:16111058-16163558 GCA_017654935.2 Phymorhynchus buccinoides
CTGTCTTTCTCTTGTTCATTCGTTCATTCATTCTTTCACTTGCTCTCTCTCTCTTTTTTTCTTTCTCTCTATCTCCCTCTTTCTCTCCCTCTCTTTCTTCCTCTTTTTTTCTTATCTGTCTTTCTCTCTCCCCCCCTCTCTCACACTCTTTTTTCGCTCTCATTCTCTTTCTCTCTCTTCTCCCTCTCTCTCCTCTTCTCTCTCTCTCCACCCCCTCTCTCTCTCTCTCTTTCTCTTTATTGCGCTCTTTCTCTCTCTCTTTCTCTTCCCCCTCTCTCTTTCTCTCTCCCCCTCTCTCTTTCTTTCTCTCGTTCCCCCTCTCTCTTTCTTTCTCTTCCCCCTCTCTCTTTCTTTCTCTTCCTCTCTGCTTCCTCTCTCTTTCACACACTCTCTTTTTCTCTGTCTCTCTTAAATGTTGGCATGTAACTTAATGATAATATTAATAACTAGATGGCTTATGTTTGCCCTTCAGAGCAAACATGACAGGATTCTCCCCTCCATCAATCTTTCCCTCCCCAGTTCCGGTTGGTACTTCTGGCTCGAATTCATACCGGAAGTGTTGCAACATTACTCTTTAATAAATACTAAGAATAACAATGCATTTTGTGCAGCTGTTTGCAAGTTATTCAAAATTAAAATTTGGCACAAAATTAGCTATTTTTGTCCCCACTTCTGGTTCAAATTTATACCGAAAGTGTTGCCATGTTACTTTTAAATAAATACTGAAAATATGAAAGTATTCCGTGCAGCCAGTTTCGAGTTATTCAAGATAAATATTTGGCAAAATGTGGCCATTTTGGGTAATATTTCGGTCAAATCTCAGCCAATCGGTTTAATATTGAAATTTCGCATAAGAGTAGTGTCCTACAATTTTTCTGTAAATTTCAGTGAAATGGGATGAAAAAGAAAAATTCTGTAAATGGAAATAAGTGAAAGTGACATAATAATTTACATAAATTTGAATAACTTCCAAACTGTTTAACATATCATCAACAAATTCCTTTCAGACCTGGGCCAACATAAGGGCTATGATATCCAAAAGTTAGTTTTGTGATGTCACTTCCGGTTTTGGCTTTTCCGTGGTGAACACAAATTTACCTGCAGGTGCCTGGGCACTTATGGTTTGAATTTATACCGGAAATGTTGGAAATCTAATTTTTAGTAAATTCTGAAAATATGAACGAATTCTGTTCAGACGTTTTTGAGATATTCAAGCTTGAAATGTTGTCAATTTTGCTGTTTTTCTGCCGTATTTCGCCGAAAATGTGGTGAAATCATTTAATATTGCAAATTTCGCTATCCCTTAATACATAAGATTTCAGCTAAATCGGATAAAAAACAAAAATAAAGGGGTGGGGGGGGGGGGGGGGGGGGGGAGAGAAAAAAAGATGAAGAAGAAGAGGAATTCTTACAATAACAAAAGTATTCTCCCTAAAGGGGAGAATCCTAATTAATAATGCTTATATAGTGCATAATCTTGCTAAACAACTCAACTTACACATAATTACAAAAAGATCATGTGTTTTGTCACAACTTACATGTGGTCTCAATGTTATGTCTCAAGGTTACCTTGGCTTACAATTACTTCAATAGTCTTAGGATTATGTTGTCCTAAAATGCTGCAAACGAACACAAGATTTTGTGTTATTCTGTAGCGAACATGTGACTGGGTAAAGATTGTGTATTGTGTAATGACTTACAGTGACATGAGCAAAACAAAACAAGAACAAACGGAAAAAACAACCTACCAAGTTAAAAAAGCCTACATTTAAAAAAAAGCATGGTTTCCACAGTCTTATTTCAAGAGATTCTAGACCCACTGGGTTTTGATTTTTTTGGAAGAGATAACTTCAAGATGAATTTCTGAATTGTTTTAAAGGCCACGTTTGTAATTAAACCCGGAAAAAGAAAAAAGCAGGAGAGGGGAGCCGTTGAAATTAGATACTTTTTTGTTGCGCTTGAACAAAATGCCAGTATTTGCTCTTTTTGCTTGGTTCCCTTTCTCTGTTCACTCACTCTCCCTTTAACTCATTCGCATCGCACACATTTTGAATGATTAACCCTTTCACCGCCAATGTCGCATTTATGCACCACAATGGTTTAACACCCGTGTCACTAAAAAGCATCAAGCCAGGGCCTGTTATCTGAAGACCTTATTTTCGTAATTTTGGGAGGCCTAATGTTATGCATGTTACAGAGGAAATTGCAGTATTGCATATCTTTTTTTCTCTCTCTATTCGGGTAAGTTTAATGGTATTTTAGGGATGAAAAATGGATGGCGGCGAAAGGGTTAAAATCACTCCAGCCATGCACACAAACAAAACATACATAAACAAAAGGAGAAATGAAAGAAGATAACAGGGTTTTACTTCAGGTTTAGACATAGGGAAGTGGTAGATCAGACTTTTTTATAGATAGACTTTATATAGAAAAAGTCTCTTCACCGATTGGTGTCCCCACAACTAGGTCAGGTCAGGTCAGGTCAGGCTTTTAGGGCAGCTAGGCCTCACGGCCTCTTGATGTGCCCTCTCTTTTGTTTGTTTTATGATCTTGTTTTGCAATTTGATTGGCATAACTGTGACGCTTTTTGAGCAATCATTGGTGCATTAATCGTAATTGAATTTCAATACATGTACAGAAATTGTGGGATCACTATCCAGGAGGTTTTTGAAATTGTTAATGTTACAAACCACTACAAAAGTAAAGTCAGAGGCAAAATTGTGGTCTAAGGGAGTGAAGCGAGTTTAGAAGTGACCAAAGTATGATATGCACACAGATTTACTTCCCTTGAAGCAAATGTATTAAATTGACAGCTGTCTATTAATTCGGGACATAATATGGCCGGAATGACTTGAATGAGTTAAACATTTCTGACTTCTTCATTGCTGCTCTTCCCTCCCTCTCCCCTTCCCCTGCTAAGCCAACCTCCCACCCACCCACCCACCCTCCCCTACTTTTTTTTGCCTGCTATCCTTTTTGTCTCCATTACAGTTCTGCCAGAATTAGGAGCAAATATATAGAAGCAGCACAGAGGATGAAGGGGGAAAAAAGCCTGACCTACATTTTGTGTGTGACAAGGAGACAGAGAAACGAGGGAAGGGAGTGGGTGTGTGATGGGGCAGGAAGAAAAATAAAGATGGTGGAGGGGGGTGGGGGGTGGGGGAGAGAGGGGATACTGGGGGGAGGGAGAGTAGAAACTAGAGACAGTGGAGGGATGGCATAGTAGGTTAAGGGGAGAAGGGAGGGCAAGGTATGTGTGTGTGGGTGGGGGGGGGGGGGGGGCGTCATGTCCATTGACAGTTGTAGCAGCTGATAGAGAAAGTGCTAGGCCTTCTATACTTGCTCTGGAGCATCTTGTGTGGCTGTGAGCTGAGTCCAGGTGTTACTTATGGGGCGCCGACGTGCTAAAAGACCAGTTAACTACTTAACTGGCATTACTATTCCAGTTAAGTACTTAACTTACCGGAAGCGGAAATCGCTTATACAAGTTAACTAGTTAACTGACATTTCGAAGTTTTTTTTCCGTTTGAGAGGGGATTATTTTCTGAAGGTTTTGCAATACGCAATGTAATTGGTCGGCGTTTTTGTTTTTTGTTGTTTTTTACTTAACGATTAGACTACCTGCGTCAAGTGCTATTGACCCTGACCCTTTTCCGCAAATATGGCTGATGATCGTTTTGCACGTGCCAATTTGCCTGAAGTTGCATCTGTAATAGATGCAGCGAAACGTGTGCTACGTTGCGTTAATGTAGAGCCTACGCCGTCTCAAAAAGATATGCTTCTAAAGTTGCAGCAAGATTTGACTACCATACGTTCATTGGACAGCAATTCAACCTAACGGATACAATCTATTCACTAACTCATAAGAAACGGACAATGATATATTTATACTATTTGATGCTATTTGGGGATTATTTCAGTTACTAAAACGTATTTGGAGCAATTTCTAGGGAAAGCTTGCTGATCTGCAGTATCCAATGAGATTTCGTGTTACAAAAACAAGTTAACTAGTTCAACCATGATAAAATGCCACTTAAGCAGTTAACTGGCCGGAAGCAGAAATTGAAAAGAAAGTCCACTTAAGTAGTTAACTGGTATTTTATCACGTTTTGGGAAGAAGAAAGTCCACTTAAGTAGTTAACTGGTCTTTTAGCACGTCGGCGCCCCATAGTTACTGACCTTAACCCTTTCACTGCCAAAGTCGCATTTTAGCATCACAGTGATTTAACACTGAAAAGCATCAAATCAGGGTCTGTTATCCAAAGACCCTATTGTCTTAGTCAGTTTTGGGAAGTAAGGATATATATATATATCATCGCTGTCCGACGCTAACCGTGTACCTACACAATCAGTGATTTTACAGGAGCATCAAAAAACATGTTGTCGTCTGCTACAATGCCAATTCCTCTTAACTCTTCTTCTTTACCGATGACTAAACATGTGACACAATAAAAGTTGCATTAACACCCAAAAGTTTTGTGATAATTCAGTTACACGGTTAGTGCATTGTTGTCACGATGGGAGATACGACAGCTGCCCGCAGTTACACGCTTAGCGTGACAGTTACACGCTTATCGCGTCAAAACCAGCGACAACCAGCCACATACACGATGATTTCCGCGGTATCATGTGACAAATTGGAGCATTTTCCTTGGTCGCAGACACCAGATATTTATAGAAGACCTGTGTGAGGTCACTGGAAGGGGTTTCAGTGAAAAATCTATTTGTGTCAAATTTTGTAGATACACGGTTAGCGTCGGACAGCCACGATATATACCTTATTTTATATGTCACAGAAGAAACCGCAATACTGTAGATGGATTTTGTTCTCTACCCAGGTAATTTCAATGGACATTTTTGGCTGAAATATGACTGGCGGTGAAAGGGTTAATCTTTGTCTGTCTGTCTGTGTTTGTCTTTTTCCATCTCCTTTTGTTTAAATCTGTCGCTATCCATCGTTAAGTATCTGTTTTTGTCTCATTTTGCTTTTTGTTTTGTTTTTGTGTACACATTTGTGTGTGTGTGTGTGTGTGTGTGTGTGTGTGTGTGTGTGTGTGTGTGTGTGTTCTTTTTTTGTTGTGATTTTTTTGTTTCTTTCACTCTGTTTCTGCCTGTCTGTCTGTCTGTCTGCCTGTCTGTCTGTCTGCCTGCCTGCCTGCCTGTCTGTGTCATCCGCTTTATCTTCATTCTCCTCCTTTTCCCACATTCTTTCAATACACGCTGCCCCATCCCATCCTTTAATTATGATGATAATAATGATGATGACAATGATGATGATGGTAAAGATGAAATAGAAAAAGAAGAGAAGAAAGAAAAAAGAAAAGTTTAAAAAGAATACATAAGGCCAAAGAAAAAGGAGATAGCATAGAAAGTGGAAAGTGGGGGGAGGGGGGCGATAAAGAAAATGAATTACTGACTAATTGAGCCGATAATAGATCTTGAACTAACGAAGATAAATGAAAATAAGCAACATTTGTTGACCGGATGTTGGAAGGATGTTACAGTGTTAATGTGGTGTTTTTTTCTTTCTTAAAAATCAGTGTTAGTAGTTTCACAAATGATGTCTGAGACTGGAATCCACGATATGCATACAGAATTAGCACTTCACTCAGTTGAGAAAATTCTGTCTGCAAAACTAAGAAAGTTGGGAAGTATTCTTATTTGATTTGAGAGGCACATATGCACGCACACTCCCCTCTTTTCTAACTTTTCCAGACGGAAAATTGAAGCAACATTTTGACTAGAGCCTAAGGAGGGAAATCCTGTGAAGAAGACGACAAAGTCATTCTCTCGTTAGTGTCAGTCAAGAGAATTGACGTCATCAAACAAATTAATTAATGCTTTGACGATATTGTCAGTTTTTGTCATGTGTGTGTGTGTGTGTGTCTAAATCATCAGCTTGTCGCTGCTTTTAGCCTGCTTACTAATTAAAGGTCCTGTCCTTGCATCTTTTTCTTTGACTTTCTCATTTTCTTTATAAGTTTTTCTTCCTTCCTTTCTTCCTTCCTTCCTTTCTTCCTTCCTTCCTTTCTTCCTTCGTTCATTTCTTTTTCCCCATCTGTCCACTTTTCTCTCTGACTCCCTGGGCAAAATGAATAATTGATGGGGTGACAGCCGTAAGGTGTCGTCACAAAAGGAATAAAGAGTGTTGACAGTTCTTTCTGGCTTGATAACCTTTTGTCTTTCTTGGGTTCGTGTGCTTTTCTGTCTTTCTTTGTTCAATTGTAAACAACTTTTTAAAGACGCTAATGAGATCGTTATGACATTTCACAGACAAACAGTAAATCTACAACTAAGCTTACATGTGAACCTCTCTGTGTCTGTCTCTGTCTCTTTGTCTGTCTTCCTCTCATCTGTCTCTCTCTCTGTCTCTCTTTCTCCCCCATCTCTCTCTCCATATGGGCATGGTTTCTCTCTCCATATGGGCTCCTGATTCCAGACTCTCTGTCTGTCTGCCTGTCTGTCTCTCTCTCTCTCTCTCTCTCTCTCTCTCTCTCTCTCTCTCTCTCTCTCTCTCTCTCTCTCTCTCTCTCTCTCCCTGTCTCCCTCTCTGTCTCTCCCTCTATCTCTCTCTCTCTCTCTCTCTCTCTCTCTCTCTCTCTCTCTCTCTCTCTCTCTCTCTCTCTCTCTCTCTCTCTCTCTCTTTCTCCGTTGTGTGTATGTGCTCTTATACTGTATTAGTTACATGGCTTTCCTACATCTATCAACGTTTCTGTCTGTTTTTCTTTTGTTATTTGTGTGTCTTTTTCCCCCATCAATCTGTCTTCCTTCCTTTCTTTTGTCTCTTTCTTCAGCAACCAGAAGTTCAGTTGGCTGCTTCTGAGATAGAAAGGACAGAAGGGGATCACAATCCAATCACCTCATCCTGTCTCCTCATTTATCACCCCACCCCACCCCTACCTCTTCCCCCACCCTCGCCCATTTTCGCTAATAAGATATAGCCAAAAAGGTGAGAAAGCTTTATTCATCAACCTACAGTAGTCAACAAAAGCGTATTTTGTCGCTGTGAGACGATTTGAAACGATTTTCAGCCAAAAGAGGCTGAATAACCCCTTTAAGAAGAGATTTATGCTGTGTCGGTTCTTTCTTGTGAAATTTGGCTGATATTTCTTTCGTTTTTGACAGGCCTAGGGAGTGGCAGGGGGTGTGGAACAATTTTTTTAATTTAATTTTATTTTATTTTTTAATTTTTTAAATTTTTTTGCTGTCCCATCTTCTGGGTCGTACAGTGGCGTTGCTCACACGCCGCTCATTCCGAATCCCAATTCGCAGCAATTTTCGCAGCAAATTGTGTGGAACAATTGATGTTGAACTAACAACATGGCATGATGTGAGTGAGGTGCCACTGTCAGTGTTGAACCTGTCTGTGTACAGATTACAGTATTTGCTGCACTTGAGAAGAAGGAAGGAAGACAGCAAGTGTCAAATGACGGCACTTTGACATGTCGTGTGTCAGCCAGTGTCCATGCCCATTTTGCATCTGTGCCAGTCATTTGTCGTTGCAGTGTAATCATTAGTATTAGTGAAATGAGGTGAGGGATGGGAAGGGGCTGAAATGGGAATCCTGACAGAAAATAAATGAGTCCCACCCTTACAATCATGTCCCCACTTCCACCCCTCACCTCTCTCTTCCTGTACTTTCTCTTTCGGACCTCTTTTGTGTGCTGCTGCCAGGTCTATGCTGTTGGGGACACTTTGAAATCAGAAAGTTATGCAGTTTGTGTGTATGTGTAAGTCTGACTACTCATGCAAGATATCCTCGGGACACACAGACAAAACCAAAAAAGAAACAAACTGCGACAAGCTTATGCTCATTTGCTGACCTTAGTCGGGCAAAGGGCAAGAAGTTTATTTTCATGTCTTGTTCAGACAGACAAACATGTTTATTTGCCTCTGATTGTAATTTACCAGCACTGTCACTATGCAACTTCCAGGAACACAGAGAGAGCATGAAACACATACTGACACAGGCACACAGTCAGAAAGATGTGCGCATGCACGCACCACATGCACATGAATGTATGTAAGAATGCTCTCTCTCTCTCTCTCTCTCTCTCTCTCTCTCTCTCTCTCTCTCTCTCTCTCTCTCTATCCTCCCTCCCCCCCCCTCCCCTCGACTCTCTCTCTCTCTCCCTCCCTCCCCCTTCTCTCTCTCTCTCACACATATTGAAGGGGAAAAGTGACAGACGTACAAACGTAATGATTGAGGGCATGCCTTCTCTCTCTCTCTCTCTCTCTCTCTCTCTCTCTCTCTCTCTCTCTATGTCTCTCTCTCTCTCTCTCTCTCTCTCTCTCTCTCTCTCTCTCTCTCTCTCTCTCTCTCTCTCTCTCTCTCTCTCTCTCTCTCTCTCTCCTCTCCCTCTCCCTCTCCCCCCCCCCCCTCTCTCTCTCACACATATTGAAGGGGGAAAGTGACAGACAACTTTGATTGAGGGCACACCTTCTCTCTCTCTCTCTCTCTCTCTCTCTCTCTCTCTCTCTCTCTCTCTCTCTCTCTCTCTCTCTCTCTCTCTCTCTCTCTCTCTCTCTCTCTCTCTCTCTCTCTCTCTCTCTCTCCTCCCCTCCCCCCCTCCCCCCTCTCTCTCACACATATTGAAGGGGGAAAGTGACAGACAACTTTGATTGAGGGCACACCTCTCTCTCTCTCTCTCTCTCTCTCTCTCTCTCTCTCTCTCTCTCTCTCTCTCTCTCTCTCTCTCTCTCTCTCTCTCTCTCTCTCTCTCTCCTCTCTCTCTCTCTCTCTCTCTCTCTCTCTGACTCTCTTTCTCTCTCTCTCTCTCTCTCTCTCTCTCTCTCTCTCTCTCTCTCTCTCTCTCTCTCTCCTCCCCCTCCCCCCTCTCTCTCACACATATTGAAGGGGGAAAGTGACAGACAACTTTGATTGAGGGCACACCTCTCTCTCTCTCTCTCTCTCTCTCTCTCTCTCTCTCTCTCTCTCTCTCTCTCTCTCTCTCTCTCTCTCTCTCTCTCTCTCTCTCTCTCTCTCTCTCTCTCTCTCTCTCCCTCCTCCCTCCCCCCCCCCTCTCTCTCACACATATTGAAGGGGGAAAGTGACAGACAACTTTGATTGAGGGCACACCTTCTCTCTCTCTCTCTCTCTCTCTCTCTCTCTCTCTCTCTCTCTCTCTCTCTCTCTCTCTCTCTCATTCTCATTCTCCCCCCCCCCTCTCTCACACATATTGAAGGGGGAAAGTGACAGACAACTTAATGATTGAGGGCACACCTTACATCAAGATGTTCCTGCCCAGATCAGCAGCAATGATTCATTCATTGCATCAGTTGATGCTGTTTTGGGGTTGAAAAAAGGAAAAAAATTAACTCTTTCCCCACCTCCCTCCCTTTGCCACCAACACAATGAACGCGTCTGGACACCTCACTGGAGATCACTCTGTTGGCTTATATTACTTCCCTTTGTCAAGTAAGATGCAGAATCTATTTTTGCTGCGCGCTTGCGGGACAGAGAGAAAGTTTCTTGTCGCAAAGAAATGGCCTCTAAATGGAACGACACCTACAGTTTTTAGGCTTCTTCTTCTTTTTTTTTTTTTTAATAAAATACTTCCCATTATTAACCCCTTCACTGCCAGATACTTTTTTTAAAAATAAATTATCGATTTTCTTATTAAGTTTAAAAGAGACCTGTTACTGTTAGACTCAATCTGAGAAAATGGTCTAGAGATATATATATATTTCCTGACTTGTCTAAGCCCAAAACCATCATTCCAGGACTATGACATCAAAAGGTATAACATCACCAATGACATCACACCCCCCCGTAGTAGACACGGGACTTGGCAGGGAAAGGGTTAAGAATATATACGGCCTTTGAATAACAGATCCTGATTTGATATCTTATAGTTGTTGTTGTACCCTGGATAAAAGACTCCAGGGATCATCCCAACAGCCGAAGCATTTGAACATTATGGTACAAATGCATCAGCTAGATATGAGAACATTACGTATGTAACCGTCTTTGATTACCTCGCCACGTGGGCAGCCACACTCCGACTTCGGAGGATGATATCTTATAGTGACATGGGTGTTAAGACATTGTGGTGCCACTACAAGCGACTTTGGTGGTGAAAGGGTTAAATGGTGTTACGCAACACAGAACAACAAAGAGTACAGATTTGAGGAAATTATTTTTATGCATATGTTACGCCCAATCTGTGAAAATTGCCTATTTCATGAAATGGGCAATGTGTATCAGTTTGTTCAATTCCTGTTCACGCAGGTATTGATTACGGTTGATTCAACAGTAGCACATTTTTCTACATTGGATTTTCACACCCCATCTCTCTCCCCCCCCCCCCCCCCCCCGAGACTCTACCAAAAGGCTACTCTTGGGCATACCTGAGCCACACGTTTGATCAAAACATTTCTTCTTCGATCGCTCATTTGACGATTTGATGTTTCCTGTCAATTATGAGCGCAGATGTGTCATGCTGCCGTTATGCGCCTAACTAAGAAATAGTTAGGCCCAGAACAAGTCCGACTTCGGCTGGAGGAAATCTTTTTGAAAGTGTTTCGTCACCAAAAAAGGCAGGAGAATGGACCTGGTAAGGCAGAAAGATAGTAGATGACAGTAAGCAAAGGGAAAGAGAAGAGTCAAAGAGAGTGACAGATTAGAGGAAGTTACAAGCACAGAACTTCCAGAAGGTGTGGGAACTATTTATGCAAAAGAACCCCGGTATCCCCACGGGGGGAATCAAACATTTGACCCGATTTGATGTTTGCTGTGTGGTTTCAGCGCACGTGACCAACGACAGCCTGCTGGCGGAGAACTTGGAGCGACTGGGGACCCACGAACACGAGCCGGAGCTGAGCCAGGCCTTCCTCAAGTTCTCCCACGTCACCAAGGAGCTGGCCTCCCTCATGAAACAGCTGGTGAGAGAGAGAGAGAGAGAGAGAGAGAGAGAGAGAGAGAGAGAGAGAGAGAGAGAGAGAGAGAGAGAGAGAGAGAGAGAGAGAGAGAGAGAGAGAGAGGGGGGGGGGGCGGAGCTGAGCCAGGCCTTCCTCAAGTTCTCCCACGTCACCAAGGAGCTGGCCTCCCTCATGAAACAGCTGGTGAGAGAGAGGGAGAGAGAGAGAGAGAGAGAGAGAGAGGGAGGGAGAGAGGGGGGGGGGAGGGAGCTGAGCCAGGCCTTCCTCAAGTTCTCCCACGTCACCAAGGAGCTGGCCTCCCTCATGAAACAGCTGGTGAGAGAGAGAGAGAGAGAGAGAGAGAGAGAGAGAGAGAGAGAGAGAGAGAGAGAGAGAGAGAGAGAGACCAAGGAGAGAGAGAGAGAGAGAGAGAGAGGAGAGAGAGAGAGAGAGGGAGGAGAGGGAGGGGGAGGGAGGGGGGGGGGGGAGGGAGCTGAGCCAGGCCTTCCTCAAGTTCTCCCACGTCACCAAGGAGCTGGCCTCCCTCATGAAACAGCTGGTGAGAGAGAGAGAGAGAGAGAGTGAGAGGGAGAGAGGGGGGGGGGGGGAGCGGAGAGAGAGAGCCAGGCCTTCCTCAAGTTCTCCCACGTCACCAAGGAGCTGGCCTCCCTCATGAAACAGCTGGTGAGAGAGAGAGAGAGAGAGAGAGAGAGAGAGAGAGAGAGAGAGAGAGAGAGAGAGAGAGAGAGAGAGAGAGAGAGAGAGAGAGAGAGAGAGAGAGAGAGAGAGAGAGAGAGAGAGAGAGAGAGAGAGAGAGAGAGAGAGAGAGAGAGAGAGAGAGAGAGAGAGAGAGAGAGTGTGTGTGTGTGTGTGTGTGTGTGAGAGAGAGTGAGAGTGAGTGAGTGAGTGAGTGTGTGTGTGTGTGTGAACCACTGTACACAATCACTTCAAATGTTGTCGGGTGGTATATTACCTGCAGCTGTTGCATCCTGTCTGAAACGTAATTGTTTCAGTGAAGGCCATGTTGCTATCCCTTGAGATACGTGCCTTGTTTTTTGATTTGTTGTGACTGACTGTGTATCGATTCTTTGACTTATGAGTTTCTTTCAGGTAGATTGTCCGTGTATTGATTCATTATTATTTCGGTATTTATTAAAGAGATATTTTCAATACTTCTGGTAAAAAGAATCAAGCCGGAAGTACCAACCATAAGTGCCCCAGTTAGGGTCAGGCAGCTGCCATTATAGTCACCAAATTGTCAGAACCGTAGGTTATGTCATAAAACTAAATTTTGGGTATTGTAGCCCCTACTCTGGCCAAGGTCTGAAAGAAATTTGGTGATGATATGCTAAACAGTTTTTAAGTTATTCAAATTTATGTAAATCTGGTCGCATCATAGATTTCAAATTTGTAAATTTTTTTTTTTCTTTTGTCCACTTTTGATCAAATTGATGATGGGTATGCAAAATGTATTTGTCTTTTTAAAATGACTGGGTGAATTTTGGGCCAAAGCGGCCAAACTTTGCTGAAATTCAATCTTGACTAGGTCATAAACGGCAGGATGGAATGCAGACAGATGTTGACTGTTTACTAACAATAGATTACCAATACTTACAGGATAAATTCGAACCAGAAGTGGGGAGGGAAAAGGTTGGAGAGGGTAGAATCCTCCCATGTTTGCTCTGAAAGGCAAACATATGCCTTCTAGTTGATGTTGCTGACACCATCTCTCGGACATTCCAACTCTCTGTCAGTCTTTAAGGCTAATCTCAAAACGCACTTCTTCTCTCAACGCTAATGCTTGTGATGGGTCTGCATGAATGAAGTGTGCGCGGATTAGATGGGAGGAGGGGAACAGGGCATGTAGTAACTCAGTTTGTTTGTTTGTGTGTGTGCGTGTGTGTGTGTGTGTTTGTGTGTGTGTTTGTGCATGTGCGCATGTGTGTATGTGTGTGTTTGTGTGCGTTGATGTGAGTGTGTTTGTGTGTGGGGAGGGAAGGATGCGTTTGTGTATATATGTATATATGCATGTGCATGTTTTTATATCTATGAGTATGTGTTTGCGTGGGGGTGACGGTGGGAATGCGAGCGTGTCTGAGTATGTTCGATACGTATGATGTATAATCTTGCATGTGGAGTGAATTTTAGTTTTGTTAAGCGCCATGAGTAGTTTGTCTAGAATGTGCGCTCTATGACTGTCTTTATTATTATTTATTATGATGATGTTTTTTGCTGTGTCTTCCAGATGGACGGGCTGAACAACCGCGTGCTGTACCCCCTGGACGCCCTGGTGAAGGGGGACCTGAAGGGGGCTAAGGGTGACCTGAAGAAGCCCTTCGACAAGGCATGGAAGGACTACGAGGCCAAGTTGTGAGTCACTTGTTCATAGATCGGGTTAACCCTTTTCGTCGCCAGCCAATTTGTAGCCAACCTTTTCCATTAAACCTATCTGCGTAGTGAAAAGATTTTATCTGAAATATTGGGGATTCCTCTGTGATGTATGATATAAGGCCTAACTTTACCTCTCAAAACGAAAAACACAAGATCATTAGATAAACAGACTCAGATTTCAAGGCTTTTAATAACATGGGTGTTAAATCATTGTGGTGCGGAAATGCGACTTTGGCGGCGAAAGGGTTAAACTGTCAGAAGTGTGTGTGATTAAAGGCTTGATTGTGAGCGTGGCTCTGTATTCAAAGGGACTTAACTCTTCTAGCACCATGTATTTTTTAACGTTCTTGGCTGTCCGTTGCATCTCAACCGACAAGAGAGAAGTGACTATTTTTTGGGAGTATGCATGCGTTGCTTTAATGGAAGGAACAGTCGCATACGCTCTAAAAATAGACAAACGCATGGCAGGGTACTTGGCAGTGAATGTCTTTGCGTTTGGTGAGAGTGTAGAGTGATGTCTAGGGCGAATATATTTGCTCATGGTGCTTTCGCCACCAGCCATTTTTCAGTAAAAAAACCACATTTAGCTTAACTAGGTACAGAAAAAAATGTATCTGCAATATTGGGAATTCCTCTGTGACATATACAACATTAGGCCTATCCTTACCTCCCAAAATTAAGAAAATAGGTTCTTCGGATTACAGGCCCTGATTTGATGCCTTTTAGTGACATGGGTGTAAAACCATTGTGGTGCTAAAATGCGACATTGGCAGTGAAAGGGTTAATGGTAGGTTGGTTTATCCTGAAGCTGGAACTAATTGTAAAGTGAGAGCTGTATGCTAATTAACGATGTTCTTCATCAACGGAAAACCAAGGTACAATGTAGTGTTTTTTGGACGACTATGACCCTCAAGCTAGGAGGCTCTCAGTGCTGCAGCAAAAGGGATGGGTTAGCCATTGGAGACCTTCCCCAAGGCCAGCTGTGCTATCCAGAAGTCATAATCTGGCATGAGTGACTGGCACGCATCAGTTGTGAGTGATCTGCCTGATAGATTGGATCCAATTACTAGCAATTTATGCCACTGAGTAGCTGATACTGATAAGGTCAAATTGCGCTTGACTAACAGCATGGTTTAGGTGAAAAATGAGGGTCAAATTGCGCTTGACTAACAGCATGGTTTAGGTGAAAAATGAGGGTCATATTGCGTTTGACTAACAGCATGGTTTAGGTGAAAAATGGGGGCCAAATTGCAAGCAATTTTTACCATTACGTTTCTGTTTTATACAGGCCAAACTGTGAGTGATTGGAAGTTTTGTATGGACAAAGTCAAACAATATGTGACCCAACACCACGAAAGGGGACATTAAGTGTCAAAATAACATATGAGAAAATGGTACAGTTAGAAACTTCGGACAATTCTCTTTCAACTGATTATAAGAACCATTCTTGTAACTTTTTCCGTTTTAGAGTTATAAGCATTTAGAGTTTGTAGGGTGATTGTCGTCCATTTTGAGAAATCACAGTCTAAAGTTTAGCCTAGCTGAAGAAAATGCATCAACCTACTCATTTTAAAGCACTTTTTGAGCATTTAGAGACCATAGCAAAGATTGTCCTTTATAAATATGAAAGATGATATGTTAGAGAGCACGAAAATACAAAATTGATAAAAAGTGAGATTTTTTACTTTTGCAAGCCTGTTGTGAGAAACTAGCCCAGCGACTTAATGTCTCTTTCGTGGTGCTGGGTCACATATGTGTTGAGTAACATTGTGCAGGGGTAAAGCCGTGAGTCATCAATACTATTATGTCTTGAGTTTGAATGTCAGTGTGTGTCTGTCTGCTGCTCTGTGTGCAGCTCCAAGATAGAGAAGGAGAAGAAGCAGCAGGCGGAGAAGGCGGGCATGGTTCGCACAGAGATCTCTGGTGCCGAGGTCAGTAACGCGGCGGCACACTTAACCCCTTGACTGCCGGAGAACATTTAAGAAAAGAATAGGGTATGACAGGGTAAAAAGCCCATGGGCGGGTAAGAAGCCCATGCCAATTATCTCATGAAATAAAGCAAATTTCAGTGACATTTTGCCCATGAGACGAGTGTTAATGTTTAGCATTCGTCTCACTGGCAAATTTGACTGAAATTTTCTTTATTTCATGAGATAATTGGCATGGGCTTCTTACCCGCTCATGGGCTTTTTACCCCGTCTTCCCCTAGTAAAATGGACAAGAGAACTGTGAGAATGAGTTTGGTAACATGCAGACCTGTTTACTGTTACGATTTTGCCGTAAGTTTTACGAAACAAAAGTAAAATTACGATAATTATGGCGACCAAAAAAACAACAACAACAGAAAAACCCCCCACCACTACAGTTGAGTCGGCAAGTGATGCTTTTGAAACAATGCGGTGAAAAGACATTCCGGTTCCCGGCATACAACGCACGTCAATTTCTTTTCATTCTGTTTCAAGATGGCGTCAAAGCGACCGCGTGGTGAGAGTTCTAGGTCAAATGATCCAAAATCTGATGGAAAGACACCAAAGAAAAGGCCAATACATGGTTTAAAAAATGTTTTTAAAGGTCTCCCAGTGCACTATTGCTTGCATATAATTGTGTAATTACAAATAGTTTTCTTGTTAATCAGGTTTTGTGAAGAAAAAGAATCGGCTGCGCGTTGCAACGTGTTTTTTTTTCAAAATGACTATTTTTTGTTGGACTATGAAAAAGATGCCTACTTCACAAAGCCGAGCTAAAATATGCTTCCAGTAGAAAGTTATGTGCCTGGGGTACACCCTTAACTAACATAAAATATCTTTAGAAGGTGTTCTTTGTTGCATCTTAAAAACTATTTTCATTTTGAGAGAAGTTTGGATCGATGCTTGCCCAAATTGCTACCAAGTCCTTTACAATTAGTAAAGAAGTGGCAAAATGGCCCTTGTTGTTTTCTTTGACTGTGGAGCTACAGCAATGCAGTTGTCATCAAGAATGCTTCTATATGAACTTGTTCTGTGTGTGTGTGTGTGTGTGTGTGTGTGTGTGTGTGTGTGTGTGTGTGTGTGTGTGTGTGTGTGTGTGTGTGTGTGTGTGTGTGTGTGTGTGTGTGTGTGTGTGTGTGTGTGTGTGTGAACTTTTGTGTGTGTGTGTGTGTGTGTGTGTGTGTGTGTGTGTGTGTGTGTGTGTGTGTGTTGTTGTGTGTGTGTGTGTGTGTGTGTGTGTGTGTGTGTGTGTGTGTGTGTGTGTGTGTGTGTGAACTTGTGTCTGTGTGTGTGTGTGTGTGTGTGTGTGTGTGTGTGTGTGTGTGTGAACTTTTGTTGTTTGTGTGTTTGTGTGTGTGTGTGTGTGTGTGTGTGTGTGTGTGTGTGTGTGTGCATGTGTGTGTGTGTGTGTGTGTGTGAACTTGCTTCTGTGTGTGTGTGTGTGTGTGTGTGTGTGAACTTGTGTGTTGTGTGTGTGTGTGTGTGGTGTGTGTGTGTGTGTGTGTGTGTGTGTGTGTAATGGTTTGTGTGTGTGTGTGTGTGTGTGTGTGTGTGTGTGTGTGTGTGTGTTTTTGTGTGTGTGTAAAGGGGAGTGTGTGTGTGTGTGTGTGTGTAAAGGGGAGTAACTTGTTTTTATTCTGTGTGTGTGTGTGCATGTATTACATGTGTGTGTGTGTGTGTAACATGTCTACATGTGTGTGCATGGACGTGTTTCAGATTGCTGATGAAATGGAGAAAGAGAGGAAAATTTTCCAGCTTCATATGTGTGAGGTGAGACCTCCTTTATTATTATTTTTTTTTTTTCATGTTCACTTTTGATAACCTTTTCTTCACTCCACCATTGGCTTCATTGTTTATTTGAATGTATGTCTCCTCTGAACCTTACCGTTTGAGTAATGGCTTTTAAGGGCAGGGACTTTGTTTTAAAGGGGAGTAACTTGTTTTTATTACCAGCTGTTTTTTTTAAAGGGGAGTAACTTGTTTTTATTACCAGCTGTTTGTTTTAAAGGGGAGTAACTTGTTTTTATTACCAACTGTTTGTTTTAAAGGGGAGTAACTTGTTTTTATTACCAGCTGCGAAACAAAGCTGGTAATGATTCAGAGAATTCTGTTTGTTCCTGGCTGATTATTAGTATTAGGTACTAGGTACTTTATAGTCACAGAGGCGTTTCTGTGAAATTCGGGTTGCTCCCACCTGGAGAGCGCGTCACAGCAATTTAAAGTTTTTTTAATTTGCATGCAATTTTTGTGCGAATGATGAGGAAGGAAAGGGGGTGGAGTGGGGGTTGGGGGGTAAATTTTGACCAAATGACAATTTTTTCGATGCCACTGGGTTTAACTTGTGCTAAGTGCATGGGCACACAGGGCCTTGGTTTATCGTCTCATCCGAAAGATTCCATCTAAGGCCTAGTGCAAAATGAGAGGAAAAATCCCCTGTACCCAGGTTCGAACTCGGGTTTACTTGACACGAGGTGAACGCGTTACCTCTGTGCCACTCTTCACCTGTAGACTGTTCCACTCCTGGCCAAACTTGCACAGCAAAATACTCCATAGTTTAGAATTGCAAGCAATCGTTTGATGCACGCTGCACACACATTGGCTGACTATGATAATGATGTGCGATAACGTTTGAACGGAGGGACCTAGGGGGCTCAAGTTCTTGCATGAGCGCAGGTAGTTAGGATATATAGGCCAGGTTGAAAATAAAGGTCAAGGTCACTGGCGCGCAGACAATGTTCTGCGCGGAGCGGAAAATGTGCCGCGCAGCTGGTTGTATAGCGTTTTCACGATCTACTTCCTGCATGGTCTCATGGTTTGAGCAGTTAAATAGTCTGCCTCAACTTTGCTGCAGTCTTACTCTGTGTTAGTGTTTTCTAGTTTGTATTTTTTGTTTATATACTGTTTCTTCTGAGAGCGCGTCACAGCAATTTAAAAAAAATTAATTTAAGTCTTCTCTCAAAACTACTCTTTTGAAATCATAGCCTGCTATATTTCTTTTTAAAGTACTGTGCCCCTTCCATCCGCGTGTGTTTGTGTGCCTGCATGTTGTTTGTGCGTGTGTGTTGTGTGTATGTGTGTGTGTTTGCGTGTAGTGCATTCATGTCTGTGTGTGTGCGTGTTTAGTGTGTGTGTGTGTGTGTGTGTGTGTGTGATATATATTTTTGTCGTTTATCTATTTATGTTGCTTGCTGGTTTATTCATTTATTATTGTAAGTGCTTAGGGCTTTTTTAAGATTAGGCGCTATAAATGCTAATTATTATTATAAAGTTTTTTTCTTTTTAGGAGATTTTGGGGTTAAGTGGGTAAAACAACTGTCTTTAACTCGAAAGGAACGTAGACAAAGGGTTCAAATCCTGATTGATTCAGTGTTGTGTGTTTGGGAAAGGTTTGTGAACCTTCCTCAGTCCATGCACATGAAACAGGGTACCTGCTTGGGTAGGGGGGTAGGTAACGACTTGGTTTGTACTTTAAATTATGTTAAATTATTATTTGTTATGCTTCTTTTAAAATGTTTTTTGAAATGGTGTCTATAATGTGTATGTGAAAAAGGGGTGGGGGGGGGGATGACCAGTTTGAGCATTTTTATTTATTTATTTAATTTTTATACTTCTTCATAATGTTTTGTAAATAATTAATGTTTTTCTTCTTGATTGTTTTCTCTCGTAATATTTGTTAAGCGCACTGAGGATTATTTCTTTTCACCGAAGAGCACTATAGAAGCTTTATTTATTATTATTATTATTATTATAATCTCTTCCCTCCATCAGTGAGCCCTAGACACAGTGAATAGATATGAACTGACTGCCCCTGCTAATGAAACGACTTGGAACCAGGGACCATTGTGACCTTAAAGTTTATTGAATCAAAATGTAAAGGTTTAAGTTAAACCTTTACATTTTGATTCAATAAACAATGGCAGAAAATTTTACATCTGAAATATACACGTCTTCTGTCAGGACCGCACACATCACCATATCGCTTTGCCCTGTGCAGGTAGAAGGCAGAGAGGAACAAATCTAGAAACTTTTTTAAAGAAGGAAGCTACTGGTTTGTTGATATACTCCTCACCAAATTGCCTAGCTCTGCGGATATAAGGCAGAAAGGAGCAAATATAGACAAAAAAAATTCAAAGAAGGAAGCTACTGGTTTGTTCATATACTTCACCAAGCCTTGCTCTGCGCAGATCAAAGACACGGAGGGGCAAATCCAGAAACTTCCTTTAAAAAAAAGGGAGCTCCAGGTTTGTTCATATGCTCCTCACCAAATTGTGCCTAGCTCTGCGCAGATATAAGGCAGAGAGGAGCAAATCTAGACAGAATATTTCAAAGAAGGAAGCTACTGGTTTGTTTATATACCCCTCACCAAATTGCCTAGCTCTGCGCAGATCAAAGACACATAGGAACAAATCCTGAAACTTACTAAAAAACAACAACAAAGCTTACAGTTTGTTCATTTACCCCTCACCTAACACAGAACACTTTAACCTTTCACCGTTAACCCCTGACCTGTGTTGCAGTACCTGATCAAGGTGAACGAGATCAAGACGAAGAAAGGGTCGGACCTTCTGCAGAATTTGGCTGAGTACTACCAGGCCCAGGCCCAGTAAGAAATGATGTCTGTGTGTGTGTGTGTGTGTGTGTGTGTGTGTGTGTGTGTGTGTGTGTGTGTGTGTGTGTGTGTGTGTGTGTGTGTGTGTGTGTGTGTGTGTGTGTGTGTGTGTGTGTGTGTGTGTGTGTGTGTGTGTGTGTGTGTGTGTGTGTGTGTGTGTGTGTGTGTCTGTGTGTGTGTGTGAGTGTGTGTGTGTGTGTGTATGTCTGTGTAAGTGTGTGTGTGTGTGTGTGTGTGTGTGTGTGTGTGTGTGTGTGTGTGTGTGAGAGAGAGAGAGAGTGTGTGTGTGTGTGTGTGTGTGTGTGTGTAAGTGTCTGTCTGTGTGTCTGTCTGTGTGTCTGTGTGTCTGTCTGTGTGTGTCTGTGTGTGTGTGTGTGTGTGAGTGTGTGTGTGTGTGTGTGTGTGTTGTGTGTGTGAGTGTGTGCGTGTGTGTGTGTGCGTGTGCACACTCGCGCCTTCATGTGTGAGTGTGTGTTGCATTCCAGTTTTGTTTTTTGTTATTTTTTTGGGAGGGGAGGGGGGGGGGGGGGGACGGATGGTGGGTCGGGCTGAAGACCCTGAACCATTTCCAAAGACTTTGTGTTGAGTATGATCTAAATTGAGTTTTAAAATGGATTAAAAAAATACTTTTACACTAAGAAAGTAAAAAACCAGACCCCACATCCATTGCGTGTGGTTGTGTTTGCAGTTTCTTTCAGAACAGGATTCAGACATAGGTTCAGACAGGTTTTAGACACAGAAAACGCTGTGACAAGTGTAATCAAAAGTGTTGAATGATTGGCGTAATGTTTTTCCAAGTACACCGCTACTTGGAATTCGTCCGGAATAAGTTGAGACTGTGGGTGATTCTGAGAGACTATGAGTAGCTTAAAAGTGTGTGTGGTTGTGCCTGCTAGTTTCTTCCAGTATGTGCTGAAAACGCTGAACCATTTCCAGTGGGGTCTCTACTATGGATGTTATTTTAAATGATTCTGTGAGAGCACAGGTGTTCTAGCGCCCATTATGTGCGCTGTTGTCTTCCAGTTTCTTCCAGGACGGGCTGAAGGTGCTGAACCACTTCCAGGGGTTTGTGGAGGACCTACTGTAGATTGTGTAGATTGTATATTAATCCTCTTGCATTCAATTCGGCCCAAACCGGCCAGCCGGAAGTTGCCTCCGTGTATTTAAGCTGGCCCAAACCGCCCATAGCTTACCCTCACTCTGAGCCTCCTTTTGATGATATTTCCATCATGCACTAAGTTCTGGCTAGTTATGCACACATGCTTCTCATCTGTAATGATGCAGTGGTAACTCTATGTATGGTGATCTGTGTGCTTCAAAAGACAGATTTTCTCGAAATTGTTAGAAACTATTTGAATACTAGAAGAGGTTCTCTGGTGACAAATAATGCGAATGCAAGAGGGTTGAATGATTCTGCGAGATACACATGTTATTTCTAACACCCATTATGTGTGCTGTTGTCTTGCAGTTTCTTCCAGGACGGGCTGAAGACCCTGAACCACTTCCAGGGGTTCGTGGAGGGCTTCCTCTGACCTAACATTTGTGTCGTGTGTGCAGTTTCTTCCAGGACGGGCTGAAGATCCTGAACCACTTCCAGGGGTTCGTGGAAGGCTTCCTCTGACCTAACATTTGCATTGTGGTGTGTGCAGTTTCTTCCAGGACGGGCTGAAGACCCTGAACCACTTCCAGGGGTTCGTGGAAGGCTTCCTCTGACCTAACATTTGTATCGTGCGTGCAGTTTCTGCTGAAGACCCTGAACCATTTCCATGGACTCGTGGAGGGCTTCCTGTGAACTATAGATGACCTAACATTTGTGTCGTGTGTGCAGTTTCTTCCAGGACGGGCTGAAGACCCTGAACCACTTCCAGGGGTTCGTGGAGGGCTTCCTGTGGACTGTAGATGACCTAACATTTGCATTGTGGTGTGTGCAGTTTCTTCCAGTTTCTTCCAGGGGTTCGTGGAGGGCTTCCTCTGACCTAACATTTGTGTCGTGTGTGCAGTTTCTTCCAGGACGGGTTGAAGACCCTGAACCACTTCCAGGGGTTCGTGGAGGGCTTCCTCTGACCTAACATTTGTGTCGTGTGTGCAGTTTCTTCCAGGACGGGCTGAAGACCCTGAACCACTTCCAGGGGTTCGTGGAGGGCTTCCTGGACTGACCTAACATTTGACGTGTGTGCAGTTTCTTCCAGGACGGGTTGAAGACCCTGAAACCAGGGGTTCGTGGAAGGCTTCCTCTGACCTAACATTTGTGTGGTGTGTGCAGTTTCTTCCAGGACGGGCTGAAGACCCTGAACCACTTCCAGGGGTTCGTGGAGGGCTTCCTCTGACCTAACATTTGTGTCGTGTGTGCTCTGACCTGAACCACTTCCAGGGGTTCGTGGAGGGCTTCCTTGTGATGACCTAACATTTGTGTCGTGTGTGCAGTTTCTTCCAGGACGGGCTGAAGACCCTGAACCACTTCCAGGGGTTCGTGGAGGGCCTGCTGTCGCAGCTGGTGAAGATCAAGCAGCGGCAGGAGCAGGAGAGGAAGCAGCTCCTGGAGCTCAGGGACGCCCTCAAGGGCTCCATGACATCCTACAAAGAGGTCAGTGTTTCTGGGGCTGTGTACTTAACTCTTCTATCGCCATATATTGTTTTGGACGCTCTTGGTCGTCCGTTGCATCTCAATCGACAAGTTGTCCCCCCAAAGACGGAGTGTGGCTGCCCACGTGGCGGGGTAATCAGAAGCGGTCACACGCGTAACGTTCTCATCCGTAGCTGATGCACTTGTACCACAGTGGTCAAGTGCTTCCGCTGTCGGTATGATCCCTGGAGTCTTTTAGCCAGGGTAAGCCAACAAACAAACAAACAACCGACAAGAGGGCCGTCACTAGAGTGCTTTAACGGCAGAAACTGACAAAAGCTCTACAAACAGACAAACACATGGCATGATGCTCGGCAGTGAATGTCTTTGCATTTGGTGGGAGTGTAGAGCGATGTCTTGGGTGAATGTATTCACCCATTGTGCTAGAAGAGTTAAGATAGGTTGCTATGCTTTTTTGAGCTTCTGTCATGATTTGTTCATGTTTGTGAGGTTTTATATAAGTCCTCCTGTTGCCCTATCTGTTGCCCTATCTGCTGTTTGTTTATTTTATTTTTTTTTGAAAAAAATAAAGAAGCTCTGTAAACCAGAGGCCAGTAGAGTGCCAGGGAAAATTATTTTAACCCCTTGACTGCCACCAACGTATCATGTACTGACCTGATGACATCACTGATGATGTCATCAGATGAAGAGGAATAACCCTGATATGCTGGCTTTTGCTCTAACACAGTCAGGAGAGTAATATCTCTGGACCATTTTGACAGATTGGCTCTCTCATTTGTCTTTTTCATGGCATGATTTGCCAATGATTTTTTCTTGAATTTTCTCTGGCAGTCAAGGGGTTAAGGCTTCAAGTCTTTGCAGGGTCTTGTGCTTGGTGAGAAGTTGTGGGAGAAAGAAAGGGGGAAAATGGGGTGTAGTTTAGGATATGTGTGTGTGTGTGAGAGAGAGAGAGAGAGAGAGAGAGAGAGAGAGAGAGAGAGAGGGTGGTAAAATGTGATAATGGGGATGAAAAGAGAGTGATGGGGATTGGGGGAGGGGGAGGGGGGGAAACAAAAGAGAGAAGAAAACTTGAAAAGAGAGAAAGAGACATTTTTTTTGGCCCCCTACACTAAGCAACAAGGATCACTATTCTCAACGCATCAAGGGTGAAGGGAAGTGCAGGGCGTGCTGGTTTGTGTCCAAACCAAAAACAAGTCAACATTTGTCCTAAACAGTAATAAGATAGCAAAGCAAAATGTACCATCTTCTTTATACCTTTCACCCCGTTTTTCCACTTCAGCTCTTGACATGTAAACTGAATATGATGTTGTGACTTAGTCCATGGAACCCAACAACGTGGAATGCAGTGAAAGTTCTTTTCTTCTGAGCAGGAGTTTTGGGTGTTGTCTTCATCAGTTACAATTATAATATGTCGGGGATCTTGCGTAAAGAAAGGCCAGTGTGCGTTCTTGTTTAAGATCTTGGATACCTAGCCTAGAGTATAGAAGGCTCAGGGGTGATATGATTGAAGTTTATAAAATATGTCACCATTTATACGATTATTCCACTACTAACAGCCTTTAAGCTGTACAAAAAAGATACTAACACCAGACTAGCACAAAACGTTTTTTCTAACAGAGTAATGAATGCATGGAATAACCTTCCCGATGAAGCAGTTAATGCAGTCATTAAATTCATTCAAAAATATCATAGACAAGTTTTTCCAAAACAAAATGTATTCAGTTAATATACAGATTTAAATGAATAAAACACAGATGCCTTAGTAGTCATCAGTGAATGAAGCCAAACCAAATAAAAATCAAAAACATATTTAGAGGGCAAAAGGCTCAACAAAATAGCCTATAGTGCCATTTATGCTATGCTATTATGCTATGCTAATACATTATGATAAATGACAATGCATATTTTACGTAATCTTCTGTTCTCTTTCCCAGCATGCTTACCACAGGCTCTCTGGAGGAGGATGGGTACTGAGATGTCTTTTTTTAAAAATTTGTGTTTGTTTGACATCCATTTTTCTTCCCTATCCCTTTACTATTATTAAAAGTTTTGTTTGTTTATACTATAGCTATTCTCCTTGATTTGGTGTGTGACTTTTTTTTTGTTTTTTTTGTTTTTGTGTGTGAGTGAAATCTTTGTTGCATCTTTGTTGAATATTATTTCGTTTATTAAATATTATTTTGTGTGAGTGAAATCTTTGTTGCATCTTTGTTGAATATTATTTCGTTGATAAAATATTATTTTGTTTTTATGATTTTGCTATATAGTTTTGATTTTGGCTGATTCCCGTTTTCAGAGGTTTTGTGGAGGACCGTTATAAATCTTGTGTTGCTGCTGAATGAGCTATTTAATGTACTGTATTGTATTGCATTGTGTTGTATTGTATTGTATTGTATTGTATTCATGGATGTGATACTTTTGTATAAGCGCATAAATGCGCTTTTTCTATTCAACTTAGAATTTTTTTTAGAAAGTACAGAGAGAGGGACAATCGTACATGTTGTCGAGTTCGGTAGACTTTCTTCTCTCGCACACGGTGAAAATGAAGCAAGTTTGTATCACGAGCACATTCCCTTGACTGAATTTCCTAAGCTTCTTTGTGGTTGGCCAGTTACGTCCAACAGCAAAAAAAAGTGCCAAGCATAAGTCAAACGAAGGCTGGAAAAATGACAAAGAGAAGTAACTCGAAAAACATGGTTTGGATTGATAAAACATGGATTCAGACAAGTTTTGGACTCAGAAATCGATGTTCCGAGAATACTATGAATTAGGCCGTGACTGGTGTTGTCCTGTTCCGAGTATACTCTGAATTAGGCCGTGACTGGTGTTGTCCTGTTCTGAGTATACTCTGAATTAGGCCGTGACTGGTGTTGTCCTGTTCCGAGTATACTCTGAATTAGACCGTGACTGGTGTTGTCCTGTTCCGAGTATACTCTGAATTAGGCCGTGACTGGTGTTGTCCTGTTCCGAGTATACTCTGAATTAGGCCGTGACTGGTGTTGTCCTGTTCCGAGTATACTCTGAATTAGACCGTGACTGGTGTTGTCCTGTTCCGAGTATACTCTGAATTAGGCCGTGACTGGTGTTGTCCTGTTCCGAGTATACTCTGAATTAGGCCGTGACTGGTGTTGTCCTGTTCCGAGTATACTCTGAATTAGACCGTGACTGGTGTTGAATTAGACCGTGACCTGTTCCGAGTATACTCTGAATTAGACCGTGACTGGTGTTGTCCTGTTCCGAGTATACTCTGAATTAGGCCGTGACTGGTGTTGTCCTGTTCCGAGTATACTCTGAATCCGTCCGGAATGAGTTAAGAAGCAGTGAAACAAACAAAACAAGTCAGGAAACACATAAACATGGCTTGAAATGGCAAATGAACAAAACGGACCGATGTTAGTAGCAAGTGCCAGTAGTAGTTCAATAATAAATTGATAAAATGTGTTCATTTTGTGTGTGTGTGTGTGTTTGAAAAATGAAGATATTTAAGTTGATTTGAAGAAGCATGGAGTACGAAACGCCATCATTTTGTGCAGTCAATGTTCCAAAAAATGTCTGACTGGTGTAATTTGGTAGGTCACAACTTACAGGGCAGCTACAAAGTAACGGCTTTATTGAATAATGCTTAGGGCGAATGTCTGCACAGAAAAAGTCGGGGCAAAATTCTGCTCCTAAGTACAAATTCAAACTCTTTTTTTTCTCTTAAAAAAAAAAGCTGATACGGCTTGCATTTATGCCTGGTGTCACATGTAACACTAGTTTATTTTTAGTTTAAAAAGAAGAATATTGTAAAAAATAAATAAATATATATATAGGATGTGATTGAAAATGAGTTATAAACGAGTATGCTGTTTTGCCGTTTGTAAAATGTTACCTTGAAAAGATGTAGGTACATTCGAACACCATTTTTGTTTTGCTGATCATGTTTTTAAGTTTGGATGCCAATCCTTCTCTACCAGGAAGTATGTAATAAACCTTATTTGTCTGTGATCTCAGATCAAGTTAAAAGTGGTTTAAAATAACAGAATCATGCAAGTGACAACTGTACTTTCTGTTTTCGTGGTTGTTGATATTGTGGTATCATTTAGGGTGTTGTCTTTGTTTTTGTGTAAGTTTTCCCCTCTTGTTCACTTATGCTTTGTGTGCCGTATTTTTCGGATCATTAGGCGCTGCTGTGTATAAGGCGAATAGGGCATTTAAAAAAAAAAATCTGAAAAAATTCAAGTGAAAGGCGCCCTCGTTTATAAGGCACCTCACAAATGCTTACCGACCGCCATTACTGCTGTCATAAACGAGAGTTGGCTCCCTTCTCAAATAATCGAAACTTCCGTTTTTGCGACTTCCGGTTGTTGTGTTTGGACTTTTCTTCTCGAAAACTTGTAGAATTTTAAGCTCTACAACGATGCTTTTTACATCCAATGAAGGGTTATGGCATCTGTTGAACGGTATCTCGGACGATAATAGGGATTTTGAAGCATTTTAGCGTGAGTATTGGTCGTATCGGCGACTCATTACCACTTTCAATGTTGTGACTCACAGTAGACTGTACTGAGTACGGCAATCATTTCACTAATAGGGCGCCCTTGTTTATTAGGCGCATAGGTCGAAATTGGAGAAAAATATATTGCCTTATAGTCCGAAAATGACGGTACTTTTCACTACAGTGTGTACTCTTGTTTGAAAGACTGTCTTGTGCCAGATGTATTTGACCTTTTAAGGCAGAAATCCATTCACTTTCTGTTGCATTTGTTTGATTTTATGCTCGACTTTTCACATCAGCATCTTTTTTTTTAATATATATTAGTCATTGTCATTGCTATCAGTGTTGTTATTGCAGAATGTCATATTGAATCTATGGAAAGAATTATGCATTGTGAATGAAGTCACTGGAGTGGAAACATGCAGCATGGACATGGATGGAAGAGGGCCAATATTCAACAGTGGATTGATGACGGCTAAAAGAAGAGGAGGAGGAGGATAAGGAAGAAGAAATGAAGAGTAGAAGTAGTAAAATAAAATGTAAATGTCCGGTCATCAAGTTGATTATGATCAGGCAGTTAAGATAATAGGGCATTTGCCACGAGGGCTCATACTCTATGCTAGACTACTAAATTGCCCGCGCTCGTTCTGCCCGAGTTGCGCAGACCCCTCTAGTTCAACTCTCTAATTTCAACTCAGTGAAGTTGAAGGTCACCGGCATGTGGCAAATGCCCTATTAATAATAATAGCACACTTTGGTAAATTGACTCATCCATGCATTTATCAACTTTCATTCTTTTCTTTTCTTTTTTCATTTAAAAAACATTAAAGCTATGCATCTATTCAAACATTGATTGAGACATTGATGCTGTTTTTTGTGCGTGCATTTATTTGTTTATCCCATTTTGTTAGTTGCTTAGATATTTTCAAAAGAAAGATTAAGCCCCTTTTTTGTTTTTGAGCGTAAAGTTTTGCCTTGATTAGATTTTTGGTTGAGCTAGTTCCGATTTATGTTGAGCGATGCATTCTGACGCAAAGCTTATTTAGGTAGTTTTTACCTTTTCAATGAAAGAGTTGACTACCCTGAGTGGTGATATCCTTGGTTTGCATTGCTGCATGAGCCAGTGAGTGAGTCACCGAGTGCTGGGTCTGTTTTTGAGTTGTGGTTTGATTTGACAAGGATTAGTTCCCAGCATGGTTTTTTTATTTTTATTTTTTGACATTTAAAAAAAAAAGTCCGTTATTGAACAATAATTCTTAAAAACCACAGCATGGCATTCGAGCAAGTTGACAAATAAGACTTTCTTTCTGACTTACGGCAGGCAATCACTCTATTCTGTCCTTTAGCAGACAGGAACATGGAAAGGAAAAGAAAAAAGGTCCTGAAATAGCCAGGTGGCAGTCAAAGCTATTTGCCTTAGCATGATTAGAACTGTCAGTGTTATTTAGCAAATGTATTGTGTCAGGTGAACTAAGGCCGTGTCAAATCAGAATGCCATTTCAGTATGGACACTGATTAAGCTTCTTCTTTGTTGATCGCTAAGACAGTTTCCTGTCATACAAGTGCAGATGCATCATGTTGCTGTTATGCGCCTAACTAAGAAATATATAGGCCCAGCATGTCCGACTTCGGCTGGAGAAAATCTTTGTTATTAGTTTCTACCAAAAAAAAGGCAGGAGAATGGACCAGTAAGGCAGAAAGATAGTAGATTACAGTAAGCAAAAGGGAAAAGGCAGAGTCAAGGTGAGATTAGAGGAAGTTATAAGCACAGAACTTCCAGAAGGTGGGGGACTATTTGTACAAAAGACACAGTAAGATTGTGTATGTTCGACAGTGGAAATTATGTTAATGTGTAACATTGATCTGTGTGTATTTGGTGTGTGTGTGTGTGTGTGTGTGTGTGTGTGTGTGTGTGTGTGTGTGTGTGTGTGTGTGTGTGTGCGTGCGTGCGTGCGTGTGTGTGTGTGTGCTAAATAGTTGATTTAATGTATTCATTTTAATCTGCTGCACATGTAAAATAAATTTTTCTCTTCTGTACTTGTTTTTTAATGGACATTAAAGTTCTTCAATTTATTTATTTATTATCTTGATGGGATATGAATATTAATACTGTAGCTTTTAAGAGCCTTGTTTCCATTTTTTGTCACGTGAAATAAAGTTTAAAAACAATGATTAGGTAGAAGATTAAAATGTCACAAGATAATTGTCTCTCTTTCTTACCTGTGAAGATCGTGTACTTAAGAGTACATATTTTAATATGAAATGTATCATTCAATAATTGCCAAACTGAGACAACAGTTCTGAAGGGCTTTCTGGGTTTTTTCTTTGGTCACTTTTAAAAAAAATAAATCTGTTTGCGATCAGTAAGTTTTCACAACCAAACAGCACATGATCTCAGTTTTTGTTGTGCCTGTACACATTACATTTACCTAGGTTCACATTTATGTATCCTCGGACCTTACAGATAATATGGTAGCACTTTAGTAATACAGGTGGGGTTGGTGGTACACATGGGTGTGTGCACCTTATAATAATAATAATAATGAGGAAAATGTATATAGCGCCCATCCTACTATGTAGGCTACAGGGCGCTTTACACAAAATTGAAATGGAATAAAAACATGAAACAAAAATCCAATAACATCAGCAGACAAAAACAATACACATATCAATCAGCAACAACAACAACTGCTACTACTACTACTACTACTACTACTACTACTACTACTACTACTACTACTACTACTACTACTACTGCACGTATGCGTTTTCACATAATTCACAAGCATGAAATAACAGCATAATATTCACAAAAACAACACGCACACGCAACACACACACACACACACACACACACACACACACACACACGCATGCACGCGCACACACATGTGAACGCCTAAGGCCGTGTACACACATATGTGGAGATTTCGTGCGGAAACACCTGCACAATCCTCAAATAAGTAAAAGAAAGAAATGAAAAGATTTGCGCACGTGTCCGAATTTCCCCTAATCCGTAAATGTTTACCCTTCTTTCTTTCACTTATTTGCCGATTGCGCATGGGATTTCTCGCACAGAATCACCACATATGTGTGTACACGGCATTAACCCCTTCACTGCCAGAGGAGAACTGATAAATTATCGATTTTCTTATTATTAGAAAAAGTTTAAAACAACTCTGTTAGACTCAATCTGAGAGAATGGTCTAGAGATATATCTTTCCTGGCTTATCTAAACCAAAAACCATCATCCCAGGACTATGACATCAAAAGTTATGACATCATCCATGACATAATTCAGTAGAAGACTATCTTGTAGCCAGGCAGGGAAGGAGCTAAAGTGCATACAAATATGTTAGTACTGTTTGCACTTCCGCAGAGATGACTTACAGTTCCCTTTGGCTTATGATAGATTAAGAACCTTTTGGCATATCCCTCAATATTGTCTTTTGTTTTGCGTGGTGACAGCCCACACACAGCAGCAGCAGCCCTGCAGGCTACAGCCTGCACCAGCTCCAGGGGAACAAGGCGCACGGCAACGAGAAGCGGGGGTTCCTGCTGAAGAAGAGCGAGAGCCGCATGAGGAGAATTTGGCAGAGGCGGCGCTGCATCATCCGCGAAGGATCCATGTACATCTACCACCAGGATGTGAGTGGACGGAGAGAGAGAGAGGGAGAGGGAGAGGGAGAGAGAGAGAGGGAGAGAGAGACAAGGAGAGAGTGAGAGAGGGAGAGAGACAGAGAGAGAGAGATGAGAGAGAGAGAGAGAGAGGGAGAGAGACAGAGAGAGAGACAGAGAGACACAGAGAGAGAGAGAGAGGGAGAGAGAGAGACAGAAAGAGAGAGAGAGAGACAGACAGACAGACATATCTCTCAATATTGTCTTTTGTTTTGTGTGGTGACAGCCCACACACAACAAAGACAGACAGACAGACAGACAGACAGACAGACAGACAGACAGACAGACAGACAGACAGGGGGCAGGGGGTGTCTTTCGTACAAATACTTCCCCCACCTTCTGGAAGTTCTGTGCTTGTAACTTCCTCTAATCTGTCACTCTCTTTGATTCTGCCTTGTCCCTTTGCTTACTGTCATCTGCTATCTTTCTGCTTAATTGACTGGTCAATTCTCCATGCCTTTGTTGTTTGTGGCACAAGCCACAAACCTATAACTCACTTTGTCGGTCTGTTGGTCGGTCGGCACATATTGTAAAAGAGAAAAAAATACTTGGGCATAAAGTAACATTTCAGTTGTCATATCTACAGTCCTTAGGTATGGAAAGAATTGTATACTGAACAGAGCACATGAATCTTCATTTTAAAGCATACAAAATAATAAACATACGTAATACAGACACTGCAACAGACACG
The DNA here is from genome assembly GCA_017654935.2 of Phymorhynchus buccinoides. Classification (NCBI taxonomy): domain Eukaryota; kingdom Metazoa; phylum Mollusca; class Gastropoda; order Neogastropoda; family Raphitomidae; genus Phymorhynchus; species Phymorhynchus buccinoides. The sequence continues at coordinate 16,142,316 of CM065706.1, forward strand.
ACGAGTATGCGGTGCTTCTTTCAATGAGTATAAGTAGGATAAATAGTTTTAAATGTTTTCCAGAAGATATAAAAAGTTACGAAATGGTGCAGAGATGACATTCTGGTTTACAGATTAAAATTATTGAAAAGCCAGGGGAGGCGACTCAGTGTATGTAATGATTGGAGTGGTAAAAATAGACTGCTGCCACAAACGATTGCGATTCCGCGCTTGTTCTAGAAAATATTTGTAAGAATTTCTATGATAGCATGATGCATCTGCGTTGAAGTAACAGGACACTGCGATCACGAAGAAGAAGAAGAGGCAGCGGATGAAAAAACCAGTGCATTTCAATGTTTTATTGTATTCATTTTATTTGTTGGTTATTTTAATGTTGCAGGAAAGCAAAGATCCGGTGAAGCTGAACTTGCTGACGTGTCAAGTGAAGGTGAGAAAAGAACGGGTCTGTCACAGATATTGCGTTTGCCGTCAGTGTCAGGGTTATATGTCAGAAGGTACTGTCATTCATCTCGCGTGCAAGCCAGGAGGTACCGGTATCACAAAAGGAATACCATATTTTTCGGATCATTAGGCGCTGCTGTGCATAAGGCGAAGAGGGCAATTTTCAAGACAAATCTGAAAAAATTAAAGCAAAAGGCGCCTTCGTTTATAAGAACCTCGAAAAAGTAAATCAAACTTTGAAGCCTGTATGCGTCCTGTAAACGCTTACTGACCGCCGTAAACAAGAGTTGCCTCCCCTTTCAAATAATCGAACTTCCGTTTGAGCTGCTTCCTGTTGTTGAGTTTGGACAATTCTTCGCAAAAATTGATAGAATTATGGCATTTTAAGCTCTGCAACAATGCTTTTTGCATCCAATGAAGGGTTATGGCATCTGTTGGACGGTATCTCGGACGATGATAGGGATTTTGAAGCATTTTATCATGAGTATTCGTCGTATCGGTGACTCGTGACCACTTTCGATGTCTGACTCGCAGTAGACTGAACTGAACACGGCAATTCTTGCCTCTCTTCTCGTGATTTTGTTCACTAATAGGGCGCCCTCATTTATTAGGCGCATAGGTCGAAAGTGGAGAACAAAATATTGCCTTATAACCCGAAAATTACGGTAAATGAGGCTGATACTACTCTCTGACTTTTACCTCAGAACAGTGACAGTACCACCGGACGTTCAACCCGCCATGTGGTCCCCCTCTGAAGTGTGAAATCGGAATAGTTTAACCCCTTCACTGCCAGAGGAAAGATGAGAAATTGTTGATTTTCTTATTATAAAACTTAACCTCTTCACTGCCCCGTCACGGATATTTCCGTCAACTTCCGGTAACCTGTAAACTGCCCCGTCACGGAAATATCCATCAGAGGGTTATTCTAAGAGTTTCCCTTTTTCTAATCATATGCTTTTAGCAGTATGTTCGAATGCATGTGAAAATGTTCTCAAATGATGATATGTTCAATTCCTTTTCAGAAAAGTATAGGTTATATGCACTTTTATTCATCAGTTTTTGCGATAGACTGCAATCTAAAACGGCTTGGCAAATGGTTGCCTCAGAACAGGAATCGGGCTTGGCAGTGAAGGGGTTAAAAGAGACCTGCTAGACACAATCTGAGAAACTGGTTTAGAGATATATCCAAGGGTACATGTGGGTCTGCCTGAAGCTTGAATTCAGGCAATTTAATGCTGGTTCAGGCCTGAAGATAGGGCTCTTCTCATGCTATTTGTGCTCTTAAATTGACCATTCAAGGGTTATGATGTCCAGGCAAAAGTCCAGGCAAAAGCTTTGGTCACTGCATGCACCCGTGTATATCTTTCCTGACTTGTCTAAACCCAAAGCCATCTATCCAGGGCTATGACAACAAAAGTTATGACATCATCAGTGACATCACCCCCCCCCCAAAGCAGACACGGGGCAGGCAATGAAGGGGTTAATAATTACTGTAATTTAGACACGGCAAAACATGTTATTTTCTCTTGAAATTCTCCTCTCTTCAACAGTTGCTGCTACAAAACAATTTGATCTATAATGCTTTAATGCTTTGTACAATTTTTTTTTGGGGGGGAGGGAGGGGGGGATTCTGATCAAGGTTTGATGCATGGAAGTCAAAATAACAGTACTGTGAGCTGCTTGTTGTTTTTATTGTTTGATACTTTTTTCCTTCTAGATAGATATCAAATGATGGATACAAGCTTTCTAGCAAGTTGAAGTATAAAGTGTGTGTGTGTGTGCAGCTTGTTCCAGATGACCCGGGGAAGAAGTGCTTTGACCTAGTGTCTTCCTCCAGTAAGTAACATATAGCCGGGCTTACAAGATAATCATCCATTTTTTATGCAGTTTGCAAATGACTATGCAAATGACTCGCCAACTAGGAGGCATGTGCACTGGCTTTTAATGCCGCAGCCCAGGACATGGGATGGCCTCTGGGGGCCCTGCCCAATATCACCTGTCCTAAAGTCCTCTTGGCAGAGAGAGAGGATGTGCTCTGGGCGAGGCATCTCCACTGTAAACAAAATCCAGCCCAGCCCTTTGGTAGAGCAGCTGCCTCTTCTTCTTATTTGGATTTCTTTGTCGGACAAGGCAGACTAGTAACATGTACTTGGCGTATGTAGATGATCTCGTCTGATGTTGCTGCTGTTATACCATGATGTTAAATTGTGTTCTTTGTTCACAGACACATTGTAGCTAACGCATTGTCGTTTAATGCATTGTCACTAACGCATTGTCATTAACGCATCGTCACGAAGGCATTGTCACAAATGTATTGTTATTAGCGCAGTGCCACTAACACATTGTCACAAATGTATTGTCATTAATGCATTGTCACAAATGTATTGTCATTTACCGCATTGTCACTAACGCATTGTCACAAATCTATTGTTATTAACGCATTGTCACTGTCGCATTGTCACTGACACATTGTCACTAACGCATTGTCATAAATGTATTGTCATTGATGCATTGTCACTGTCGCATTGTCACTGACACATTGTCACTAACGCATTGTCACAAATGTATTGTCATTGATGCATTGTCCCGAAGGCATTATCATTTACACATTGTTTCAATCTGTGTTTCAGACAACCGCACATATCACTTCCAAGCTGAGGATGCCAGAGATATGGAAGAGTAAGACAATGTTTTCTCTGTGTGTGTGTGTGTGTGTCTATGTCTGTCTGTCTGTGTGTTTGTGTGTGTGTGTGTGTGTGTGTGTTGTGTGTGTGTCTCTGTCTGTCTGTCTGTCTGTCTGTGTGTGTGTGTGTTGTGTGTGTGTCTCTGTCTGCCTGTCTGTCTGTGTGTGTGTGTGTGTGTGTGTGTGGTGTGTGTGTGTGTCTCTGTCTGTCTCTGTCTGTCTGTCTGTCTGTCTGTGTGTGTGTGTCAGCGACCGACCCTCTCAGCTTTCAAATCTAACCTCAAAACCCACCTGTTCCCTCGTGATTGAGGCTCCACTCTCTTTCTCTTCTCTCTCTCTCTTGCCTTTAGGTCTGTTTCTGCTGTATACCATTTATGTCAAACGTGTGTGCTCGCTTTGTATTGCATTTTTGTTTGAATGCGTTATGAATGCTAACGTGTGTGTGCGCTTTGATTTGATTGATATCAAGATTCAGCGCCGTATAAATACCGTATGTTGTTGCCTTTTTGTCCTCCCAGTTCTGTAAGAACAGGAGTAGGCCTACTATGGAATGGGATTGTGTGCGCGCACACGCTCATGCACGCACATATATACTGATGCATGCAGTCATGTGTGTGTGCGTGCGTACATACACATGTGTGCGTGTGTATACTGTATGTGATATAAATGGTTCTTCATGAACGGTGAAGCAGCAAGCAACGTAGAATGAGTGGCATGTACAGACCTGTTTACCATTCCGGTTTAGCCGGAATTATTCCGGAAATTTGCTAAAATTCCGGGTAAAATGATAAATTCCGGGTGAACGCTGAAAATTCCGGGATTTCGAAAAACCGTCTATTATTTGTTTCCGTTCGTAGGAAAAAACGCAAGGGTTGACCGAAACGTGTACCTAACATGCTACATCATCAGAAAAGGGGTTGTGCTTGACATCACATGCATTAAATGCTGCATTTTCATTGGTTAAAGGGGTGAAATAATGTTTTTGTTTTGGTCGATCTATTTCGGGACTGAGCAAATGGCGGCCAGACTTTTACTGTCGATTCGAAGAGCTTTCCAGGCAGTTTTTTAATGGTAGAGATTGTAATTAGGGCTTGAAATGAGTCAATTTAGATTATATTATCACTGGAAAATACGATGATGTGAGAATTTTGAAGTTTTCAACGGAAAATGAAGTCAAAATTGATCGCAATGGCGCCGAGTTGCAACTTGGCATCCGCCGATCCGCGGCCGAGTGATTTTTCTCTGTCCCATCGTGGACATTTCCAGGTATTTTGCTTTTTCCAGCTTGTTTTATACTAAAATTGACTAAGAATTAGTGACTGAATTTACTAATAAAACTTTTCTGGCAAAATTGAGCCAAGAAATCATCACAATATTGAAAATCGACGAATGTTCGCGGAAAGGAGAAGAACAAGAAACCGCTTTATCGCGAGTCGTGTACAGATCATGTGAATTCCGGTTTTTGTTTTCAAATTCCGTTTTTTTTGGTGGCAAATTCCGGGTTTTTCATTATAAGGGTAAACAGGTCTGCATGTAAGCGTTGCCATGTACCGCCCAGAGATGAGACAAAAAACAACAAATTCAGCTCAAATATAATGATGCCTGTGGTGCACGCTCCCTGAATGCATGTCTTCTTCTGCGTTCCCGGGTCATAAGGCCACAATGGGTACGTATGTGTTCGTTTTCCAGTTTTCACTGGTGTCCTCGCTGCATTCAGCCGACACATTCCGATTTTGGAGGAGCTCAGAGGAGAAAACTATATGGAAGATTTTTTTGAAAAAAAAGGCGGGAGATGACACAAAGCAAGGAAAAAGGCAGAGTCAAATAGAGAGACAGATTAGAGGAAGTCACAAGCACATAACTTCCAGAAGGTGAGGAACTATTTATAGAAGACACCCCCCCGGTATCCCCATGGGGGGAATGCATGTGGCACAGTGGTAACGTGTTCGCTTCGTGTCAAGTAAACCCGAGTTCGAACCTGGGTACAGGGGATTTTTCCTCTCACTTTGCACTAGGCCTTACAGTCTAATGTGGAGTCTTTCGGATGAGACGATAAACCGAGATCCTGTGTGCCCATGCAGTTAGCACACGTTAAACCCAGTGGCAACGAAAAAGTTATCATTTGGTCAAAATTTACCCCACCCCCCTTTTCTTCCTCATCAGTCACACAAAAATCGCTTGCCAAAAAAATATTAAAAAAATTTGGGTGGCGCACCTCTGGCTGCGACGCGCTCTCCAGGTGGGAGCAACCCAAATTTCACAGAGACGCCCCTAATACTTAATGTCACTGTGTGCTTTGAGCGTGTTATGTGACATGCATGAGCATGGCTTGTTGCATTGTGCCAGGTGGATATCGGTGCTGAACAACGCCAAGGAAGAGGTGCTGCTCAAAGCGTTCCACGACACCTCAGACTCCCACTCCCTGAACCAGAGCGTGAGGGAGCTGACCTCCTCCATCGTCGACCGCATCCGCCGTCTCCCGGGCAACAAGAACTGCTGCGACTGCGGGGCTACCGGTGTGTAGTGTGTAATGTGTAGTGTGTAATGTGTAGTGTGTAATGTGTAGTGTGTAGTGCATTGTGTGGATGTAGTTCAGTGTGTGTGTGTGTTCGTTCGTTCTTTAATATATTGTCTATCCACCTTACAGTGATCTTAGACAATAAAGTGTGTGTGTGTGTGTATGTGTGTGTATTCTTCAATTTAATGTGTATTTACGTAAATGATTTTAGACCCTCAAATAAATAATAAAGAGAAAGAAAGAGAGAGGGAGAGGTTAGCATAATGAAAGGTTATAGCCTATAACAGCTAACATAACAAGCATATAAAACAATCATATTAACAATAAAGATAATAGCAAAAATAACATTTAAACTTAGTTGAAACAAACCCATTAACCCTTTCATCGCCAATGTCGCATTTATGCACTACAATTGTTTGACACCCATGTCACTAAAGGGCATCAAACCAGGGCCTGTTATCCAAAGACCCTATTTTCTTAAATTTGGGAGGTAAGGATAGGCCTAATGTTATACATGTCGCAGAGGAATTCGCAGTATTTCAGTAAATTTTTTCTCTCTACACAGTTAATTAAGTTTAATGGTATTTTGGGGCTGAAGAATGGCTGGCGGTGAAAGGGTTAAAAATAAGAAAAAAATAGCACTTTGAACAAGTCCTTTAACAATGTCACAAATTAATAGTGTTTTTGAAGTGAAAAAAAACCTGGTAGATAAGTTTTCATTGAACTGGAAAAGAAAGGTTGAGGCTGAATTTCGAACCCGACACTCTCACGCATTGCCTTGACAGGCGAACGTGTTAACCACCGTGCAACGTTTCCTTCCCTCCTTTCCAGACCCTGAGTGGCTGTCGACCAACCTGGGTGTGATGATCTGCCTGGAGTGCTGCGGCATCCACAGGGAGCTGGGGGTGCACATTTCACGGACACAGAGCGTGGTCATCGACGCCCTCGGCACCTCGCAACTCTTGGTACGCACAGTAGGGATGTACTATATTGTACCATTGATAGTACCATATTGTACCATTGATAGTACTATATTGTACCATTGATAGTACCATATTGTTATGATCGATCTAGACCCCAAAGAGCTTTTTAGTAGATAATCAGACGACTATTGTGACTGATGCTGCCTCGGCCTATTCTCAGTGCAGGCCTGAGCCTGCCGCCGAGTGTCTCATAGAAATTGGGTGCTTGTAAACAAACGCATCTAGCTAAGCTGAATGATGTCCTATCACGACCAAATTGTGCGTACTTACTGATAAAAGGCTGCTAAGTTCATCTGTGTACTTTTTAAGTTGATAGGTATAACGCTTTTTACATGCCAAGTTTAAAAAGGGAAATCATTGTTTACATGCATTGCATTCGACAACACCCCCTGCCCACCCTCACGACGAACACTCTTAGTCTCTTGACTCGTAGCTCTAGGCCACTGACACACTAGCTTCACTTTCACGCTCATCCTCGCTGTTTTCGTCACTTTCTGAGTCAGAAAACGAGTATTCTGGATCTTTATCATCAGGTTCATCCAGATCGAGAAGATGGACAATCTCCTCTCTTGCTAAACCACGATGGCTTGGCATTTTTCGTTTGTAATTGGCGTCAAGTCGGCGATCTAAGACAAAGAAATTGCAAAAACGGAAGTATTCTATAAAGGGAAACTACTCGCAGAACGAAGGCAAACTGTGGTCAACCGTTTTACACGAGTTTTGTACCTTATACCGTTGGGCGACTGTGAACGTGGCCAGGCTGTGGGGGATGTTCTACTGCCTCGAACACGATTGCTGCCCGTCATCAATGTGTTAAGGGACTTTAGAGAATGTTTAAGGGTCACCTTAACAACGGGCTTGTTCTTATGTTGATGTTGTCGGAGAGACTTGAAGTATGTCGGCTGGCTTACTTGTGAAAAGTTGTCAGTGGATTAAATCTTCAATATACCATCACAATGTCTTAACCTCTTCACTGCCCCGTCACGGATATTTCCGTCAACTTCCGGTAACCTATAAACTGCCCCATCACGGAAATATCCGTCATAGGGTTATTCTACGAGTTTCCTTTTTCTATCCATATGCTTTTCGCAGTATGTTCGAATGCATGTGAGAGTGTTCTCAAAGGATAGTATATTCGATTCCCCTTCAGAAAAGTATAGGGTATATGAATTTTTTGCGATAGACTTAACAACCTAAAACGGCTTGGCAAATAGTTGTGCCGGAACCTGGAAATGCGCTCGGCAGCGAAGGGGTTAAAGTCTGCATGTGTGAAGACTCATCACTTATTTGCAGAAAACTTTCACATCATGAAATAAAATTCTTTTATTTATATACTATCTGCATTTTGCTCTTCATCTATGGTTTGAAATATATGGTAGTAAATGAAAATGCAAAGACAGTAACTCTTCTCTCTCTGCATGTGTGTGTGTGTGTGTGTGTGTGTGTGTGTGTGTGTGTGTGTGTGTGTGTGTGTGTGTGCACATGCATGTGTTGGGCAACGCTAATGCTTTGATCATCCTGCTTTGACGTCAATGCTGGACGGTACATGTGAATTAACTCATTCGCATCGCAACGATTTTGAATTATTAAAAAAACTCACAAGTCACTCCAGCCATGCACACAAACAAAGCATACATAAGCAAAAGGAGAAATGAAAGAAGATTACAGGGTTATACTTCAGGTTTAGACATAGGGAAGTGGTAGATCAGACTTTTATATATATAGAATTTATCGTTTGGGTGCAAAACCAAAACGATTTCCTTTGTATTTCATTGGCTGATTACAGAATCTTGAATCTTATATAGAAAAAACTCCACCGATTGGTTCCCCCACAACAAACCACTACAAAAGCATAGTCAGAGGTGGGGCAAAATTGTAGTCTAAGGGAGTGAAGCGAGTTTAGAAGTGACCAAGGTATGGTGTGCACACAGATTTACTTCCTTTGAAGCAAATGCATAAAATTGAAAGCTATCTATTAATTCCGGACATATATGACCAGAACGACTTGAATGAGTTAATGGTTCCCTCTCGATGCCTGTGCACAGCTGGCGAGAGTGGTGGGCAACGCAGCTCTCAACGACATCATGGAGGCCACTCTGGACCACAAGCTGAAGCCACACCCAGGCAGCCCTATGTACGTACCCTACACCATTTTTGCTTTTAGGCAGTCATGCTAGGTTTATGTAGGGCTTTCGCAAGCATCAAAGATAAAAGAGGTGTTAGTTTTTGTTTGTTTTGTTTTTCACAATTTGGTAAACAATCTTAAATAAGAAAAGTGTTTTCTTATTAAAACCATGCTGCCCTGCACACACAGGGAGGAGGGGCGTGACTTCATCCGCACCAAGTATGAGCAGAGCAGTGTCGGTTCGCATAAACTCACTTCGCTCACATGAGCCAGCTAAAAAGGGGGCAGAAAAGTTTGTGCAGTTCTGGAATTGAAAAACAAAAGTTTGGAAATGTTTGAAAGTTTAAGGAACTGATTTTGAAATGGTTCTGAAAAACTTTTGACAGATTTTCTGGGAAATTTGAATTGCTCCTAAATAATCCCGACAGTCTCCTTTTGTTTCACTGTCGCTGTTCTGAACGTGCAGGGAGGAGCGTCGAGACTTCATCCGTGCCAAGTATGAGCAGCACCGCTTCGCCATCATCACCTGCACCGACAAGGAGGACCTCAAGCAGGACCTCAAGCAGGCCATCCTGTCCAAGGACCTGCTGGCGCTGCTCCAGGTCTACGCTGAAGGCTTGGACCTGGCCACTACACTGCCTGACATGGTGGGTAGAACTGGGGGGGGGGGGGGGGGGGGGGTGCATGGGGGGAGGTGGTCTGCTCCAGGTCTACGCTGAAGGCTTGGACCTGGCCACTACACTGCCTGACATGGTGGGTAGAACTGGGGGGTGCATGGGGGGAGGTGGTCTGCTCCAGGTCTATACTGAAGGCTTGGACCTGGCCACTACACTGCCTGACATGGTGGGTAGAACTGGGGGGGTGCATGGGGGGAGGTGGTCTGCTCCAGGTCTATGCTGAAGGCTTGGACCTGGCCACTACACTCCCTGACATGGTGGGTAGAACTGGGGGGTGCATGGGGGGAGGTGGTCTGCTCCAGGTCTATACTGAAGGCTTGGACCTGGCCACTACACTGCCTGACATGGTGGGTAGAACTGGGGGGTGCATGGGGGGAGGTGGTCTGCTCCAGGTCTATGCTGAAGGCTTGGACCTGGCCACTACACAGCCTGACATGGTGGGTAGAACTGGGGGGTGCATGGGGGGAGGTGGTCTGCTCCAGGTCTATACTGAAGGCTTGGACCTGGCCACTACACAGCCTGACATGGTGGGTAGAACTGGGGGGTGCATGGGGGGAGGTGGTCTGCTCCAGGTCTATACTGAAGGCTTGGACCTGGCCACTACACAGCCTGACATGGTGGGTAGAACTGGGGGGGTGCATGGGGGGAGGTGGTCTGCTCCTGGTCTATGCTGAAGGCTTGGACCTGGCCACTACACTGCCTGACATGGTGGGTAGAACTGGGGGGGTGCATGGGGGGAGGTGGTCTGCTCCTGGTCTATGCTGAAGGCTTGGACCTGGCCACTACACTGCCTCACATGGTGGGTAGTGCAGTGCCTGGGAAGTTTTTGCTCCAGGTCATTGAAGGCATCATTGCCTCGTCATCACCATCATTGTTGTCATCAGGTGGTCTGCTCCAGGTCTATACTGAAGGCTTGGACCATTATATTATATCAACATCATCAATGTCAACATCGTTGTGCATCATGGTCTGCTCCAGGTCATCATCAGGCTTGGACATCCCACTCCTCTTCCTCCACACCATCTGCACTGAATGGCTGGGCTTGGTGGGTACCCCACTACCAGACGTGATGGGTGGAACTGGCAGAGGAGGATTGTTTGTCAATTTTATTGGATACGGCTAATTTGGATGTGCCCTAAAGAAGTCACTGTCAAACAATGCAAATGAGTGGTAATGCTGACACGTTGTTGATGATGGTGATACACTGCAAGACATTGATAGATGGGGGTGATGGGGGGATGAAATTTATGATGAAGGCTTTTTTCTTTTCTCAGGAGAACGGAGAAACTGGGGCATTACACTTGGCGATACTGGAAGACGACGGCAGTTCGCTCCCTTTGGTCGACTTCATGATTCAGAACAGCTCTATGTAAGTTTTTACAGAACTGAACGTACATTATTGTAAATTTTCCTCAAAACTTTCGACACGGGGCCCAGAAGCTCTTCGGGAGCCTGCTTGGACCTGGGACCTGAAGGCTTGGACCTGGCCACTACACTGCCTCACATGGTGGGTAGAACTGGGGGGTGCATGGGGGGAGGTGGTCTGCTCCTGGTCTATGCTGAAGGCTTGGACCTGGCCACTACACAAACACATGGTGGGTAGAACTGGGGGGGTGCATGGGGGGAGGTGGTCTGCTCCTGGTCTATGCTGAAGGCTTGGACCTGGCCACTACACAGAGACATGGTGGGTAGAACTGGGGGGTGCATGGGGGGAGGTGGTCTGCTCCTGGTCTATGCTGAAGGCTTGGACCTGGCCACTACACTGCCTCACATGGTGGGTAGAACTGGGGGGGTGCATGGGGGGAGGTGGTCTGCTCCTGGTCTATGCTGAAGGCTTGGACCTGGCCACTACACTGCCTCACATGGTGGGTAGAACTGGGGGGTGCATGGGGGGAGGTGGTCTGCTCCTGGTCTATGCTGAAGGCTTGGACCTGGCCACTACACTGCCTCACATGGTGGGTAGAACTGGGGGGGTGCATGGGGGGAGGTGGTCTGCTCCTGGTCTATGCTGAAGGCTTGGACCTGGCCACTACACTGCCTCACATGGTGGGTAGTGCAGTGCCTGGGAAGTTTTTGCTGTCATTATTGGCATCATTATCGTCATCACCATCATTGTTGTCATCATTCAACATTGTTATTGTTATCATTATATTATATCAACATCATCAATGTCAACATCGTTGTCATCATCATTGTCATCATCATCATTGTCATCCTCCTCCTCTTCCTCCACACCATCTGCACTGAATGGCTGGGCTTGGTGGGTACCCCACTACCAGACGTGATGGGTGGAACTGGCAGAGGAGGATTGTTTGTCAATTTTATTGGATACGGCTAATTTTATGTGCCCTAAAGAAGTCACTGTCAAACAATGCAAATGAGTGGTAATGCTGACACGTTGTTGATGATGGTGATAACCAAGACATTGATGATGATGATGATGAAATTTATGATGATTTTTTTTCTTTTCTCAGGAGAACGGAGAAACAGCATTACACTTGGCGATACTGGAAGACGACGGCAGTTCGCTCCCTTTGGTCGACTTCCTGATTCAGAACAGCTCTACGTAAGTTTTTACAGAACTGAACGTAGTTATTGTAAATTTTCCTCAAAACTTTCGACACGTGGCCCAGAAGCTCTTCGGGAGCCTGGAGGACCTGCAACATACGGCCGCCTTCATATTGGATGCTGGGGTGTCCCTCTGACGTACGAGAAGAAGAAGAAGAAGAAGAAACAAACACCGATACAAAGTCACATCATTTCAAGATTTGAAGTTGTACACACAGAGATAAATGCCATATTATAAGGCGCACCCCCTAAATTTGACACCAAATTCAGATTGTGTTCTTATATTTTCTTACTCTATGGCAAGTCACATTATAAGGCGCAGGGGTCTCAGTCTATGAACAAAAAGTATCACCTTATAGTCAGAAAAATACGGTCATAAAAACCTTTTTGCTGATAACACATGAAACTGTGCATGAATCGGCACAACGCATATTAATGCTATATCTTTTCTCTCATTTATGCAAATTTATGTCACCAACAGAGGCAGTCTACAGCTTTGTTAGATGATGCATCTTGCCTTGATCAAATGGTACGTCCATCACATGGAAGTTGACCAATTTTGACTTACGATAGTTTGATTTCCGGGTGGCGATGTGTCTGCTCTTTTCTATGTTTTCACTTGTAAGCGCTCTTGTCCCCAGCAGAGGCAGTTTAGAGAAGAAAACTGCAACAGCAAAACAGCAAACCAATCTGTCCTGTCATCTACTGTCTTTCTGCCTTACTGGTCCGTTCTCCTGCCTTTTTTCTTCACATTCTTAAAAAAAATTTATCTAGCCGAAGACGGACATGCTGCCCTATTCTTTCGGTATGCATACAGAGACAGTCTGGAGAAGAAGACCCATGATGGTCACACAGCCCTGCACCTGTGTGCTCAGCTGAACAAAACAGTGCGCATGGAACATTATGCCAGTATTTGTATTGATACAGTGGAAAACAATGCACTACTTGTTGTCTTATATAAGAGTTGTTGTCACCAACAGAGGCAGTCTGGAGAAGAAGACCCAGGACGGAAACACGGCCCTGCACCTGTGCGCTCAGCTGAACAAAACAGAGTGCATGAAGTTGATGCTGAGGACCAGGCCTGACCTGGCCAACATCGAGAACAAGGCGGGGAAAACACCGCTGGAGATCGCCAAAGAGAACAGCCACCAACTGTGCACAGAACTGGTAAGAACATTGGATATTTATCATTGAGAACAAGGCGGGAAGAACACCGCTAGAGATCGCCAAAGAGAACAGCCACCAACTGTGTACAGAACTGTTGTTATCAAGCAGAGCTGGAACAGACCTGCCTACCCATACAATTTTTCCGTATTTTGTACACGATTTTGAGCCCCAGTACTGCAGTACGGTAAATGGAAAATTAATACGGCAAAAATGTGAACTTAAAGTCGGTACTTAAAGAGATCGGTCAAAATCGAGTGTTTTTCGTCATTTCGCATGGCGGTTTAATGTTCTGTAATGTTCCGTTTTTGGGTCTCCTTGCAAAATACGGAATTTTATTTCGTGGAGTACCTAATAAAGGAATTGGGGGTAGGCAGGTCTGCTGGAACAAGACATTTAGAAATTGCATTACGAGAGAAAGCCTGGAAACCCCCCATAATATATGTGTATAGTAAAGATTTGTGTGTTTGTTTTGATGATGATGATGATGATAAAGGTAGTGATAAATGATGATGATGATGATGTTGATAAAAGATTGCTTCCAATGGTTTTCACTAACTGTACATCAAACTGTGAAGGACAATTTTTGTGTTGATAATTGTGCTACGTAATATAAAAACAGCTGTTTCTCTGTTCTTTTTTGTTGTTGTTTGTTAAATGTGTTCATAGGTTAGGAAACATCTGTTATTAACAGCGTTAGTTTTCTTCTTCTGTGGTGGCCACCAACTTCTTTGCATAGAAGTAACTGAAAATAGTTTTTAGTTGACCAGTAATGATGTGTGCAGATTTTTGTTTTGTCAATGTTGATGTATATTATGGAGTACAGACAAACCTCTATTTTAAGACTTCCAAAATGTCCGGAAAAATCGGTCGTAAATTGGAGGGGTCGTATGACGGAGGTTTTCACTGGCAGCCGTAGAAAGAAAGTTCAGCACAGTTCATACTCTCTTCTTCATGCACACATACAATGACATTAAAACTGGATTTGGGTCTTTCCAACTCCATAGGATTGTGCAATCGATGTATTACAGTTTCACTTCGCCGACTTCTTTTAATCACCTCCACTCTCGTCCAAAGTCAGTGGTTTTCTTTTTCAAAGTCAGTGGTTTTCGTGCTTTTCCTACGCTTTCCGCCATCTTTTCTACAACAAGGGAAGCGACTCCGCTTTCAGGCCCTTGACCGTGGTTGTTTCCCTTTGCTCGAAGTCTATGCAGACGACAACAACGGTTGTAAAAACCAACAAAATGGCGGTCGTAAGTCGCGTTTTAGAGGAAGTCGTTTACATAGTAAAATGCATCCGTGCCAACAAATCCGGTCTCAAATGAGAGGTGGTCGCTTAACAGAGGGTCGTAAAATAGGGGTTTGTCTGTATAGCGATCCATTTTGTTTGCAGGTGAAGAGTGCAATAGCGGGCAAGAAAGACCTGTTTGTCCATGTCAACATTGACTGGGATCTCGTCTCTGTGAGTACTGCTTTGTTCAGTCCTTTTTTTTCATTTTACATGTTTTTTTAAATCTTTTTTGTGCCTGTTTTTGTTTTGTTTTCATGTGGATGGCTTCCTGTTTTCATGCATCTATGACGAATTTTTTTTCTTTTTTTTCTTGAACATTTTTTCTTCTCCATTTTATAAATGTAGTGAAACACATATATAAAGAATATAGTGATAATTTCGGATTCAACGACAACACTCAGAAACATCAATATCACTCAATGGTTACAATGACAACAACACGAGCAACACAACAAGACAACAACAGCAATAATAATAGTGACTGTGATGATGATGGTAGCAAGAACAATGATGATGATGACAACAGCAGCCTTATGAATGATAGCAATAGCAATGCAAAATAATAACAACAATGATAGTAAATTGAGGCAAGCAAAATTACCATTTTTTAATGAGAAGTTGTGATTTGGGGTGTTCATTGTTTTGACAAAAATAAAGTGTCATAAATCAACTGGTGTATGTGTTTTGTGTTAAATTGAATCATAAATGTGCTTTTGAGGCTGTTTTTATAACACATTGTGTCCAAAATATCCACAATTTCTTCGAAAAACTCGGAAAATATCAATAAATTTGAAGCGCAACGCTGTCTGCTCTAGAAATGATAACAGCAAAAAGTAATAACAAAGGCAGGCAGAATACCCATAATAACATTGACAATACCCACTGTCCCCACCACCACCATTAATCACCAGCCACAGTGAGTAAACAACATCACTAATGATAATGATAGCTAATTAATCCATAAAGAATAATAATGAAGAATTCTTGAAGAATGTAAAGATTAAATTATAGGAGAGGCCTTTAAAGATCCACCCGATCACGTGTCAAAATCACGAGTTTCACGTGTTTTCCCTCTTATAACTGGAAAGAAATCTTGTTTTGACCAAGTCTGACTCCCATATAAATGGCCCCAAATTCGAACCGACACATCAGTTTAAAGAGCAGCCTCAATTTGAACATGGGGAAATTCGAATGTGGGTCACAGCAACCCAGAAAAAACGAAGGGACTTAATCGTGGTGCGTCACTGGGTCTTTAAGAGACCTCCCCCCAAAAAAAAGAACACAAATAAAACAACAAATTGTTTCTGTTTGTTTTCAGTGCTAGAGATTCAATTACAAAACAGTTACGATAGTTTGATGTTGCAAATGTAAAATATCCACATGAACCTAAACCAGGGATTAACCCTTTCACCGCCAGCCATGTTTCAGCCCAAAACATACCATTAAACCTAACTGGGTAGAGAAAATCAAATATCTGCAATATTGCGAATTCCTCTGTGACATATATAACATTAGGCATCTCCTTACCTCCCCAAAGTAAGAAATTAGGGTCTTCGGACAACAGGTCCTGATTTGATGCCTTTTAGTGACATGGGTGTGAAACCATTGTGGTGCTAAAATGCGACATTGGCGGTGAAAGGGTTAATGTGTCTGCTCATGGACGATGATATAATACTTATATTTGTTGGCTATGTTTTGAGAAGATATAACAATAGGTGAAAGAAATGTAACTCAATTAAATAAAATACACTGTCCTTTATTTGAAAGCGCTCTTTATAGTCTGGTATGCTCGTAGATGCACTGTTTTCATGTTATTTACTTTATTGTGCAATAGACAGTACTTTTACTGAGCAGCTACTTTTTGGTGTTGATGTCTCTCAGTTAAAAAAAAAGTGATTAAATGCGTCATTGTCCTAGTGCTGATATTGATACAGTGCTTTGTTTTCACATTTTTGTTCTTTTATTGTTCAGGAGGAACGGTTCTATGACTGCAACGACTTGAGTGATGATGACCTTGATGTAAGTTTGTGTGTGTGTGCCCCCATGGGGATACTCGGGGGGTCTTTTGTATAAATAGTTCCCCCACCTTCTGGAAGTTCTGTGCTTGTGGCTTCCTCTAATCTGTCACTCTCTGCCTTTTTCCTTTGCTTGCTGTCATCTACAGTATCTTTCTGCCTAACCGGTCCATTCTCCTGCCTTTTTTTTAAGAAACACTTTCAAAAAGATTTCCTCCAACCGAAGTCAGACATGCTGGGCCTAATTATTTCTTACTTAGGCGCATAATGGCAGCATGACTGCATCTGCGCTCATAATTGACAAGAAACTGTCTGAGCGATCGAAGAAGAAGAAGAAATGTGTGTGTGTGCAGTCACTTGCTTATGTGCATAAATGCTTCAGTGTGTGATATGCATTTAGATGATTTCTACCATGTGCTAGGATTAACGCAAGCCCATGTGTATAAATGCAGCCAAGGTGTTGTTTTCAACATGATTTCTACCATGTGCTAACGCAAGCCCATGTGTATAAATGCAGCCAAGGTGTTGTTTTCAACATGATTTCTACCATGTGCTAGGATTAACTCAATCCCTTGTGTATAAATGCAGCCAAGGTGTTGTTTTCAACATGATTTCTACCATGTGCTAGGATTAACGCAAGCCCATGTGTATAAATGCAGCCAAGGTGTTGTTTTCAACATGATTTCTACCATGTGCTAGGATTAACGCAAGCCCATGTGTATAAATGCAGCCAAGGTGTTGTTTTCAACATGATTTCTACCATGTGCTAGGATTAACTCAAGCCCTTGTGTATAAATGCAGCCAAGGTGTTGTTTTCAACATGATTTCTACCATGTGCTAGGATTAACGCAAGCCCATGTGTATAAATGTAGCCAAGGTGTTGTTTTCAACATGATTTCTACCATGTGCTAGGATTAACTCAAGCCCTTGTGTATAAATGCAGCCAAGGTGTTGTTTTCAACATGATTTCTACCATGTGCTAGGATTAACGCAAGCCCATGTGTATAAATGCAGCCAAGGTGTTGTTTTCAACATGATTTGCATGTGTATAAATGCAGCCAAGGTGTTGTTTTCAACATGATTTCTACCATGTGCTAGGACTAACGCAAGCCTATGTGTATAAATGCAGCCAAGGTGTTGTTTTCAACATGATTTCTACCATGTGCTAGGACTAACGCAAGCCTATGTGTATAAATGCAGCCAAGGTGTTGTTTTCAACATGATTTCTACCATGTGCTAGGACTAACGCAAGCCCATGTGTATAAATGCAGCCAAGGTGTTGTTTTCAACATGATTTCTACCATGTGCTAGGACTAACGCAAGCCCATGTGTATAAATGTAGCCCAAGGTGTTGTTTTCAACATGATTTCTACCATGTAACGCAAGCCTATGTGTATAAATGCAGCCAAGGTGTTGTTTTCAACATGATTTCTACCATATGCTACGATTAACTCAAGCCCGTGTGTATAAATGCAGCCAAGGTGTTGTTTTCAACATGATTTCTACCTTGAAATGTGCTAGGATTAACTCAAGCCCATGTGTAGTCTTCTAACGTTTTTCTGAAGGGCACCCCGGACAAGCCGAGGTCAAGGTCGCGACCCTCCAGCCTCATTGTGATGCCCCCCATAGACTCCCCCGCGCACGCACAGATGATGGGGGCCAAAGATCGTCCCCATGACGATAACGGCGGTCGTCTACCCCCTCCACCCCCACCCCTCTCCAACAAGCCCAAAAGTAAGGAGAGAGACTGTATTGTGTGTGTGTGAGGTGGGGCGTAGGTAGGGGGTGGGGAGTGTTAGTGTGGAGTGGGTGGGTGGGGGGGAGGGGGGGGTTAGTGTGTGTGTGTGTGAGAGAGAGAGTGTGTGTGTGTTTTTCTTTGAATGTCTTTGAATGTATGTGTGCGCGCGCACGTGCCCTCTACTGTGTATTACTCAAGTTTTTTTCTTCTTCTTTTTTTCTAAGTTTTGTTGGAAAATTATTTATTGTAGATTATCTGGATTATTTTCTTTTTGTTTTTGTTTGTCTACATAGAAAAAAAACCCACCAGGTGGGGGGTGGGGATGTTGGGGATTACTGGTATTTTTTGTATTTTTTTAGCTCCCATCCCCCACCCCCTCTTTTATTGAAATTTTGGGTTTCTGGATTACTTTGCTTTTTTTTGTTGGTTCTTTTAATTTCTGCCTTTTCTGCCTTGCAAATCTTTATCTGGGTGGAATATTATCTATTTGGAGAAAAGCCCCCACTTTATTAGCTGTTTGTTATACTTTTAAAGACTGTAAGAGGAACAGGTTTAAATGACCACGTCCTTTTTTGTGGAGGGCACTTTTGATCAACAATGGATTTTTTTCACTTTTAATAAGTATGTGTGTATGATTTTGATGTAGACGTGTGATAAGCGCTTGGTGTTAAGTTTACATTGATCATGCCCACTTTCTAACGTGTTTTGTTTAGCATCTGTAGGTAAAGTCAGGATCAGATTGCAAATTAATATCACTGCTGTTTAAGGCCTCGTACACAGTTCATGCGGAAATCTTTATTTTGGTTGTATGTGAAGTTTTATTTTGATTGTATATGAATCTGGGAGATGCCAAATGTTATGCCTAGTGTGTATGTACGTGTGTGTGTGTTTGCGTGTTTATGTGTGTGTGTATGTCTGTGTAAGTGTGTGTCTTTGTACACACACACATGTTTATGTTCACCTGAGTATTAGTACGTGAGCGCGTATATTCTAGCACCTGCGACTATAAATTACATAATACTGCAAATTTCTATGTGTGTGCGTTGTAAGTGTACAATCAATGGCGCATTGCGCATTCTCTGTCTGTTTGCCCTCTCTTAGAGCAGGCCTCAGTAGGTAGCAAATTGCGTCACAGTAGTAACAAGCTAAGCTACTCAGGTGAGTCCACGCAGCCCCACACTGGGATTTGATTTCTACTTTTCATTCCCCCCAGTTTTCTCCTCTTCGTCCTGCCTGCTCGGGTTTTATTTTGGTTTTGTTCTGTTGCCTTTTGGTGTGTGTTTGCGGGACTGGCTTCTTTTCGTGGGAATGAGACCCGAAGCAACTAGCGTTTAGTTGTGGTTAACTTTGGAATGAATGGACGACTGTTGTGCATGTGGTTCTAATTTAGAACAAAAATGTATTGTTAGGGAGTAGATGTGGTTTTGTTGTTTGTTTTGCGCTGCCTGGTATTGTGATTTAAGTTGAGCTTGAACTATGGTTGCATTTTTCTCGTGGTAGTGCTTGGTCTTAGTTTGGTTGATGGTTTCAAGTCGGGGCATTGTTTTGGTTTGATTTGTGAGGTAAACTGCATGCTCCATGCTCGGGCAATATTGTGCATGTTAGTTTATCTGCGTAGCTGTAATGCGTTGTGAAGTGCATGCAAGGTCAGTCTGGGTAGAGACCACACCCTTTGCAGGGTTACCGCGACTCTGTCTTCAGTGATCTGCGTTTAGTTTGAAAGTGTTGTGTGAAATGTTGGGCATGATGAATTCCAACACTGCTTGCCATTCGCCTGATTGCAGTGACAAAGGAGGAAGGCACATTTTAGTTTGAAAGCATTACAGTATGAAGCGTTTGGCATGATGAATTCCAACACTGCTTGCCATTCGCCTGATTGCAGTGACAAAGGAGGAAGGCACATTAGTAGTGATAAAGAAGCGTCAGCACCCTGTGATACAGAGGCGTGAGTGTTGACAAGTTGTAGAGCCCTCTGTGCACACCATCCCACACTGTAAAGAACCACATAGCTGTAAAGAACCCATCGAACCCTGATGTGCAGCTGTAAAGAACCACATAGCTGTAAAGAACCTCATAGCTGTAAAGGAGCTGAAAGAACATCATAGTAGTGAATACATAGCTGAAGAACGTCAGCTGTAAAGAACCCATAGCTGTAAAGAACCTCATAGCAGTAAAGAACCTCATAGCTGTAAAGAACCACATAGCTGTAAAGAACAAGTTGTAAAGAACCCATGGCTGTGCACACCATCCCACACTGTAAAGAACCACATAGCTGTAAAGAACCACATAGCTGTAAAGAACCTCATAGCTGTAAAGAACCTCATAGCTGTAAAGAACCACATAGCTGTAAAGAACCTCATAGCTGTAAAGAACCTCATAGCTGTAAAGAAGCTGTAAAGAACCTCATAGCTGTAAAGAACCACATAGCTGTAAAGAACCACATAGCTGTAAAGAACCTCATAGCTGTAAAGAACCTCATAGCTGTAAAGAACCACATAGCTGTAAAGAACCTCATAGCTGTAAAGAACCTCATGGCTGTAAAGAACCTCATGGCTGTAAAGAACCTCATGGCTGTAAAGAACCTCATAGCTGTAAAGAACCTCATAGCTGTAAAGAACCACATAGCTGTAAAGAACCTCATAGCTGTAAAGAACCACATAACTGTAAAGAACCTCATAGCTATAAAGAACCACATAACTGTAAATAACCTCATAGCTATAAAGAACCAACCAACTGCAGGAAAGAAATCAATGAAAATCCAGAGTCAAAGCTTCCTCTTCAAACACTTTGGTACATTTTTGTTCTACTGTTTTTTATTCTTTTTTACCATTTTACTTTTTGGGGGATTGTTATTTCTCAAAGTTGAGTTTATAAAGATTATCGCCGATGACTTTTCAGCCAGACTCCGCTGAACCTCAGTATTGGCCCACCTGAGTGACTGGTCCAAATTGTCCTTTATTTGTGAGGTGGCCGTTATACTGGAGACTCTTTTAAGTAATAAATAAGTAAAGAAGAGGCTGAATAAAACTATCCTGATTAC
>CM065706.1:16166058-16198558 GCA_017654935.2 Phymorhynchus buccinoides
ATGAACTCTCAATGCATTCTGCAATCCCAAAGAAATTCCCATTGTGTGATTTTCTGTTAATTTTTTAAATTAAGATGACATTTTGGAAGTAAGTCTACAAGTTATGCTGTATGTATGTAAGTGTATGTAACACTGTATGTATGTAAGTGTGCATGCATGATTTCACCAGTGTGATATGCATAGATGCCACACTGTGGATGTGTGTCATTTGTGTGTGTCTGAAAGGCATTGGAGTCACATTTAGACGAAATGAAGCAAACATTAAAACACACGCACGCACCTACCTTTATTTATCTGTTTTCCTGTTCGTTGAGTGTATAGCAGTTGTTTTTCTTGAATATGAACTGAACAGAAATGTTGTTGTTTTGTTTTATTCATAAGTTATGAAGCCATGTTTTTGTTAGCAGTAGTTGTAAAGTTGTCTTACAGTATTTTTCTTTTATGCCCTCTTATTCAATGTTTAGTTGTTGTTATTTTATATTGGGCCATAAGTTTACACCCAACAATAGATTTGTTGTTATGTTTTTGTTTTATCTGTTCAGTGTATAGACCTTGTTGTTATTAGAGTTAGACTAGACATATGATAGTGGTTGATATATTTGTGTTTTATCCTATTCATTATGTACATAGCCATTGTTGTTTTAAAAGGTTTTTTTGGGTGTATATTTAGAATAAACAGGGTACTTTTTTGTGTAGAATTGAGAGTGCATGTTTTTGGCATTTTAATTCACCATTTTTCTTGTTTTGTTTGGTGTTTTTGTTCTTCCTTCAAAAGATAATTACTTGACGGGTAAGGAGCTTTCGATCGTTGTTCTCGTGACGAGTGTTGTCCTGTCTCCCAGCGTTGTCTTCTGCTCCTGTTGTTCTTTGCCCATATATTATATTATATACTTGCCACCATTTTTTATGGGACCATCTGTGTACCATGATACACCACCACACACATTTTGAAGCAATACTGTTCACCGATTCAGGAGTTACAGGGCGAACAGACAGACAGACACACACAAACACACACACACCGAAATAATCTAGGTATAGATAAATGCTAGAAAACTCTATAGATTCAGAGTTTTAATTCTTCCGAACATTTACAAAAATTGAATACTGACTTCAAAGGAATAATAATGATGATAATAAAAGTATTTTGGAACCAGATTCCTTCAGCCATCTTCTCCTTTGCTGTTGGTCAATTGCATGGGGGCAACTCTTTCAGTTTCACACTGATTTCAGTTTAAATTTGTTTATATTTTTTTTACCAGAAACTGAACTTTATTTTTGAACAAAATCATCAACAACAACAAATCGACCACAAGCGAATTTGGGGCACTTTGAACTTGGTTGTACTATCCCAGAAGTCTCTCTCGGGGAATCTTGAACACAGCTTGGCGATGCCATATTGTTTACTAAGGCAATGTAAACATTTTACAAGGCTTATCGGACTCCATCTCTGTCCATCATTTTAACTGTCTGCATGTCTCGTTATCTCTCTCTCTCTTGTGTTGTCCCCCTGAATCCTCCTGAGCGGCCCCTGGACCCCTGCTTTTCAGGTTTATTTGTCCATTTTGGAGAGTTGCACCCATGCAATTGCTCTGTTGACACTTTTCCCTCTGCCATGCTTGCTGTTTCATTTTATGTTGTGAACTGTTGAATGTCCATTCCTACCTTGGGTATGCAGTAGTCTTAAGCCTCTGATCACTGATGCTGCAGCAGAGATGCCTAACATCCTGACAGGCCCGTATTTGTCGTGAACAACAAGAAAACTGGCATGGTAGTCACAAAGACTTGTCTCTGTTAAATTCGGGTTGCTCCCATCTAGAGAGTGTGTCGTCGCGATTGTGCTGCGCAAAGTTTTTTTGCGGTGTGTGTGTTAGTTCGTTCTGTAATTTAGCGTCTATCCACCTTACATCTTAGACAACAAAAAATAAAAAATAAAAAATGTTTATGTGTTAGTGTAATGGGTATTTTGAATGTGCATCTACAGAAGGGATAGGTACAGGTGTATGAGGGTATGCTAGTCTATGTACACATATAAATCACTTAAATAAATGGGGGGTGGGGCGAGGTGAGGGCTGTATTGGCCTTTGTACATACATAACTAATGTTAGCTAAATGTTAGTGCAGCAGGCAGCAGGATTTATCCCTACTCTTAACGACTTTTAACTGCCTTTAATGTTTGCATGTGTAAAACGCACGGGTCATACTTGCTTTAAGTCCCCATCCGAAGGACTTGACCTTCAGTTCAATGGGAAACTATAGAACTAGAAGGAAGGGTGAGGCCGGGGTTCGAACCCGGGTCACTCACGCATTGAAATTTGCAGGCTAACGGTCTTAACCACTCTGCCACTTTCCTTCATACAACACTGGTCACAGTGTTGTGAAAATATACACTGTTCGTTACATATATATATATGATGTTATTGTCAAGTGCATCCTATTTGTGTGTTCTTTTTTGCATATTTTGATCATATTGTGCTGCTCATTGTGACTGATAAATGTGTTGTTCACTGTTAATATATTGTAGGCCTATTGTGTAGCACTGACCGTGCAGTGTTTTACAGTGGAGAATGGATAACTCAAAAACGGATCACTCAAAAACACTGGATAACTCACAATAATTTGTGGGTCCCAGCATAGTAATCTCTATGTTAAAAAGTCTTTTTAGCTAAAAAATATTGGCTATCTCAAAATAAAATTTCAGTCCCTTCAATTTTGACTTGTAAAGCGATTTTTACTGTATTTTGATTTCACTTGCCTGATAAAGAGATTCCTGAAACTGACCATTTTCTTTTTTTATGTTGTCTGGTACTTCTTTCCATATTTAGGATTCATCTCTTTTGTTTTTGTTTGTGTAATATCTGAACCAAAACTGCCTTATATTTTTTGTACAATTTCTTATTCTTTTTCTCCGCCTTCTTCTGTGTCTGGTTGTCTCTGTCTCTCTGTCTCTGTCTCTCTCTGTCTCTCTCTCTCTCTCTCTCTCTCTCTCTCTCTCTCTCTCTCTCTCTCTCTCTCTCTCTCTCTCTCTCTCTCTCTCTCTCTCTCTCTCTCTCTCTCTCTCTCTCTCTCTCTCTCTCTCTCTCTCTCTCTCTCTCTCTCTCTCTCTCTCTCTCTCTCTCTCTCTCTCTCTCTCTCTCTCTCTCTCTCTCTCTCTCTCTCTCTCTCTCTCTCTCTCTCTCTCTCTCTCTCTCTCTCTCTCTCTCTCTCTCTCTCTCTCTCTCTCTCTCCCTCCCCACCCTCCCTCTCTCCTTCCATTCCTTCTTCTCCCTTGATCTCTTCTTTAACCCCTTCACTGTTGGAGAAGAAAATGAGACATTTATTTTTTTTAGTTATGAAGTATGAAAGAGACTCACTCTGACACAATGGTTTGGAGGTAATATAATATCCATCCTGACTGTTCTAGAACAAAAAGTAGCATTCCAGACGTGTGACATCAATGACATCATCATACTGCCCGCAGTAGACACAGGGCCATGCAGGAAAGGGGTTAAATAATGTCTGAAGACTTTGGTAATTTGTCAAGTTCGACACATTCATCTAAATTGCGGTTTGATTTTTAGTAGTTGTGAAATTTGTACATTTTAAGTATCAATTGCCATTCATTTTCTACTTCTATTTTTAACCCCTTGACTGCCAGAGAAAATTACAGAAAAAATAATTGGGCAAATCATGACATGAAAAAGACAACTGATAGAGCCAATCTGAGAAAATGGTCTGGGGATATTACTCTCTTGATTATGTTAGAGCAAAAGCCAGCATATCAGGGTTATTCCTCTTCATCTGATGACACCATCAGTGATGTTATCAGGTCAGTATGTAATACGTTGGTGGCAGTCAAGGGGTTAAGGTTTACTTTGTTGCAATCAGGTGTGTGTGTGTGTGTGTGTGTGTGTGTGTCCCAAAATGCGTAGGGTGTTCAGATGGGTGCCCTGATGTGATGCCGTGCGTGCGTGCATGCGTGCGTGCGTGCGTGTGTGTGTTTTAATCAATTAATAGTGTTAGTTTCTGAAAAGAAAAAACAACAAATCAGTCAAGAAGCCAAGAAAACCATGCTCTTTTGTTGTTCCGGAATTGTTTCAAGCGAACCGAACGAAGAGGCACGAAAATGGCCTGATGAATCATGGTCGGATGTACTGCATTCAGGGAATTGAATAATTAGTATGCGTTATTACTTTGATACAAAAAGGCTCCGTTGCACTCGCTCTTTGAGCAGTTAACTGAGTTCAGTAGATTTTGTTGTCAAATGTGGGTGAGAATCTTGCCTCCTACTTTTTGACCATCTCATCATTGTTGTCATTCTTGAAGACAGCGTCAATTTTATCATTGCATCACAAGTTGTTTACGTCTTTACGTCATGTGTGTCACTATGTCATATCTATTTTTAGCACTGGACAACGGGTTGAACCCGAAATGTCGTGATTTGCTTTGTTCTGTGTTTTTTGTTATTAACCCTTTCACCGCCAGCCATTTGTTTTAGCAAATAATACCATTAAACTTATCTGGGTAGAGAAACAAATGTATCTGCAATATTGGGAATTCCTCTGTGACATATATAACATTAAGGCCTATCCTTACCTCCCAAAATTAAGAAAATAAGGACTTCAGATAACAGGCCCTCATTTGATGCCTTTTAGTGACATGGGTGTTAAAACATTGTGGTGCATAAATGCGACATTGGCGGTGAAAGGGTTAAACCTTTTCTTTGGGGTTTCCATTTCGACTCTGTTTTAATTTGTTGTCATTCTTCTTCGTCAATTGTAGTGTTCCCTTTGGTGTGCGTCATTTCCCTCCTGTACACGGTAATTGCTTTGTTCTCATTTTCATTCATTGTGTGATGTTTTGCTTTCTTCTTCTGTAAAACCAATGTGCTGTGTCTGTGTCTGTGTCTGTGCTCTGCCTTGACTGTACACTAGAATGGAAAAGAAAGATGACTTT
Organism: Phymorhynchus buccinoides; assembly: GCA_017654935.2. Classification (NCBI taxonomy): domain Eukaryota; kingdom Metazoa; phylum Mollusca; class Gastropoda; order Neogastropoda; family Raphitomidae; genus Phymorhynchus; species Phymorhynchus buccinoides. The sequence goes on from CM065706.1 coordinate 16,170,994, forward strand.
AGGTTGACAGTTGAATCTTTTCTGATTCTGTCATTTAGTAAAGACAGTTCACTTTCACAACTGATTTGATGTCAGGTTTGGTGTGACAGCAAGAAAACTACATTGAACCGTAGACATTTTATATCTACTGTGCTCTAACATAAAGACAGTGGAATAAGACACATGACGTTGACTGCATGGTCCTTGCTGATAGGGGAACTGGCCTTGTAGAGGGATCCTTGGTGATAGGGGAACTGGCCTTGTGGAGGGGTCCTTGGTGATAGGGGAATTGGCCTTGTAGAGGGATCCTTGGTGATAGGGGAACTGGCCTTGTAGAGGGGTCCTTGGTGATAGGGGAACTGGCCTTGTAGAGGGATCCTTGGTGATAGGGGAACTGGCCTTGTAGAGGGGTCCTTGGTGATAGGGGAACTGGCCTTGTAGAGGGGTCCTTGGTGATAGGGGAACTGGCCTTGTAGAGGGATCCTTGGTGATAGGGGAACTGGCCTTGTAGAGGGGTCCTTGGTGATAGGGGAACTGGCCTTGTAGAGGGATCCTTGGTGATAGGGGAACTGGCCTTGTAGAGGGGTCCTTGGTGATAGGGGAACTGGCCTTGTAGAGGGATCCTTGGTGATAGGGGAACTGGCCTTGTAGAGGGGTCCTTGGTGATAGGGGAACTGGCCTTGTAGAGGGATCCTTGGTGATAGGGGAACTGGCCTTGTAGAGGGGTCCTTGGTGATAGGGGAACTGGCCTTGTAGAGGGGTCCTTGGTGATAGGGGAACTGGCCTTGTAGAGGGATCCTTGGTGATAGGGGAACTGGCCTTGTAGAGGGGTCCTTGTGATAGGGGAACTGGCCTTGTAGAGGGATCCTTGGTGATAGGGGAACTGGCCTTGTAGAGGGGTCCTTGGTGATAGGGGAACTGGCCTTGTAGAGGGGTCCTTGGTGATAGGGGAACTGGCCTTGTAGAGGGGTCCTTGGTGATAGGGGAACTGGCCTTGGTAGTGGTTGTAGAGGGATCCTTGGTAATAGGGGAACTGGCCTTGGTAGTGGTTGTAGAGGGATCCTTGGTAATAGGGGAACTGGCCTTGGTAGTGGTTGTAGAGGGATCCTTGGTAATAGGGGAACTGGCCTTGGTAGTGGTTGTAGAGGGATTCTTGGTAATAGGGGAACTGGCCTTGGTAGTGGTTGTAGAGGGATCCTTGGTAATAGGGGAACTGGCCTTGGTAGTGACTTTCTAAACGTTGTTTGTTCTACTCAAAACAAAGTTTGTAAACAAAGAAAAAGTTTCATTAGCAGAAAAAAAAACAACGAAAAAAGACATGTGTTTATAACAATAATCGAATCAGGGGAAACAATCAATCAGTTAAAACAATGAAAATGTCAGTTTTGCTAAATACTTAAAACAAAAGACTGTAATAAAACCGATCGTTCACCTGTGCTTGGCAATGTTCCAGTCCCAGGGTTCAACGCCCCGCCAGTCTCGGGGGGCGGGGGAGGGGGAGGTGGCAGCACAACAGGGGGTGCGTCCATAGGACAGAACGGCCGGAACAGCCCCACCACATCCGCCCCTTCCTCCACGGTCCACGGGCCGACCACCAGCGTCTTCGTCGGGGAATCGTCGAACCACGCGGCGCAGCTCGCCGGGGGGAAGCCCGTCCTGCCCCCCCTCCCTCCCCGCTGCAAGAAGCCCCCTCCCCCTCCCCCGCCCTTGGGCTCGGGTCACGTGCGGAACCGGTCGGAGCCTGATGCGTCGCACCTGATTCACAAGAGGACAGGGTCCGAACCCCCGCCCCACCCTGGTTTGTCGGAGCCTCGCAACACCAAGAGCATGGCGCCGCCGAGTGAGTGGACATTGTGTTAGGGCTTTTGGGGTTATATAAGGGAAAAAACAACAACTAAAACACAAGAGCTTTGCTGTTCATTTCAAGCTTTTGACTTGCAACTTCATCATTAGGACAGAACATAATGCCGGTACGTAATCATAAACTCACTGTCCAAAGAACATTGTCATCTATTGTATTCGTTAGACCCCAGTCTTGAATTTCCCTTTAGTGTTAAGTTTGTGTGTGAATGAACGAATTAATCTTTAATTTAATGTCTTTTCACATCATATGTGATATTAGACAGGACTTTGTGTGTGTGCATGTGTGTGTATGAAATGAATGGAGATGTGTGCATGTTTCTTTACTTACTCAATGAAGATGACAAAAGCATTGTGAAACATGTGAACTGACTTGTCATGTGTGTGTGTGTGTGTGTGTGTGTGTGTGTGTGTGTGTGTGTGTGTGCATGCGTTTGCGCACGCTTGTGTGCGCGTGCGTGCATGTTTGTGTGTGTGAACACGTAAATACATTTGATTAGTATGACAGAATTAAGAGCGAGATCTTGTACAAGAAAGCCGGTCAAATGAATGAATTGCTGTGTTCACCATAAATGGGTGTTGTTTGTGCACAGTGACCAGTGCCGGCCTGGCAGGAGCAATGGCAGTTGGGTAAGTTACTGTTCCCAGTGTGTCCATCAGGTGACGTAAATACATTTGAATTCCGCGTTTGACAGAAGTTTTTAAGGGCGAGGTCTTGTACATAGAGAGCCGGTCAAATGAATCGAATTGCTTCTGTGTTCACCATAAATGGGTGTTGTTTGTGCACAGTGACCAGTGCCGGCCTGGCAGGAGCAATGGCAGTTGGGTAAGTTACCGTTCCCATGTTTGTGCTGGAAAAAATGTGGGAACGGCTCAACAAAACTTCCATCAGGTGACGGGTGGAAGCCATCCAAGGTACTATCACCAAAGACTGTATAGGGGAAGATAAGCATCCGGTCTCTTTTCCCTATATGAGTAGTGAGGACAGAAACACTGGTTATGTCCCTTTTAAACAGGACACATTTTGCACGTAGATAGGCCAGTTGAATTCTCCGTTCAAGTTCCAGTCTGAGTTTTTGGATAGCCGTCACTGTGAATGGTGTACTGTCGACACTAACGATAACTCTATCAGCCCGGTTCGCCGAGCTCTTAAGTAGTCCATCTGACCCTTTTAGAATATCTTTGCTAGCACCATGGATGCTCCTGCTTTCAGGATGTCCTGAAATGCAGGATTTTGTTATTGCCTGGGGCTGGCGTTGCAGGATTATGAACACTTGAGAAGCAACAAATTTCCTTTTTATTAGAATATAAAATAAATGAATACAGATAAATATTTACATGCCTTTACCTGGAACTTTATATTTTTAGGATTGTTAAAGTCAAGTTGTTAACTGGGCGGCCCCTGGACCCCTGCCTTGCAGGATTTTTTTAATTTCCTGGGAACTCCCATGTATCACTGAAGGTGCACTGAAGGCTGATAGCAGCTTGTGGTGTTCACCAACAGTCACTTTGGTTACCAAGCTGTGTTGCAATTCATGTGGCACTTAGTCTCTGTTATGAACGCAGATGCGTCATGCTGTCACAGAGGCGTCTGTGAAATTCGGGTTGCACCTAGAGCGTCGCAGCCAGAGGCGCGCCAAATGCGATTTAACTGATGAGGAGCCTGATGAGTGTGACTGATTAAGCGCCTAACAAAGAAATAATTTGGGGACATTTTTTGTAAGGATTTCTAAGAACAAAGGCAGGAGAATGGACGAGTAAGGTAGAAAAATAGTAGATGACAGTAAGCAAAGGGAAGAGGCAGAGTCAAAGTGAGCAATACATGTAAACAACATCCCGACTACTACTACAGCAACAATAACAACAAGTATTTACTACCCATTTACATATCCTTTTCACTATTAATCATACTTAACAAAAACAGCTAAGAGACTTGATCATATGGCTCAATATCAGCATTACCAGTTATTTTGACTTTGGAGTGGTACATGGCTTTTGGCCTATCGAGAGTTCGTGGCATTTTTTACATAAGACCGATAGGTCGAGTAGAAAAAAAACCCCTCAAACTCTCGATAGGACAAAAGCCATGTATCACTCTGTTATGAAATTCTGTTTTGACGTCCTCCTGCCTGAAACAGGCAAATGTGGTGGGATATTAATTAATAGATATAAAGATGGTGGGACAATCCTGGAGGTACTGCAATACCAGGTACTGCCTCCATGTAGATCTAAATTATGCCAACCACTGCACAAACATAGTGAAACTCGTTAATCCGCAAAAAAATATAGTTCTGTAAGTTAGAAAGCCGAGAGCGATTTTAATGTAGATTTAACAATATCTTTGTAATATTAATTGTCATGTCCCGAATGATATATATGTTTTTTAAGCTTACTGCACAGATTCTCAGATCATAGGAACGGGATTGTTTTCCATGTAGAAAATAAAGGGAACTTACTGTACTAGGGTACTGTACTGTATTAGGGAAGAACGGGGCTTGTGTGTCTGTTTTTCAGCTTGTTATAATAGGCAAGTTAACTGAAGTAGAAGCTTCCTTTTTAGATCAAATGTTAGATAAATGTATGGACAACATGCGCATATAGAAAATTCAATGAACCCATTTCTGCACCACAATGGTCACTAAAAGGCAACAAATCAGGGTCTGTTATTTGAAGATCTTATTTTCTTAATTTTGGGAGGGAGATAAGGATAGCTTAATGTTATACATGTCACAGAGGCAAATTGCCGTATTCAATATTGCAGAGTCGCCGATACGACGAATACTCGCGTTTGCTTCGAAATCCCTCTACCCGAGATAAGTTTAATGGTAATTTTGGGCTGAAATATGGCTGGTGGCGAAAGGGTTAATTTAGATTCATTTGTTACAACAAAAATAGCAAAAATCATTTGCTCTCAACTTTTCTCAAACTGCTGCACACCCTCCAATCTTCCACAGGACATGGGGGTAGGATAGCATGTGGCTATCAGACGCTCAAAACAATTCTAGAGCAAAGCACTTAGCAATAACATAAAAATGATGGACTGGCAATGGGGTCGAACCAACCCGGATCTCCCCATCTTTTTTGCAATCCATAACATGTCGTCAGCATATTTGATGCATATTTTGGACGTTGACGTAAAAGCCAGCATGACGTCGGGTGACGTATAACCAGTTCCAAATGTAAACTTCTAATCGAAGCCACCCCGTTTTTCAATAAAAGCACGATGAATCTTTCCTGTGCAGATTTAGTCGATTTTTGGTCATAAAAACTGCAGAAAAAGTTACTAACAGCAAAACTAGAAAACAGCAGTAAGCATCATGCTGGCATTGACAATGTGGTAATGACATTCTAATGATAGTAAGGAAGTCTACGTGCAAGGGCTTAATGATATTCATGGAGTATCATAGGCCATATATCATGCACTTTTTACAAAGAGTTTAATGCGTTAATGATAATAATGAGATGCTAGTATATGAAGTTAATTTAATAATGAGATGTGAGTACAGTATTTTCCCGACTATAACTAGTATAAGGCAATACTTTTTTCCCAGACTCAGACCCCTGCGCCTTATAATATGACTAATAAAATAGTTAGAAAATATAATAACAAAATCTGAAATTTGGATAAAATTTGGGAGGTGCGCCATAGTCAGAAAAATATGGTATATGAGTTTGTATGCCACTCGGCTTGCTACAATATGACATGTTTAGCAACTATGTTGGTAGTTTACGTTGTTTTTCCTCTGTGCCAGGGATAGAAATGGGCCGGGCCGGACGTTCAAGAGATCTACCTCGACCCAAGGTAAGCCTCTGCATCTGTTGCCTTTCTTTTGGTGATGAGATTAACGTCCAATCAGTCAGAGACCCTTATGGACAGTATTCTTGCATCTGTTGCCTTTCTCTTGGTGATGAGATTAACGTCCAATCGGTCAGAGACCCTTATGGACAGTATTCTTGCATCTGTTGCCTTTCTCTTGGTGATGAGATTAACGTCCAATCGGTCAGAGACCCTTATGGACAGTATTCTTGCATCTGTTGCCTTTCTCTTGGTGATGAGATTAACGTCCAATCGGTCAGAGACCCTTATGGATGGTATTCTTGCATCTGTTGCCTTTCTCTTGGTGATGAGATTAACGTCCAATCGGTCAGAGACCCTTATGGACGGTATTCTTGCATCTGTTGCCTTTCTCTTGGTGATGAGATTAACGTCCAATCGGTCAGAGACCCTTATGGACAGTATTCTTGCATCTGTTGCCTTTCTCTTGGTGATGAGATTAACGTCCAATCGGTCAGAGACCCTTATGGACGGTATTCTTGCATCTGTTGCCTTTCTCTTGGTGATGAGATTAACGTCCAATCGGTCAGAGACCCTTATGGACGGTATTCTTGCATCTGTTGCCTTTCTCTTGTCTTTTTGTACTGTTGCTGGTGGTTTTTTTAATGTTGCCTCACGATTGATAATGTAGAAACTTTCTCGAAACGTCAGTGTTTGTTATTGCATTTTTGTTTTTATCTGGATTTCTTGAACAACAATTTTATTTCTCAGTTTTAGGTTGATAATGTGGAGTTTCTCTTCAACAATATCAATGATAGAAATTATTTTTGATTTTTGCCCTTTTTCTCAAATGCATGTTTATTTTGCTATGACGTGTTCGTTTGTTTCTCTAGGCATTTGCCATCAGCCTGCTGATGATTCTCATGTAAGTGTACATGGGTGCTTCTCTTCAGGCTGTGTGACTGAATTATTCATTTCATGCACTTAGCAGATCAGGGATTGTGTTTAACACTATTGTGACTCATGCTGCCTCGGCCTATTCTCAGTGCAGGCCAGGAGTAAGCCTGCCACCGAGTGGCTCAGAGAAATTGGGTGCTTGAAAACAAACGCATCTAGCTAAGCTGAATGATGTCCGATCACGACCAAATTGTGTGTACTTAATGAAAAAAGGCTGCTAAGTTCATCTGTGTACTTTTTAAGTTGATAGGTATAACGCTTTTTACATGAAAAAGGGAATAATTCATTGTTTACATGCATTGCATTCGACGACACCCCCTGCCCCCACCCCCACGACGAACACTCTCAGTCTCTTGACTTGTAGCTCTAGGCCACTGACACACTAGCTTCACTTTCACGCTCATCCTCCCTGTTTTCGTCACTTTCTGAGTCAGAAAACGAGTATTCTGGATCTTTATCATCAGGTTCATCCAGATCGCGAAGACAGAGAATCTCCTCTCTTGCTAAACCACAGTCAGCTCTCTAATTTTTCCCGCCACCTTCCACCAAAAGCTTGTATCTCTAACGACTTTCTATCTGGGGTAAATGAGGTTGTGAAAATAGGAGAAAAACTCGTAAGTCCCAAATTCAGATCTAGTTAAGGACAAAAACCTCGTATCTTTGTTCTTTTCAAGTCTAAAAAAAAAATGTTTAAGTAATTTTAACGAAATGCAGGACTAAACTTGCAATGTCTTGAACAACATATTCATCATAGTTAATCAATTGTGGTCAACGCGGTTAATTTTTAAAACAGTTTATTTTTATTTTTCTCAAAACTATCAAAATTGAGATACGAGGTTTTTGAATTTCACCAACGATATTACGATGCCCAAGTGGACCAAACTTGACACCTGGGAAAGCAGCCACTACCTTTGTCTTCAACAAACGTGACTATTCCGCTGTGGTAAAAAGTTTATGTCCTTTGTGTGTTGATTTTCACAGAGGAACGACCGCGCTCAGACTCCCAGCCAGAAATCTCCCACAGCATGTTGCCTGTGCCTCCACAACGAGCAAAGGTACTGGGTGATGCTAGTTGTGTTTGTCTCTGTTCCCCTGTCTCTCTCTGTCTCTGTTCCCCTGTCTCTCTGTCTCTCCCCAACGAGCAAAGGTAATGGGTGATGCTAGTTGTGTCTGTCTCTGTTCCCCTGTCTCTCTCTGTCTCTGTTCCCCTGTCTCTCTGTCTCTCCCCAACGAGCAAAGGTACTGGGTGATGCTAGTTGTGTCTGTCTCTGTTCCCCTGTCTCTCTCTGTCTCTGTTCCCCTGTCTCTCTGTCTCTCCCCAACGAGCAAAGGTACTGGGTGATGCTAGTTGTGTCTGTCTCTGTTCCCCTGTCTCTCTCTGTCTCTGTTCCCCTGTCTCTCTGTCTCTCCCCAACGAGCAAAGGTACTGGGTGATGCTAGTTGTGTCTGTCTCTGTTCCCCTGTCTCTCTCTGTCTCTGTTCCCCTGTCTCTCTGTCTCTCCCCAACGAGCAAAGGTAATGGGTGATGCTAGTTGTGTCTGTCTCTTTCTCTGTCTCTGTTCCCCCCCCTCTCTCTCTCTCTCTGTCTGTCTGTCTCTCTTTCCCCAACGAGCAAAGGTACATGATCATGCTAGTTGTGTTTCTCTCTTTCTCTGTCTCTGTCCCCCTCTGTCTCTCTGTCTCTCTCTCCCTTTCTCTTTCTCTCGCAACAGTGAACTGTATATTATACACTGACCTCAAATTTGGCTAATTTTCTGGTTTGTAATTTTGCTGTGTTGATAACTTGATTTCATTACATAATTATCTTCAGTGACCCCCTTCAGTAAGGGGCTTCATTACTGTACTGAATTCTTCTTCTTCTTCATCGATCGCTCAGACAGTTTCCTGTCAATTATAAGCGCAGATGTGTCATGCTGCTGTTATGCGCCTAACTAAGAAATAGCTAGGCCCAGCGTGTCTGTCTTCGGCTGGAGAAAATCTTTGTAAGAATTTCTTGGAAAAAAGGACAGGAGAATGGAGTGGTTAGGCAGAAAGATTGAAGATGACTGTAAGCAAAGGGAAAGGCAGAGTCAAAGAGAGTGATGGATTAGAGGAAGTTACGAGCACAGAACTTCCGGAAGGTGGGGGAACTATTTGTGCGAAAGATTCCCCGGTATCCCCATGGGGTGACTACTGAATAAACTTTCATGTTCATGTTCATACTCTCTCTCTCTCTCTCTCTCTCTCTCTCTCTCTCTCTCTCTCTCTCTGTCTCTGTCTCTCTCTCTCTCTCTCTCTCTGTCTCTCTTTCTCTCTGTCTCTCTCTCTCTTTCTCTCTCTCTCTCTCTGTCTCTCTCTGTCTCTCTCTCTCTTTCTCTCTTTCTCTGCCTCTCTCTCTCTCTCTTTCTCTTTGTCTCTCTCTCTCTTTCTCTGTCTCTTTCTCTCTCTCTCTCTCTGTCTCTGTCTCTCTCTCTCTCTCTCTCTCTCTCTCTCTCTCTGTCTCTCTCTCTCTCTCTCTCTCTCTCTCTCTCTCTCTCTCTCTACTCTCTCTCTCTCTCTCTCTCTCTCTCTCTCTCTCTCTCTCTCTCTCTGTGTTTGAAAGTGTGCACAACCGTGTGCTCATGCATGCTCGTGCACACTCATACTAGTGTGTATTTGGTACTTGCACGTCAGATTGTGTAAGAGGAACATAAGCTAATAGGGGACTGTGACAGAACATTCACCGTACATGATTGATAATTAATAATTCCCTGTCCTGTGCATTCAGACAAACTTGCCCCTCAGTTATTTACTACTTCACTGCAATTAATTAATAATAATAATAATAATAATAATAGTAATAAATAAAGCTTCTTTAGCGCTCTTCGATGATAGAAAATCATCCTCAAAGCGCTTTACAAATATTACGAGAGAAAACAATCAAGAACAAAAACATTACACTGTATTACAAAACAACATGAAGAAGTATATATACAAAAAATAAAAAATGAAATGCTCACGCCGTTCATCCCCACCCACCACCCCACCCTTTAAGGTCACATACACATTAATAGACATCATTTCAAAAAACATTTGAAAAAGAAGCATAAAAAATAATGAGGAATTATAGGGTGTTAAAATTTAAAGTAGAAAATCAAAATAATCCATTCTAGGTCTTTCACTAGTGTACCCGCCCCACCCACCTTCCCTTTTCTTCACATGCACACTCACGAACAATCGGATGATAACATAACAAATTAAAACAGAGTCGAAATTGAAACCCAAATAAAAGGTTTAATAAAGAAATCGTCTGCATCAGATCAAAACAAACTGCACGAGTTGTTTCGGGTTCAACCCGTTGTCCAGTGCTAAAAATAGATATCTCATAGTGAACACACATGACGTAAAGACGTAAACAAACTTGGTGATGTAATGACAAAAATGATGGTGGACAGTGATAACATGATGGGGCCCGATCAGGGTTTCAGTTTAAAGTTTTCAATCAAAAATTTAGTCTTTACAGGCGATTAAAATAGGATAATTGCCATGGGGTATACCATTTAAAATGTGTTTTAATGCATTTACAATTTTGAATTTCACTTAGTCCAATGCATGAAGTTGAAGTTTAATGATGGCAGAATCCATTTCAAGTGAAAACTCAAAATCCATACTTTTGTCACCTGACCTTTTTTGGGCCTCTACCACAATCTCTGTTTCGAGTTAAGACCCGGTTCGTGAAATCGGGTCACATACACATTATAGACATCATTTCAAAAAACATTTTAAAAAGAAGCATAAAAAATAATGATTTAACAATTTAAAGTAGAAATCAAAATAATCCAGCCGGTCTTTCACGACCCCCCACCCACCTTCCCTTTTCTTCACATGCACACTCACGAACACTCATAACATAACAAATTAAAACAGAGTCGAAATTGAAACCCAAAATAAAAGGTTTAATAAAACAAAGCAGAGCAAAACAAATCACGACGTTTCGGGTTCAACCCGTTGTCCAGTGCTAAAAATAGATATGGCATAGTGACACACATGACGTAAAGACGTAAACAAACTTGTGATGTAATGACAAAAATGATGGTGGACAGTGACATCACTTTAGTAAAAATGATGACAAATAAACTTACTACGATTAATATGAAATAAAGATCTACCAGATTGGATTGTTCAAAACAAACAATATTGTAGAAAAGCTCGCTCTCTCTCTCTCTCTCTCTCTCTCTCTCTCTCTCTCTCTCTCTCTCTCTCTCTCTCTCTCTCTCTCTCTCTCTCTCTCTCTCTCTCTCTCTCTCTCTCTCTCTCTCTCTCTCTCTCTCTCTCTCTCTCTCTCTCTCTCTCTCTCTCTCTCTCTCTCTCTCTCTCTCTCTCTTCCGATTATTTCATTTTCCACTATCTATCGCATTTTCTATTTCTTGTACACCCTCTCGCTCTATGCTTGATCATAACGACAACCTTATATGCACATTCATCAGTTAGTTACTTAGTATGACGTATTATCAAGCTATGAAAGAATACGGGGATAAATACATAACATAGCATCCGGGGAGAAAAATAAGAAAGAAAAATAATCAAGGCATGGACAAACAGACCCCCACTCTGCTCTCATGGTGACCTCAGTTCCGATTTCCAATCCAGTCTATGCCCTTGGTGCGTTCGGGTCAAAGTCATGGGGATCAGTGTGTTCTGGGGAGCTGTTGGTGGACGGACGTGGTGGCGCCTTCGGGGGAGGACCTCACTCACGCTGGCTCAGCGACTAAGACAATATAATAAATAATTGTTGTCAGTAGGGGGCGTAGTAGGTGGTGTCCTGCGTATGTTAGCTCAGAACAGGCTCCACTGAACTCCACCGAAGTGACTCGAATCAGCAGCAGTGCAGTGTCTTCTCGGTTGGTTGCCTCCTGACGACCTAACATAGATTCGCTCCCCTTGGACTGCTGCTTTCGGATTCTGCGACCTGACAAGCCAGGGTGTGGCTGCTAGTTGGGATTCGGACTGCATGGACCAAAATCATATGATCTAGAAGATAGGAAAAAAAAAAAAAAAAATTGAAAGCTTTTGGCTGTGCTCTTTTCTGTCCTCCCCCGTAGGGACACAAAATAAATGTCATATGATTATTTCCCCAAGTTTGTTATTGTGAGAGAAGATGATCCACTGAGGGAAAATGTGACCTGCTGAGCTACTTTCTCTCACCGGAACTGAGGGGTGTTTGCCACAAGGCGCTATCGGCCTTCTTTATTCCTTGTGTGATGCTACATTCTGGTTTATGCCATCTATCTCCCTGGCAGTGGTACATGTGTATGTTGGTTTATCCAGCAGTGGTACATGTGAGCTATGCCACTGTATGATGTCTATGTATGGTTTATCCAGCAGTGGTACATGTGTATGTATGGTTTCTCCAGCAGTGTACATGTGTATGTATGGATCCAGGCAGTGGTACATGTGTATGTATGGTTTCTCCAAGTTTGTACATGTGTATGTATGGTTGATCCAGCAGTGGTACATGTGATGTATGGCTTCTCCAGCAGTGGTACATGTGTATGTATGGTTTATCCAGCAGTGGCATGTGTATGTATGGTTTATCCAGCAGTGGTACATGTGTATTATGGTTTATCCAGCAGTGGTACATGTGTATGTATGGTTTCTCCAGCAGTGGTACATGTGTATGTATGGTTTCTCCAGCAGTGGTACATGTGTATGTATGGTTTCTCCAGCAGTGGTACATGTGTATGTATGGTTTATCCAGCAGTGGTACATGTGGCTATATGGTTTCTCCAAGTGGTAGATGCCTATGTATGGTTTCTCCAGCAGCAGGGGAAGAAAGGTCGGCGACGGTGCAAGGCGCTTTACGACTGTGAGGCTGATAATGATGACGAGCTGACTTTTAAGGAAGGGGAGATTATTGTAATTCTGGAGGAGGTGGAAGAGGTGTATGTGGTGGGTGAGTATCTCTGTGTGTGTTTGTGTGTATGGTTTGTGTGTGTGTGTGCATGTGCATATGTGCAGACCCGTTCTACGCATAATATTTCACCATATTTTGTACACATATCTGACAAAAATATGATAAATCCAGGTACAGGGGAAGAAACATGGTGAACAAAACATCTGACTGTCATTTCTGTAAGATGCCTGATTCAGGAAACTGGAGGCTGATATGTGTGTGTGTGTGTGAGCTGACTTTTGTGAAGGGGAGATTATTGTAATTCTGAGTGTGTGTGGATGTGAGGAGTGTGTGTGTGTGTGGTGTGTGTGTGTGTTGTGTGTGTGTGTGAGTGTATGTGTGTGTGTGTGTGTGTGTGTGCATATGGCAGTGTGTGTCTACGCATGTGTGAGTGTATTTCACCATATTTTGTACACATATCTGACAAAAATATGATAAATATGGTACATGGTGAACAAAACATCTGACTGTCATTTCTGTAAGATGCCTGATTCAGGTTTGTTTGGGAAAATCAGGGAGTACAAGGTGTGTGTGTGTGTGTGAGTGTGAGTGTGTGTGTGTGTGTGTGTGTGTGTGTGTGTGTGTGTGTGTTTGTTGTTGTTGTAAATAATGGATGACACTTTTGACACAGTATTTCTATAAGTTGTTATAAAAACGTATGCATGTTTGCACTCAGTTTTTTTAACTTTCCTGTTGGAGTACTCCTATTTTGTGAAAAATACACTTATTTTGGATTTTGAATACACAAAGCCCGATTTCAGGGTAAACAGGTCTGATGTGTGTGTGTGTGTGCATTTGCGTACGTGCGCGCATGTGTGTGTGTCTTTGAAGCCTAAGTTGTTCGCATTGTGTTTATTATATTTTGAAATGTTGTACTTGCGCTATGTTTTTGCTGTGTGCTAGTGCAATGCATTGGCGATGGATGTTAATCGTTTATGATTTATTTCCTTTTTTTTTCCCCTTCGACCAGGAAGGAGAGGTGGAGAACTACCCCAGGAGGAGAGGCCTGTTCCCCACCAGCTTTGTGGAGATGCTGAAAGAATGACCCCCCCCCCCCCTACCCCCCACTCTAACCACCCTCCCCCTACCTCCCCGCTCCATCGCACACAAGCACACAGAGATAGGAGGAGAGAAGACCCACCGACTGCCATCTGTGTGTGTGGGCGGTGTTCGCAATTCAGCTAAAGGTCCAGGGATCTCGTTTTTTTACGGCAAAATGTGGCTGGTTTTGAGAGAACAGTTTGAAGTGTAACATGTGGAGAAACATTACTAATTCCAGGGTAGAAAACAAAACAGGGCTGAATAATAATAAATAAAGAAAAGGAGAGCACAGAACGCCTGTTTTGAATATTCTTCAAATTGAGCAAATGATTTGTAGTGAAAGAGATCTTTAACTATAAACTGTCTCAGTTGTTTGTGTTTTGTTGCGGCGATGCTGTATGTAGTAAAGCAGTTAGACAGTGAAATATATCAAAAGGGGAGTGCTGTTTTGTTTTTACCTCAACCAAACAGTTGGGTGGGGAGGGGAACAAAAGCTGCAACTTAAGAGTACTGGGACGGAACTCTTCCAACCTTTCAGGGATTTTTGCTTTTCTTCAGTGGGACCCCCTGACAAGAGCCGAAGACTGGTGTGACGAGACACGGCGTTCGACATCAGCTGCTATGTTTTGATGGTGTGTGTGTCTGTGTGCAATTTGTCGGTCAACGGTGTTGCTTGTCTGGCATCGTTTTGGAGGACAAGAACTTAAAAAAAAGAAAAAGAAAGAAGACAGCTTTAGCAATGGGTATTTTTACAAGCCATCCATTCATGAGTGTGTTATTCGAAGGAGGCAGAGAAGAGAGAGAGAGGGGGAGAGAGAGAGAGAGAGTTTGTGTTCATGTGCATGCATATGTGTGTGTGTGATCACACAGCTACTTGGATCCAGAATACGAGAGAGACATTTTGACATAATTCCTGCGAAATGCTCAGTCACTGTCTGCAGCTCTGACAAATCCATATTTCCAACATTTTGTACCGTGTAATGATGAAAATGTTAGCTAGCTTGTTCTAAAGATGTCTCCATCACTCCCACCCCACCTCCCACCATCCATCCCTACCCTATCCTCTGATTCTTCTTCCTTGAGTGTGTCGTGCTGTTAGTTATTGTAGTTGCTGGCTGGATGAAAAACAAACAACTGTAGTCCTTTGTGTTTTTTTCCATTTGCAAATTATTGGGGTCATTATTACACCTCGGGGGTAAGCACTACTCACCAACATTCATAATGTATTCATCAATATCGTTGAATGATTTTATTATTTTAATGTGTTCGCTTCTAAGCTGAAGTATTGTTTTCATGGGTCTGTACTTCGCCTTGGCTTAAGGCTATACCAGATCAATTGGCATAGGCCAGAACACCAAGGCTACATCGAAATGTTGCGCTCTGCATAGCTATGTAGGGATTGTCTTTAGCCATGACAAGCTCCTAGCACAGCATCATCAATCTCCCAAATTCCCCGAAGACATAGTGTGGCTGCCCACGTGATGGGGTAATAAAAAAATAGTCACACACGTAATGTTCTTATCCCTAGCTGATGCATTTGTACCATAGTGTTCAAGTGCTTTGGCTGTTCGGATGATCCCTGGAGTCTTTTAGCCAGAGTATGCCAACAACAACAACAACAGTGGGTCTGTAAAAGTGTGCTCTTTATGGGGGTTTGCTTTTCTTCTGAAAATGGCGTGCGTTGATGTGAAAGTGTAATAGTGACATGAGATTAGCCGTGATGTGCAGACGTGTTTGGAAAGAAGTTCCAGTTGTTGAGGTGGGTCTGTGCAGCGCAATGTTTGATGTCGTGCAATGTTGTTTGCTGCTAGCTGTACTCAAAAGGCCTTGGTTCCATTTCCGCTAAATGCAGACCTTTTTTTTTATTATTGGTAGCTGAGATCCTTTAGAGGTTATGAACTCTGAATCCTCATGATTTTGCTTTTTAAGAAAAGGGGGATAAAATGAAATAATGTTTCAAATGAATTGTCATGACATTGATTTTGTATAGAATCCACTTTAAAAAAAAATGTTATGATGGGGATGATAATGATGCCGATTATGCTGATTTTGATGATGATTAAGATGATGATGATGATAAGATGGTGATGATTGTACACCAGCGTCTGTATTCACATTACACCAGGGTCTGTATTCACATTGAGATGGTATGAGACTTATTATCATGGTATCTTAGAAGTCATTCTAAAGTCCACTACTTTTGAAGGACTTCAAAGATATGATGATAAGTCTCATACTATCTCAATGGGAACACAGCCCCAGGTCTTTGAATTGTTTTTAGTGTTTTAAACTATTTACCACAGACAAGAGAAGTGGATCGGCGCGAGTTCAACGATTGTGTGTTAAGCGATTCTTGGTACGTGTATGGTGGTCACTTTCAAGATTTGACGCTGCACGTTGGCTAAATGTTGACTTTACATATGGCTGCCATTTGCCAGAATTATGGAAGGTTTTTTTCTCTGTATTTAATGCTTTCTTTTCTTTTCTTTTTTTATCGCCAAAACCGTTTTGCACTTGTTATTGTTTGTTGAAGTAATTTGAGTTTGTGAAGTGTTTTGAATTTGTGGAGTGGTTTGTTGCCTGTTGTGGTAAAGAGTTGAGTGTTAGTGGAACTGAAGGGTGTTGTCTTCTGTTGAGGCCATGGCTGTCCAGAGTGAGGTGACCATTTGGTGAACTGTTTTTTAAATTTTATTGGAGAGACACAGAGAGAGAGAGAGAGAGAGAGAGAGGTTGAGGTTTTGTTTGGAGACACTTTGGGCACTTAAGAAGGGGGTGGGATTACATAAGTCTTCGAGAGAGAGGGAGAGAGAGACAGAGAGAGTGGGAGAGAGAATGAGTGAGAGAGAGGGAGAGAGAGAGGGAGGGAGGGGGGTTAGAGGAGCAGAGGTCGCATGTGAAGATTTTCTTAGATTTTTGTAGTTGATGTTTTTTTCTGTTGATTAACGGTTTAATAACTTATTATTTTAGCTTGAATTGCTCAAAACAAAATGCGGGCATTGAGGTATTTAACAGTATTTGAATAAACTTGTTATATGTTTTTTGTTGTTGTTCGTACCATGATGTTCAATTTCATAGTGTTTCTGCTTGTTTGTGCTTAGGTCAAGATATCTATCTAAAATCCATTTTGTTTTAGTTTACTTTTTTGTTTCTTTTTAACATTTTTATAGTATAATATGGTTTAGTGATATAGTTGCGTTTAGGTGGGGAACTAGTTTAGGCTGATGTTTGTTGCTGTATGTAAAGAGAGAGAAAGAGAGAGACGATGACAATTGATTTATTCATTAAGGCCTTTGCCCCTCATGAAGGGGGTACATGACAACAAAATAGAACATAGCACTGATTGTAATACTATTTACAAAATGAACATTTCTCACGACATCATGACTGATCGTAGGTGTAAAGCTTTATATAAATAAATTGACAAGTTTCGCACAATTCTCTCATTTGTAGAAGCAAAACGCAGGCAAAAACGAAACTGGTTTGAATAATTGAAGAACTTTTGTGGAATATACACAGCTGTTTTGGGAGGAACCTTTAGTTTCAGGACTTTTTTCAAGCCGACGTCACACAAGATCTTTTTCATAAACAACAGTGAAGAATAATGTTAGGCCTATAGTATGAAAGAAACTGAGTTATATTCAGGATCCCGTGTCAGATTTTCACTCATGAGCATTTTTATTTATGTTTGCGATAAAAAGTGTATTATTTAAGAACATTTTCTACTAAATAGGTCGCATGGTACTGTTCAACGACAACAAAAGTCCCCATAAATCTATAAAGAAATATATTAAAAATACTATGAAGAATATGCAGCCAAAATATTTTTAAGACGAAATGCTTGGTGTAGTTTTTATGTAAGATTTCTAGATTCAGTCATTTAACTAAACAGCTCAAATTTGTGTGCAATATGTCGTTTTCTTAGGTTATGCACCACAGGACAACACGTTTTCTTAGGTTATGCACCACAGGACAACACGTTTTCTTAGGTTATGCACCACAGGACAACACGTTTTCTTAGGTTATGCACCACAGGACAACACGTTTTCTTAGGTTATGCACCACAGGACAACACGTTTTCTTAGGTTATGCACCACAGGACAACACGTTTTCTTAGGTTATACACCACAGGACAACACGTTTTCTTAGGTTATACACCACAGGACAACACGTTTTCTTAGGTTATGCACCACAGGACAACACGTTTTCTTAGGTTATGCACCACAGGACAACACGTTTTCTTAGGTTATGCACCACAGGACAACACGTTTTCTTAGGTTATACACCACAGGACAACACAATGCAAAATGAATATCATCTTCTTTTGCATTTTTACAAAGAGAACAAATTAAATCTATTTCAGTGTGTTTCTTATAGCGATAGCGATGCACTGAAATCTCTGAAACTCCACACCTGAACCTTGACATAATTCATTTTAAATGTTTATCTAGCTCAATTTTCAAATATGTTTCAACATCATGTATTGTACAAAAGGTTCTGTACACATGAAATCTTTCACTGTTATTGATATGAGAGTTCCAGTCTTGCCATCGACATGCAACTACTCTTTCTTTAAAAAACATACAAGAATTGTTTTATGTCTTGTACTCCCCGATTTTCCAAGACAAACCCGAACCCAAATTGATAAAGCTTGCTTCGAATAATTGATACCCAGTTTCTTTTGTCTCTACTATCTAAATCTAAAAGCAATCTATATGCCTTATGTGGTAATCTGTCATTATTCATGATAGTCAATCTTAACCAATAACGGATACAACATATAGCAGAATTAGAGAAAGAGAGAGAGAGTGTGTGTGTGTGTGTGCTTGTGCGAGCATATATTCACACGTTTTTTTATTTTAGGAATAAGCATGCGTAAAAGTGTGTGTGTTTGCGTATGTATGCATGCATGTGTGCTTGTGCATGCTTGAGTACATGAATGTGTTGAAAAGTTTCAGTTTCAGCAGTGTGTGTTCTGTGCCATAAACACGATAATCCCTGTGTTCAGCTGTTAAGCAGTGGTGAGGGTAACTAGCATTCCACTGGAGCTGGCATCACACCTTTACATTCAGACCGTTATGTGTGCGTGTGCGTGTGAGAGAGAGAGAGAGAGAGAGAGAGAGAGAGCGCACACACACTATCTTTAACTTTTGTTTTCTTATTTTCTTTTATTTTATGTTATTTTGCATGGCCAGGTTGGAACTAGAGTGCTTTGCTATTGAAGTTGAGTGTCCTTTGTTGCATTTGTGAACTCACAACTAGGGATAGGCGCATATATAACTGGTTTAAAATGAAAAAACCTAGCTAAAGCCACAGGAAGGTGGTTTTCCTAAAAGCTGTTGATGGTGGGGGTTTTCTCATAATGCACTCTTAAAAAAAAAATTGGAGCAAAAAAAGAGATATTTGGCAAACATTTGTATCAAGCCGAGAGGTTATCAATCAATCAAACGAGCATGTTCGCCATTTGAAGCATTTAAATTTGTGCTTGTGTTGCACTACCATTTATTAGAATTAGTTAAAAAAAAAGAACTCGTAAGGAAAAACAAAGAATACTGATATTGAAGAATGATGTGTGTGTGATTTGATTACATATGTTGAATATGAATCTGACCAAACTGACTGCTTTTCAGTGTTATTTGGTGTTGCGCTTTATTTTTGTGGTTTTGATTTGTGTTCCATATTACCAGCAGCATTTTTGTTATAATCACGAATGTTGTGACGGTGAACTTTCAGTGTTTACAGTGTGTTAAAGTGTTCAATGCTTTGTTTTGTCCAGTCCTTGCCATTTGCCTGCATACCCTTAAAACGAAGGTAGGGTGTGGTGGGATGGTTCAGGACTCGAAGGGTGTGATATTGGGGGAGAAAGGGTTAAAACGAAGGTAGGGTGTGGTGGGATGGTTCAGGACTCGAAGGGTGTGATATTGGGGGAGAAAGGGTTAAAACGAAGGTAGGGTGTGGTGGGATGGTTCAGGACTCGAAGGGTGTGATATTGGGGGAGAAAGGGTTAAAACGAAGGTAGGGTGTGGTGGGATGGTTCAGGACTCGAAGGGTGTGATATTGGGGGAGAAAGGGTTAAAACGAAGGTAGGGTGTGGTGGGATGGTTCAGGACTCGAAGGGTGTGATATTGGGGGAGAAAGGGTTAAAACGAAGGTAGGGTGTGGTGGGATGGTTCAGGACTCGAAGGGTGTGATATTGGGGGAGAAAGGGTTAAAACGAAGGTAGGGTGTGGTGGGATGGTTCAGGACTCGAAGGGTGTGATATTGGGGGAGAAAGGGTTAAAACGAAGGTAGGGTGTGGTGGGATGGTTCAGGACTCGAAGGGTGTGATATTGGGGGAGAAAGGGTTAAAACGAAGGTAGGGTGTGGTGGGATGGTTCAGGACTCGAAGGGTGTGATATTGGGGGAGAAAGGGTTAAAACGAAGGTAGGGTGTGGTGGGATGGTTCAGGACTCGAAGGGTGTGATATTGGGGGAGAAAGGGTTAAAACGAAGGTAGGGTGTGGTGGGATGGTTCAGGACTCGAAGGGTGTGATATTGGGGGAGAAAGGGTTAAAACGAAGGTAGGGTGTGGTGGGATGGTTCAGGACTCGAAGGGTGTGATATTGGGGGAGAAAGGGTTAAAACGAAGGTAGGGTGTGGTGGGATGGTTCAGGACTCGAAGGGTGTGATATTGGGGGAGAAAGGGTTAAAACGAAGGTAGGGTGTGGTGGGATGGTTCAGGACTCGAAGGGTGTGATATTGGGGGAGAAAGGGTTAAAACGAAGGTAGGGTGTGGTGGGATGGTTCAGGACTCGAAGGGTGTGATATTGGGGGAGAAAGGGTTAAAACGAAGGTAGGGTGTGGTGGGATGGTTCAGGACTCGAATGTGATATTGGGGGAGAAAGGGTTAAAACGAAGGTAGGGTGTGGTGGGATGGTTCAATCGAAGGGTGTGATATTGGGGGAGAAAGGGTTAAAACGAAGGTAGGGTGTGGTGGGATGGTTCAGGACTCGAAGGGTGTGAATTGGGGGAGAAAGGGTTAAAACGAAGGTAGGGTGTGGTGGGATGGTTCAGGACTCAGTGGGGGGGAAAGGGTTAAAGTGTTCAATGCTTTGTTTTCTCCTGTCCTTGCCATTTGCCTGCATACCCTTAAAACGAAGGTAGGGTGTGGTGGGATGGTTCAGGACTCGAAGGGTGTGATATTGGGGGGAAAAGGGTTAAGGTGTTCAATGCTTTGTTTTGTCCAGTCCTTGCCATTTGGCTGCATACCCTTAACCCTTTCACCGCCAGCCATTTTTCAGCCCCAAAATATAATAAACTTAACTGGGTAAAAAAACAACAATATCTGCAATATTACGAATTCTTCTACAACAGTATATAACATAAGGCCTATCCTTGCCTCCCAAAATTAAGAAAATTGGGTCTTTGGATAACAGGTACTTATTTGATGCCTTTTAGTGACACGGGTATTAAACCATTGTGGTGCTAAAATGCGACATTGGCGGTGAAAGGGTTAAAGCGAAGGTAGGGTGTGGTGGGATGGTTCAGGACTCGAAGGGTGTGATATTGGGGGGGGGGAGGGGGGACGGGGGGTGAAGGAAGGAGGGTCCTTAAATTCTGTTAAGAAATTCGGCTAAGTTTTAGTTTAGATTTTATTTTAAGTTGCAGTACTGTATCCAAACTAGATTGAGAATGTGAATGTGGTCTATGTTTCTTCTTAGAATTTTCATATTGTAGCTATTTTACTTTTGCAGGCGTGCGTACGTGCGTGTGTGTGTGTGTGTGTGTGTGCGCGTGTGCGTACGTGTGTGTGTGTGTTATGTGTGTGTGTGAGGAAGTAAGAGAATGTTGTGTGCAATCATCTTGTTTATGTTACTTTGTAATGATTGATTATTTGTTTGCCTTTAATGTTTTTGTTATTAATGTAAAGCGCACTGAGCTCATGTGAGAAAGAGCGCTATATAAGTTCCCATTATTATTATTATTATTATTAGACGTCCCCTCCCCCATCACATTTTTGCATTGAAAATTTTCATTGAGATGCAACATCGTTGGTGGAATTCAAAAACCTTGTATCTCGATTTATTGTTTTTTTGAGTTGGATACATAGTCAGCTTTCTAATTTTTCCTGCCACATTCCACCAAAAGCTCATATCTCTAAAGACTTTCTATCTGGGGTAAATGAGGTTGTGAAAATTTAAGAAAAACTGGTAAGTCCCAAATTAAGGACAAAAACCTTGTATCTTTATTCTTTTCAAGTATTTAAAAAAAAAAAGAAACTTTAACAAAATGCAGAACTAAACTCGCAATGTCTTGAACAACATATTCATCATACTGAATCAATTGTGGTAAATGCGGTTAATTTTTAAAACAGTTTTTTAAATTTTTCTCAAAACTACCAAACTTGGGATACGAGATTGAACAAAGGGTGAATACTCTCTTTCTAATTAACTCCCCTCCACCAAAGTTGATTACGATGCCAATCACCTAGCAGTGCGATACGAGGTTTTTTATTTTCACAGACGACATTCTGCCGCTCTTGGGAAATGGGTAGGGTTAGGATCTGCCTGGGGTTATTGTCGTGAATCTGAAAGAACGAGACCTTTAGATAGAGGGTTGGAAACGTGAGAAGGTTGTCTAAACTGCAACTGTGCCAGAAATTCATGGGGAATTCAGTTTCTCAGTGACTACAAGAACACCCCCCCCCCCCGTCCCCCCCTTAACCGCCCCCCCCCTCGCACCCTGCTGTTGTGCTTCCCTTTATCTGCTCACCTTTACCCCCTTTCTGTCCTTTGCTCCTCCCTCTGTGGCAAGGTGTGTGATTCAAAATGGTGTATAAAGCAAATGTAATGGAATGTACTGTAGGAGTAGAAGTACAAAATGCATGCTCGCTCTTTGTTTCTTTTTGCTTTCCTTTCATATTCTGAGTTCATTTTGCGTGATAAGAAAGCTTGAAAACTGCTCTCTTTTTTTAAGCGTGTGTGTGTGTGGTGGTTGCGAGGGGGCATAGCGTTAGTATTGTTGCTTGTGAATTGATGATAATAATATATACAGCGGAGTAACTGATAACTGATAACTCAAAAACACTGGATTTTGGGGTCCCAGTATAATAATCTTTGTTGAAAAGTCTTTTTAACTCAAAATATTGGCTATCAAAATAAAATGTCAGTCCCTTTTTACTGTAGTTTGTTTGATAGTGCAATCTCTTTCTGCCATGTCTTTTTTGTATCTCTTCTGTCTGTTGGTCTTCTTTCCCCCCACCCCCCCCCTGTCTCCCCATATCTGTCGCTCATCCTACCTCTCATGTTTATGTTTTAAAGATAGTGTTTGCCCCCCTCCCCCCCCACCATCCTGCCCCCCCCCCCCCTCCCCTGCATATCTTGCCATATTTCAATCAACAACGGTAACAACAACATAGAGTATTTCGAGGGGTGCCTGCCAGAACGGTCTATCTCAAAAGGAATAAAGAACACACACAGACAGTTCTGGCATACACCCCTCAAAATTTTATATGGTGCTGAATCTTGATAGAAATCAAAAAGCGCACACACACGTTAGCATTCATAACGCATTCAAACAAAAACGCAATACAAAGCGAACACACACGGATGACATAAATGGAATACAGCAGAAACAGACCTAATGGCAAGAGAGAGAAGAGAAAGAGAGTGGAGTCTCAATGACGGGGGAACAGGTGGGTCTTGAGATTAGCTTTGAAAGCATTAAGGCAACCACATTCAGTTTCTGAAAACATATTAGCATGCTTGTGAAGATTTTGTCCCCCGTTTACTTTTTAAGCGTTTTTAAAGTCAACTAAAGAATTAACGGTAGTGACCCTAACTTGATTAGTGTTTTATAGTGTCCAGCTTGTATCCATTGTATTCTAAATTTAAATTTCTCTTTCCAGTGACTGAACAACAGTACTATTTTGAGATCTTAGATTAATGCTGTGTGTGTGTGCGCGTGGGCTGGTGCTGTGGCTGCTTTGCTAAATGCATTACACCTTCGATCTGTGTGTGTGTGTGTGCGGGCTGGTGCTGTGGCTGCTTTGCTAAATGCATTACACCTTCGGATGAAGAGGACTTATTATGCTTCTGTACTTCTTCTTCTGCGTTCATATGTGGCCATAATGGGTAAGTACTTATGTGTCCGGTTTTCAGTTTTCACTGGTCTCCCCGCTGCGTACAGCTGACACATTCCGATTTCGGAGGAGCTCATTTTTTAAAATTAAAAGGCCGGAGAATTGGCCATTAAGTCAGAAAGATAGTAGATGATAGAAAGCAAAGGGAAAAGGCAGAGTCAAAGAGAGTGGCTGATTAGAGGAAGTTACAAGCACAGAACTTCCAGAAGGTGGGGGAACTATTTTTACGAAAGACCCTCGGTATCCCCACGGGGGGGCTTCTGTACTTTAAAAGGCATCCTATGCTAGCACAAAAAAAATCAAACAAATTAAACATGAAGCTGTGGATGAGATATCATTTTTCATGTGTGTTGAAAGACCAAAAAGTGGTGCTAGATTAAAATGTAATAGCATTGGAAAACAAGGATATTTGACCAGCTGAGCACCTGAGCGAGCAAACAGTGTAGAGTGGCACAGAGGTAGCGCGTTCGCCTCGTGTCAAGTAAACCCGAGTTCGAACCTGGCTACAGGGGATTTTTCCACTCGCCTTGCACTAGGCCTTATGATCTGAACGTGGAGTCTTTTGGATGAGACGATAAACCGAGGTCCTGTGTGCCCATGCACTTAGCACACGTTAATCCCACTGGCAACAAAAAAGTTGTCATTTGGTCAAAATTTACCCTCCCCCTCCCTTCCTCATCAGTCACACAAAAAATGCATGCAAAAAAACCCAAGTGTGGCGCGCCTCTGGCTGCGACGCACTCTCCAGGTGGGAGCAACCCGAATTTCACAGACGCCTCTGTGATTATAAAGTACCTAATAATACCTAATAATACAAACAAGTATGCAACCAACCAACCAACCAACCAACCAACCAACCAACTAATCAATCTATCTATTTAACAACCAAATAATTAGCCAACCACTTAGTTAACCACCAACCAACTAATTTGCTGGCATTTAATTAACCAAGAAGGAAAAGAATAAGCAACGAAGATTGAATATTTATAAAACGTTGTCTCTTATTAGTCAAGTGAATGATGGTTGGTTGATGGATTCATCCCACATGGCGCTGCCCAGCGGACACTAAACCCAGCGAATTAATGAAAAATGGTGTTTTACGTCCTCTCGGTCTAGAACAGACACATATGGGACATTTGTAGATACAAAGATGGTGGGAACGATACTGGAGGCAATGCCCAGAGGCAGTGCAACTCCAGTAAAGTCCCGATTTTTTAGCAATACAGATAGGTGTAGCGGTGAACACTAAACCCAGCTTTCATTCATGATATATTTATAGACAGAGGATTTGTTTTGTTTTGTTTTAATGTATGTATGTTCTTTGAGAGAAGGATTTTGATCTTTACTCTATATGCGCAAGTAATAACTGGTGCATTTGTGCAAGTGTTCTTTTTTAGATTTCTGTTGAGAATTGTTAGTGTTCGCATTATTTGGGGGGTCTGAAAACAAACAATGCACATTTTTTTTAATCATGACGATTAAATTTAGATAGAATTGGATTGTAGCTGAATATAAAAAAATGCAATGATAATGTATGGGACCACAGTTTTGCCAAACTTTTTACGATAATTTGATCGCAATGATAATTTATATTTTTAGTGTGTAAATAGGAGTCAAAGATTGAGAGTCATTGGGATAGAGAGAGAGAGTAGATGTAGGGATGTATGTGTGTGTTTATTCCATGTATTATTCTTTTTATTTTTGCTACAGTGATTGGTCTTTGATATTATTGAGAGTTTTTGTTTAATTCTTCATGTTTGTTTTGTTTTGTTGGTCTTGAATCTGTATGGCTGCGTGACTCCCAGCTGACCTTTTTGTTTGTGGGCATTTTATATTCCCTTAATTAAAAAAAAAAAAGAAAGAAAAAAAGCCCTTTGGAATTAGAATAGGCGTCCTAACATTTCTCATGTGTATCAATCTACGAAAACAGAAATGTCGCCCAAACTGCCGCACTGGCTATGTAAACATTGATGACGTAGTTCCCCTTGTTTATTTCAGAAAACAATGCCTGTTGATGTAGTTTTCAAAGAAAAAAATACTGATTTGGCTATCGTCAAAAATGCTTTTCTTTGTTTCTTGCCTTTTTAATTTTCTATAAAGATTTTGATGTGATTTTTCTTATAGGAGAAAAAAAGGGCATGCAATAAAATAAAGGTGTATTATTATTATTATTTCTTTTTTCTGTTCCCATCGTCTGGGCCGTAGCTCCCACGCCGCTCTTTCTGAGTCCCAACTCGCAGCTGCGTAATGGTACGTTCTTAACACACCTTTAAATTCCTTTATTCAAAGTCCATTGTTGGGGCGCGTGCCATGTAGAAGTTAGGGGAGAGCGAGGGGAGGGATGGTTTAAGTGCCCCATTATGATCCGTTCAATTTACCTAGGATCAGATCAGCTGGGAGTTTGCTTGTATGGTTTGGTGTCATTTTGAAGATGGAAGATTTTATGATTTTTTTTCTCTTTTTGAAAAAGGTAACGATTGTATTGCCAGATGCTAAGAATGCTTTATTGTGCATGGAGTTTGTTGTTGTTGTTGTTGCTGTTTACTGCCGTGATTTATTTCCCTGTGAATATCAAACAGTTCAGTTGATTGGAGAGATGGGATGTTCCCGTGTGGCGCCAAAACTCTTCAATCCCCCCCCTTCCCTACTAATACTCCTTTGCCTCTGTTCTCTTTTTTAAGCGTCTTTGTATCTCTATGAAAAATTAAAAAAATCATTTTTGTATTTAAATAATATTTTGTATTTATTTGAGCAATATTGTATATGCCGAGAATGTAGCTTCTTCGCTGTACATCTTTAGAATTGTCACTTCAGATCCTAATTTTTAAAAAAAATTATTATTTTTTAACCCTTTCACCGCCAGCCATATTTCAGCCAAAGAATTCCATTAAATTTACCTGAGTAGATAGTTAAATTAAGAGAACAAAATCCATCTGCAGTATTGGGGATTCTTCTGTGACATATATAAAATAAGGTCTATCCTTACTTCCCAAAACTAAGACAATGGACCTCAATTTGATGCCTTTTAGTGACACAGGTGTGAAATCACTGTGGTGCTAAAATGCGACTTTGGCGGTGAAAGGGTTAAAAAGAAAAATATGATGTTTATGCTTTGAAAATGAGATGCAAAGGCACACAGGAACAATAATTAATGCATGAGTATGTATCTTTGGACCAATTCGGTGCTGACCAAACAATAGGTCGGTAGTGTTCAGAGTGTGTGGAACTACTGGTGTGTATCTCCAATGCATTGGTTTTTTTGTAACCCGTTCATTTTCTCCCACAAAAGTGTTGTATTGCGTCATGCTGTGTTGTGTTGTATTGCGTTACAATTGTCGTGATGTAATCGTCAGTGGTTATCTCCCAGTAAAACTGGGCCGCCCTTGCTCGGGAGAGCGCGTCATCGTTAATACAGCATTCTTCTTTTCTTTTTTTATAGCACGTTGTGTGTGGCCTACTGTTTACAACAGGTGGAAGTTAATGTGAGCGTGCATGTGCGGCATATATCGTATGAAGCTTTACTTTGAGGCCTCAGTTGTTCACACTTTGAGTGTAGAGTGGGTATAGGCAAAGACTGTACAGGGGAAGATAAACATCCAGGCTCTTTTCCCTATATGAGTAGTGAGGACAGAGACACTGGTTATGTCCCTTTGAAACGTGACACATTTTACACATCGATAGGCCAGTTGAATTCTCCGTTCAAGTTCCAGTCCGAGTTTTTGGATAGCCTCCACTGTGAATAGTGTACACGTTCGCACTAACGATAACTCTATCAGCCCGGTTCGCCGAGCTTTTAAGTAATCCATCTTACCCTTTTAGAATATCTTTGGTAAAGGCCTCAAGTGGCGATACTCATGTTGTACAAAACCGCCCTAATTTCAATCCCCTTTCCTCCACCTTTTCCCAGCCCCCCCTACCCCCTCAGG
>CM065706.1:16213558-16218558 GCA_017654935.2 Phymorhynchus buccinoides
TGTGAGTGTGTGTGGTGTGTGAGTGAGAGAGAGAGAGAGAGAGAGAGAGAAGAGAGAGAGAGAGAGAGAGAGAGAGAGAGAGAGAGAGAGAGAGAGAGAGCCGAAGAGAGAGAGACAGACAGACAGAGACAGAGAGAGAGAGAGAGAGAGAGAGAGAGAGAGAGAGAGAGAGAGAGAGAGAGAGAGAGACAGACAGAGAGAGAGACAGACAGAGAGAGAATGAATATAGGCCTATGCAGTCTTGTGTGTGTTTGTGTGGTGTGTGGGTGAGAGAGAGAGAGAGAGAGAGAGAGAAGAGAGGAGAGAGAAAGAGACAGAGACAGAGATAGAGAGAGGTAGGTTGCTATTTAGCTAGAGTACATAATGGAAAGTTGTAGCTACCTCCAGGGAACGGTGTTAGGCTTAATGACCACTATTGACACAGACTGACCTACAGACCTGTGAGGCAGGAAAGCATTAATAGTCACTTGATGTCACACACACACACAACACACACACACACACACACACACACACACACACACACACACACACACACACACACACACACACACAACACAACACAACACAACATAACACAACACAACACAAAACAACACAGGAAAATTAAAGAATATTACGGTTTCTTTCGTGCTTTTATTTCATTCTTTATCTTTCACTTTTCAACTAGTTTTCTGTCTTGCTTGTCCAGACAAATGGAACGGACCTAGCATTTCTTGATTCTTTCTTCTTTTCTTCTTATTACACCTATCCAATTCTTCTTCTTCTTCTTTTGAGGGCCCACGGTCAATTAGCTGACCATTTTGGCACCTTTTGAAAAAGAAGACACTGAAAAAGAGGGGTTCCGATGGTGGACAAATTCCGGTTGGCAGTGGTGGTGGTAGGAAACAAGGGTGGGGGATAGGGTGGAGGGGGGAGGGGGGAGACTGGTGGGTTACTGGTGTTCAGCCTGCAACCCTGACACGCTACGCACGTCAGCAGTGAAGGCCACAATGGAATCCTGCCGCAGTTCGTTCCACTCCCTGATGGTCCTTGGGAGGGAGGAGTTGGATCTATATTTTGTGCGGCACTGAATGCGCTGAAACTGCAGGTGGTGTCCACGCCTTTGCTGAGATGGAAGCGACACCAGCTTTGCTTTCAGATTCGGGCAGTGTACAGCGTCTGTGCTGATCTTGTGCAGCGTGGAGAGCCTGGTCCTCTGCCGTCTGCTCTCCAGTGATTCCCAGCCCAGGTTCTCGAGCATAGTGCTCACACTTGATGTAGGCTGTACTGGTTGAGCACAAATCGTGCTGCCCTACGCTGGACCGCCTCCAACTTGCCAATGTTCTCCTCAGTGTATGGGTCACAGACGGAGCAGGCATACTCAAGCAAGGGACGCACGAAGACATTGTAAGCTCGTTCATTGATGGCGATGCTGCTGATCTTTAGGTTCCGTCTGAGAAAACCCAGGGTTTTGTTGGCCTTGGCACTGATAGTCCCAGGAGATCTCGCTGTTGATGGTGATGCCGAGATATTTGGTCTCCCTTACGTTCTCAAGGGTGTGCCCATGCAGGATGTACGAGTACTGTAGGGGACTCCTAGTAACTTGCATCGCTTGGCACTTTGCAGGATGCAATTCCATGTCCCAGCTCTTCTCCCAGTCCGCTATGCGGTGGAGGTCAACTTGCAGCTGGTCTTGGTCTTTGATGCCGGAGGTCAACCTATATGCCGCAGTGTCGTCTGCAAACAGTCTCGCAGTTGCTGTCAGTCGGTCTGGCAGGTCGTTAATATAGGCTAAGAACAAACATGGTCCTAGCACTGACCCCTGGGGAACACCTGACGTGACATCAGCAAATGAAGACGTTGATCCGTCAGCCAGAACTGCTTGGCGGCGGTCCCTGAGAAAGCTGGAGATGCATGTGTGTGGTTCACGTTATCAAAAAGTCCATGATGAAGACGTCTGTTTGCTTGCTGCTCTCCAAATTGGCTGTCAGTTCCTCTGTAAACTCACATGATCTCTCTTTCCTGAATCCATGTTGATTCTCGTTCAGGATATGATGCGTCTGAAGGTGCCTCATGACTGCTCCAACGATGATGTGCTCTAGGAGCCTGCGTGTTACATTGGTGAGGGACACAGGCCGATAGTTGGCTGGGTCGTATTGTTCACCTTTCTTGAAGATGGGAGTGACGTATGCTGATCTCCAGTCGGCTGGCACAGTGCCTGAGGCAAGGGAAGACTGAAAGATTGCAGTCAGTGCAGGCGCCAATTCCACTGCCATCTCTTTGAGGACATGTGGTGTAATCCTGTCTGGACCACAAGCTTTGTGGGGTGTTGAGGTTTTGTAGGAGCGCTGTTACCCCACCTGTTGTGACCACTATGTCGTCCATTGAAGGAATGGCAAGGTCTGGCATTCCCGTCTTTTGCAAGAACTCTTCGTCATTAAAAGTTTTTCCATTGCCAAAAACTGACTGGAACTGCTGGATCAAGATTTCGGTATGTTGAACTGGCTTGGAAGTCAAGCGTCCGTCTTTTTCTGAGGGGAGCCACACCGACGTTAGACGCCTTTTGATGTTTAATGTAGGCCCAGAACCTCTTGTCTTTTGCGGCTGGCTTCGTTGGGTCCAATTCAGTGAATATACCGTTGATAAAGTCCCAGCAGGATCGGCGGAGTTTCTTTTGAATGTCTCGACTGAGATCCTTGAGCTCAATCTTCAGTTCCTCTCAGCCCGTCTTCTTCATCCTCTTGTACAGCCTGTCTTTCATGTGGATGAGGTGCCTGATTTCATCCGTCACCCATGGAAGTCTGGGTTTGATGCTTATAGTCCTGTGAGGAATGTGGGAATGGACTGCTGGTAAAGGTAAAGATGCGCCCCCCCCCCGTCCTCCATTTCTCGGTTGTGTCCATTTTTCCGTTCTTGCCTTTCTTACACCGGATTGCTTCCTGAGCGGTTGTCATGAACATAGTCCATAGCTGTTCTGTTGCTGGTGTTTCGTGGGCCTGTTGTAACCTCTCGCTAAGCGCAGTGGCTATTTTCTTCAGGCTGGTCACAAAGAACTTCTTCTGGTACTTAACAGAAACGCAACGGTCACAGACAGACATGGAAACCCGAACCAACCCAACACCGACCTTGTATGTTGCCTGAGGGGGTCAACAGTTTAAGCCGGGTGCACTCGACTCCATGTTATTCTGGATTAACTTGGGCATGTTGGAGTTATAGGCCTACAATTTGGTCACAGTCGAGGCCTTTGCTCCGCGCGCGCGCGCGCGCGCGCGTGTGTGTGTGCGTGCGTGCGTGCGTGCTCACGCGCGCGCACGGCGAACTGAGAGGAGAGAGAGAGAGAGAGCCCGGCGAGAGATGGGTGGAGAGAGAGCGCACGGCGAACTGGGGACGAGAGAGAGAGAGAGAGAGAGAGAGAGAGAGAGAGAGAGAGAGAGAGAGAGAGAGAGAGAGAGTTTGGAGATGATTGTGGAAGACGAGAGAGGGAGAGGGATTGGAGGAGAGATGGATGAGAGACGTGACGGAGATTGTGGAGAGCGGAGGATGGACGAGAGATGGGATGTGAGAGAGAGAGTGAGAGAGGAGGGAGAGGGTAAGAGAGAGAAGAGAGAGAGAAGAGAGAGAGAGAGAGACGAGAGAGAGAGAGAGAGAGAGAGAGAGAGAGAGAGACTCTGATTGAGAGAGCAGAGACGCAAAGCTACTGAAACATTATGCAACGACCACCACAATCTAAACTACTGATCTGATCATAGTAAAAAAAGTGCTGATGTAAAAAAGAACACCCACAACAACACCAAGAACATGTCAGTCATCCAATTTATTAAAGTCATAGCAGGGGCTAATCAACGGCTACCACAAATGTATTACACTAACTTAGATTGAAAAAGGCTGTCAAAGTGCTCCATCAATTTGTTGCTCTCGTTATACACTATTACTATGGCAGTCATTGAAAAGTTCTTCCTCTTGCTTACTAATTGTGCTACTTTGTGGCTTGTCTTGCGCATTTCAGAACAGTAGAGTTACAATGGAAAAAAGGGTAGCAACAAATCCACGTATAGAAACAATGACTGTACATGGTTTTTTAGCTGTCGACTAAGTTAAATGTAATGTTGTTGTTGCCGTACCCTGGCTAAAAGACTCCAGGGGTCACCTGAACAGCCAAAGCACTTGAACACTATGGTACATATGCCGCAAGCTAGGGATTACATGTGTGACCGTTTTTGATTACCCCGCCACGTGAGCAGCCACACTCCGACTTCGGGGGAAGTTAAATGTAGTGAAGAGATGTTTATAACGTAGTCTGATCGATCGTGGAGGAAAAAAGAAATCCTGTTTATGAATGAAAAGTTACATATTTTCCGTACTTTGACGGAAGCTATCATTTTATAAAGAACCAAAAAATAAATCTGCGCTCATCTTCACGAGCAAGTCACAGCTAGACCGACAGATTAACAAACAGACAGACAGATTAACAAACAGACAGACAGATTAACAAACAGACAGACAGATTAACAAACAGACAGACAGATTAACAAATAGACAGACAGATTAACAAACAGACACAGATTAACAAACAGACAGACAGATTAACAAACAGACAGACAGATTAACAAACAGACAGACAGATTAACAAACAGACAGACAGATTAACAAACAGACAGACAGATTAACAAACTGACAGACAGATTAACAAACAGATAGACAGATTAACAAACAGACAGACAGATTAACAAACAGATAGACAGATTAACAAACAGACAGACAGATTAACAAACAGACAGACAGATTAACAAACAGACAGACAGATTAACAAACAGACAGACAGATTAACAAACAGACAGACAGATTAACAAACAGACAGACAGATTAAGAAACAGACAGACAGATTAACAAACTGACAGACTGACTGACAGACAGATTATCGTACACAGAAATGTAGGCTCTTATGCGAAGGTTATCAGCAGAATCTTTGTCACAAGACTCCCAAATCGGAATGTGTCGGCTGAATACCTTAACCATTA
>CM065706.1:16228558-16238558 GCA_017654935.2 Phymorhynchus buccinoides
CTTAGAAGGTGGAGGAACTATTTGTATAAAAGCCCACACCCACCCCACCACCCGGTATCCCCAGGGGGTGGGGGTAGAGTTCCTAAACAATCAGGCCGCTAAAAACATAAACAATCTTCATTTTACATGGACACAGTTGCACCAGAACAGTTTCCGACTATGACAGCCAGCTGGCAGAGAGGGAAGCTGCTATTCTGGCGGGCTTGGCCTGCATGGGCTAAAATGTGCTTTTAACGGAGAAGCCTTGCCTAGGGTGCATCCCCACTCTCTCGGCCAAAGGGATTTGAGGACAGATGACGTCGGGGGAAGTCCCCAAAGGCCAACCAATCCCTTTGGTTTGCCGCACTCAGAGCTAGTCCCTAAAGGGCCAACCACACGTCCTGTACGCACGACTGTACGATACGATTCGATCACGCGATCTCGATGTGCGAATCACATTAGTTCTTTGAGATCACGTACGGTCGTGCGATCTTAGTGGACGTGTGGCTGGCCCTTAAGCCCCCCTAGATTGAGAGCCTCAGTGTTCCACTAAAGGCTAAGCTGTACCAAGGTATTCCAATACTGCATAAATACACACACACACACACACACACACACACACACACACACACACACACACACACACACACACACACACACACACACACACACACACACACACACACACACACACACACACACACACACACACACACACACACACACACACACAGAGTTATCTCACCCTTCCAGGTAGTTCTTGAAGCTGCCCACGGAGCACGTGGAGAAGAACCAGGGATTGCTGGTGTTGGATGACGTCACGGGCACGCGCAGGGTTGTCGTCATGATGAACAGGTCGTTGTCGTCACAGCCCGCGTTGACGTCATGATCAGCTGACAAGCTGTGGGGAAAAAAAGAGGCCGCAAATGAGCGCATTGTACGAAGAATAATAAAGTTGGTTCATTGATAGTTTTGTTTTGGCTTAAGGTATATAATTATATATATATTTCTTCTTCTCGTTTGTAAGGGGTAGGTAGATGGCGGAGTGGGGTGGGGGTGGAGTGGGGTGTAAGTCTTCTTCATTGGCACCATTCTTGTTTCGGAAGAGAGGATTATTTTTGTTGGGGTGGGGATGGAGTGGGGTGTAAGTCTTCTTCATTGGCACCATTCTTGTTTCGGAAGAGAGGATTATTTTTGTTGGGGTGGGGGTGGAGTGGGGTGTAAGTCTTCTTCATTGGCACCATTCTTGTTTCGGAAGAGAGGATTATTTTTGTTGGGGTGGGGGTGGAGTGGGGTGTAAGTCTTCTTCATTGGCACCATTCTTGTTTCGGAAGAGAGGATTATTTTTGTTGGGGTGGGGATGGAGTGGGGTGTAAGTCTTCTTCATTGGCACCATTCTTGTTTCGGAAGAGAGGATTATTTTTGTATCTCTTTTGTCGATTCAAGGCAATCGATGCCTCTACACTATCGAAGTATGAATGTCAAGAAAAAAGAAAGAAAACGTGCGTGACTAGATATACGGAAAGTGCAACCCACTCATCCTTCCACCCAGCCACCCAGCCACCCAGCCACCCATTCGTCAACACATCCCCATGTACGTGCACAATAGTACCGGTACTACCCCCCCTAATATTTACATTTTTATAATTAATTAATTACAATGTAAACCCAATTATAATTAAATTAGATACACTGCCACTGTTATCACACAGCTGGCTCACCAAATGCAATGACCTCGTTTGCTTCAGTGCTTCTTTGTGTTTTTGTGGGTTTTTTTGTCCTTTCAAATTTGCCATTGCTGTTCTCTCTGCTCTAAGAAGCGCTCGTGTGAAGTTTGCCGATGCTTTTCTTTGTGCTTTTCATTTGAAATGAATGGTTTGTTTCAAGTTTGTTCATGTTTTTCTTATAGTTAAAACCCCCCACACCCCACAACATCCTTGCGTGAAGCTTGCTACCGTTTTTCTTTATCTTCTTCAGTGAAAAAGAACCGCTTGCTTGCCTAAGTCGTAGGTTAGAAACCCCCTTTTATGCTTACGACTCTCTGTCTCAAAGTCGAGTTAGCCTATTTCAGTTTCATGACAAAATTAGCCCTATAAGGCTGGTCCTAATCCTACCCCTATCCCGAGAACAGCAGAAGGTTCCTACTTTTCGGAGAACATTTTCAACGCGAAAATATGATGGGGGGGGGGGGGGGGGGGGGGGTGTTGGTGTTATTTGAACAACAACATTGCCGTTTGCAGTTGATTTTTTTCCGTTCCTAAAGACCCACCAGATCAAGTGTCAAAATCACGGGTCTCACATGTTTTTCCCTCTTATAGCTGGTAAGAAATCTTGTTTTGACTAGGTTCGGCTCCCATAGAAATGCCCCCAAATTCAAAGCGAAACATCATTTAAAGAGCAGCCTCAATTTGAAATTGGGGGCATGTGTCACAGCTACCCAGAAAAAAACAAGGGACTTAATCGTGGTGCGTCAGTGTGTCTTTAAGAATAGGCCTAATGTACAAAAAAACCCAAGCCGCCTACCTACCTGTGTCCAATTTCATGGGAGGCCACCGCTGGTGTGAGACCGCTGCGGGAATTCTCCGTGATGGACAGAGCACTGCTGCGACACACCGTGCCTGTGTAGGCGATGCCTGGGCGTGAAGAGAACAAGGCACGACATGACAACACATATCATCAGCCTACTGCGACACACCGGGCCCGTGTAGGCGATGCCTGGGCGTGGAGAGAACAATGCACGACATGACAACACATATCATCAGCCTACTGCGACTGCCCACAAAACAGAGGGGGAGATCGGCTATTACGGACAGCTGGACTAGATTTTGTTCAGCCTCGGTGGAGGCGTTCAAATCCCGGCTATGAAACCTCCCTTCCCCGCTTCTCTCTCTCTCGGCGGTTTAACAATAATATCTGTATTGTTAAAAATTCGGGACTTTCTTGGTGTTGCACTGCCTCCGGGCATTGCCTCCATGATCGTTCCCACCATCTTTATATCTACTAATGTCCTATAATGTGTCTGTTTCAGACCCCGGAGGACGTTAAACGGATTTTTCTTCTCTCTCGGGGGTCATTATGAAACCTGGTATTGCAGTACCTCCAGGATCTGCTCAGGGCTGTGGATGATGGTTGGTTGATGGTTCGTCCCTTATGTGCTGTTTTGCAGCCGAGTGGACGTACAGCCTAACCTTAACTCTCTCTCTCTCTCTCTCTCTCTCTCTCTCTCTCTCTCTCTCTCTCTCTCTCTCTCTCTCTCTCTCTCTCGGCGGAATGATCTGGAGGACAGAATGACTTGTAATAGTGTTGAGGAAGGTCCCACAAAAAGGCCAAGGTCGTATCTCCTAGTCAGTGGCTGCAGTACAGAAACGTTCAGTGAAAGCCTGGAGAAAAGGCTTCCTAGTTTGAGAGTTTCATAGCCTAACAGTGAACACCTAACAGTAAATAAAAAGCTAGGCACACACAGACGCAGACGCAAAACGTGTCGACAGAGATCCAGAGACAACTTTACACATACATACACGCACGCCCCCCCCCCCCCCCCCCCCCCCCCCGAGATTTTTGCTTGTGAACTCTGGAATAACATGCACACCTTCTGGCAAATGGTGAGGAGTGGTATCGATGCGTAAAAGCCAGAAGGTACTATCATTCTTCTCTGGTGAAAGCTAGAAGGCACTATCATTCTTCTCATGTGAAAGCCAGAAGGTACTATCATTCTTCTCTGGTGAAAGCCAGAAGGTACTATCATTCTTCTCTGATGAAAGCTAGAAGGCACTATCATTCTTCTCTGATGAAAGCTAGAAGGCACTATCATTCTTCTCTGATGAAAGCTAGAAGGCACTATCATTCTTCTCAGACAGCCAGAAGGTACTATCATTCTTCTCTGAAAGTGAGATGGTACTATCATTCTTCTCTGAAAGTCAGAAGGTACTATCATTCTTCTCTGAAAGTCAGATGGTACTATCATTCTTCTCTGAAAGCTGGAAGGTACTATCATTCTTCTCAGGTGAAAATCAGAAGGTACTATCATTCTTATATGAAAGTCAGAAGGTACTATCATTCTTCTCTGAAAGTCAGAAGGTACTATCATTCTTATATGAAAATCAGAAGGTACTATCATTCTTCTCAGGTGAAAATCAGAAGGTACTATCATTCTTATATGAAAATCAGAAGGTACTATCATTCTTATATGAAAATCAGAAGGTACTATCATTCTTATATGAAAATCAGAAGGTACTATCATTCTTATATGAAGATCAGAAGGTACTATCATTCCTATATGAAAGTCAGAAGGTACTATCATTCTTATCTGAACGTCAGAAGGTACTATCATTCTTCTCAGGTGAAAGCCAGAAGGTACTATCATTCTTCTTTGATAAAAGCCAGAAGGTACTCTCATTCTTCTCAGGTGAAAGCCAGAAGGTACTATCATTCTTCTCAGGTGAAAGCCAGAAGGTACTATCATTATTCTCAGGTGAAAGCTGGAAGGTACTGTCAGCCTCTTTCCATTTCTTTAAGTTTTGGGATATAGTACCTTCTGGCTTTCACCTGCGAAGAACAATAGTACCTTTGGGCATATACACCTAGATATGTAGATTACCTGCAATGTCGTTGGCTGTATCCGCGGAATTAGAGCTATAGAGATCGTACCTGAAAAAAAGGGAATCATTTTAAACATTCTGTGAAGAAATAGGAATGCATTGCAAAACTGTTGTAAACTTCTAAAGAATAGGGTCGAGCGTCAACGTAAAGTTCCATATAATTGTGTGTGTGTGTGTGTGTGTGTGTGTGTGTGTGTGTGTGTGTGTGTGTGTGTGTGTGTGTGTGTGTGTGTGTGTGTGTGTGTGTATGTGTGTGTGTGTGTGTGTGTATGTGTATGTATATGTGTGTGTATGTCTCTCTCTCTCTGTGTCTGTGTGTGTATGTGTGTGTAAAGTTGTCTCTAGGTAAACTACGCGAAGTGTTGTAGTTTAGTTGATAACTTCAATATGCACGTATTGTACCGAAACACTTTTAACCGATAATTACTTGCAATGGGTGTAGTCTGTTTTATGTTACATTAATCTAACGACGACGACGATGACGATGACGGAGGAGGAGGAGGAGGAGAAGATAAAGAAGAAGAAGAAGAAGAAGAAGAAGAAGAAGAAGAAGAAGAAGAAGAAGAAGAAGAAGAAGAAGAAGAAGAAGAAGTACAAGAAGAAGAAGAAGAAGAAGAAGAAGAAGAAGAAGAAGAAGATGAAGAAGTACAAGAAGAAGAAGAAGAAGAAGAAGAAGAAGAAGAAGTACAAGAAGAAGAAGAAGAAGAAGAAGATGAAGAAGAAGAAGAAGAAGATGAAGAAATACAAGAAGAAGAAGAAGAAGAAGAAGAGGAAGAAGAAGAAGCAGAAGAAGAAGAAGAAGAAGAAGAGAAGAAGAAGAAGAAGAAGAAGAAGAAGAAGAAGAAGAAGAAGAAGAAGAAGAAGAAGAAGAAGAAGAAGAAGAAGAAGAAGAAGAAGAAGAAGAAGAAGAAGCAGAAGCAGAAGAAGAAGAAGAAGAAGAAGAAGAAGAAGAAGCAGAAGAAGTACAAGAAGAAGAAGAAGAAGAAGAAACAGGACAACAAAACTACAACCATATGGCCAAACAACACAAAACAAAAGCAACAGCAGCAACAACATCAGCAACAGCAGGAGTAGCAACAACAACATCAGCAACAGCAGGAGTAGCAACAACAACAACAACAACAACAACAACAACGACAAAGAACAGAGACAACAACAATAGCAGCAGTAAGAACAATAGCAAAACAACTGGATATTTCGGCGAAAGCGCCTTTATCAACACAGACACACCAGAAAACAGCAAACAGCGAAGACAGCAACAGGAGCAAAGAAACAAGACTTCCCCTCCACAATCCAATCCGTGAATGACACAGTAAACTTTAAACTAAAGAGCAAGGCATGTGTTTGTGATTGTGAACACAATTCAATAGAATGTCTTTAGGGGAAGACGGGGTAAAAAGCGCATGGGCGTGTAAGAAGCCCACCCCAATTATCTCATGAAATAAAGAAAATTTTAGTCAAATTTGCCCATGAGACAAATGCTAGACATTAACGCTCGTCTCATGGGCAAAATGAGACTGAAATTTGCTTCATTTCATGAGATAATTGGGGTGGGCTTCTTACCCGACAATGCGCTTTTTACCCCGTCTTCCCCTACAAATAAATATCCAAATCAACTGACGCGGTGAAGGTGGCGTAGTGGTCCGCCTCAGGGATGTCCTGTCTGTTCTGGAGCCAGGTGAAGAAGTCGTCCAGGCCTTGAGTAGCGTTCAGCTGACCGTTGGAGTCTGCCAGGTTCTCCATGTAACTGGCATCGGTGCTGCTCTGTGCAGTGAATGCATACACGTGAACAAACGCACGAACACACGCGCGCGCACAAACACACGCACACACACACACACACGCGCGCGTGCACGCGCGATTGAATACATTGAAGAATGTTTTCTGATGTTAGAGTAGCGTTCACTTGACTGTTGGCATCTGCTAGGTTTTCTGGCATTGGTGCTCGTCTTTTGAGTGAATACACATAGGGGAAGACGGGGTAAAAAGCGCATGGGCGGGTAAGAAGCCCACCCCAATTATCTCATGAAATAAAGAAAATTTCAGTCAAATTTGCCCATGAGACGAATGCTAGATATTAACGTTCGTCTCATGGGCAAAATGAGACTGAAATTTGCTTCATTTCATGAGATAATTGGGGTGGGCTTCTTACCCGCCCATGCGCTTTTTACCCCGTCTTCCATATCATAAACACACACACGCGCGCGCGCACACACACACACACACGCGCACGCGCGCGCACACACACACACACACACACACACGCGCGCGCGCGCGTACTGTACATGGGCACACAAAGGCATACACACACATGCACACATGCGCGCGTGTGCACATGAGCATTTTTAGCACTGAAGAATTGTTCTGATGTTAGGAGTGACGTTCATTGGACCATTGCATTGTCATCTGGCAGATTGCTCATATAGCTGGCATCGGTGCTAGTCTAGTCTATCGAGTGAGTGCTTGCACATGAACACACGCACGTACACGCACGCATGCATACACGCGCGCATGCTCACATGCACATTTACAACAGTGAATTGTTCTGATGTTAGAGTCAAGTCAAGTCAAGTCAAGTCAAAATTATCTTTATTGACGATAAAAGATTTTTTTAATGTTTACAGAGTAGAGGTGTGTGTGTGTGTGTGCGTGTGTGCGTGTATGCGTGCGTGCGCGTGCGCGTGCGTGCGTGCGCTTACCGTCAGAATAGTGAAAGAAGTGACAACCAACTGAATGTTGATGGAAGGGTCCACGAACTGTATGTTGTTGTAGCGGATCGCCATCTGCATTGAATAGAAAACAATATATATGAAAATTGAGGCTCCAGTGATTGATTTCAAAATGAAGCCTATTCATTAAACACAACATTTAACATAAGCAAACAAAGCAAAACGTTAAAGATTCTCTCTGAGCAATACGTGCACCTTCCTAACAGTTTAGTGTTTTAAAAAACATCGCATAGAAAATGTTATGTTATAATGTTTTCAGGCTTACTAAGGGCCAGCCACACGTCCACTAAAAGCGCACGACTGTACGATACGATTCGATCACGTGGTCTCAAAAAACAAATGTGATTGGCGCATCGAGAGCTCGTGATCGAGTCGTATCGTACAGTCGTGCGATTTTAGTGGACGTGTGGCTGGCGCTTAACAGACACAAACAAAACAAAAAATACCCTCTCTCTCCGTCTCTCTCTTTCTCTCTCTGTTTCTCTCTCTCTGTCTGTCTCTCTCTCTCTCTGTTTCTCTCTCTCTCTCTCTGTCTCTCTCTCTCTCTGTCTCTCTCTCTCTCTCTGTCTCTCTCTGTTTCTCTCTCTCTCTGTCTGTCTGTATGTCTGTCTGTCTGTCTGTCTGTCTGTCTGTCTGTCTGTCTGTCCTCTCTCTCTCTCTCTCTCTCTCTCTCTCTCTCTCTCTCTCTCTCTCTCTCTCTCTCTCTCTCTCTCTCTCTCTCTCTCTCTCTCTCTCTCTACTATTGGAGAGGATAATAAGCAGTGTGATTGTACATTCAGCTACACTGCAATCCATTTTGGGGGGTTATTTTGCTTTGATAAATAACAATCATAATATTGAGTGCATAAAATGTAACGCGAACGAATGATCAAAGCCCAGACAAAAAAAGCAGCATTGTCATAATTATTATTGTGGGTTTTTTCTATCTCGGCAAATCAGCCCGTTGAGCAAATGAGTGATTGCAAAGACATTGAGAGCTTCGTTTGGGAGGAACTACAGTGAAGCAATACTTCAACATCTATCGAGCACTTATCACGTTAAATGCCAAAACATAGTAGCACTAACAGGTCTGCGCTTTGGTTGGGTCCGCGCGTACCCCCCCCCCCCCCCCCTTGAAATCGTAGAGATTATATAGAAATTACGTCATGCTTGCGTCATTTTTTCCAATGCCTTAAGGGGTACGCAACCCCACTTAGTACTCTATCAGTTTTCTCGGAAAAACGCTACAATGCACTCCTTCAATATTAGGAACAAAGAAGAATGATAGAGTACTAAGGGGGGTGGGGTGGGGGGGGTGGGGGGGGGGGGGTTGCGTACCCCTTAAGGCATTGGAAAAAATGACGCAAACATGACGTAATTTCTATAATTATAATCTTAAGGGGGGGGGGGGGTGTACGCACGGACCCGACCAACGCGCAGACCTGTAAGTACTCTAGTACCTTCTGGCTTTCACCAGAGAAGAATGATAGTACCTTCTGGCTTTCACCAGAGACCAATGATAGTACCTTCTGGCTTTCACCAGAGAAGAATGATAGTACCTTCTGGCTTTCACCAGAAAAGATTGATAGTACTTTCTGGCTTTTACCAGAGAAGAATGATAGTACCTTCTGGTTTTCGTCAGAGAAGAATGATAATACCTTCTGGCTTTTGCCAGAGAAAAATGAGAGTACCTTCTGGCTTTCACCAAAGAATGATAGTACCTTCTGGCATATACCGCGTTGTTGATATACAGTTGTTGACATACAGTTGTTGATATACAGTTGTTGATATACAGTTGTTGATATACAGTTGTTGACATACAGTTGTTGATATACAGTTGTTGATATACAGTTGTTGATATACAGTTGTTGACATACAGCTGTTGACATACAGCTGTTGACATACAGCTGTTGACATACAGCTGTTGACATACAGCTGTTGACATACAGTTGTTGATATACAGTTGTTGACATACAGTTGTTGACATACAGTTGTTGACATACAGTTGTTGATATACAGTTGTTGACATACAGCTGTTGATATACAGTTGTTGACATACAGTTGTTGACATACAGTTGTTGATATACAGTTGTTGATAACCAGTTGTTGACATACAGTTGTTGATTTACAGCTGTTGATACTCACGTACCCCTTAAGGCATTGGAAAAAATGACACAAACATGACGTAATTTCTATAATTATAATCTTAAGGGGGAGGGGGGGTGTACGCACGGACCCGACCAACGCGCAGACCTGTAAGTACTCTAGTACCTTCTGGCTTTCACCAGAGAAGAATGATAGTACCTTCTGGCTTTCACCAGAGACCAATGATAGTACCTTCTGGCTTTCACCAGAGAAGAATGATAGTACCTTCTGGCTTTCACCAGAAAAGATTGATAGTACTTTCTGGCTTTTACCAGAGAAGAATGATAGTACCTTCTGGTTTTCGTCAGAGAAGAATGATAATACCTTCTGGCTTTTGCCAGAGAAAAATGAGAGTACCTTCTGGCTTTCACCAGAGAAGAATGATAGTACCTTCTGGCATATACCGCGTTGTTGATATACAGTTGTTGACATACAGTTGTTGACATACAGTTGTTGACACACAGTTGTTGACACACAGTTGTTGACATACAGTTGTTGACATACAGTTGTTGACATACAGTTGTTGACATACAGTTGTTGACATACAGTTGTTGACATACAGTTGTTGAC
>CM065706.1:16246058-16278526 GCA_017654935.2 Phymorhynchus buccinoides
AACGATTTAATGAACTGGGCCATCTGCCCATGTCAAACGGAACAGTGGGGTAGGGGCGATAACAAATAAGAAAAACAACATGAATAAAAATAGATTCAGAATACGCCGAAAAAATAATGCAAAATTTGGCAAGCAATATACTAGAAACTGTTATGTTATTCCTCCCCCCCATCCGACCCTCTCCCCCTTTTCTTACAAACAAACTCAGAGAGAGAGAGAGAGAGAGAGAGAGAGAGAGAGAGAGAGAGAGAGAGAGAGAGAGAGAGAGAGAGAGAGAGAGAGAGAGAGAGAGAGAGATCTCGACCGTGACCCTCTTGTGTAGACTCGGACATGCATGACGCAGAAAAAAGTGGGGTCGAGGGAAAGTCCCTTTAAAAACCGAAACTACACGCACACAGCGCAAGGCTGAGTAACCAGGGACGAGTTTCTCTAGACGACGGTCGCCGCGCGCATAACTGTTACGCCAAAAGGAACACTTTAAAAAACGTTTGCGGAAAAATATTACAAGCTCTTGTCTGATTGGTAAAAAAAAGTATTATTTTAACCAAACTTTTATGGACCAATCAACAACAAGAAATGCTACACCCCCATGCAAGTCTCGTGATAGTTCGCCGAGAGATACTTTGGGAGCAGCCACAAAACGTTTGCGGCAAACGTCGGCAAAAGAGGTGTTTCTTAGGACCGTTTTTGCCGATTTGCGCTCACGCTACGTAACGTTAGCCCTTGTGGAACGGACACCCCTGGAGGGGGTTGGTTGGTTGGCTGGTCCGGTGTTTTTTGTCTAATAGGACTTTGGCCAGTCACCCGTTGTGCCACGGATGAATGATCGGTTGCATATAATACAAGGGCGTCGCCGAGCGGCAGACATGTCCGTCACCAGCAATGCCACGCACTTGCGACACCCCGTAGAGTGTCACATCCTGACACAAAATTGGAAGGGATTCTGTCTTCAAGTTCACGAGATACAGCTTGAAGAAGAAACACATAGCGCAAAGAAGTAAATTTCGTTTTTCAAGGTCACACTTCAAGGTCAAGGTCAGCATGGTGATAATTTATGCTCAGATGTTTTCTTCTCTAGGGTATACAGTACCACACACAATCTGAAGCGCTTCTGTCAAGTACAAATGTGGAAAATATGGCTTAAAACCCAATTTGTAGACCCCTACCACTTTCAAGGCCTAACGATCTCCCGGACCGTGACCTTGACATTAAGCCAAAGTACCTCCATGCCAAATTTGAAGACTCTAACACCAAACGGTGTGGGAGTTATGGCCCCTTAAAGATTTTCGGTTTTCAAGGTTGTACGCCAAGGTCAAGGTCACGACGGCAAAATGGTTTGGGCGGATGCCTTTCTCTCAATTCAATTCAATTCAATTCAAATCAATTCAAAAATCTTTATTATCCATTAAAAAACAAGTTTAAAATGGAA
The DNA here is from genome assembly GCA_017654935.2 of Phymorhynchus buccinoides. Taxonomy (NCBI): domain Eukaryota; kingdom Metazoa; phylum Mollusca; class Gastropoda; order Neogastropoda; family Raphitomidae; genus Phymorhynchus; species Phymorhynchus buccinoides. The sequence continues at coordinate 16,247,488 of CM065706.1, forward strand.
ACTTTTCTTTCACAACATGTGCAGCAGATTGAACTAAAACAAGTACATTAAATCAATTATTAAGAACACACACACACACACACACACACACACACACACACACACACACACACACACACACACACACACACACTATGTACATCATTTGATAATTATACATAAATTAGAGAATTACAAACATTCAACAAATAATGATTGTTTTCAAGGCAATTACAAAATATTGCATCACAACCACACAAAGAGAGAGAGAGAGAGAGAGAGAGAGAGAGGGGGGGCAGGAGCGAGAGAGAGACAGAGAGAGAGAGAGAGAGAGAGAGAGAGAGAGAGAGAGAGAGAGAGAGAGAGAGAGAGAGAGAGAGAGAGAGATAACAGTCATCAACATTGATAAATCAATAGCAATATTACAAATCAATAGCAATATTACAATAGCAATAGCAATAGCACACAAAATTTGACGCCGATTCTGTCAACCCATTCGAAAGATATCCTTGGGACAGACAGAAGGAGAAAAAATGACCCTCCGATATTCAGGCTCCAGTGATCTTTTTGACCTTGACCTTGACCTTGATCGGTATGACATCATCAGAACGGGCATAAGCCAAACCACCTTCATACCAAGTTTCAACATCCTATGTCGATCGGTGCCTGAGATATGGCTAAAAATAGATGTTCGGGTTTCAAGGTCATACGTCAAGGTCAAGGTCACGACGGCAAAATGGTTTACGCGGATCTCTTCCTATTAAGGTGGCACACCTCCACACAAAATTGGAAGCGATTCTGCCAACCCATTCGAAAGATATCCTTGGGACAGACAGAAGGAGAAAAAAATGACCCTCCGATTATCAGGCTCCAACGATCTTTTTGACCTTGACCTTGACCTTGATCGGTATGACATCATCAGAACGGGCATACGCCAAACCACCTTCATACCAAGTTTCAACATCCTATGTCGATCGGTGCCTGAGATATGGCTAAAAATAGATGTTCGGTTTTCAAGGTCATACGTCAAGGTCAAGGTCACGACGGCAAAATGGTTTGCGCGGATCTCTTCCTATTAAGGTGGCACACCTCCACACACAATTGGAAGCGATTCGGTCAAGCGGTTCGGGAGATATCCTTGGGACAGACAGAAAACAAAACAAAACAAACCCCCCCAAAAAACAAAAACAAAAATACAAACCAGCCCATCGTAAAGTCGGTCAAGCGATTCTATTGACCCTGACCCTTTTCCGCAAATATGGCCGATGATCGTTTTGTACGTGCCAATTGGCCTGGCAACAAACAGAACCAAAGAAAGCGTCTCGTCTTGAGCTGAGCCACAACCGTAGACGTAGTTCCCACAACATCGCGCGATTAGCAACCTAGCGCGTTTTTCAGAGACCATATTTTAACCACAAACTAATAAAGAAATAAATAAATAAAATAACGTAACATAAACACCATCTGTTGAAATTCAACCTGACGGATACAATCTATTCACTAACTCATAAGAAACGGGCAATGATATATTTATACTATTTGATGCTATTTGGGGATTATTTCAGTTACTAAAACGTATTTGGAGCAATTTCTGGGGAAAGATTGCTGATCTGCAGTATCCAATGGGATTTCGTGTTGCAAACACAAGTTAACTAGTTGGGTTTCATTCATAATATGATAAAATGCCACTTAAGCAGTTAACTGACCGGAAGCGGAAATTGATAAGAAAGTCCACATAAGTAGTTACTTGGTATTTTATCATGTTTTGGGAATAAGAAAGTACACTTAAGTAGTTAACTGGTATTTTATCATGTTTGAGCCCGATATGTACTGTGGTGGGCAGTGCTCTGTCCGAGCGTGACCGCTACTGTGGTTTTTTTTTTTTACAGCACACCGTCTTCACTGTTTCCACAACTGACTGACAGACCGAGCGACACCGAGCGAGAGAGAGAGAGAGAGAGAGAGAGAGAGAGAGAGAGAGAGAGAGAGAGAGAGAGAGAGAGAGAGAGAGAGAGAGAGAGAGAGAGAGAGAGAGAGAGAGAGAGAGAGAGAGAAATGAAATGTTTATTGTTGTAAGCTTACAAAGACCATTAGCAAGAGAGGGAAATGGGGGATAGAGAACGGCATCAACAAAATCGAAACAGCCAAAGACAAAGATACATTGAGACCTGGAAACCACTTTGCGGAAAGAGAGAGAGAGAGAGAGAGAGAGAGAGAGAGAGAGAGAGAGAGAGAGAGAGAGAGAGAGAGAGAGAGAGAGAGAGAGAGAGAGAGAGAGAGAGAGAGAGAGAGAGAGAGAGAGAGAGAGAGAGAGAGAGAGAAATGAAATGTTTATTGTTGTAAGCTTACAAAGACCATTAGCAAGAGAGGGAAATGGGGGATAGAGAACGGCATCAACAAAATCGAAACAGCCAAAGACAGAAAGATACATTGAGACACGGAAACCACTTTGCGGAGAGAGAGAGAGAGAGAGAGAGAGAGAGAGAGAGAGAGAGAGAGAGAGAGAGTAATGAGAGAGAGAGAGAGAGAGAGAGAGAGAGATGAGAAAGAGAGAGAGAGAGAGAGAGAGAGAGGATGAGAGAGAGAGAGAGAGAGAGAATGTAGGAAGAGAGAGAGAGAGAGATCGAGAGAGAGAGAGAGAGAGAGAGAGAGAGAGAGAGAGAGAGAGAGAGAGTCGACCCAGACTCGACGACCAGCCCTTCATGGTGGTAGTGGTGGTTGGGGTGGGGGTGGGGGTAATAACACGATCTATTTTTGAAGCCTTTCGGTAACATGATGACATGCAGTTTCTGGAATGGGGTTTAGAAGTATTAACAGAGTTGGGAGAAAGAAGGGAGAGGGAGGTAGGAGGGAAGGAAGGCACGTTACAGGGGCGTGACCGGTTAGAAGAAATCAATAGTGGCTAACAAAGTGCTTAGATTGGTGTTGGTAATGGTAAGCGGTCAACAAAGGCTAGGTTAGCGAGGTCAGCGTAGGAATTCATGAACTGTATCTGAATTATCTAAAGGGCCAGCCACACGTCCACTAAAATCGCACGACTGTACGATACGATTCGATCGCGTGGTCTCCAAGAACGAATGTGATTGGCGCATCGAGATCACGTGATCGAATCGTATGGTACAGTCGTGCGATTTTAGTGGACGTGTGGCCGGCCCTTAAGGCCTGGTTCACATTAGACGCGTAAGTTCTGTACGGAAAACCCTAAAGAAGTGGAAGGAAGAAGGATATAATGTCTACGCATATAGGGGAAATTCGGACACGTGCACAAATCTGTTCCCTTCTTTGTTTCGCTTATTTATGGATTGCGCGCGGGTTTCCGCAAGGAATATCCGCTTATGTGTGTACACGGCCTAAGTCTAAGGGCTTGTGCATATTACACGCAAACACCCTTTTACTTATTTGCGGACTGCAGACACGGGTTTCCGCGTGTAATGTGCACAAGCCCTTCGACTAAAACGGTATTCACGGATTGATTGAAGATGAATCCGAATCTGAGCTTACACTGGTAACAATAGACCGATGAAGTAGTCTGCGATTATCACTAGTAGCAGTGATATGGTACTGATCAGAAGTCTGGGGAGAAAGCAATAGTTGTAGAACATCAGATTATAAATGAGAAGTCTTGGAACAATAAGGCCAACAGTAATAATTGTTATAAAACGATGAATCAGAGATCTGAGACGACCGCAGTAGTTAAAGTCGATGAACTAGAAGACAGGATACAGATTTAATCCGAAACTTAGACTTACTAGCTCAGAGTTGGATGTTCTGGCATAGTGAAAACAGATTTTGGTTCAGTCATTTAGCCTAGTTTTAATCATTTGGTTTTGATATCAGTTCTTATGAATAATTGAGATAGTAGTTGTAAATGTACACAGAGTAGAAGTACTTCAGTAATTGTGTGTGAAATTTAGGGGATGCGCCTTATCACAAAGGTGCGCCTTATAGTCCGAAAAATACGGGGTACTCAACATTTTTTGCCTACACACCACAAGCTGGTCAAGCAATAAACACGGACTTCAACCTTCACTTCAGTATTCCCGAGGCCTGGCGAGACGATTGCGTGTTGTGTGTGTGTGTGACTGCAGTCGATCCCGCCACGTGCATAACACCCAGAAGGTTTCAGAGGGTTTACTTATCACTCTGAAAGGGTATGGTATGGTCCCCACACATAATTTATATGCAATGGTCTTGTAGGGAAGTCATCGAGTTGAAGACCCTAGGTATGTATATAATACGATCAGCCTTTATACCACCAGAACAGCCTCATCTCTTCTCTACAGAAACCGACACGCATAGACACAAACACAGACATAGACACACAGACATACAGACACACACACACACACACACACACACACACACACACACACACGCACACATTTAATGCTACTGTAAAAATCCGTATATCAATATAACGAAATCGAAGTTTGTAAATCACTTTTATTAATTATTAATTAATTTTATTAAAGGAGTTTTATTTTCATCTCATCTGCTCTTGCAGGTGTAGGCCTAAACTCTAAAAACACACCAAAAAACCCAAAAAAACCACCACCAAAATCCACTCAACTCTGAAGCAGGATTAGTTCCCCCTTGTCCAAGATTAAACCCAACTGACTATTGATGATCGTGACAGCCCCATAGTTCTACAATGAACCAGTCCTCGTTAGGATTAATACAGTTACGCTATATATGCCTGCAGGACTATGGAGGCTACTCCGTTTAATATCTGTATTGTTAAAAATTCGGGACTTTCCTGGTGTTGCACTGCCTCCGGGCATTGCCTCCAGGATCGTTCCCACCATCTTTATATCTACTAATGTCCCATATGTGTCTGTTCCAGACCGGAGGACGTTAAACAGATTTTCGTTCACGAGGCTACTCCGTGAGTTGATCTGACTATGCCTTCTGTCTGTCTCAGTGTCTGTCTCAGTGTCTGTCTCTAATGATCAGTCGTGTCAGCCAGATAGCAGAAAGATATAGTGCTATTCTAGAAAGATGGTCTTAGATTTGCCCACGGGGCAGTTGTCCTGCTCAGCGGACATCCCCGCTCTCACTACCATGAGGACGTGCCGACATTTGGTGTCAGGAATGATGATCCCCGAAGGCCAACTGACCCCAAACGCTGCGGCACTAAAGAGTCAGTGCATATGTCTCGAGTTTAAGAGTGAAAGTCATTTAAAACAAATAAACAAACAACAACAACAACAAAACCGAAACCCCAGCCTAAAATGGTCTAAACGTATCATACAGAGCACACTCACTCTACTGTTGGCGCAACTTGAGGCTGTGTCACAGCTAAGAGGAATGAAAATCCGTTTAACGTCCTCCGGTCTGAAACAGACACACACGGGACATTAGTAAATATAAAGATGGTGGGAACGATCCTGGAGGCAATGCCCGGAGGCAGTGCAACTCCAGGAAAGTCCCGAATTTTTAACGATACAGATGAAAAGGCTAAGAGGGGGAACATTGTCACAGAGTACCATGTAGAGTCAGTCAGCCTCAAGGCAACAGGGACCTGGTAGAATGCGGTTCAACATTCTTTGACACGTTCGCTCTTCCATAGCAATGTAAAACAAACTCAGCGAAGTGTGGCCCGAGGGTGTGTCCACTCTGTAAGAGTTTGGTTTCGTTCGGGAGGGTTCACAATGAGGAAGTCGTGCGTGAGTGTCCAACAAAAGTAAAAGAATGCATTGAGTCGAGTAAAGACTTATTTGTGTGGGACTGCTCTACGGATGGAGCACTGCGAAATAAGGTCGTTGGAGGTCAGGAATGGTAACAGGAGAATCGTCATACCACGAACAACTTGATTACAGTGTAGATCCATGTCCATTTTGTCACGACTGTTTGTCCCTCTGTCTTCTTGTCTGTCCTGTTCTTCCCCCTCCACATTCTCTTTCTCTCTATGTCTGCCTGTCTGTCTCTGTGTGTCTCTACGTGCTTGTATTTCTGTCTCTGTGTTTCTGTCTGTCTTTCTATTTTTCTAAATCATTAAGCATTGTCACTTCCCGTAATGATTGATATGGTTTTTTTATAGTTAATTTTACAAACTGTTTATGAGTAAATGCAAGTGTTAGGATATAAACCCATAGTATCTGCTTGCTACCGAAGAAGGATTTTATAACACAGTTAATCATTTTTATATTTGAAGAGTATATTGTACTATGTCTTTCCTCTTTGGGCTCTAAGCACAAATTGTATGAAACTTCAGTTAAATAGATACATTGAAAACAAACAAACAAACAAAACAAAAAACACACACACACACACACACACACACACACACACACACACACACACACACACACACACACACACACACACACACACACACACACACACACACACACACACACACACACACACACACACACACACACACACACTCTCTCTCTCTCTCTCTCTCTCTCTCTCTCTCTCTCTCTCTCTCTCTCTCTCTCTCTCTCTCTCTCTCTCTCTCTCTCTCTCTCTCTCTCTCTCAATTTCCACAAATACATACATTTCGGTCATTTGTTTTAGTCAACTAGTTGTTTGAAGTCCCTTATAGTTTGCAGTCCGCAGTTGTGTTGGCCTACGGTCCATCTACTGCTTCAATGCCTATCAGAGTGTTGGGGTCCTCTGGTTGTGCGAAGTCCATCACATGTTTAAAGTCCTTTTGTTATTTGAAATCCACCACAAGTGCACAGTCCATTCATTGGAGTCTACCAGGTGTGTGAAGGTCTACGCCTTGTTTGAAGTCCTCCAAGTCATAATGTCCAAGCTTAGGATAAAGTCCGCTTATGTTTACAGTCCACAGTCCGCTGACTGTTTAACACTCCACTGTTTATTTGGTACCCCCCATAGGGATGAGGGGGGGTGTCTTTTGGTACAAATAGTTCCCCCACCTTCTGGAAGTTCTGTGTTTGTAACTTCGTCTAATCTTCACTCTCTTTAATTCTGCCTTTTCCCTTTGCTTACAGACATCTACTATCTTTCTGCCTTACTTGTCCATTCTCCCGCCTTTGTTCTAGAAACTCTGACAAAGATTTTCTTCAGCCGAAGACGGGCATGCTGGGCCTAACCATTTCTTAGGCGCATAACAGCAGCATGACACATCACGTCTGAGCGATGACGACGACGACGACGACGAAGAAGTTTGCTAATCATTCATGATAATTATCAGGCCAGTCTTTGTTTCTAAGCCCTTCATATCTTTTGGAGGTTCCCATGGGATGTCGGCAATGGTGGGGGTGGGGGTGGAGACAAAGGGGGTGGTAGAGGGGGTGGTTGGGGAGGTGGGTGCAGGGAAGGTGGTGGTGGTGGGGCTGGTAACGGTGTAAGGGTTAACAACGGTGGCATAATTTACTCAGACATTGTTTTCATTAGAGTTACCACAACGGGTTCTTTCTGAGAGTTGAATAAGTTGACCTGTAACCACATATTCCATCTTTTGAAAAGACTGGTCTGTGAAATAATAAGTAATTCTGGGAATATGCGTCAATCATACATTGCACCCCTTGATATACGGGTGAAACAGGCTTTTCTGGGAAAGGAGGCACCAACGCATGGTTGCACCCCTCAAAGGGCTGATATACATACACAGGTTGAATGAGTTATCCTGGGAATACTAAGCACCAATCAGGCATTGCCTTTCCTGAGAAGGTTGGTTGTAAGAACCAAACAGGCTATCATGGGTAATAAGCGCTAAGCATGCATTCCACCCTTGTGAAGGTTGTACCAATGGAATACGTTACTCTGGAAATAAGCATCAGTCATACATTCTACCACTGGGATCTTTGTAAGAATGGAATAAATTATTCTAGGGATAAGTATCAATCATACATTCCACCCCAAAAGGTGGTTGTAAGAATGGAATAAGTTATTCTAGGAATAAGCACCAATCACATATACCACCCCAGAGGTTTAACAAAAATGGAATAAGCTTTTATGGGAGTAAGCATCAACCATACAATCCATCCTCGTGAAGGTTGTAAAAATGGAACAAGTTATTCTGGAAATATGCATTAATAAAACATTCTACCATTGAGTTGTTTGGAATAATGGAATAAGCTTTTCTGGGAATAAGCATCATTCATACATTCCACTCCTAAAATGGTTGTGAGAATGGAATAAGTTATTCTGGAAATGACAAAACCAATCACGGAGATCACCCCATAGATGATTGTAAGAATAGAGTAAGCTTTTCTGGGAATAAGCACATTGGCATACCTGGGAATGATACATTCTATCCTTGACAGTGTTGCTAAATGGAATTAATTCATTGTCATGGGAATAAGCATCAATCATGTATTCGACCCCTCAGATGGTTGCAAGGAATGAACAAGTTATCCTGGGAATTAGTGTCAATCCTGGATTCCATCCCTGAGAGGATTGTGAGAATGGAATAAGCTACCCTATAAATAAGCACCAAAATGTATATAGCCTACTGTCATGTCCAGGTTAAGAGTGGAATAAGCTGCCCGAGGAATAATCATGAACCATGCATTTATTCCACCCATAAAGAGTTGATACGCCTGTGAGAATGGAACAAGCTATCATGTCAACCGTGCATTGCACCTCTGAATGAGTCGATATCACACGAGGGTGGAATTATCTGCCCTGGGAACAAATCATCACCCGCGAAAGAGTTGATGGACCACGCTTCCAAGAATGGAAGACTTAAGCTTTCCAGAGAATAAGACAGGGTCAACCCTATATTCCACCCGCCCCTGGAGAGCTGATACGCGTAAGAACGGAAACTCGATAATACATAACCTGAAAACAAACGGTCGGTTTTGTTACTTCCCCTCCGAGAAAACTCCATGGGATGAATGCGGATGGTCCCGGGTCACTTTCTCTGCCTGTTGCAGCAGGTGCTGGTGATGCTCTTGGAGCAGCGGATGGTCCCGGGTCACTTTCTCTGCCTGTTGCAGCAGGTGCTGGTGATGCTCTTGGAGCAGCGGATGGTCCCGGGCCACTTTCTCTGCCTGTTGCAGCAGGGCAGACAGGGGCAGCAGGTGCCGGTGATGCTCTTGGAGCAGCGGATGGTCCCGGGTCACTTTCTCTGCCTGTTGCAGCAGGTGCTGGTGATGCTCTTGGAACAGCGGATGGTTCCGGGTCACTTTCTCTGCCTGTTGCAGCAGGTGCCGGTGATGCTCTTGGAACAGCGGATGGTTCCGGGTCACTTTCTCTGCCTGTTGCAGCAGGGCAGACAGGGGCAGCAGGTGCCGGTGATGCTCTTGGAACAGCGGATGGTTCCGGGTCACTTTCTCTGCCTGTTGCAGCAGGGCAGACAGGGGCAGCAGGTGCCGGTGATGCTCTTGGAGCAGCGGATGGTCCCGGGTCACTTTCTCTGCCTGTTGCAGCAGGGCAGACAGGGGCAGCAGGTGCCGGCGATGCTCTTGGAGCAGCAGCACAGCAGGAACGTGCCGAAGCAGCCCAGGAGGCTGGAGTTGGAGGCCACGCTGACGTTCACCGGGGGGTTGGTCCGTCTGGCAGGACCACGAGCCCCAGGCTGCTGGATCAGGGCCACGTGCTGGGGAGGGGCGGTGCTGGCTGGCTGCTGGATCACGTTCACGGGCTGGCTGGCCATTGGTTAGTGATACGTGCAGTGATCGCTTGTACGTTTGCTTCTATTTTAGAGGCTTTTGGCCGTTTCGATTGAGGCAAAAGAGGGCCTTTCCTGGTATTGCAGTAACTCCAGGACCGACACACTATCTGGATAATAATAAATGTCCCAAATGTACCTGAACCAGCTCGGGAGACGTTAAACACATGTAATACTTTGACCGTTTCTGACCCAAGGAATAAAACGCGTTCTCGACCAAGACTTGTCGTTCTTGGCGTTTCCCTTGAGGTTTTGTTTTTAGAGTTCGACAATCAATTTGTTTTGTTGTTTTTGTTGTTGTCTTTCAACCGTAATCCTTGAAGAAAGTTGTGGTTGCAAGCTTAATGGGGTATGCACAGTCTCAATAGTTGCGCTAACCGATTAATTCCATGGTCTGGTTTCCCTGCATGAGGATGCTGCACGGCTTTCTTTTCTGTGCGTCAGTACTGCAGTGTTCTGGCGCCCTAGAGCTGTAAAGCTACTGACATTATCACAATCTATCGTCATTGTCTTTGCCTGTGCGTCAGTACTGCAGTGTTCTGGCACCCTAGAGCTGTAAAGCTACTGACATTATCACAATCTATCGTCATTGTCTTTGTGCTTCAGTACTGCAGTGTTCTGGCACTCTAGAGCTGTAAAGCTACTGACATTATCACAATCTATCGTCATTGTCTTTGTCTGTGCGTCAGTACTGCAGTGTTCTGGCACCCTAGAGCTGTAAAGATACTGACATTATCACAATCTATCGTCATTGTCTTTTCTGTGCGTCAGTACTGCAGTGTTCTGGCACCCTAGAGCTGTAAAGCTACTGACATTATCACAATCTATCGTCATTGTCTTTGTCTGTGCGTCAGTACTGCGGTGTTCTGGAACCCTAGAGCTGTAAAGATACTGACATTATCACAATCTATCGTCATTGTCTTTGTCTGTGCGTCAGTACTGCAGTGTTCTGGCACCCTAGAGCTGTAAAGCTTCTGACATTATCACAATCTATCGTCATTGTCTTTGTCTGTACGTCAGTACTGCAGTGTTCTGGCACCCTAGAGCTGTAAAGCTACTGACATTATCACAATCTATCGTCATTGTCTTTTTGTGCTTCAGTACTGCAGTGTTCTGGCACCCTAGAGCTGTAAAGCTACTGACATTATCACAATCTATCGTCATTGTCTTTGCCTGTGCGTCAGTCATTTCCTGTTGCTGTTCGAGTTTCTTTCTTTTTGTTGCTGTTGTTGTTGTTGTTGTTGTTGCTGTCATTCGCTTGGCTGCTTAAATCAGTGTAGACTATACTGATGTTTCACACAAACCCTAAAACGTAGCAAACAGAAAAGCAAGGCGTCGTTTCGTGCGAGCACAGAAGCCTAAACGTTGTTAGTTCATAATCGACCAAGTTTGTTCCAAATCACAGGCTTCCGTCATTGATTTTTTGTTGTTGCACAAATTTGCTCCACAGACAGGCTGACTTGTAAACCAACAAACACATTGACAGGTAGAATGAAACTCTGCATAGCTTCTATTCTTTTACGTCAGACATAGGCTTAACGCGCATTGTTTCAGCGCTTTGAGCTTTTCTTGCTTTCTTCTGCGCAAACTCCCAGCCAGTCTGATTATCTTTTTTTTATCATGCAGAGTTGACGACATGAATCATGTCGTTTTTGTTGTTATCATATGTATGAATTGGTATCTTAATAACACCTCTCTCTGTGTCTATGTCTGTCTGTTCTACTTTTATCACCCATCATCATCACATTGAAAGATTATGATGATGCATGAATATATGTAGACCTACCCCCCCCCCCCCCCCCCCCCCCCCCCCCCCCCCCCCACACACACACACACACACATACACACACATACTTTAAAAATCATGTAATCATCAGAATAATGGTGGTGTGTGAACGCCATATGGAACTCTTAACCTTCTTTGGTTTTCTTGTGATAGTTCATTCTGGCGAAAACACCTGACGAAATACCCCTCAAACACCCCTCATTTGTTTGCTCTCCATATGTCCTCAAACTGTCAGGTAACACCATTCTGGGGAAAACACCTGACGAAATACCCCTCAAACACCCCTCATTGGTTTGCTCTCCAAATGTCCTCAAACTGTCAGGTAACACCATTCTGGCGAAAACACCTGACGAAATACCCCTCAAACATCCCTCATTGGTTTGCTCTGCAAATGTCCTCAAACTGTCAGGCAACGACTTGTCATAAATGTTTCTGAGTAGTTTCACTTCCATATGTAGCAACAGAATTAAACTATAGCCTGGAGTGGTTGAAAAGGGTGACTGCCTGTTCGAAACCTCCCCAATGTCAACTCCATCAGGTCAGATCTACCTCTTCTTTATTTTCTTCCTCTTCTTGTTCTTGTTCTTCTTCGATCGCTCAGACAGTTTCCTGTCAATTATGAGCGCAGATGCGTCATGCTGCCGTTATGCGTCTAGCTAAGAAATAGTTAGGCCCAGCATGTCCGGCTTCGGCTGCAGGAAATGTTTTTGAAAGTGTTTCGTGAAAAAAGGCAGGAGAATGGACCAGTAAGCCAGAAAGATAGTAGATCACTAGATGACATTTTTCTTCCTCTAATAGTAACCTGTTGAAAATGTAAACGAAGTCAAATCTTTTAGAAGATGATTTTGAAAAGGCAGAAAGATAGTAGATGACCGCAAGCAAAGGGAAAAAAAGTCAAGAGAGTGACATATTAAAGGAAGTCGCAAGCGCATAACTTTCAGTAGGTGTGTGTGTGTGTGTGTGTGTGTGTGTGTGTGTGTGTGTGTGGGGGGGGGGGGGGGTGTATTTGTACATAAGACCCCGGTGTCCCCACGGGTGGGGGGTGGGGTGGGGGGTATGCCTATTGATTGTCGTTAGTTCATTAGGGCTGCCAGTGGTGGGACTCCCTGTCATAATTAATTGAACACGTTTTGTTTTTTTGCAAAGTGTATCGACATTCTTTACTAAGGAGGGACCTCCATCAATTATTTTCGCTCTGTCTCTCTGTCTGCCTCTCTTCCAAAGCTGTGAATCAAGCATATATCAATACCAATATGCACTATTAAGAAGGTGCTTTTTTGTTTACACGTCCTATGTCTCTCTATATGTGTGCACGCCCGCGCGCGCGCGCGCGCGCGCGTGTGTGTGTGTGTGTGTGTGTGTGTGTGTGTGTGTGTGTGTGTGTGTGTGTGTGTGTGTGTGTGTGTGTGTGTGTGTGTGTGTGTGCATGTGTGTGTGTGTGTGTGTGCGCGCGCGCGTGCGTGTGTGAAACAGAACCATTTGAGCATACCCGCGCACGTAAGTCTCAGGCCTACTTCAAAATGGATCAAAGCATCAGGTGCGTGCTTGCACACAAATAAAATAACGCAGACACAAAACGCGGGTGTGCCTGAGCAGGCACAGTATCAATTCACACACACACACACACACACACACACACACACACACACACACGCACGCACACGCACGCACGCGCACGCACACACACACACGCACGCACGCACGCACGCACACGCACACACACACACACACACACACGCACGCACGCACGCACGCACACACACACACACACACACACGCACGCACGCACGCACGCACGCACGCACGCACGCACGCACGCACGCACACGCACACACGCACGCACACACACACACACACACACACACACACACACACACACACACACACACACACACACACACACACACACACACACACACACACACACACACACACACACACACACACACACACACACACACACACATTCTAAAGCCTACCAGTCGGTTTCATATCAAACTCAGGCAAACTGGGTTCCCCTATTTCTACTGCTGTAACCCTTTCATCGCCACTGTCGCCTCTTGGCACCACAATGATTTAACACCCATGTCACTGAAAAGCATCAAATGAGGGTCTGGTATCCAGTGACCTTATGTTCTTTATTTTGGGAGGTAAGAATCGGCCCTATTTTATGGACATCACAAAGGAATCCCAAATATTGCAGATGAAATCTTTTCTCTACCCAGGTAAGCTTAATGGAAAGTTTTAGCTGAAAAATGGCTGGCGTTGAAAGGGTTAATTAAAGTCCACAATGAATGCATTAATTAAAAGTAGTATTACGAATGAAGAGGACACGGAACACAATTCATCCATTGGGTATCATGTATGCCGACCTGAAATACTGGGGATAAAAAATAAGCGGTTTCCATAGTCATTTGCATACATACACATGCTTCTGGTTTCACAGTTAGTTAGTTAGTTAGTCTGTCATAGTCCCGTCAACAGCTATGGTTATCACAGGATTGTCACCGCGTAAAGTTCTACCACGTATAACAAAACACACATCAATGATTCTTAACAACGTCCCAAAACCTGAAAACAACAAACAAACAAAAACAGTACAATTCACGACATGGCATCTCCATCATAGCTAATAATTTCACGCAGTGCTGGAAACGTTGAGCCACTCTACTCTACTTATCGGATCCAGGTAAAAATTAAAAAACAGTAAAAAAGGATAACAAAGACATCCTAGTAAACAAAAAATATATAACAAGGGCATCGCCGAGCGGCAGATATGTCCTTTGCCGGTTACGCCCTGTACATGCCCCGCCCTGTACTTCCCTTCCCCCTCACATCTTAGGTCCCCGTCCTCCTTGTGACCTTTGGGTGATGCACCTACACACCCTTGACTGGGTGCAAATCGTTTTCCGGGATGCACACCCTTAATTGGTGGGGTGCACACCCTTAACACTGAGACATATCTGCCACTCGACGACATTTAAGCCCCACGTGGCACATTTTGTGCTAGGATGTCTTTTACTTTTAGTATTAGACCCCCTCCTTTACCGGGATGTCAAAGTCAAAGTCAAAAATACTTTATTTTCACGTTAGGTGAAATTACAGTGTGGTCTCGTACAAGCACAATACAATCAAAGAAACACATTTGCATGCATGAAAAATGGAAACAAAACTAAGGAAAAAAATGAATGACAAATCATGCTTCGCAAAAAATTGAACATAATTAGGGTCGATACAAGCGACTATCAAAACATTAAGAACTGCCCTCTTTCCCACCATTTCTATTATCGCATTCATTTGTTCACCCCCACCCTACCCCAACCCCCCACCCTCTCCAAGTCACCCCAAGTTTTCACATATTTTGGGTCCCTTCCCGTTCACAACATTTCATGCACCTCCCTCTTCTCTCTCTCTCTCTCTCTCTCTCTCTCTCTCTCTCTCTCTCTCTCTCTCTCTCTCTCTCTCTCTCTCTCTCTCTCTCTCTCTCTCTCTCTCTCACACACACACACACACACGCACACACATACACACGTATAGAGACATACGGACAGACATGCACACACGCACGCACGCCAATGGACAATAAAGAAACTTGCGACATATGACTTATGACTTATGTTTTACATAATAAAATCAAAATACAGTAAAACTCGGTTATAAGTAAATCGAAGGGAGATGATTTTTTGCTTCTTACCATATCCAAGTTTTCTTATATCCGACACTCGGATGTAAGAAAACTTTTTGAAGTTTTTTCCCTTATAACCAAATTGAATGGGGGGAAAGGGAAAAGAGAAAAGGAAAAACAAAGAAAAGAAGGACAGAAAAACAAAACGAAGAGAAAATCCTTTTTCCTAATTTGATGCATGTCTTACATACTAAAATCAAAATAGTCTACTAAGAAGAAGATTTAAAGGTGCCTACAACCACTCAACTAACAAGCTTTTGTTTTCTTTTTACTGTTATCAAATGCGTACCCCTTCACCTTTCTTGTAACGAACTATTATACTACTGGCAAAAAGTTAAGGGCCACTTCCAGTGACGTCTCCCAGACCACAACACCACAGCAAATTTCAAGAAAAACTGTTTCAGAATGATCACAATTTATTCAACAACAAATTCATTTCAACATTGAACGAAATCAACAATTCGGACGCGAACAGTGAGCTTTATTGTCCAGTCACCCTCCTTCAGCAAAGTCTATGGGTGACTCTCCCCAAATGTAGGCCAGGAACGTAACATTTTTGTGCAAAAATAAAGTTCCTTTTTAGATTTTCTTTTAAGTTGATTTGAAGAGGTTCAGGTTTCCTTGACATAGTAATGTAAAAATAAAATTGATAAGATTCTTATAACACGAATTAACGTCATCCGGTCTGAAACAGACACATATGGGACATTAGTAGATATAAAGATATTGGGAACGATCCTGGAGGCAATGCCCAGATGCAGTGCAACTCCAAGAAAGTGAGGCAATGCCCGGAGGCAGTGCAACTCCAGGAAAGTCCCGAATTTGTAATGATACAGAAAATAACATATAGATTAGAACTTTTTTTTAGCCTTAAATACAGAAAATGACGCATTTTTTTTCGAGAATGCGAATGACATCATATAATTTCATATATTTCCTCATCACATTAACATTTTTTGATATTAGTGAGAAGAACATTTTGTTGTGAAGGTCTACCTTATGCTTACTAAATCGTTTTTAAAGGGAAAGATTAATACATTATTTTTATAGGAAAAGATTAATACTGTAAATTTTACAGCAGAGCTATTTTCGTAATGAAGATGAAAAAATTTATTACTTACCAAATATAAACTAATTAAATGCACCTCCAAAAGAAATGAAATAAGCTTACACTGTGTTGCTTGTTTTAAATACGCAAATTTATTAAAATTTCAAATTTCATTAAAATGTTATCAGCAACTACATTCACCATTTTCTGTATTTAAGGCTAAAAAAGTTATAATCTATATGTTATGTTAAAATGTTTTCCAAACCAAACATGGCAACAATAGATAAACCGGATTCAAATCAACCAACTGAATGAAAAACACATCAAATATATATAGTGGTAAATGTGTTTGTGTTTTTGTGCATATGTGTATATGTGGGTAAGGCCGTGTGTGTGCGCGTGCATGTGTGCGCGCGTGCATGTGTGTGCATGTGTGGGTAGCATTTACGCCATATAAAATGTTCAAAGCAGAGCTACAAGATGGGTGGCCCGAGACTACCATCAGTCAACACGATCCGCAGACCTCATCAAAAACTTAACATGGCCACTTCTACAGACCCAGGATTTCACACACGACTTCTCACTATCAACTCTCACAGGTCTTCTCACTATCAACTCTAAGCATCTTCCTACAAACTATCTGCAGAAGAAAGTCTCCGTCAATCCCACTCAGCATCATATGACATCCCCAGCCATAGAACTCGGTACATAAAATCCACCTTCTTTCCCTGTACTATCCCTCAGTGATACAGTCTACCCGAGCAAGTTGCCACCAATCAGTCATTGGAGGCATTCCAAACAGCCCTCCATAAACACCTCCACCAAACCACCCTGTCTCAGTCACCTCCCCTGACGGGCAGGAGCTGTGCCGGTCGGGGTTCGCCCCCGGGGACCGCTACGGTTGCCGGATTGGTCTTGCCTGAATACTGCTAAATAAAGATCTGTGGTCCTTTTCGTATGCAACATGTGCGGCCTTACCGTCGAGCATTGTCCCCTTAATACAAAATTAATACTCCTTTGCATGCATCTTGTGGGGCCCGAGTTTCTTTGGCTGATCCGGGGGGACTTAACGGTCGGTCATGACACACTCTGTATGCATCATGTGGGGCCCGGGTGTCCCCGGCGTGTATGACTTTCCCTTCCCTCCATGCGTCTCAAATCTACTGGCTAACGTTCTTTTTCCTGTCAAGTACCATCTCTCTGGAATTCTCTGCCTTCTCCTCTCCGACACTCCAACTCAGTCTCCTCATTCAAAACCTCTCTTAAAAGCCATCCTTTCCCTGCTGCACCCTAAATATTTCATCAGTTGTCTATCGTTGTGTGCACGTGAGGGAAGATTGAATAACAGGTTTGTGCTGTGTTGTGTGTGTGTGTGTGTGTGTGTGTGTGTGTGTGTGTGTGTGTGTGTGTGTGTGTGTGTGTGTGTGTGTGTGTTTGTGTGTTTGTGTGTGTGGTGTGTATGTGTGTGAGCATGCATGTGTGCGTACATGTGTGCTTGTGTGCGTTTTGGTTTTGTGGGTTATATGTGCACGCATGTGTATGTGTGTGTATGCATGTGTGTGTGTCTGTCTGCGTGCGTACGTTGTATGTGAGTGTATTTGTATGTGTATCCTCTGACGCTTTGTGTATGTGTGTTGGTGTATGTGGTCAGTCCGTGCAACTCAGTTGCTATGGCTTACTGAATGAAAGATGAATAATGAGTCGGTGACGATAAATGTGTGTGTGCGCGCACGCGCGTGTGTGTGTGTGTGTGAACATTTGAACATTTGAACATTGGTGTATTGCCATGAAACCTAAACAAAGGTTATAAGGCACAGGTTAAGATTACAAACAACGCAAAATACTATTCATGCTTTTTGTTAAAACAAATACTAACATATTTTGCCACAAATGGCTGTAGTTCATCTAACATCATCATATCTGATGGAGACTGAACATTTGATTCTAAACTTTGTTTGTCTACATTTTCCATCAATTTGTAACGATCTTCTTTATACATAACGCAGGTATTCAAAAGGTGTAACTCATCTTCTATTTCATGACATTTTTGGCAAAGTCTGTTTTCTCTTACAATATTCTCGTGTCTACCAATTTCGATTTTTAAATTATGAGCACTAATTCTCAATTTACATAGAGCCTGTTTTTGTTGTCTATCCAAAATAGTACTAAAAAGGTACGGTTCTATTCGATATTCTTTAGTAACATCATTATAAAACCTGAGCCGTGATACTTCTCCCTTTTTTAGTTTCCAAAATGATATGTAACAGTTTTGCATTCTTCGTAATATCGCATGTTGTAATTTTTTAGCATTGAATGTGAATTGATTATTCCAAACATGCCCAAAGCCAAGTTCAAACATCATTGTTTTGATGAACTTAATCCATGATGTTTGCGAGCCATCTTGTTGCAACATGTTATCATATGCCTGTCTCAAATATGAATTTTCCTTAGATTCAAGTATATGTATCCAAAAGCCTACAACATTAACAAATGCCTTTAAATTAAGGGGAAATCTACCTAATTCTGCTGAAATTGGAAGGCGCATAGCTTTCTTATGTACACCTAATATATATCTACAAAATTTAGCATGTACATTTTCATGTGGAAATGTGTTCCCCAAGCATTTTCCAAAGTATTCAAATAAATCAAAACTGTTTTTTGTACTATATGGTAGCCAAATTTCTGAACCATAGAGTAATATTGGTGAAACCAAGGAATCAAATAGCTGATTGATAATCCTAATATCAATATTTTCTTTTATAAGATATCTTCGTAGATTATGTGCAGCTTTATTTCCTTGTTTGCTCAGATGTTCTTGAGCTTTATTGAAATTACCATCTTTTTGAAAGATTATACCTAGATATTTATAACTGTCTGTGTTTTCAATAATATTGTCTCCACACTTAAATGCCATTGGTATAATCGGTTCTGATCGAGAAAATACGACAACCTTTGTTTTTTCTATATTAATATGTAGCCCCCAATTACAACTATACTCATATAGATTATGTAATTGTCTTTGAAGTCCACTGCTTGTTTTTGATAACAATATAACATCGTCTGCATACAACAAGCAGGATGCTTTTTCATTTGATGTACTGTTTATTGTAGGGGAATCGTTATCATTTATTTTCTCAGGAATGTCATTTACAAATATATTAAAGAGTGTAGGGCTAAGCGTATTACCTTGATGTACCCCCTTTTTAATTAGAATGTCCTCAGAAAACCCGTTCTGAGTTTTGACTGATATTGAAGCATTAGTATACATGTCTTTAATTATATCAAAACATTTCCCCTGATTCCAAGTTTATGCATCTTTAATAAAACAGCGTCATGCCACACATTATCAAATGCTTTTTTAAAATCTACGAAGCAACAATATAGTCTACCATTTCTTTCTCTGATGGCATCATCCACAATTTTTTTAAGAATAAAAATGTGATCTGTTGTTCTTGAATTTTGCCTAAAACCACCTTGTTCCTTTGATAGCAGGTTGCTTGATTCCAAATATGTATTTATTCTGTTGTTTAACAGTTGGCAAAATACCTTTCCTAGACAGTTATTAAGAGTTATACCTCTATAATTATTAGCATTCATTGGGTCTCCTTGTTTGTAAATTGGAACATTTATACAATTTTTCCACATTGCAGGATACTTTCCTGATGACAAAATGATATTGAATAATTTGACAAGAATATCTAATGTAAATGGAAGACTTGCTTTAATCATTTCGTTAATTATACCATCTGTCCCTGGTGATTTGTTTGTTTTTAATTTTTTACAAGCTGCCCTGATTTCACCAACTGTTACTGAATCATTAAAGCAACTGGGTACATTATCTATGTTTTCAACAATCTGTTTTAATTCTTGGTTTACTGATTTTTTTCTTTCTTCTGAAACATCAGCTTCTTTCCCAATCAGTTGTTCTAAATGATGTATCCATTTTGCAGAACCAATGTTTTTATTATTATCATGACAGGCTTCTTCAGATGATTTTAATTCTTTTAATATGCTCCATACCGTATTTGGTTCCTTCTCAAATGCCTCATTAAGGGTATTTACTAAAGAGCTTTTATAGGCTTTCTTTTTCTTTTTAAGAATCTTTTTATACTTCTTTCGAGATGCATAATATTTTTTGACAAAGGTGTCGATTGCTTGGACACCTGTTCAAGGCATTTAATAAAGATTTCATTTCTTTCTTTAAAGTGTAGCAATCAGTATCAAACCACTTTTTGCCTTTCCTTTTTCTTCGTCTACGTTTTTGCCAATAGTACTTTAAGCTTAGTTTTCCTGCATTATTAAGAATCTGTGTAAAATCATCAGTGATCTCATCAACCATTTTGGTTGAGCATTGCTGTGCATCATTTATTTGTTTATCTAACTTTATATTGAGTTCTTGAGCAAGACAACTTACTGAAGGAAGGCTAAATGCCTTATAAAATCGATTACAAGAATTTCCATCCCACTTGAACTTCACATTTTTCCCCATATGATCTGTGAACATGTTTGTGTCTTTTAAGTTTTTTAATTTGTCATTATCATTATGTATGAAATTGCTAAAATTTTAAATTAAAAGTTTAGGAAGGTGAAAATTTAATTCAATAGGACAATGATCAGAAAATTCTGTAAGAGACTTTACCTTCATGTTTATAATGTCTTTTGTCATCTCTTGTGAGCAAGCAAAGTAATCTACTACACTACATCCTTTGGGCGTATAGCATGTGTATCGTCCTTTGAGATCACCTAGTGTTCTCCCATTTAAGATATACATGTTGTTATCTATGCATAAAGATAGCAGCTTTCTACCATTCTTTTGTACAATTCTATCCATTGATTTTCTCTGGAATACAGTTTCAACATTATAATTGTCTACTAAATTATAATGATCGTTACATTCATTGTCCATTTGTATATAATCTGGATTGTCCCCAGTTCTGGCATTAAAATCACCACACAAAAGAACTGTTCCTTTTGAGCACAGTTCTGTCACATCCTCTTGTAATCTGTCCCATATTTTGATGGCTTCCTCCTTTCCAAAAGATGAATGTTCAGGAGGAATATAAGTAGAACCAATGAAAACATGGTCGTTATTCTTATGATTTTTTGCCATTTGCAGCCATACTATATCACAATTACTTCTAGGGAGTACTTTAACGTGTTGTCTTAAAGAGTCTTTAATGAACACAGATATCCCACCCGATGCATGAGTCGCTTTGTTTCGTTTATGTCGACAAAAATGAATGCCTTTCCCAAATCCTGGAAAAAATATATCCTCAGTACTGGATTTATCCAAATGCGTTTCTTGTAGAAATACAATGTCGTATTCTACCAATTGTCTAATTATTCTTTCATCATTTAGCTTATTTACTTTAATGCCGTCAATGGTTTCCTTATAGCCTTTTAGGTTCCATGTTAACATACTATAAAAACTTTTGTTGGAACGTTTCATTAACAAATCTTTAAATAATTAAGAAACAGAGAACAGAATGTCTCTGAACTGAAAAATACAACCCGTTTTTAAAAGCAATTACGAACGTTTGGGATAGTTATTTAATTCACACGAATATTATTGTAGATGTGAAGTATATCAAATAAGTAATGAAAATGAAGCAAAGTCATTCTACAAAGGATTGTCACATTAGTTGCGGAACAGGTGGTTACCTAATCATAATTATCTGGCCTCTAATGGTAGTTCCTGTATCTCGGCCGGTAGTCACCATCTGGAGATCTCCAGTGTCCTCTGCCTCCACCATAAGGTCGTTGCCCACGGAAGGTTCTGTTGCCTCGTCCGTATTGTTGATTTCTCTGGTCTCTGTTGATTTCATGTTCATCATCAGAGTAGCGTTCCCGATCATTGAAACGTCGTTCAGGTCGGTTTCTGTAGCGTTGTGGACGATGATCATTGAAGCCTTTTTCAGGATGATTTTTGAGATTTCGTCCTTGCTGATAGGATCGGTTTCCTGACTGCATATCACCACGGCTTTGATGGTTTGGGCCAGAATGACGAAATTCCCTTCTGCTGTCTTTGTAGCTGATCCTCTTTTGATGTTGGTTTTGTTGTTTTCGAGCGGGTGACTGTTTCCAGAACAGCCCGTGCAGATGTCTTCCAATATTGCCTGCTAGGATCCCCGTGCCTTTTTTGGTTGGGTGGAAGTCGTCCTTCATGTTTCGATCGTTGGTTCTGAAAGTGTCTTGGGATAAGAAGGTAACACTTTTGTCCTCAACAAAATGCGCTTGCACGAGTGCATTGTACAGTTTGCTTTTAGCAATGATGTTTGTATTCCCAGCACAGACTGCGCCGCTAACAACAACTCGGGTCTTTCTGTGTTTGTCTCTGATTTTCTGGACACAAATGAATCAATGTTTTGCTGCTTGTTTCGGCTGACTGTTCCTTCAGATTGTTGATGCCCACGTGAATAAGAACAGCATCTGGAGAGGAACGAATGTCATGAATAGCTGCATCACAGTCATCTAGTGTAGCCGTTTTCTTTGACTGAACGCGAAGACCATAGGAACCTCCCAGTCTGTCTGGCTCAATCCATTTCAGCGCTGAATCCCGGAGCATCAGGACATGTGGCAGGTCATCATCCGTTTCACCATCATAATTTGAAGATTCTGTATCAGTTTCTGTGACACAACTCGAAAAATCATCATCATCTTCTGCTGCAAAGGGACGGTCAATGATATTCTCTGAACATGTCTTGGATTTTTCAATGTGTTTGGCAGATGAGGGCTTTGCAGCTTTTTCAACACGAACAGTGGTGTTTGTGATTTGTTCGTTAGAACAAGAGGGTTTTTCATTGTTCTCAGGAGAAATAGACGGTGGTGTTTTCACAATGGAACAAGAGAGGGTTATGCCACTGGTGTTATTGTGGCCTTGAGTCTTTCTTTGTGGTGTTGCTTTTTCAGGCTTACTTTTCTTTTTTCAGAACAGTACTATACAGTTCTGGTGTCTGCTCTGGCATGTTTTGCTCTGTTTTGCTCGAGGTGAATGATTCCCCTTCTAGATCTACTGTTTCAATTGATTGTTCCTTGATCATAGGTGAATGTGGATCACAGTTGTCTGTTTGCACAGACATTGAACGGCGATGACCAGTCTTTTTGAAAAACTTCACCTGAGGTGACTGGTCCTGTCTTATTTGCTTTTTGGCTCACGTCGTTTTTTAAAACAAAGTGAGTCTATAGTATCGTACATGTTCGGTTGTGTGTCTGTGTGTATGTGTGTGTGTATGTGTGTGTGTGTTGCGTCCGTGGCCCCGACCTTTAACCTTAACTCAAACCTTAACGTTGTCATTTTCTCTAAACATATAAGGCGTTAGAGGGTTAAAGTTAGCAGGATACTTGATTTTGACGTGAGCCTTCAAGTCACGACGATCAAAGCAGTCAGATACATTGATAAAGAACAAAATAAAGATAATCATTTGTTGCAGAGATTACTGTTGTGCAACCTTTAACCTTGACTCACTCACACTCTTCAAACTAAAGAAGACTCTCACTCTCCACTGAAACTTTAACGTTGTCATTTTCTCAAAAAAACATAAGATGTTAGAGGGTTAAAGTTAGCAGGATACTTGATTTTGACGTGAGCCTTCAAGTCATGGCGATCAAAGCAGTCAGATACATCGGTAAGGAACAAAAGAAAGAAAATCATTTGTTGCAGAGATTACTGTAACTGTTGTGTTGTACCGAGTAGGAGATACATACTGGAAAGAAGACTCTCCATTAGATATACAAAAACGCTCTTTAAAAAGAAACACAAGACTTCAGGTGTGTACAAATAGGTACATTTTAACGTCGTCAACTTATATTTTCTGTAACAAATGGATGTACCGAGTGTGTGCGTTGACGGCCCGGTTGTTTAGCTTTATTTGCGCCTTTGAGTAACGGTTGTTCGTGTTCATCTGCACATCATCTCTGCGCATAACTTAGCCTACTGCACTTCCGGCAACAAGGCCTAGGCCTAGAGTCCATGCCTTACCTCATAATCAAGACGACGTACTTAACATTTAGCCCACATTCATTTCAGTCTTGAAAAAAAATATACGGAAAATCCAGGGTTCGTCGATTTCACTGCCTTCGACGTACGAATCCTTTGTTAGGCCTAGACGATTGATCACCATGAGCAAAGACTGTACAGGGGAAGATAAACATGGATGAGCTTGCTGGCTGTGACCTTGACCTTTGCTTTGTGGCAGAGGGGGGGGGGGGGAATTAACGAAACGAAAATAAAATATTAGGACTAATATAAAATATCTTACAGAAATGTAGATGATGTGGAACAAGTTTTCATCGCATGAACAATCAGTTTAAAACAGTAACAGATCACGCAACTTCAATTATTAATTTTCTAAGAGTAAGAGGCTTAGACCCACAGGCAAAGACTAGGCCTACTACAGGTGTCCGTAGACCCCCCTTACCCCGGCGGGGTGGGTGTGGGGGGGGGGGGGGGGGGATTGGTCACTATGTTTTTTCTGAAAGCTTGGTCAATATGCTTTTCAATTTTACTTGTTTGCCAAAAATAAAAATAGGGCTCCACTATGTTACATGCGCATACATATAATTAAATTTTAAAGAAAGGGGTAGGGGTGCATAGAAATAATTTAAATTTACACAGTAAAATAAAAATTAATTCTGTTTTCAGATGCACAAGTGTCTACATAACAGTATTCTCTCTATACAGGCATGGGAATTGTCATGGGAATTCCCATGCCTGCTATAGTAATAAAAATCAGACGTGAGCCTTGCAGGCTTTGCCTCTTGTTAATATCTATGATCATTTGTTCCATTTGTTCTTCTCTGTTTGATTCAAACAAACACACTCGTTTCGTGAGCGTGTTGAGTGCTGACTCTAGGTTTTGCATCATGGTCATTGTTTCTTGATGATTCACTTGACAATATTCCCGGAGTCCGAAAAAACCCGCAACTCCACGCGCATCATCGTCGTCTGTCTTCTTTTGCGTCACCATAGATTTACTTTGCGTCATGTCCTCTTGCGTCATTACGATGAAATCTTCTTGAAGTTTGTCTTCCATCAGATATTCCGTGCACTTTGGGCAGGAATACTTGCGCTGTGACTTAGCAAACATGCAAATTTGATACATTGGCAGTTCCGTACATCTCCAGTGTATCTTGTTTCCACAAACTGAACACTTCAGGCATCGTCCTGATCTCTCCTGTCCACAAACACATGAATGTCCTGCCAACTCAACTGCATGGCGTCTTTGGCTGATTGAAGTGAGTCATATCTTTTATGGGAAGCTTTGGGATATCCAGTTACTGATTTTGACGCTTCATTCCATGAAAGAAATATACCAATTTTTCTGCCGTTACTCACAGGTAATCAATCAATTCAAAACGTCGTTCGATGATCACTAGACAAACGTCCGTTGATGTAGAGTTCCTTTGCTTCACTTTCAAGTAATTTTCTTATCTCCAGTTGACCAGGTCGATCTGACCAGTCGCCATCTTAGTCTCCTGTGTGTGTGTGTGTGTGTGTGTGTGTGTGTGTGTGTGTGTGTGTGTGTGTGTGTGTGTGTGTGTGTGTGTGTGTGTGTGTGTGTGTGTGTATGTGTGTGTGTGTGTGTGCGTGTGCGTGTGCGTGTGTGCGTGTGAGAGAGAGAGAGAGAGAGAGAGAGAGAGAGAGAGAGAGAGAGAGAGAGAGAGAGAGAGAGAGAGAGAGAGAGAGTTGCTTTGTATTTTTGTTATCTACTTGTTGATGAATAATTGATTGTAAAGCGCTTTGGGTTCATTTCATGAGATAAAGCGATATATAAATGTACTATTATTGTTATTATTATATGATTATTGTTGCCAGTCTTTTTTGTTGTTCGTTATTTTCTTCATTGATTAATGTTTTTCCCTTGCTTTAGAGCAATGGTGTAAAAAGAACGCTATCGCATTAATCTGTTTAACCCCTTCAATAAAAAGAAATCGTATTTGTATCTATCTCTCTCTCTCTCTCTCTCTCTCTCTCTCTCTCTCTCTCTCTCTCTCTCTCTCTCTCTCTCTCTCTCTCTGTCTCTCTCTCTCTCTCTCTCTCTCTCTCTCTCTCTCTCTCTCTCTCTCTCTCTCTCTCTCTCTCTCTCTCTCTATATATATATATATATATATATATATATATCCTTGGAAAATAAAGTTTAAGTTTTCAAGTTTTTCAAGTTTTCTCTCTCTCTCTCTCTCTCTCTCTCTCTCTCTCTCTCTCTCTCTCTCTCTCTCTCTCTCTCTCTCTCTCTCTCTCTCTCTCTCTCTCTCTCTCTTGCATGATACATTGGTATCAGACCATTCCATTGTGTGTGTGTGTGTGTGTGTGTGTGTGTGTGTGTGTGTGTGTGTGTGTGTGTGTGTGTGTGTGTGTGTGTGTGTGTGTGTGTGTGTGTGTGTGTGTGTGTGTTTTCGTGTGTGTGTGTGTTGTGTGTGTGTGTGTGTGTGTGTGTGGTGTGTGTGTGTGTGTGTGTGTGAGTGAGTGTGTGTGAGTGTGATGTGTGTGTGTGTGTGTGTGTGTGTGTGTGTGTGTGTGTGTGTGTGTGTGTGTGGTGTGAGAGAGAGAGAGAGAGAGAGAGAGAGAGAGAGAGAGAGAGAGAGAGAGAGAGAGAGAGAGAGAGAGAGAGTGTGTGTGTGTGTCTTTGAGCGCGCGCAAACTTGTTAAATGTATGTAAATGTGTTCCTGTGCGTATGTAATGTGTTTGGGCCTGAGTAGGTGTTGTGGCAGATCTATTAGGCCTAAGACATATAGAGATAGATCTAGTGGAAAGACGTAGTGCAGATTGGAAGCATACTTTTATTACCACATACAGCTGATACCACACGCAACTGGTGCCACATTTCAGTGGATCCACATACCCCTGGTGACACAGTGGGAATAGCAATGCAACAGCTAGACTACCACATACTTTTGGTACCACATACCTTTGTCCCCACATACCGTTTAATTATGTTGTGGTGTAGGGGCATAATGGTGTGTGGGAGTGTTGGTGTGTTGTAGCAAAAGTATGCTTCCTGTAGATCTATAAGGAGATATAGATCATTTCTCTGCTCTCTCTCTCTCTCTCTCTCTCTCTCTCTCTCTCTCTCTCTCTCTCTCTCTCTCTCTCTCTCTCTCTCTCTCTCTCTCTCTCTCTCTCTGCGCGCGCGCGCGCGCGCGCGTGCGTGCGTGTGTGTGTGGGTGGGTGTGCGCGCGTGCGTGTGTGTATATGTATATGTCTGTATAGGTGTAGTGGTGGTAGAGCTTGAATGTATCTTTACTTAGGCCTACACTATGGAAGCTTAATGTTGCACCTCCCTTTGTTACCACATACTGCTAATTCCACACAGTTATTTTGCAGCCATGATATAACCAGTCTCACATACCGCTATTCCCACAAAATCGCTCTCTCTCTCTCTGGTTGTGTCTGTCAAATCCACATAGACGCATGAGCGCGCGCGCACAGATATCCATGTACACACACACACACACAAGCCCATTCTGAACATAACTATATACTTTTGTTACCACACACAGTTGTTTGGGCGTGTGTGCAACGCACATGTAGTTATGTTCTGGATGGGCTTGTGTATGTGAGTATATATGCATACTGTGTGTGCGCGCTCTCATGCATTCATGTGGATTTGATAGAGTCAAGCAAAGAGAGAGAGAGACATTTTGTGGGAATAGCGAGATATGTGGGACTCGTACCATGGCTGTAAAATTATTGCATGCGACTAGCGGTATGTGGTAACAAAAGTATGCTTCCCTGCCAGGGAACGTCAACCGGAGATCCAAAAGGGCTTTTCGTTTGAACGTAACGTCATGATGGAATTACATCACACAACAAACTAGAAGCTGTGTGAAGCTTATCAACGTTCTATCATGTGCAAAAACTGTTGTAAAATGACGTCAATAGGTGATTCTTTAAGTCTGGGCGCAAAATTACATGTGTTAACCATTTCCATGAGAAATAAATGCATTTAATTTCTTTGAATATGAATGCGTTTTTTGGACACCATGTGTATCAACTCTATAGAATTGTGTTCAAAATTTTTATTTCTGAAGGAAAGCATGAAAAAAAGGAACAAAAACAACTCAATTAGTCTTGTAATCAAGTGGCTGTACTGGTTAGACTGTTTGTGACGCAACTAGTATGAGGTAAACTTTGGATTTTTTGGAACGACTTCAATTTTCTCAGAACATCCTTTTAGTTCAGTTCCAACTCACTTTTAAAGACACTCTGAACCAACACGATTAAGTCCCTTGGGTTTTTTTTTTCAGGGTAGCTGTAGCCCACATACAAATTCCCCCAACTTCAAATTGAGGCTTTTCTTTAAAATGATGTTTCGTTTTCAATTTGGGGGCATTTGTATGGGAGTCAAACCTGGTCTAAACAAGATTTCTTACCAGCTATAAGAGGGAAAACATGTGAAACCCGTGATTTTGACATGTAATCTGGTGGGTCTTTCAGAAAATGTCAATGGTAATTCGCTTATCAGAAAATAGAACTCGCTTATAAGAATATTTTTTTATATCCAAGGATGGGAGAATTAATTTGCTTGCCTATAACCGAGTTTATTTATAGGCAAGTTTCTTATATCCGAGTTTTGATAAT
The DNA here is from genome assembly GCA_017654935.2 of Phymorhynchus buccinoides. Classification (NCBI taxonomy): domain Eukaryota; kingdom Metazoa; phylum Mollusca; class Gastropoda; order Neogastropoda; family Raphitomidae; genus Phymorhynchus; species Phymorhynchus buccinoides. The sequence goes on from CM065706.1 coordinate 16,276,153, forward strand.
AGATAAGAAAGAAGAAGTTCGGCAGAGAACAAAATTGCTTGATTATAAGCGAGTTTTCTTATAAGCGAGTTTCTTATAAGCGGATTCGGCTGTACCCCCCAAAATTGTGGTAGCTTAGATTCATTAAGTTAGAAAAACAAAAATGATTATGTGTGTGTGTGTGTGTGTGTGTGTGTGTGTGTGTGTGTGTGTGTGTGTGTGTGTGTGTGTGAGTGTGTGTGCGCGCGGGTGTGTGTGTGTCTTGTTTGCAGTGGATTTTTAATTTAGAGCGTCATTTTCTCGAATTTGTTATTGATTTGTTATCCTTTTGAGAGAGAGAGAAGAGGAGGGGGTTGCAGAAAGATAGAGTGTGTGAGTTTGTGAGTGTGTGAATAAGGTTTTTTGTGTATGTGTGTTCGTGAGTGTGTGTATGAATCCCCCCCCCCCCCCCATTAAGAGAGTTGGTTAGAGAGAGAGAGAGAGAGAGAGAGAGAGAGAGAGAGAGAGAGAGAGAGAGAGAGAGAGAGCGAGAGAGAGAGAGAGAGAGAGAGAGAGAGAGAGAGAGAGAGAGAGAGAGAGAGAGAGAGAGAGAGAGAGAGAGAGAGAGAGAGAGAGAGAGCGAGCGAGAGAGAGAGAGAGAGAGAGAGAGAGAGAGAGAGAGAGGAGAGAGAGAGAGAGAGATGGAGAGAAGAGAGAGAGAGAGAGAGAGAGGGAGAGAGAGAGAGAGATTTTCAATTTTTGTATAATTTCTCTATTCTTTATTGAATTTAATCGTTTTTTGTTGTAACCTTTTTTTTCAATGTCAGTACAGCTTTTATAGTTAATCTGACAATAAATTGGTTCCGTCCAGTCCAGTGTGTGTGTGTGTGTGTGTGTGTGTGTGTGTGGGTGTGTGTGTGTGTGTGTGTGTGTGTGTGTGTGTGTGTGTGTGTGTGTGTGTGCGTGCGCGTGCGCGTGCGTGCGTGCGTGCGTGTGCGTGCGTGCGTGCGTGCGTGTGTGCGCGCGTGTGTATGTGTGTGTGTGTGTGTGTGTGTGTGTGTGTGTGTGTGTGTGTGTGTGTGTGTGTGTGTTATGGCACTGTGTGTGCACATGCACAATATGCACAATTATCACAACTTGACAAGTCATTTAAGATCAATCAAGAGCTAAGGGGGGGGGGGGGGGGGGGGCAGATGGAGGAGAACTACTGTCTTGCCTTACAAGACAACACAATACTTAATAGCCAAGACATCTTCTACAGTGAACATCGCTTAAATCAAAATTGAAGGGACTGAAATTCTATTTTGAGATAGCCAGTATTTTGAGATAAAAAGACATTTTAACATAAGGATTATTAAAATGGGACCACAAAGATATTGTGAGTTATCCAGTCTTATCAGGAATCCACTGTATTCCGATATCTTTTTCAGATCATTGTAATGAAATTGCAAGTTTGTTAGTAACCGTTACATTAACATAACATTCATTTTATTTGTATGATTTACCAGTGTGTGTTGCGGTGTGTGTGTGTGTGTGTGTGTGTGTGTGTGTGTGTGTGTGTGTGTGTGTGTGTGTGTGTGTGTGTGTGTGTGTGTGTGTGTGTGTGTGTGTGTGTGTGTGTGTGTGTGTGTGTGTGTGTGTGTGTGTGTGTGTGTGTGTGTGTGTGTGTGTGTGTGTTTTACATTCAGAGGCTGGATGAAAAACAATACCAGTAACTTAGCTGTAGCCCGTGGTCTCTGCACCTGAGTTTTGCATGGATTTTGTGGATCCAGTACAACCATTTCTGCTCCCAAAGTCACTTGTGCAACTGAAGGATGAATAAGATGATTATTTTTGTCAGACCTGGGCTATTGTGAAATGAAGTATTACTGTCAACAGATTCATCAGCTTAAAATGTGACCATGGCTTAATAAACAGAAGCTGGTGTGTCCTGCTGATTAACAATACAACATGTGTGATGGATTAGGGTACTACCCAAATAACATTTGTCTGTTTGGGCAATATTGTGTCAACGATTGTACAGAATCACTTCAAATTTAAGTATTTTAGTCTATTATTTCAAGCTGGTGGTATATCCTGTTGAGTAATATGATAGAATGTTGTTTTAGTAAGGGTACCACCCAAGCCCAAATGCAGTGGTGTGCTTTTGTTGTGATCCTTGGCAACGTCATTGTTATTAGTTCTGTTGTGATCTTATTTACACATGCATGTTAGAGTCAAATATTAGATCACTCAAAAAGTACAGAATCAATCAATCATTGTTAATTTATTGAAATCATGTTTTGCTTTAAAAAAGGCCCATTGTGATTATTAATAAATGCATTTGTTTTGTAGGCCATTCATTAACTATTCCTCAAAACATACTAATGTTGATGATAGGTATTACTTTCATTTCCGCAATGGACTGATCATTACT
>CM065706.1:16279026-16289026 GCA_017654935.2 Phymorhynchus buccinoides
GTGTTCTTTGATTTAGCATTTATCATTAATGCAGTGATGGTGGGAAAACTTGGTGTGGATATGTGTGTGCATGTGCGAGCGTGTTTAATGTGATGTGAGGGAAGAAAACGGTGGGTGTGAACACAAACTTTATTTCACTTCACTGCACCTAAACCATTGAATCGATCTTAATGAAACTTGGTACAATGGTTCCCCGGATCCTCTAGTTGCAATCTTCAACACACGTGCCTGGGTCCTGACAGGACCTCAGATAGAACTGTACGTTATTATTTATTTATTTATCTACCTATTTATTATAATAGTTTATTTATTATTTATATAATTATTTATTTATGTATGTATAATTTATTTATTTATATATAATAATTTATTAATTTAACATATTTATTTATTTATTTAATGTATTTATTTATTTAATTTATTTATTTATTTAATTTATTTATTTATATAATTTATTTATTTATATAATTTATTTATTTATATAATTTATTTATTTATATAATTTATTTATCAGGAGCTTGGTATCCCACAGCACAGTGAGCCAAAGAAGGACCGTGTCTGTCTGTCTGTCTGTCAGTCAGTCCGTCCCACGTTAAAGTCAAGAAAGCCTTAACCGATTTTAATGATATGTGGATGTTAGGTCCGTTGCGTCACCGTGATGGTTTTAGACTATTTTGCAGAAATAAAACTTAACAAAATAACCGTTAAATGGCAGTTATTTTCTGTTTTTAACACCTTTCCGCCAATTTCATCCAAACTATTTCACAGAATGTCGTAGAATTTTGAAGTAGATACTTTTTTTCTCTTAACAAACATAACCCCCAAGTTTGGAAAGTGTGACTTAACATTTTGTCGGTTAAAAACGGTTATTTTTTAGTTTTGCAGTGATCGTAATGAAAATTGTTTTCATTCTGAACATTATAGTACCCTCTTCATAAACGACACTTAACTTTTGACAGTTGAAAACCGTTATTTTTTAGTTTTGCAGTGATCGTAATGAAAATTGGTGGGTAGGTTCAGCTTTTCATTCTGGAAATTATAGTGACCTTTTCATAAACGACATTTAACTTTTGACAGTTGAAAACCGTTATTTTCTATTTTTGCAGTGATCTTGATGAAAATTGGTGGGTAGGTTCAGTTTTACTTTCTAAACATGATAATGAACTTTTTGAATAACAACATTTTAGTTTTGACAGTTAAAACCCGGTTTTTTTAATTTTCACGGTTCTGTCTATCTGTCTGTCTGTCCTCTCTCTCTCTCTCTCTCTCTCTCTCTCTCTCTCTCTCTCTCTCTCTCTCTCCGAAAAACCGCGAAAAATCGCAAAATCGGCGAAATCTCAATCTTGAATATCTCAAAACCGGCTGCATGGATCTCGTTCATATTTTCTGAATGTACTACAAAATACATTTGCAACACTTCCCACATACAATCCTACCAGAACTACGAACCGGAAGTGCCACAGCTATGGTCAGGCAGCTTTTATTTGGTTCACGGAATAGCCAAAACCGGAAGTGCCGTCACAAAACTAACTATTGGATATTGTAGCCCTTATGTTGGCCCAGGTCTGAAAGGAGTTTGTTGACGATATGTTAAATAGTTTGGAAGTTATTCAAATATATGTAAATTTGGTTGACCTACTTTCACTATGTTTTTTACTTTTCAACCGATTTTGCTTACATTCACAGGAAAATTCACTATTCTCATGCTCAATGTCCAATATTATACCGATTGGCCAAATGTTGGCCGATATGGGCTAAAAATGGCCAAATTCGGCCAATATTCAAGCTTGAATAACTCAAAAACGACTTCGTCGAATGCATTCCTTTTTTCACTGATTATTAAGGAGTATCTTTGCAACATTTCCGACATGAAACTGAGCCAGAAGTGCCAACTGGAAGCGGGGACAAATATTTTCAAGTTTATTGACTCAAAACCCCTTCAACAAAATGCATAGAATCAGAATGCTATTTAGAGTAAGCAAGCCATAGCAGTGTTACAGTGACGCAAAGTGACACTGACGTCATTGGTGTCTTGAAGTAAGCTGTGACGTATATAGTAGCTTAAGAAATTGCGGTAGGCCACAACAATATCGCCACAGAAAGAGAGAGAGAGAACAATGAACAACAATATTTTACTGAACTGGGCCATCTGCCCATGTCAAAGGGGACAGCGGGGTAGGGTCATCAGCAAATGAGAGAGAGAGAGAGAGAGAGAGAGAGAGAGAGAGAGAGAGAGAGAGAGAGAGAGAGAGAGAGAAAGAGAGAGAGAGAGAGAGAGAGAGAGAGAGAGAGAGAGAGAGAGAGAGAGAGAGAGAGAGAGAGAGAGAGAGAGAGAGAGATTGAAGAGGATATATAGATGGTTGATGAAAAGGGAGAATCCTGTCATGTTTGTCCTATCACCCCCCCTATCTATCTCTGTTTATCTCCCTCCCTCCTCTCTCTCTCTTTCTCTCTCTCTCACTCTCTCTCTCTCTCCTCTCTCTCTTTCTCTCTCTCCCTCCTCTCTCTCTTTCTCTCTCTCTCTCTCACTCTCTCTCTCTCTCTCTCTCTCTCTCTCTCTCTCTCTCTCTCCCTCCTCTCTCTCTTTCTCTCTCTCTCTCTCTCACTCTCTACAGCTTCGCTCCTGGGTGTGCAGTGCCAAAACAGAATCTTAACATGTGCTCTCTCTCTCTCTCTCTCTCTCTCTCTCTCTCTCTCTCTCTCTCTCTCTCTCTCTCTCTCTCTCTCTCTCTTTCTCTCTCCCTCCCTCCATCCCTCTCTCTATGTTTTTCTCTATCACCTCCTATCTCTCTCTGTTTATCTTCCTCCCTCCTCTCTCTCTTTCTCTCTCTCTCCCTCTCACTCTCTCTCTCTCTCACTCTCTCTCTCTCCTCCTCTCTCTCACTCTCTCTCTCTCGGCACTCTCTACAGCTTCGCTCCTGGGTGTGCAGTGCCAAAACAGAATCTTAACATGTGCGAAAGGCACTGCACCTCTACATAATTTATATAATAATTTATTATTTATATATAATTGATTGATATTTATATAATAGTTTATTTATTTATGTAATAATTTATTTATTTATAAAGTACATCTATACAACACTTATCCTTTACATTGTTAAGCTCTTTGCCAAAGGTTCTGTCGAAGAAGAGTGGAGTTGTCTGGAAGTGCAGATCAGACTGACAGACAGACAGGAAAGTAGGAATCAGTGAGAGACTTAAAACAGAGAAAATATGCTTTACTCTTGCAAAGATGGGGGTCTGTAGATCTGCACATATTCATGCATCATCATAATCTTTCAATGTGATGATGGCGGGTGATAAAAGAAGAACAGAGACAGACAGACAGAGGCACAGAGTGAGGTTTTATTAAGATAACAATTCATAAATATGATAATAACAAAAACGGCATGATTCATGTCGTCAACTCTGCATGATAATCAGATTGCCTGGGAGTTTGCGCAGAAGAAAGCAAGAAATGTTCAATGCGCGTTAAGCCTATGTCTGACTTAAAGGAATAGAAACTATGCAGTTTCATTCTATCTGTTAATGTGTTTGTTGGTTTACAAGTCAGCCTGTCTGTGGAGCAAATGTGTGCAACAACAACAAATCAATGACGGAAGCCTGTGATTTGGAACAAACTTGGTCGATTATGAATAACAACGTTTAGGCTTCTGTGCTCGCACGAAACGACGCCTTGCTTTTCTGTTTGTTAAGTTTTAGGGTTTGTGTGAAACATCAGTATAGTCTACACTGATTTAAACAGCCAAGCGAATGACAGCAACAACAACAACAAAAAGAAAGAAACTCGAACAGCAACAGGAAATAACTGAAGCACAGGCAAAGACAATGACGATAGATTGTGATAATGTCAGTAGCTTTACAGTTCTAGAGTGCCAGAACACTGCAGTACTGACGCACAAAGACAATGACGATAGATTGTGATAATGTCAGTAGCTTTACAGCTCTAGAGTGCCAGAACACTGCAGTACTGACGCACAGACAAAGACAATGACGATAGATTGTGATAATGTCAGTATCTTTACAGCTCTAGGGTGCCAGAACACTGCAGTACTGAAGCACAGACAAAGACAGTGACGATATATTGTGATATTGTCAGTAGCTTTACAGCTCTAGGGTGCCAGAACACTGCAGTACTGAAGCACAGACAAAGACAATGACGATATATTGTGATAATGTCAGTAGCTTTACAGCTCTGGGGTGCCAGAACACTGCAGTACTGACGCACAGACAAAGACAATGACGATAGATTGTGATAATGTCAGTAGCTTTACAGCTCTAGGGTGCCAGAACACTGCAGTACTGACGAACAGACAATGACAATGACGATAGATTGTGATAATGTCAGTAGCTTTACAGCTCTAGGGTGCCAGAACACTGCAGTACTGAAGCACAGACAAAGACAATGACGATATATTGTGATAATGTCAGTAGCTTTACAGCTCTAGGGTGCCAGAACACTGCAGTACTGACGCACAGACAAAGACAATGACGATAGATTGTGATAATGTCAGTAGCTGTACAGCTCTAGGGTGCCAGAACACTGCAGTACTGACGAACAGACAAAGACAATGACGATAGATTGTGATAATGTCAGTAGCTTTACAGCTCTAGGGTGCCAGAACACTGCAGTACTGAAGCACAGACAAAGACAATGACGATATATTGTGATAATGTCAGTATCTTTACAGCTCTAGGGTGCCAGAACACTGCAGTACTGACGCACAGAAAAGAAAGCCGTGCAGCATCCTCATGTAGGGAAACCAGACCATGGAATTAATCGGTTAGCGCAACCATTGAGACTGTGCATACCCCATTAAGCTTGCAACCACAACTTTCTTCAAGGATTACAGTTTAGAAAACAAAACAACAAAAAACAAAATCCCATGTCGAACATAGTCACGGCACACATCGCCACAGGGGGGAGAGAAAGATGAAGAGAGAGAGGGGGAGGGGGGATGTGCGTTTCGAGTGTAAACAAATGAACGTTTCAGGAAAGCGAGTGACAAGTGCCAAACATTCGAGTGACACTTTGACATTAGCATTGTGATGATAACGTGTTGATGACCAAAGTGTTGCTTCGACTACATTACTTCTACACATTCGCTATCGCTATTAGAATATCTCTCGGAATACACGTACAAGTGGACGCTCTGTGAATGCACAATTGTTTTCCTTGTAGCTAAATAACATTAGTAATATTGTATGTACCATATTATCTTCATACTGATCGTTTAGTACAAAACCAACATCACAGAAAAGATATCCCCCCTAAGATTTACAGATGAAGGTTAGTTTGATGTCCTCCGGCCTGGAACATTAATAACTATGAAGATAGTGCTAAGATTTACAGGCATGGCTCCATACCTTTCATTTTGATTTGTTAATCTATTCTGAAAGGTACAGCAGCCACTAATCGCCATACAAATAACTAACCACTGGCCAGCCAGCCCGTGAACGTGATCCAGCAGTCAGCCAGCACCGCCCCTCCCCAGCACGTGGCCCTGATCCAGCAGCCAAGGGCTTGTCGTCCTGCCAGACGGACCAACCCCCCGGTGAACGTCAGCGTGGCCTCCAACTCCAGCCTCCTGGGCTGCTTCGGCACGTTCCTGCTGTGCTGCTGCTCCAAGAGCATCACCGGCACCTGCTGCAACAGGCAGAGAAAGTGACCCGGGACCATCCGCTGCTCCAAGAGCATCACCGGCACCTGCTGCAACAGGCAGAGAAAGTGACCCGGGACTATCCGCTGCTCCAAGAGCATCACCAGCACCTGCTGCAACAGGCAGAGAAAGTGACCCGGGACCATCCGCTGCTCCAAGAGCATCACCGGCACCTGCTGCCCCTGTCTGCCCTGCTGCAACAGGCAGAGAAAGTGACCCGGGACCATCCGCTGCTCCAAGAGCATCACCAGCACCTGCTGCAACAGGCAGAGAAAGTAACCCGGGACCATCCGCTGCTCCAAGAGCATCACCGGCACCTCCTGCCCCTGTCTGCCCTGCTGCAACAAGCAGAGAAAGTGGCCCGGGACCATCCGCTGCTCCAAGAGCATCACCAGCACCTGCTGCCCCTGTCTGCCCTGCTGCAACAAGCAGAGAAAGTGGCCCGGGACCATCCGCTGCTCCAAGAGCATCACCGGCACCTGCTGCCCCTGTCTGCCCTGCTGCAACAGGCAGAGAAAGTGGCCCGGGACCATCCGCATTCATCCCATGGAGTTTTCTCGGAGGGGAAGTAACAAAACCGACCGTTTGTTTTCAGGTTATGTATTATCGAGTTTCTGTTCTTACGCGTATCAGCTCTCCAGGGGCGGGTGGAATATAGGGTTGACCCTGTCTTATTCTCTGGAAAGCTTAATTCTTCCATTCTTGGAAGCGTGGTCCATCAACTCTTTCGCGGGTGATGATTTGTTCCCAGGGCAGATAATTCCACCCTCGTGTGATATCGACTCATTCAGAGGTGCAATGCACGGTTGACATGATAGCTTGTTCCATTCTCACAAGCGTATCAACTCTTTATGGGTGGAATAAATGCATGGTTCATGATTATTCCTCGGGCAGCTTACTCCCCTCTCGTATTTATATTAACCTGGACATGGCAGTACATGTTGTTGCCTATTCCCAGGGTAGCTTTTTCCATTCTTACAACACTATCAGGCGTGGAATGCATGACTGACGTTATTCATAGAAAAGCCTATGTCACCTTTATAAGAATATCAACCCAACCAGGGTGTAGTTTGTGGCTTACGCATGTTCTCGTGAAAGCTTGTTTTTCATTTACCTAACAATCAGCCATTTCCGAGGATGGAATGTGTGGTTACAGCTTAGCTTATTTCACTCATTCTACTCTCAAATGTAGCTTCACCAATCCTATTCTGAAAATTCTCACGAAGATTTCAACGCAACTTATGCCACCATTGCTAACACTTACACCGTTTCCATCCCCCCCACCACCACCTTCCCCAACCACCCCCATTATCACCCCCTTTGTCTCCACCCGCACCCCCACCGTTGCCGACATAGGAACTTCCAAAAGATATGAATGGCTTAGAAACAAAGAATGGTCTGCTAATTATTATGAGTGAATACACCTCACTACTTCTTCTTCGTGATCCATCGCTCATGATGGAGGTTGTTTAACGAAAGAAGAATATTCTCGCAAGCATGTAAACTCTTTATGGGTGGAATAAATGCATGGTGCACGCTTGTTCTTCATGCAGCTTATTCCACTCTTAACCTGGACATGACAGTAGGCTACATACATTTTGGTGCTTATTTATAGGATAGCTTATTCCATTCTCACAATCCTCTTAGGGATGGAATCCAGGATTGACACTAATTCCCAGGATAACTTGTTCATCCTACCTTGCAACCATCTGAGGGGTCGAATACATGATTGATGCTTATTCCCATGACAATGAATTAATTCCATTTAGCAACACTGTCAAGGATAGAATGTATCATTCCCAGGTATGCCAATGTGCTTATTCCCAGAAATTATTATTCCAATCTTACAAACAACTCAATGGTAGAATGTATTATTAATGCCTATTTCCAGAATAACTTGTTCCATTTTTGCAACCTTCACAAGGATGGACTACAGTACTCCCCGTTTATAGTAAACTCGGTTATAAGAAATTTCGGTTACAGTAAAGGAAAGCACTGGTTCCCAGCCAAAGGTCTACTGTTTTATTACTAAATAGACCTCGGATAGTAGCAACTCGGTTATAATTTTTAAAAAAACTGCTATAGTAAAGTTACTTTTGGTTCCCCACAGGACTGGCTCCTCGGTTACAATAAAAAAAATGTCCTCTTCGTGACCTTTGTAAATACGTCACCAATGTATGCGTCACAGTCTCACCACTCCCCCCACCCACCCATAATAACAACTGGGTTATAACTAAAATTTAAAAAACTCCTATAGTAAAGTCATTTGTGGTTCCTCTTCGTTACAATAAAAAAAATTGTCCTCTTCCTGACCTTTGTAAATACGTCATTGTTGTATACGTCACAGTCTCACTACTCCCTCTACCCACCTTCAACGAAATTGAAAGACACTCAAAAACATGTTTCTTTCCCCTCATTACTTAGTGGAAAAAAATGAATTAAAAAAAAAATATATATGTTACAGTAAATTTACAAAACCAGGAAGTTTGTAAATTTCCTAAAATTTTCAGGGAATTTTCAAATTTACTGGCTTGCAATCCTCAGTAAAATTGAGAAACAAATGCATGCAAAATTCAGAAAATTTGCAAATTTCCTGTTTCACTCAGGATTTTGCAAATTTCTTAAAATGTTCAGGAATTTTTTTTAATTTACTGGCTTGCAATCCTCAGTAAAATTCAGAAACAAATGCATGCAAAATTAAGAAAATTTGCCAATTTCATGACTTTTTTTGAAGATTTGCAAAATCCCTGAGTGAAACAGGATATTTGCACATTTCCTGAAAATGTTAGGAAATTTGCAAATTTACTGGTTTTGTAAATTTACTGTAATATATATATACAACCGAATCCGCTTATAAGAAAACTCGCTTACAATGAAGCAAAAACAATTTCCCTGCCATACTTTTTCTTTCTTATCTATGATCAAAACTGGGATATAAGAAACTCGCTTATAAGAAAACTCGGTTATAAGCAAGCAATTGTTTTCTCCCATCCGCAATGGAAACTTGGATATAAGAAAATTATGTCATACAAGAGAGTTGGTTTGCAGTTCATTTTCTTATAAGCGAGTTCTATTTACTTATAAGCGAATTACCATTGACAACATTTTCTTAAAGACCCCCCAGATCATGAGTCAAAATCACGGGTTCCACCTGTTTTCCTTCTTATAGCTGGTACAAAATCTTGCTTTGACCAGGTTTGACTCCCACACAAATGCCCCCAAATTGAAAACGAAACATTTGAAAGAGCAGCCTCAATTTGAAGTTGGGGGAATTTGTATGTGGGTCACAGCTACCCAGAAAATACAAGGGATTTAATCGTGTTGGGTCAGTGTGTCTTTAAAGGTGAGTTGGACCTGAACTGAAAGGATGTCCCGAGAAAATTGAAGTCATTCCAAAAAGGGAAAGTTTACATCAAACCAGTTGTGTCACAGACATTCTAAACAGTACAGGCACTAGATTACAAGACTAATTGAGTTGTTTTTGTTCCTTTATTCCATACTTTCCTTCCTTTCCGACAAGGGAAAAAACTACAAAATGTTTTCTTATATTGAGTTTCAGATATAAGAAAACTTGGATAAACAAAACATCATCTCCCTTCGATTTTCTTATAACCGAGTTTTGCTGTATTTTGATTTGATGATGGGTTTATATTTAGTATTTTACGTTAGCTTTGACTTTGAAAAACGTCATCGGATAAGGTAAAAAATACCATCAAAACTGTACTATATCCGAATATCGTTTATAAGAAAAACCTGTTATAGTAAAGGAAAAGCCTTGCTTCCCTGCACTTTACTATAAGCGGGGTGTACTGTATAACTATGATTGATGCTTATTCCCATAAAAGCTTATTCCATTTTTTGGAAACCTTCTCTGGTGGGGTGGGGTGCTTATTCCTAGAATAACTTATTCCATTCTTACAACCACCTTTGGGGTGGAATGTATGATTGATCCTTATTCCTAGAATAACTTATTCCATTCTTACAACCACATTTCAGGTGGAATGTATGATTGATCCTTATTCCTAGAATAACTTATTCCATTCTTACAACCACATTTCAGGTGGAATGTATGATTGATACTTATTCCTAGAATAACTTATTCCATTCTTACAACCACCTTTCGGGTCGAATGTATGATTGATCCTTATTCCTAGAATAACTTATTCCATTCTTACAACCACCTTTCGGGTCGAATGTATGATTGATCCTTATTCCTAGAATAACTTATTCCATTCTTACAACCACCTTTGGGGTGGAATGTATGATTGATCCTTATTCCTAGAATAACTTATTCCATTCTTACAACCACCTTTCGGGTGGAATGTATGATTGATCCT
>CM065706.1:16291526-16304769 GCA_017654935.2 Phymorhynchus buccinoides
AATGCTATTTGCTGACGATGTTGTTCTTCTTTCCACCACTACCATAGGTCTCCAACTGCTGATAAACTTAACCTTACTGTTAATCATAAAAAAATCGAAAATAGTTATTTTCAGAAAAGGACGCCACATTGCTTCTGAGGAAAAATGGTTTTATGGGGGAGCTAAAATGGAGGTAGTTAATCAATATAGATACCTTGGAATAGTTTTTTCGTCAAGATTAACTTTTTCTTACTCTGTGGAACAAATGGCTCTTAAAGCAAAAAAAGGTCTATTCAGCATTCTAAAATTTCTTTGGTCTCTCCTGAACTCTTCTTTAAAATATTTGACGCCCAGATACAACCAATGTTAACTTATGGATCAGAGGTCTGGGGTCTTACTGCAGACCACACTGTCATAGAGAGAGTCCATTTATCATCATATAGTAAAAAGCCAAGTGTCCGTCCGTGTGTGTGTGTGTGTGTGTGTGTGTGTGTGTGTGTGTGTGTGTGTGTGTGTGTGTGTGTGTGTGTGTCTGAAACACGAAACGGGCCTTATAACTCCGCCGTTTTTCGACCGAATCGCTTCAAATTTGCTGTAAGCCCTAACAGGGCGATGGCAACGGCAACCGAGGCAGCCGTATCATTTGCGCGGTTTCGCAAATGCGCGAAACGCGCATCCGCCGGCCTTATGGTATTAAGAGACTACTGAATGTAAGTCTGTCTGTCGTGCTTGTTACTTAGAACTTCGGCGCATTGGATCTGTAAGACATCTTCTTTCCGAGGAAGCTACAAAAACTCTCATCTCTGCCTTCGTACTCTCCAGACTAGATTACTGTAATTCCCTTCTTGCTGGCTGCCCACAAACTGTTCTCGCTAAACTTAAAAAAATTCAAAACAATGCTGCTCGCCTTGTACTGAGGTGCTCCAAATTCTCTCATTTTACCCCTATGCTTGAATCTCTTCACTGGCTTCCTGTTGGAAAGCGTATCGACTACAAGCTCTCTCTGCTCTGTTACAAGTCCCTGAATGGTCTTGCTCCTTCTTATCTCACTGATCTCCTGAACCTTTACACACCTCTTAGACAGTTACGCTCCTCTTCTGACACTTCTCTCCTCCAGATCCCTCGTTACCGCACCAGGACTCTCGGTGAACGTTCCTTCTCTTTTCAGGCCTCCTCTACTTGGAACAAACTCCCTCTTCCTCTCCGTTCTGCCAACTCCCTTTCTTCATTTAAGTCTTCCCTCAAAACCACTCTCTTCAAATCGTAGCCTGCTCTGTTCTTTTGGAAAGTAATTTTTGTCCCTTCTCTGCGCGTGTGTTTGTGTGCAGTGTGTGGTTTGTGCGGGCGTGTGTTGTGTGTGTGGTGTGTCGTGTGGTGGTGGTGTGGTGTGGTGTGTTGTGTTGTGGTGTGTCGTGTGGTGTGGTGGTGTGTGTGTGTGTGTGTGTGTGTGTGTGTGTGTGTTTTGTTTGTGTGTGCGCGTGCATGTGTGTGTGTATGCGAGGAAATGTTTGACATTCTCATATTTTCTACTGCTTGTTGTTGTTGCTGTTGTTGTTTGTCTTTGTTTTGTGGGGGGGGGGGGGGGGGGGGGGGGTATTCATTTATTTGTTTATTATTGTAAGCGCTTAGGGCTTGTTTAAGATTAAGCGCATATAAATGCTCATTATTATTATTATTATTATTATTATTATTAAAACTCCAACTGTACTTGTATATAGTGAATCCAGAAGATATCCTCTATATATTCAAACATTTACTAACTCTGTAAGATACTGGCTGAAGCTAACAAGAATGGAAGAGAGTCGTTTGCCCAAAAAAAGCTTATAATATGCTCCTTAGTCTTCATTGCCAAGGCAAAAAGAACTGGGTCAGTAGTATTTGCTATGCATTATACAGACAAGGCTTTGGCTATGTATGGGAAAACCAAGGTGTCGAACACATCAAACAATTTTTGTCACTCTTTAAGCAGAGATTAATTGATAACCATTTACAATATTTAGATTCATCTGTTTGTACAAAAGAGAGATTCCAACTATATTCTTCCTTTTGACAACTACTAGAAATTCCGAGTTACATGAGCATTATTAAGAACCCAATGCTACGCAAACATTTGACTAGAATGTGACTTGGTGTTTCCCAACAACAATGTCACAAATTTCGATACTCAAAGTCACAACTCAACATGGACTGTCCGTTTTGCTCTAATGTTCCCGAATCTGAACTGCACTTTATTTTGGTATGCCCTAGATATAATAACTTACGTGAAGTGTTTCTTCCCCCAAAATACTATTCTCATCCCAATGCCTTCAGACTCACCCTTCTGCTAGCTGATTCTAGAATGTGTTCAAAACTAGCTTTATTCATTTCTAAAGCATTCACCCTAAGAAGTACAGTACATTAACACGGTTATAACTATTATGTTTATATGATTTCAAAATATTACTGATCAATTATGCCTGTGTTGCTTACTATCTAGCCATTCCTGTTGAAAAAAGATTGTCCTTTATTTGTGCCAATAGAAACTCCATGCATGGGGATTAAACAGGTCTGTGCTATATTTTGTTTATGAATCTTGAGTACCTGGTCATAACATGTCTTTATATGACAGCGCCAGGCATTACCTGCATTCTGCTATTCTTTTTGTATACGATGCCTTAGTGAGCTAGTGTGTGTAGACTATTCTGATGTATACTTTGCCACTTCTCCATAATTCACTGCATAACACACCTTTGTACAAAGGTACACCTTTGTAATCATGTTTTGCGTGACTTAGATATATATCTAATTTACTTTTCCATGCCATCGAGTTTTTTCTTAACTTTGTGTGTAATGTGTGTCTTTTTTATAAATTTGCTCATTATGTTGCTAGTTTGCTTTTCCTTAACTTCTTGTAAATGTTGTTTAAGCGGGCTAAATAAGGGCCTACATATGCTGGATTTGCATGTATTGTTATTGAATATGCATGTATTGAATATGCCTCCCATCTCTCTTTTGTCAATACATACTGTTAAACTGCCAACTGATTAGTTAACGTCATTCATGGTCTAATATATGTTATACAAAGTGGACGTGCATATACTCCCTTGAATTTGTTAGTGCTGAACCTAAATTTATTTTGTGTGTTTCATCCATTTTTTTTACACACACACACCTCACCTTCCCTTATAGCAAGTGTATGTACACAGCGTAACAATGTGTCCTTTAATTATTTTGCTAGTTCTTGGTCTGCCTTTTGATCTGACTAGTTAGTTGATAATCTTAATGTTTGATCCATTGATTTGTCACATAATGAGCGGTTTGTCGATTGGCAATTATATTGATTTGTTGGCTAGTTGTCAATGCTGGCTCACTCCTTTGATTTATATATTAGATGGTTAGTAGTAACTGTAGTTTGATTTATATATCAGATGACTATTAGTACATCCTCATTGATTGAAAAATTAAGGGTTTAACAATGACAGATTGATTAACAGTAAACTCTACTTATTTACAGCTGATCGATTCATTATGTAATATTCTGAGCTGTTTGAAAGCTGTTTAATTGTTGCTGCACTGATGGGTTGGTGAATTCTGTGCTTCAATATTTTGCATTAATTGATTGTTCAACAGTTTTTGCTAGTAATGCATTTTTCATTTATTTATTTTTTATTATTATTGTATGTGTGCTTTCTTGCTGCATGGTTGTGTTTCGATTTTCAATGGATGTATGATTTTGTTAGAACTGTTATTTTGATTCATTGTATTCCCCTCCCCCACCCCTCCATATGATACGGGCAGAAAGGCCTATTCATTAAAACTTTGGACTTCGACTGACTTCTCTCTGCTTCCTTCTTTTCCCTCTTTCACTGTTATAGCCTCTCTTTTTTTAATTTAAAAAGGAAGAAAGAAACATTTATTGAACGGAACACACATTACGTGGATTCGACATACGCACGTGAAAACCGCACACGGCAATGAGTTCAACCTGTTTTTCCGTCGTAAAAAAAAAGAAAAAAAGAATCGTTGTTGGGAGAGTGGGGTGCACAATGTTATTTCGGAGTTGTGTATTGCTTTCACGGACATTATTGGACAAGATACAGTGCCTGATTTGGACACACAACATCCCGGGGCTCAATGCATGAATTAAAGAAAAGAAAAAAGACCCCCCAAAAATACAGGTGGGAGAGTTGGAGGGTTGTAAGAAAAGCAATCCGGATTTCTATGAGTTATTAAGATGATTCCACATAGAAACTCTTTGTAAAGTAAACACCAAAGTTATACTATATTTGTGATTTTTTTTAAATGCATTCTTAGAATTTACCATCATAATTCATGTAGTTTGTATATAACTATGGTGATCAAATTGCACAGCCAGTGGTCGTGGCCATGGTAAGTTATTGTCATGTTATTTCCTTACCGGAAATTCTTGCACAAAAGACGGAGGTAAAACCGACCAAGGGACCTTTTGTACAAACAAAGGTCGATAGAGCTACAAATGCAATGTAAAATGCGAAATCGAGGCACAAACCTTTTTTACTTATCCAATAGTTAACCATAGTAAGTCTGCCAATACACATGCAGTTTATGGACATGCTAAAATGTAGAGTTTAGGTTAACCCTTTCACCGAAAGCCAAGTTAACCCTTTCACCGAAAGCCACTGTTCGATAGTGATAACAAATTCCATTGATCTAAGAGAGATCGAGAGACAGAGACAGAGAGAGTCACTGTACACACTGAAGACAGAACTGTTTTAAATTTGAAGTTTAACAAGCGCGAATTCGCAATAGTTTGTGGCACACGGTCTATTTTTACCACTCCAATCATGAGTCACCTCCCCTGGCTTTTCAATAATTTTAATCTGTAAACCAGAATGTTATCTCTGCACCATTTCGTAACTTTTTATATCTTTTGGAAAACATTTAAAACTATGTACCCTACTTATACTCATCGAAAAAGGACCGCATACTCGTCGTGTCTGTTGTAGTGTCTGTATTACGTATGTTTATTATTTTGTACGCTTTAAAATACATCATTTTAAAGAGAGGCATAAATTTGAAGTGCAGCCTCGATTTGAAGTGCGACAATTTTGTCAATATGTGCGACAATTTTGGACCGACAGACAGACAGACAGACCGACCGACTGACCGACCGACCGACCGACCGACCGACCGACAAAGTGAGTTATAGGTTTGTGGCTTGAGCCACAAACAAAAACAAAGAATGAAACTTGATTTTACTTCAAATCAATCTTCTTTTTCGAATTGATCTTGATCCTTAACGCTTTTTGAGAGACAACTCACACCAGCGTATTGCAAAAATAGTAACACAGCCTCTAACGCAAACCTTCATACCAACAAGACCTATTGTAAATGAACTTCACAAATCTTACCAACAATAAGAGTACTTAGCTTTAAGGCCTGTAATGTTAAACGGGCGTGTCCATTATATGCCAGCATCTTTCACAGATTCCTGTAATATACATCGCCATATACGACACAGCGTTTCCTTGTATTTGGAGCCCAACAAACAATACACGAAGAAATTGAATGTGGCGTTGATGTAGGAAGTCAGTTCAAACTTACTGATGAAAAGATTGAAAAAGTTGTGGTACCGCCCACCCAGACCCATGCCAGGCACGAACATGATCCCGATCCCTAAGACCATGACGGGAATGGAGCAGATGACGTAGATAATGGACACAGCGATCAGAGTTCGTGTCAGTGCCACTTCACGCGAGGACATTGCGGAGGAGGACGCTTGCTCTCGCCACGTCATCATCTTCTTCAGCTTCACCGAGGTCACGATTGTCGTTGCCGTGACGACGGAGACATAGATCAACGGCTGGAACGTTGCTAGGAACAGACTGAAGACGTCCAGGTGTGCCTTGTTTCTGAGGTAGAACTTACTCGTGGAGAGCACTTGGTCTCGGGGTCAAACATACAGACCAGACTCCATCTCACCCCTATAAACACAGCGCTGGACAGAATCAGCACAGAACCAGTCACCAGAATGATAGCCGTAGTTTGAGTTTTCAAAATCGTCTGTGAGCGGAGAGGTTTTGCCACGCACAGGCATCGCTCGCAAGCGATCAGCGTGGAAATAAAACCAGACAACCAGACTGGACCCGGACGAAATCCGATGAGATTATGGTCTATGATGAATTGATAAACGGGACCTTCGGCCTGAGTGAAGGGAAGATATAGTCTGTCCACGTTGAACAGAAGGCTGTTGACAATGTGGAGCAAATCCACCACAGAGAGAGCGAAGAGGCAGAGGTTGATCCGTTCCCTGAGGCCCTGTGTGCAGAAGACCAGCATGTTGAGGACGTTGCAGGGGACGGAGATGAGGAACAGGATGGGCAGACACACGCCTCCCACTACTGCATCCACGAAGTTCTCTGTTTCCGCGCTGATGATGTTGTCTGGGTTAGCCCAAGGGATGAAGCTGCCGGGCTTTGTTTGCTGCGAAACCAGACATCCTTCTGGTATGGTTATTGTTTCCTCATCAAATAGTCCTCCTTCAGAAGACTGCTGGAGCAAAGCAGTCACTGAGATGTCACTACTGATTGGAGAGACGTCTTTCTGATAATAAGACAATGCCATACTGTAGTGTTATAATTGCAATGGATTTGATGTGAACACTGGAGCCCGGGTTTTCAAAGAGGTCACTGCAAACTCGACACAAGACAGCCCTGCAATGATGCAGATGACCATAGATAGAAGTACCTTTCTCTTTTCCCCTTCTTTTATTACCACTCCAACACTCAGTTACAAGTCATCCACTTAACTCCCGTCCCCTTTCCCGCCGTTCACTTCTGGTTCAATGCTGCCTGTTTTTATTATTTTTATTTTTTTTGTTTCTTTCTTTTTGCGTTATGTTGATTTTTACCACTAGTGTGAATTGATACTGTGCCTGCACAGGCACACCCGCCTGCACAGGCACACCCGCGTTTTGTGTCTGCATTGTTTTATGTGTGTGTAAGCACGCACCTGATGCTTCGATCCATTTTGAAGTAGGCCTGAGACTTACGTGCGCGGGTATGCTCAAATGGTTCTGTTTCACACACGCGCGCGCGCGCGCGCGCGCACGCACACACACACACACACACACACAAAATAATTGACACACACACACACCACACACACACACACACACACACACACACACACACACACACACACACACACACACCACACACACAACACACACACACACACACACACACATACAACACACACACACACACACACACACACACACACACACACACACACACACACACACAGCACACACACACACACACACACACGCACACACACTGTCACTCACTTTGACTCTGCCTGCGCCCTTTGCTTACTGTCATCTACTATCTTTCTGCTTTCCGGTCCATTCACCATATAGAGAGACATTTTTCAAGAAAACAAAAAAGCACCTTCTTAACCGAAGTGACATATTGGTATTGATATATTCTTAGATTCACAGCTTTGGAAGAGAGCGCAGACATTGACAGAAAGAGCGAAAATAATTGATGAAGGTCCCTCCTTAGTAAAGAATGTCGATATATTGGCAGAAAAACAAAACGTGTTTAATTAATGATGACAGGGAGTCCCACCACTGGCAGCCCTAATGAACTACACGACACATCAATACACATACACACACACCACACCCACACACATACCGGGGGTCTTATGTTACACGCACACCCCACACACCACACACACACACACACACACACACACACACCTTCTGAAAGTTACCTTTTTGCACGCTTGCGGCTTCCTCTAATTGTCACTCTCTTTGTACTCTGCCTTAGGCCTTTGCAATACAAGTGGTGGGGAGGGGTCCATTCTAGAATCTTACTTTTTTTTCAAGAATGGAAATTTCAAAAAGATTTCCTCCAACCGAAGTCGAACATGTTGGGCCTAACTATTTCTTAGTTAATGGCAGCATGACGCATCTGCGCTCATCATTGACATGAAACTGTCTGAGCGATTGAAGAAGAAGAAGAAGAGAAGAAGAAGAAGAAGAAGAAGAAGAATAGCTATACTGTGCACAAATGTGCACAATAGAGCTCTCTCTCTCTCTCTCTCTCTCTCTCTCTCTCTCTCTCTCTCTCTCTCTCTCTCTCTCTCTCTCTCTCTCTCTCTCAGAGTAGTCTCTCTCTCTCTCTCTCTCTCACATCTCTCTCTCTCTGCAAAGGAGACACACTCACACACACACACACACACACACACACACACACACACACACACAACACACCACACACATACAGCAAGCACACACGCACACACACACACACTTTTCACACACACACGCACACACACACACACACACACACACAACACACAACACACAAAAAAAAATATTTCTTTTGATACATGTGTAGTCTAAATCAACAGCCTGGCGTCAGAGGTCTTTTCATGCAAAGGGATAACTTGTTTTTTCAAATCATCTTATAAAAGTTTCGACTTCGTTTACATTTTCAACAGGTTACTATTAGAAGAAGAAAATAAAGAAGAGGTAGATCTGACCTGATGGAGTTGACATTGGGGAGATTTCGAACTGGCAGTCACCCTTTTCAACCACCCCAGGCTATAGATTAATTATGTTGCTACATTTGGAATGGAAGTGAAACTACTCAGAAACATTTAGGACAAGGTGTTACCTGACAGTTAGAGGACATTTTGGAGAGCAAACCAATGAGGGGTGTTTGAGGTGTATTTTGTCAGGTGTTTTCGCCAGAATTATGTTACCTGACAGTTTGAGGACATATGGAGAGCAAACCAATGAGGGATGTTTGAGGGGTATTTCGTCAGACAGACACAGGGTCAATGAAGAGAACTATAAGAGAACACTTGACACAACAGAACAAAAGAAAAAATATTTATTTTGATACATGTGTAGTCTAAATCAACAGCCTGGCGTCAGATGTCTTTTTATGCAAAGGGATAACTTGTTGTTTTTCAAAATCATCTTCTAAAAGATTTGACTTCGTTTACATTTCCAACAGGTTACTATTAGAGGAAGAAAAATGTCATCTAGTGATCTACTATCTTTCTGGCTTACTGGTCCATTCTCCTGCCTTTTTTCACGAAACACTTTCAAAAACATTTCCTGCAGCCGAAGCCGGACATGCTGGGCCTAACTATTTCTTAGCTAGACGCATAACGGCAGCATGACGCATCTGCGCTCAGAATTGACAGGAAACTGTCTGAGCGATCGAAGAAGAACAAGAACAAGAAGAGGAAGAAAATAAAGAAGAGGTAGATCTGACCTGATGGAGTTGACATTGGGGAGGTTTCGAACAGGCAGTCACCCTTTTCAACCACCCCAGGCTATAGTTTAATTCTGTTGCTACATTTGGAATGGAAGTGAAACTACTCAGAAACATTTATGACAAGGCGTTACCTGACAGTTTGAGGACATTTGGAGAGCAAACCAATGAGGGATGTTTGAGGGGTATTTCGTCAGGTGTTTTCGCCAGAATGGTGTTACCTGACAGTTTGAGGACATTTGGAGAGCAAACCAATGAGGGGTGTTTGAGGGGTATTTCGTCAGGTGTTTTCGCCAGAATGGTGTTACCTGACAGTTTGAGGACATTTGGAGAGCAAACCAATGAGGGGTGTTTGAGGGGTATTTCGTCAGGTGTTTTCGCCAGTTTGAGGACATTTGGAGAGCAAACCAATGAGGGGTGTTTGAGGGGTATTTCGTCAGGTGTTTTCGCCAGAATGGTGTTACCTGACAGTTTGAGGACATTTGGAGAGCAAACCAATGAGGGGTGTTTGAGGGGTATTTCGTCAGGTGTTTTCCCCAGAATGGTGTTACCTGACAGTTTGAGGACATTTGGAGAGCAAACCAATGAGGGATGTTTGAGGGGTATTTCGTCAGGTGTTTTCGCCAGAATGGTGTTACCTGACAGTTTGAGGACATTTGGAGAGCAAACCAATGAGGGGTGTTTGAGGGGTATTTCGTCAGGTGTTTTCGCCAGAATGGTGTTACCTGACAGTTTGAGGACATTTGGAGAGCAAACCAATGAGGGGTGTTTGAGGGGTATTTCGTCAGGTGTTTTCGCCAGAATGGTGTTACCTGACAGTTTGAGGACATTTGAGAGCAAACCAATGAGGGATGTTTGAGGGGTATTTCGTCAGGTGTTTTCGCCAGAATGGTGTTACCCGACAGTGTGAGGACATTTGGAGAGCAAACCAATGAGGGGTGTTTGAGGGGTATTTCGTCAGGTGTTTTCGCCAGAATGGTGTTACCTGACAGTTTGAGGACATTTGGAGAGCAAACCAATGAGGGGTGTTTGAGGGGTATTTCGTCAGGTGTTTTCGCCAGAATGGTGTTACCCGACAGTGTGAGGACATTTGCAGAGCAAACCAATGAGGGATGTTTGAGGGGTATTTCGTCAGGTGTTTTCGCCAGAATGGTGTTACCTGACAGTTTGAGGACATATGGAGAGCAAACCAATGAGGGGTGTTTGAGGGGTATTTCGTCAGGTGTTTTCGCCAGAATGAACTATCACAAGAAAACCAAAGAAGGTTACGAGTTCCATATGGCGTTCACACACCACCATTATTCTGATGATTACATGATTTTTAAAGTATGTGTGTGTGTATGTGTGGGGGGGGGGGGGGTGTCTGTAGGTCTACATATATTCATGCATCATCATAATCTTTCAATGTGATGATGATGGGTGATAAAACAAGAACAGACAGACATAGACACAGAGAGAGGTGTTATTAAGATACCAATTCATACATATGATAACAACAAAAACGACATGATTCATGTCGTCAACTCTGCATGATAACAAAACAGATAATCAGACTGGCTGGGAGTTTGCGCAGAAGAAAGCAAGAAAAGCTCAAAGCGCTGAAACAATGCGCGTTAAGCCTATGTCTGACGTAAAAGAATAGAAGCTATGCAGAGTTTCATTCTACCTGTCAATGTGTTTGTTGGTTTACAAGTCAGCCTGTCTGTGGAGCAAATTTGTGCAACAAAAAGAAGTCAATGACGGAAGCCTGTGATTTGGAACAAACTTGGTCGATTATGAACTAACAAAGTTTAGGCTTCCGTGCTCGCACGAAACGACGCCTTGCTTTTCTGTTTGTTACGTTTTAGGGTTTGTGTGAAACATCAGTATAGTCTACACTGATTTAAACAGCCAAGCGAATGACAACAACAACAACAACAACAGCAACAAAAAGAAAGAAACTCGAACAGCAACAGGAAATGACTGAAGCACAGGCAAAGACAATGACGATAGATTGTGATAATGTCAGTAGCTTTACAGCTCTAGGGTGCCAGAACACTGCAGTACTGACGCAGAGACAAAGACAATGACGATAGATTGTGATAATGTCAGTAGCTTTACAGCTCTAGGGTGCCAGAACACTGCAGTACTGACGCAGAGACAAAGACAATGACGATAGATTGTGATAATGTCAGTAGCTTTACAGCTCTAGGGTGCCAGAACACTGCAGTACTGAAGCACAGACAAAGACAATGACGATAGATTGTGATAATGTCAGTAGCTTTACAGCTCTAGGGTGCCAGAACACTGCAGTACTGAAGCACAGACAAAGACAATGACGATAGATTGTGATAATGTCAGTAGCTTTACAGCTCTAGGGTGCCAGAACACTGCAGTACTGACGCACAGACAAAGACAATGACGATAGATTGTGATAATGTCAGTAGCTTTACAGCTCTAGGGTGCCAGAACACTGCAGTACTGAAGCACAAAGACAATGACAAAGACAAGGGTGACGTATATGACGATTGTGATAATGTCAGTATCTTTACAGCTCTAGGGTGCCAGAACACTGCAGTACTGACGCACAGACAAAGACAATGACGATAGATTGTGATAATGTCAGTAGCTTTACAGCTCTAGAGTGCCAGAACACTGCAGTACTGAAGCACAAAGACAATGACGATAGATTGTGATAATGTCAGTAGCTTTACAGCTCTAGGGTGCCAGAACACTGCAGTACTGACGCACAGACAAAGACAATGACGATAGATTGTGATAATGTCAGTAGCTTTACAGCTCTAGGGTGCCAGAACACTGCTAACAGTACTGACGCACAGACAAAGACAATGACGATAGATTGTGATAATGTCAGTAGCTTTACAGCTCTAGGGTGCCAGAACACTGCAGTACTGACGCACAGACAAAGACAATGACGATAGATTGTGATAATGTCAGTAGCTTTACAGCTCTAGGGTGCCAGAACACTGCAGTACTGACGCACAGACAAAGACAATGACGATAGATTGTGATAATGTCAGTAGCTTTACAGCTCTAGGGTGCCAGAACACTGCAGTACTGACGCACAGAAAAGAAAGCCGTGCAGCATCCTCATGTAGGGAATCCAGACCATGGAATTAATCGGTTAGCGCAACCATTCAGACTGTGCATACCCCATTAAGCTTGAAACCACAACTTTCTTCAAGGATTACAGTTTAGAAAACAAAACAACAAAAAACAAAATCACATGTCGAACATAGTCACGGCACACATCGCCACAGGGGGGAGAGAAAGATGAAGAGAGAGAGGGGGAGGGGGAATGTGCGTTTCGAGTGTAAACAAATGAACGTTACAGGAAAGCGAATGACAAGTGCCAAAAATTCGAGTGACACTTTGACATTAGCATTGTGATGATAACGTGTTGATGACCAAAGTGTTGCTTCGACTACATTACTTCTACACATTCGCTATCGCTATTAGAATATCTCTCGGAATACACGTACAAGTGGACGCTCTGTGAATGCACAATTGTTTTCCTTGTAGCTAAATAACATTAGTAATATTGTATGTACCATATTATCTTCATACTGATCGTTTAATACAAGACCAACATCACAGAAAAGATATCCCCCCTAAGATTTACAGATGAAGGTTAGTTTGATGTCCTCCGGCCTGGAACATTAATAACTATGAAGATAGTGCTAAGATTTACAGGCATGGCTCCATACCTTTCATTTTGATTTGTTAATCTATTCTGAAAGGTACAGCAGCCACTAATCGCCATACAAATAACTAACCACTGGTCAGCCAGCCCGTGAACGTGATCCAGCAGCCAGCCAGCACCGCCCCTCCCCAGCACGTGGCCCTGATCCAGCAGCCTAGGGCTTCAATCAATCAATCAATCAAATGTATTTATTGTTTTCAATGAAGAAAATCTTTTTTCAGCGTGCGCTTAAATGTAAAACTGGCGGGACATTATATAATAAACTAAGACATAAAATACATGCATAAAAGCACATGTTATTCAC
>CM065706.1:16305269-16315269 GCA_017654935.2 Phymorhynchus buccinoides
ATGTTCTTCACTATTAATGTTTGCTTAATAGGGGGGGGGGGGGGGGGGGCGGGGTGTGTGTGTGTGTGTGTGTGTGTGTGTGTGTGTGTGTGTGTGTGTGTGTGTGTGTGTGTGTGTGTGTGTGTGGTGTGTGTGACAAACTTAATTGGTTTATGTGAATTGTGTATTTTATGTCTTAGTTTATTATATAATGTCCCGCCAGTTTTACATTTAAGTGCACGCTGAAAAAAGATTTTCTTCATTGAAGACAATAAATACATAGGCTGCTGGATCAGGGCCACGTGCTGGGGAGGGGCGGTGCTGGCTGGCTGCTGGATCACGTTCACGGGCTGGCTGGCCAGTGGTTAGTTATTTGTATGGCGATTAGTGGCTGCTGTACCTTTCAGAATAGATTAACAAATCAAGATGAAACGTATGGAGCCATGCCTGTAAATGTTAGCACTATCTTCATAGTTATTAATGTTCCAGGCCGGAGAACATCAAACTAACTTTCATCTGTTAATCTTAGGGGGATATCTTTTCTGTGATGTTGGTCTTGTATTAAACGATCAGTATGAAGATAATATGGTACATACAATATTACTAATGTTATTTAGCTACAAGGAAAACAATTGTGCATTCACAGAGCGTCCACTTGTACGTGTATTCCGAGAGATATTCTAATAGCGATAGCGAATGTGTAGAAGTAATGTAGTCGAAGCAACACTTTGGTCATCAACACGTTATCATCACAATGCTAATGTCAGAGTGTCACTCGAATGTTTGGCACTTGTCATTCGCTTTCCTGTAACGTTCATTTGTTTACACTCGAAACGCACATTCCCCCTCCCCCTCTCTCTCTTCATCTTTCTCTCCCCCCTGTGGCGATGTGTGCCGTGACTATGTTCGACATGTGATTTTGTTTTTTGTTGTTTTGTTTTCTAAACTGTAATCCTTGAAGAAAGTTGTGGTTGCAAGCTTAATGGGGTATGCACAGTCTCAATGGTTGCGCTAACCGATTAATTCCATGGTCTGGTTTCCCTACATGAGGATGCTGCACGGCTTTCTTTTCTGTGCGTCAGTACTGCAGTGTTCTGGCACCCTAGAGCTGTAAAGCTACTGACATTATCACAATCTATCGTCATTGTCTTTGTCTGTGCGTCAGTACTGCAGTGTTCTGGCACCCTAGAGCTGTAAAGCTACTGACATTATCACAATCTATCGTCATTGTCTTTGTCTGTGCTTCAGTACTGCAGTGTTCTGGCACACTAGAGCTGTAAAGCTACTGACATTATCACAATATATCGTCATTGTCTTTGTCTGTGCGTCAGTACTGCAGTGTTCTGGCACCCTAGAGCTGTAAAGCTACTGACATTATCACAATCTATCGTCATTGTCTTTTCTGTGCTTCAGTCATTTCTTGTTGCTGTTTCTTTCTTTTTGTTGTTGTTGTTGTTGTTGTTGTTGCTGTTGTTGTCATTCGCTTGGCTGCTTAAATCAGTGTAGACTATACTGATGTTTCACACAAACCCTAAAACGTAACAAACAGAAAAGCAAGGCGTCGTTTCGTGCGAGCACGGAAGCCTAAACGTTGTTAGTTCATAATCGACCAAGTTTGTTCCAAATCTCAGGCTTCCGTCATTGACTTCTTTTTGTTGCCCAAATTTGCTCCACAGACTTGTAAACCAACAAACACATTGACAGGTAGAATGAAACTCTGCATAGCTTCTATTCTTTTACGTCAGACATAGGCTTAACGCGCATTGTTTCAGCGCTTTGAGCTGTTCTTGCTTTCTTCTGCGCAAACTCCCAGCCAGTCTGATTATCTATTTTTTTATCATGCAGAGTTGACGACATGAATCATGTCGTTTTTGTTGTTATCATATGTATGAATTGGTATCTTAATAACACCTCTCTGTGTCTATGTCTGTCTGTTCTTGTTTTATCACCTATCATCATCACATTGAAAGATTATGATGATGCATGAATATATGTAGACCTACAGACCCCCCCCCCCCCACATACACACACACATACACACACACATACTTTAAATATCATGTAATCATCAGAATAATGGTGGTGTGTGAACGCCATATGGAACTCGTAACCTTCCTTGGTTTTCTTGTGATAGTTCATTCTGGCGAAAACACTTGACGAAATACCCCTCAAACACCCCTCATTGGTTTGCTCTCCAAATGTCCTCAAACTGTCAGGTAACACCATTCTGGCGAAAACACCTGACGAAATACCCCTCAAACACCCCTCATTGGTTTGCTCTCCAAATGTCCTCAAACTGTCAGGTAACACCATTCTGGCGAAAACACCTGACGAAATACCCCTCAAACACCCCTCATTGGTTTGCTCTCCAAATGTCCTCAAACTGTCAGGTAACACCATTCTGGGGAAAACACCTGACAAAATACCCCTCAAACATCCCTCATTGGTTTGCTCTCCAAATGTCCTCAAACTGTCAGGTAACACCATTCTGGCGAAAACACCTGACGAAATACCCCTCAAACATCCCTCATTGGTTTGCTCTCCACATGTCCTCAAACTGTCAGGTAACACCATTCTGGCGAAAACACCTGATGAAATACCTGTGACAATGTATCACGCACGACCCCTCTTTCTTTATCTACACCCCCCCCCCTTTCTTTTCTCAGGCCGCCACTTTAATTACCATTCAACATCAAACAACGTATTCTCCTCTGATGACACCCACAGTCGGCGCCCTTTGAAGACGATTTTCCTTTCCGATCACGAGAAGGATAGGAATGTCGGCATGTGATAATGATGTAACCGGCGTGTGATTGTTCTGTACTACTATGCATAATACTAGAACATCGTCTTGTGCTATGAACCAATGACAGGCTCTCATTGTTTGAAAATGGAAAATTCCACTAATTACCATTCAACATCAAAATTTGAGTAGTGAGGAAAGTTAGCCTACACATACTTTCTCACAAGTTGCTGAAACCTGGCTGGAGCAACATTGCAGACTCAACCTCTCTCCCAGCCAGTCATAATAGCCCAACTAGTGAGTATTATTGACGGCTGGTGATTGAGATTCGTTTTGTTAGATCATATTTTTGATCTAGATCCTATGTTCAGTGATGAATAAGGAGTAGATATGTTCTATTTATGTGCACTGATTATTTGTGTGTGTGTGTTGTTGACTTTAACTCTTTTTGTACCAGAACCGGATTTTATGCCTACTAACCCTTTTGTATATTTTTAGTAGGAAGCCTGTGGGTTGCAATCTTGCACTTTATGATACCATTCCTTTCCAGGTGTTGGATGGAGAGTGATGTTGGCTTGATCACCTTTTATGTTTTACTGATCTCAGTTTGTTAACTGAAATTCAGTTTATTTATTAACTAGTGCTATTGTACAAGGGCAGCCTTCTAGCCGGTTTGGATCCACTAATTCCCTGCCGACTGAAGCCCCTTGTCTCTAAGCCATAGAGACCTACATCCACCTTCTCCTGTGATTATCAGCAGGGCATCGTGGGCAGGAAGATCATCCCTGACTCACATGCACCAAGACGGGAACGCTGCCAAGACGCCCCGCACCCAGAATCCGCGAGGAGTCCACGCCTGAACCGTGCCATCCCGCGACGCCGTAACCGGAACGACTGGGAGCTACTCTCACCTGACGAGCAAGCCCAGCCAACCCAGCACTCGCCGATCCCTACGGAGGAACTTCAGCACAGCCATAAGCTAAGTCACCACGACAGTGCCAAAGAACACTAACTGGAAACCAGGGACGGTATTCATGTCGAGATAGCATGAGACTTAGCATGATGCTAACTTAGAAGCTCTTCCAATGTCCTATAGGATTTAATAGGACTTTTGGAAGAGCTTCTAAGTTAGCATCATGCTAAGTCTCATGCTATCTCGACATGAATACCGTCCCAGGACACTAAGTGACCCTTCTCGCTTGGGGCTAACCTTTCTAGAAAGACAAAAGTCTTGTAAATCCTTTCGGATTTCATTGTTCTTCATTCATATTTTGTTTTGGCGCCATTGAGCTGCTTTATTATTATTGTTGCATAATCTTATGCAGATTTTGTGAGTAAATAAAATACAAGTGTCGAATAATCCTGATCCCTTTGGTCAGACTGATGAGAGTGGAAGTCTTGAAATTTCATGTAAAACCCTACTTCTCTCTGTCTGCCATTTAGAGCAAAGCAACCACTTGTATTTCTTACAATCATACGAGCCAGAACCCGGGCACAAATATAAATGTATTAGATGAAAAGGGGCCGGGAAAGTTGCTCATCTCCCATACCCTAGAGAAGTGGGCTAAAGGCAAATTTTCTGTTTGAAAATTTAACATACTAAAAGTCTTCCCTAGACACTTAGCCTGTTAACCCATTACCTCGTCACAATACCCCTCGAACACCCCTCATTGGTTTGCACTCCAAATGTCATCAAACTGTCAGGCAACGCCTTGTCATAAATGTTTCTGAGTAGTTTCACTTCCATATGTAGCAACAGAATTAAACTATAGCCTGGAGTGGTTGAAAAGGGTGACTGCCTGTTCGAAACCTCCCCAATGTCAACTCCATCAGGTCAGATCTACACTTCTTTATTTTCTTCCTCTTCTTGTTCTTGCTCTTCTTCGATCGCTCAGACAGTTTCCTGTCAATTCTGAGCACAGATGCGTCATGCTGCCGTTATGCGTCTAATTAAGAAATAGTTAGGCCTAGCATGTCCGGCTTCGGCTGCAGGAAATGTTTTTGAAAGTGTTTCGTGAAAAAAGGAAGGAGAATGGACCAGTAAGCCAGAAAGATAGTAGATCACTAGATGACATTTTTCTTCCTCTAATAGTAACCTGTTGAAAATGTAAACGAAGTCAAATCTTTTAGAAGATGATTTTGAAAAACAACAAGTTATCCCTTTGCATAAAAAGACATCTGACGCCAGGCTGTTGATTTAGACTACACATGTATCAAAAGAAATATTTTTTTCTTTTGTTCTGTTGTGTCGAGTGTTCTCTTATAGTTAACCTATACCCTGTGTCTCTCTGACGAAATACTCCTCAAACAACCTTCATTGGTTTGCTCTCCATATGTCCTCAAATTGTCAGGTAACATAATTCTGGCGAAAACACCTGACAAAATACACCTCAAACATTCCTCATTGGTTTGCTCTCCAAAATGTCCTCTAACTGTCAGGTAACACCTTGTCATAAATGTTTCTGAGTAGTTTCACTTCCATTCCAAATGTAGCAACAGAATTAAACTATAGCCTGGGGTGGTTGAAAAGGGTGACTGCCAGTTCGAAATCTCCTCAATGTCAACTCTATCATGTCAGATCTACCTCTTCTTTATTTTCTTCTTCTAAAAGTAACCTCTTGAAAATGTAAACGAAGTCGAAACTTTTAGAAGATGATTTGAAAAAACAAGTTATCCCTTTGCATGAAAAGACCTCTGACGCCAGGCTGTTGATTTAGACTACACATGTATCAAAAGAAATATGTTTTATTTTGTTCTGTTGTGTCGAGTGTTCTCTTATACTCGTGTCTCTCTCTCTCTGAGTCACTCTCTCTCTGTCTCTCTATAAATCACAGACTCTCTCTCATCGATCTCTCTCACCGAGACTCCTCTGACTCTCTCTCTGATGACTGCTCTCTCTCTCGCCAGAGCTTGTCTCATTCTCTTCTCTCTCACACCAATTCACTCTCTCTCACACTACTCTCTCTCTCTCTCTCTGTCTCTCTGTCTTTGTCTCTCCTCTCTTTGTGTCTCACTCTCTCTCTCACTATATCTCTTCTCTCTCTCTCTCTCTCTCTATCTTTCTCTCTCTCTCTTTCTCCCCCCCCCCCTCTATCTCTCTCATCTCTCTCCTCTCTCTCTCTCTCTCCTCTCTCTCTCTCTCTCTCTACTCTGCCTGGGGCAACAGGGGCAACTCCAGCAGTGCTGCAGCCTGGTTTTTTGGGTCAAAGGTTTTTCAAAGGCAACTCCTAGGAACTGCTGCAGCCTGGGGCAACATGGGTGACCACAGGCCTGGTGTCCGTGACAACCCCGACACCAGGCAACTCCTGCAGTCCCTCCTCGTCTCCCTCCAACAAGTTATTAATTAATAGTGGTTGAGTGTGTGCTCGCTCCGTATGAGTGTGGGTATGTTTATGGTTTATGTGGATGTGTGTGTGCGTATGTATGTTTGTGTGTCTGTATGTCACTGTGTGTGAGTGTATGTGCGTGCGCGTTAGGCCTGTCTGCCGGTCTGCTGTGTGTGTTGGTTTGTGTGTCTGTATGTGTGTGTGAGTGTGTGTATGAGTGTGTACTGTGTATGCATGCGCGCGGGCTTGCCTGTTTGTGTCGGTGTATGCAAGTGTGGGTGCGTGCATGAGAGTGTGTGCATGTGTGTGTATGAACGTGTGTGTTAGTGTGTGTGCGTGCAAGTTTATATAAGTATGTATGTTTCCGTCGCGGTGGACACTACTGGGTGCTGCTTCTACCTAATATAATTGTTCCAGCCTTCCACTTATTTGATAAGAGTGTGGGCATGTTATTGGGGTTTGTTCTTATTTGTGACTTTTTTATGCTTTGGTAATAGCCAGTGACTTTTTTCTTCTGAGCGCGCTGTTGACAAACCTTATCATACTGTACGCTAAGAACGTTTTCTTATTATAATTATGTTTGTAAACATTAACCACCGAACAATGGCCAAGGGCCTCGCGGACTTATTATTACATTATATTATATTATATTATATTATATATATTTTTTCTTATATTATATACATATTTGTGCAGTGATATATTTATTTGTGCTATTTCAAGACTCGCGAGTGACGCTTTTCCTTCCCCGTGTGTTGTGAGTGACTCGTTCAATGGGTACGGTATCTTGTGTTGGGATCATAGAAACAATAGTGACTCAGTGTTGTTGCGCTATACACGCACATTCCCATTTTTTTTCTTGTCTCCCCTCACCCTCCCTTCATCAAATCCAGCATGGCTGTGGAGACCCACCAAGCATAGTGGTTCAGTGATCTCCTACATTAATAGCGCTTGGTAACGTGGCTAGTCCTTTTATATCGAGGATTCACTTTGTGACAATACCAGTTTTGTGTCAGGATTGCCCTTCTTTTGATTTTATTTCTCCTTTCTTTATTTTTTTTATATTTTATTTTTATTTTTAACTTTTCGTTACCGTAAATCACATTTATTGTTGTTTTTCTCGTTATTGATTGCATGTTCTGTAACTTTGTATTATTAAAATGTACACCCGTAGTAATAACAATCGAATCACAGGGACTCAAATTAGTCACTTAAATGTTTATCATTTGTACAATAAGCTTGCTGA
Organism: Phymorhynchus buccinoides; assembly: GCA_017654935.2. Lineage (NCBI taxonomy): Eukaryota > Metazoa > Mollusca > Gastropoda > Neogastropoda > Raphitomidae > Phymorhynchus > Phymorhynchus buccinoides. The sequence goes on from CM065706.1 coordinate 16,312,564, forward strand.
CATCTCGTTGCTACTCAATGAACCCCCAAACACCCACATTCTCGGACTAACAGAAACACGCCTGCACTCAGGCATATCTGATGAACTCCTTCACACCCCCCACTACACCATTCTCCACCGTGATGCCGCCCAACGCAAAGGTGAAACCAGCATAGCTACATGCATACATGACAGTTTAGCTAATTTTACTAAAAGGAGAGCAGATCTAGAATCGTTTATATAATGTATTTGGCTAGAGGTTAAATTTCCAAGATCTCCATCTTTTTTAGTTTGTTTTGTATAGTGTGTTGTTACAGGAATACCCTCTGTGTGGCACGTTGTCCATACATCTCACTGGATGATTTTGTTGCCATGATGGACAAGGTGACCCGCCTCAATAATAATGTTTTTCTGTTTGGGGGTTTTAATTTCGACCTCATGAAATCGCAGCCGTCATGGCAATCCACCACTTCTCTATTTGGTTTGCCTCAACTTGTAACCTCCCCCACCCGAGTCACCCCAAACTCATCCACCTTCCTTGACCATATTCTTACAAATAATATAAGCTTGGTATCAAACGTTAGAAATTTAAATAAAAGTATTAGCGACCATTTCCCCATTTGTTGCACTTATCTATTCAAGCCTCCAAAACAGCAAAATAAGGGACACACTACTATTCATTACAGATCGTTTAAACATTTCAGTCAAAATGACTACTTTTACGACCTTAACGTTTCTAATTATACTGACCCCAAGAGTAGCCTTTTAATTTTAATAGTGGATAAGCACGTTTTACCATTCAATTATACTGACCCTGTAGAGTGCGTTTCTAATTATACTGATGCCTTTTATAATACACTTCTCCCAATAGTGAACAAGCACGCACCGCTTCGCAGGAAAAGAGTCAAACAACCTTCTCTCCCTGGTTGGCTCACACCTGACATACAGGAGGCAATGAAAGAGAGGGATATACTAAAGAAGGAGAGAGATCAGTTACAAAAACAAACATTACCTAAAAAGAACGCAGATAATGCGCAACTCTCCGATTCTGCCAAAGAGAAACACAAGCTTGACAGAGAAAAGAAGGAGACTGAATACAAGAAACAACGCAATAAAGTAGTTGATCTTATTGAAGAGTCAAAGCGAAACTACTTTAATAAAATGTTAGCCACAAACAAAGATACGGCTTCATTATGGCGAGCAATAAATACTTTCAGTAACAAGAATTGCACTAAACAAAATCACAGCTACACCTGGTCTCCTAACTCATTCAACGAGCACTTCCTCAACTTAGCAAGTTCAACAATGCAGTCTGACACCTTATGCCCTGATAAATACACGGTCCCCTCATTGCTCCAAACCTTTTGCGAGGAGAGAACAAACCAACACTCCTCCTTTCAGATACCTTTACTAGCAGTTCACGAAGTAGGAGCTCTTATTACTAGTTTAAAGAATAAAAAATCAATGGGACCTGACACGTTAAACGCCTCTCTTTTAAAACTTTCTCTTCCATACATTGTCGAACCCCTTACATATATATATAATTTGTGCATAGACCTAAGAACAATACCCTCTGCCCTAAAAACAGCTAAAGTTATCCACTGTGTAATACCCAAAACAAACGATAATTCTGACCTAAGCAACTTTAGACCTATCTCACTTCTGTCAGTGCTATCAAAACCCCTAGAAAAGCACGTCCACAGTCACCTATCTAAATATCTAGAAAACTTCAACCTCCTTCACCCCCTTCAGTCTGGCTTTCGTAATCACCATTCTTGTCACACAGCTCTTGTCCGTTTGTGTGATTCTTGGCTCTCAGCAATAAACAAACATCAGTTAACTGGTTCCATCTTTCTTGATCTAAGAAAAGCCTTCGACCTTGTCGACCACACAATACTTATCAACAAATTATCACACTATCTCAGAAACCAGCACTCCCTAACATTCCTTTCATCATATCTGGATAATAGAACGCAATACGTTTTTTTGTAATGGCGAGTCCTCTTCTACAGGCAAAGTGAAATGTGGTGTACCCCAGGGATCTGTCCTCGGTCCATTACTCTTCTGTATTTTCATTAACGATCTTCCATTGTCTATATCCAACCCAAATGTTTCATGCGATCTTTTTGCAGATGACTCCTCCCTTCATTCCAGTTCGGAAGATGTAACTGTCATCCAAAACTCTCTTCAATCAGGCTTACATGATGTATCTAAATGGTGCAAGGATAATTCTTATGTTAATTCATCCCAAGAAAACAAATTGCATGGTTGTAACCTCCCGCCAAAAGCATCAACTAACACACCATTCCCTTAACCTAACTATTGATGGCAACGATATCGAACAAGTCCATGAACATCGAGTTCTAGGCGTCATACTTGATGACAAACTCAACTGGCAATCACATATAAATCACATTAGAAATAAACTAGCACGCAACCTATTCCTTCTCAAACGACTTCAATCCTATCTGGACCTAGACCTAGCACGTAAAATGTTTTTTCTATGGCCACTGCCTCTCGCACATCAACTATGCATCCACTGTATGGTCCTATGCTGCTAAAAAACACCTTATTAAAAAACTAGCTTCGCTCCACAGAAGAGCGATCAACCTAATCCTGCCAGATCCGTCTCTGTCAACTTCAGAAAAGTTTCATAATCTTGAAATTTTACCGCTTGAACACCAGTTACAGTACAACACAGCTGTCCTAATGTATAAAGTCCACAGT
>CM065706.1:16320269-16321955 GCA_017654935.2 Phymorhynchus buccinoides
TACACCCTGGTATGTCATAAATTGTAAATGAGGATGGAAAGAATGGAAAATGGAGATGAGGGGCTACTCTTAGTTTAAAGTCCCCACACCACGAAAAGGTGGAACCCGCGGGGGGGAGTGGTGTAACAGTAAAAGCAGGGTAATGTGTGTGAAATTGTTTTCGCTAAAGGGATAACTGAGGCTGTGTTTGGTAAATACACCTATATTGGGATGTTTTTTCTTTTTGTGTATGTGCAGTTTATAAATATAGTGATAAACTGATTTAGCGAACAAACAAACCTCACTTTTTTTTTCCACGACCCATTCATGTCCTGAATTGTTTAATTATTCTGGTTTTGTTTTTTTGTTCTGCAGAAATGTTGTTGAAAATATGCATGTTTCCAAGTTGATTTTATGAATGTTTCTATTAATACATTTTCACTTTTGATGTTTTTCAGTGCTGCTTTCTTGTATCGCACCGCATGTAAATTTCTCAGTTCTGAGATAATGAGTAAAGTATAATTGATTGACTGATTGATTGACTGCCATTTCGCCCATCTGTTATTTAGAAAAGAAAGGGAAAACGTAAGTTCTTACTTCTGTCTTTTGCTCAGGAGAAAGTATTGCAGTGTGTGTGAGAGAACTGGAGATGGGAAAGCACAAGAATTTAGTTAGTTTGTTTGTATGAGTACTTTAATGCTGGGAGATTTATCTATTATTGCATGCGCATAATTCTGTGCAATATTCACATGTGTATGCTGCTGTCTGTGAGAGAGTGAGGATTGATTGCGGTACTTTTGTAAAATGACCAGAACATGTATGTTGTTATATATGAATCGGTATTGAATTTTTAGGCATGTGTAACATATCCGCAACAACATTATCATTTGTATAAAGGAATACAAATTAAAGTGAAGCTGAGTTTAGTTGCGTTGTTAACACCTGTTATAATTATGTAGTTTTCCTTGCATAATTGGACGGAAGGAAAATTCATAAAATGAAAGACAATGTCTGGTTTACGGGCCGGTTGCATTTGGTGGGGTTAAGGGGTAGAGTACATTAATGGTGGTCAAGGGGGAAAGAAAGCCCATGAAGATTGAAAGCTTTTCAAATTTTTGTACACTCTTACTAATATAACTGAGAGCATTTAAAGACAGCTTTCTTTTTTGTAAACAACCATGATTTTAATAAATGAATGTATCTTCATTAAGAATTGCAAAACCTAGATAACAAAGCCAAAATTAGGAGTACTGCTTTTCTTGCCCATGTGGTTTCATACAGAATCATTGTTATTTTAAGTTCTATTATGTTAACACTACAAGGAGCATTCATTCCCGAGCACGGAAGTGTGGCTGCCGACGTGGCGTGAGGTAATCAAAAACGGTCACACACGTGATGTTATCGATAGTCCCTAGCTGATGCATTTACACTATATTGCTCAAGTGCTTCGGCTGCTGTGTTGGGCTGACACCTGGAGTCTTTTAGCAAGGGTATGTCAACAATAACAAGGAGCATTTGCACTGGCTCCAGTGCTGCCTCCAAATGGATAGATTGGCCCTTGAGGCCTTTGGGGCCATTCTCTTGCTGTGTTGTTGTATTGTTTTGTTTGTTCATTTTATTGGATTTTTGTTTCATGTTTTTTTTATTCCATTTCAATTCTGTGTAAAGTTCCCTGTAGCCCACATAGTAGGATGGGCGCTATATACA
>CM065706.1:16322455-16385052 GCA_017654935.2 Phymorhynchus buccinoides
TAAAATACATGCAAACTCGCGAGATATTAGGAATATGTGTTCGGGGTTTCAACCCCGTAAACTGGCACGACCTGACCTTTAATGTAAACTAAATACATCAGGGGATAGCTTTGCATCTTTGCAAACTAGACACGTAACCAAATTGATGATGATAGATTGTGAATAGTTTTTGAGAAAAACGGGAACGAATAGGTGGATGGAGGCATAGCCGGACGGCGGAAGGACACCGGACGGAGGGATCAGACAAAAAAATAGTTCCCGACCTTCGGCTCATGGGACTAATAAATGAAAGAAGATTACATGTTTTTACTTCGGTTTAGACATAGGGAAGTGGTAGATAAGATATCTTTATATAGATTTTATAAGAAAAACTCTACAACACTTAGTTCCCCCACTTCAAACGCATAGTTAAGAGGGCAAATAGCGTTGGTTCTACGGGCAGAGCGAAGAGATGTTAGAATGACCAAAGTGTGGTTGGGAACACAAGGTTTACCTAACTCAGACATATATGGGTGGAATGACTTGCCTGAATGAGTTAAATGATTCTCAATTACGTATATGGGCTGAGCCTATCACAATCCTAACTGATGATGCATTGAAAAGTCCCATCTTTTATAAAAATGTCATACAGGGTTCATACTCTGACCTGGAGAAAAATCAAGGACTTTCCCAGTTTTTCAAGGGATATTTGAATTCTGAAAGGGTCATATTGAAAGCCTACATCAAATTATCATACAAAAAAAAAGCAGACATGCGCAGAAATTAAGCAATACACCATCTGAAATGTCCAGTCAAAACGGTAAAAGCATGGATTTGTACATGGAATCGGCACCAGAAAATTTTTTGTAAGATCTTGTTACTTTCATTTATGATTTGTAAAAAGCACGGCTTAAAATTTTGTGAGATTTCATGAAAATATACTATTCAACATCCCCCTGAAGACGGAGTGTGACTGCCCACATGGCGTGGTAATTAAAAATGGTCGCACACGTAATGCTCTCATCCCTCGCTGATGCATTTTGTAGCCTTAGTGTTCAGATGCTTCTGATGCTGTTGGGATGATCTCCTGGAGTCTTAATTTAAGCCAGGGTACATCAACAACTACAACAATATTCATACAATCAATAGGTCCGCAGGAACAATTTTCAAGGGGGTTTCAAGGGGTGGCAGAATATTCTCAAATTTTAAAGGGTTTTCAAGCACCTTTTTTTTAGCCAGGTTGAAATTTAAAGGGGGTTCAAGGGTTCTCGTCATGAACAATCATTCAATGGTTCATTTGACTTGTCTTGGAAAAAAATGTTTTGATTTCTCCTCAATATAATCTAACAAGAAATGCATATAGTAGAGTTTTTATTAATAGGTTTAAAACTAATATAAGGAAGAAATTGTTTCAAAAGCACCTGTGTTTTCTAACTTCCAGAATGAGTTGCCTATTAATCCTAAAATGTGCACCTAATGGTAATACTAACACACACTAAAAAAAACGCTTGGATCTGATTCTCCAAAAATATGTACCCAGTAAGTCCTGTACTTCTGTCTTCCTTCGTCCCACCCTCCTACTTTTCCTCTCTCTTCTCCATAGAAGATTAAATGAAAAGTAAAAGTATTCAATTGGTTGTTTTGACTCACAACCATGTTTCTTTGCACTCATTTTTGTTCCACCTACTACTGGTTATATCCTCTCTTTATTTTTAGCATCACACATGAGAGAACAATCAAAGAAAATGTACAAAAAATCTGTTGGTACATGGATCATTTATTTATAAATTGTCTCAAGATATGGCTACCATATTCATACATCCTAGATTTGAGAACCTTTTCTCTAATTAACTGTTCTCATCATACACACATTTCATTGCATGGTACAGTATTATTATGTGACATGATCACACAATGTGTGCATTGTGTGCAACATTGGTACTGATATTATTTGTATGCGTATTGCAACCACATTCAAACACACACACACACTCCACATGTAGGTCACATACTGAATATGATACTCTCATTCTTCCTCTCTCTCACTTGTATGTGCATAAATAGAAACTGTAAGGGTTCATTTACCTATGAGTACCCCCACCCCCATACACACACACACAGATGGCACACACGCAGTGACACACACACACACACCCAAGACAAAAATATGTTAAAAGAAAAATGGGCAGGTGGGTACAAATTGACATGTAAACATTTCAGTCAGAATTGAGAAAAGGAGAAAGTAATTTGTGACACCTTCTGGTGCACCTAATTATAAGGTGCACCCCCAAACTTAACACAAAATTCAAATTTTGTGACACTATTTTCTGACAATTATTATCAGTCACATTGTAAGGGGCGGTGGTCTCAGTCTGGGCAAAAAGTGTCAATTTATAGTCCATAAAATAGGGTAGTTTTTGACATAAACACACATACAGATGTGCACATTATACTGATTAAGTGATATTTTGATGCAATAGTATGATTATGATAGTCTCAAGTACACACACACACACACACCAGATGTTTTGTTTTTTGTGCTGAGTCTTGTTGAGGTGCAGTCAGAGCAAAACTATAGGGTTGGGCTTTGATTTCAGACCAACGCCTGCAAAATGAAACCACTCCAGAGGACAGTCTGGGGTAAAGGTAAAGACGTGCCACCCCCCTGCATTTCTCGGTTAACCTTGTTAGCTAATTATCTTTTTGGAATACTAACCCTAACCCTAACCCCCCCATAAGACGGAAAAAAGCAATGAATCACGACTGTGACAAATGCCGCAGTGTACTGTAGTACATAGGGGGGGGTCCTATTAGATAATGGCCTTTATCATGACTTTAATGCTCTAATCGCTGCCTGCTCATCATTATCATCTAACAATGCCAACAATACTCATGGTTCATCGACGGGAGCCGCCATTTTTTAAACGCTTACCGGAAGTGGACTGTACCGCAGCGAAGTAGGTGGGCGCTTTCTCTGCGGATAAAGGAATGATGGTGCCGTCGTCTTTCTCTACCCAGGCGTTATCGCATTTTACGATGTGCTCGTGTTTCAGATCGTGCAGCACCAACACTTCTCCCAGCGACTGAAACAATAATGCTTAACCATCAAATCAAAATCACTATTGGCATTACAGTGGAATACACTTAACACAAAGCTGGATAATACATAATAATGGTGAACACACAAAAATCTGTCTGAACGGACAAAACCCCTCTTAAATCACACAGCCTTTTTTTTCAGCACAAATGTGGTTAACACACATAAACAAAAACATGGTCCGATTGTTGTCTATTATACGGCAGTTCCTACTGATAGCACCAAACGTAGCTGGCGCCACCAAATATTTCCTTGCAAACTTTACAAAAGCCATCACAAAGCTCAAATGTTCATCTACTGTGCCATGTGCTAGTCAGGGAGTTGGAAGTCGGAAGCATGAACTGCGCATTCGTCATTCGAGAGACCTGCACAAAGAGCGTCGTCTGCAGCGCTGCTGCTCGTCCACCAGCACAGTAGCAGAACTTCAGTTTCACATTTTTGGCTGCGATTTTGTCAAAAATGCTTAACACAAATAATGTGGGTTTTTTTTTGGTGTTTTTATATCTCTTTGCTCACTCTAAACTAATACATAACACAATAAATCACAATAATCTCCGTGCTCACTCTTTACTAATAATACATAACACAATAAATCACAATAATCTCTTTGCTCACTCTTTACTAATAATACACAACACAATAATCTCTGTGCTCACTCTTTACTAATAATACACAATAAATCATATAATAATTTGGCAAGGTTGTGTGTGTCTGTGTGTGTGTGTGAAACACAAAACAGGCCTTATAACTCCACCATTTTTTGACCGAATCGCTTCAAATTTGATGTGAGCCCTAACGGGGTGATGGCAACGGCAACCGAGGTGGCCATGTCATTTGCGCGGTTTGGCAAATGCGCGAAACGCGTATCTGCCGGCCTCTCGGCGCCCGTAGCTCCGGTATTTCTCGACCGGTTGCCTTCGAATGTGGCAGGTAGATGACTGGGGACGTTGACTATCGATGTGCCAAACCGGAAGCGAATCGGTTCAGAAACGTGCGCGATATACGCCGCTTCACCTTTTCACAAATAACTCCGCCGTTTCTTAACCGAATCGCTTCAAATTTGCTGTCAGGCTTGCTGTGGCAGGGGTGAAGCCTGGCAGTGTCACTCTCAGAGCAGCGCCAACGGGAAACAGGGCCTTATAACTCCGCCGTTTCTTAACCGAATCGCTTCAAATTTGCTGTACTCAGCGTTACCAGTACTTGGCGTTACCGTTACTAGGCATTACCGTTACTAGGCGTTACCTGTACTTAGCGTTGCGCTAGTCACAATAAATCTCTGTGCTCACTCTTTACTAATACATATCACAATAAATCACAATAATCTCTTTGCTCACTCTTTACTAATACACAACACAATAAATCGCAATAATCTCTGTGCTCACTCTTAACTAATAGTACATAACACAATAAATCACAATAATCTCTGTGCTCACTCTTTACTAATAGTACATAACACAATAAATCACAATAATCTCTGTGCTCACTCTTTACTAATAATACACAACACAATAAATCACAATAATCTCTGTGCTCACTCTTTACTAATAGTACATAACACAATAAATCACAATAATCTCTGTGCTCACTCTTAACTAATAGTACATAACACAATAAATCACAATAATCTCTGTGCTCACTCTTTACTAATAGTACATAACACAATAAATCACAAAAATCTCTGTGCTCACTCTTTACTAATAATATATAACACAATAAATCACAATAATCTCTGTGCTCACTCTTTAATAATAGTACATAACACAATAAATCACAATAATCTCTGTGCTCACTCTTTACTAATAGTACATAACACAATAAATCACAATAATCTCTGTGCTCACTCTTTAATAATAGTACATAACACAATAAATCACAATAATCTCTGTGCTCACTCTTTACTAATAATATATAACACAATAAATCACAATAATCTCTGTGTTCACTCTTTACTAATGCACAACACAATATGTCTGAGTCTCTTTCTCTCTCTCTACTCTCGATATGTCTGTCTCTTTCTCTCTCTCTCACTTTCCCCTCTCTCTCTCCATTTGCCTGTAACCCTCTGTCCCTTTCTCCTCTTCTTTCACTTCCCAACTAATCTGCACCACGTTTCGCTCCTCTCTGTGCCTCTCTCTCTCTCTCTCTCACACCCACACTCTCTCTCTCTCATCTCTCTCTCTCTCTCTCTCTCTCTCTCTCTCTCTCTCTCTCTCTCCATTCACCTGTATCCCTCTCTCCTCTTCTTTCACTTCCCAACTAATCTGCACCACGTTTCGCTCCTCTCTGTGCCTCTCTCTCTCTCTCTCTCTCTCTCACACCACACACTCTCTCTCTCTCTCTCTCCATTCACCTGTATCCCTCTCTCCTCTTCTTTCACTTCCCAACTAATCTGCACCACGTTTCGCTCCTCTCTGTGCCTCTCTCTCTCTCTCTCTCACACCACACACTCTCTCTCTCTCTCTCTCTCTCTCTCTCTCTCTCTCTCTCTCTCTCTCTCTCTCTCTCTCCATTCACCTGTATCCCTCTCTCCTCTTCTTTCACTTCCCAACTAATCTGCACCACGTTTCGCTCCTCTCTGTGCGTCTCTTTTTTACCCTTTCCTTCATATTTTTCACACCATTATTAAGATACAACCTATCAAACACAAGATCACACACACGAAAAAATATAAGATTTTGAAGGGAAAAAAAACTTACTTTCAGAAATGAATCCGGCGTAAATTCGATCTTCTTCACTGCATACTCCTTCCCATCAAGGTGATTTCGAGCCTGATGAGCAAAATTTACATCTTTAATATTGTTTGTAAAAAGAAATAAGGAAACATATGAATGAATGCAGATAAGTGCTTATTTTTGTGCTAAAAGTAGATGTCTAAACCTTGAATGCCTTTATCATTATGGTGTGCGTGCGTGTGCGTGTGCATGTAATGCATGTATTGTGTGTGTGTGTGTGTTTGTGTGTGATGCATGCATTGACACGTCCCGACTATGCTATGCTTCTTATGGGTTAGAAATCCCTACCATTCTTTGAGGAATTATGATTTTACTTCATTCATGCGCAATATATAAAACAGCTCATAATTAACCCCTTGACTGCCAGAGAAAAATTAAAGAAAAATTCATTGGGTAAATCATGACATGAAAAAGACAACTGATAGAGCCAATCTGAGAAAATGGTCTGGGGATATTACTCTCTTGATTATGTTAGAGCAATAGCCAGCATATCAGAGTTATTCCTCTTTATCTGATGACGTCATCAGTGATGTGATCAGGTCAGTACGTAATACGTTGGTGGCAGTCAAGGGGTTCAATAAGAGTTGCAAACAAAGACAGAACATATACATGTAGAAAGAAACGGAAACGGCAGATAAGATAGTTGGGCAGACACTCGTGAAAATATTTTTTCCATGTACCATATTTTTTTCAGACTATAAGGTGCATCCCCTAAATTTTACACAAAATGTTTGATTTAAACTAATATCTATTCTATCTATATACTTACCGTTTCACTACGAACTGAGTTTACTCTTCCAATTTGGAGCAAAATGGTGGATTTTGATTAATCCTACTATCTATTTAATTTAATACTTACCAACACTCAAAACAACTGCATTAGCCTAAAACAACCTGGAACCTTACCCTAGCACATAGCTAAAACGAAAGTCGGACTTGCTGGGCCTAACTATTTCTTAGTTAGGCGCATAACGGCAGCATGACGCATCTGCGCTCATAATTGACAGGAAGCTGTCTGAGCGATCGAAGAAGAAGAAGAAGAAAACACAACAACCACTTCCTTGTCTTTATCATAAAATCAAGACCAAAGAAATGAGATGGTCTTGCATTGTGGTAAAAATCATCGCATCGTTCCAGTGAATGTGGAAAGTCTGCAGGAACATGATTTTGAGATTGGACCCAAAAAAACCTTTTTCACATAATTACATTAGTAGGCGCTTGGGAGAAAGGTGGCAGAGTGGTTAAGACGCTCGCCTGCCAAATGTAATACGTGACTGCAGCGTGAGTGCCCCGCTGTTCGAATCCCGGCCTCGCCCTTTCTTTCTAGTTTGACAGGAAAATCGAACTGAACGTCCAGTCCTTCGGATGGGGACTTAAAGCTAGTCTGACCCGTGCGCTTTACGCACGTAAAAATCCCACGGCAGTTGAAAGTCGGTAAGAGCAGGGAGAAATCCCGCTGCCTGGTATGGCCAAATTGATAGCTAGGTTCTCCAAGTGTGCTCACACCCCCTCCTTACCCTGTGTCCTCCTCCCCTCCCACCAACCCACCCACCCAAAAACGGGTAGGTGCTGCACTTGCGGCGACACACTCTCCGGGGGAGAGCAGCCCGAATTTCACAAAGATAAGTCTCTGTGACTAGGGTCAAAGTCATGGGGATCAGTGTGTTCTGGGGAGCTGTCGGTGGACGGTTGTGGTGGCGCCCTCAGAGGAACCTCACTCATGCTGGCTCCACGACTAAGAGAATAGTGTCGTCAGTAGGGGGCTTAGTAGGTGGTGTCCTGAACAGGCTCTACTGAACTCCATCGAAGTGACTCAGCAGCAGTGCAGTGTCTCCTCGGTTGGTTGCCTCCTGACGGCCTAACATAGATTCGCTCTCCTTGGACTGCTGGTCTCGGATTCTGCAACCTGAACAAGCCGGGGTGTGGCTGCGAGTTGGGATTTGGAATGAGCGGAGTGGGAAGCAACGCCACTGTACGGCCCAGAAAATGGGACAGCAAAAAAAAAAAGAAAAAAAGTGTGTGACTAGAATATACCAAATTTTAGACCAAAACAGGCTCTGCTGAATTGACTCAGCACCAAAGCATTGTCTCCTCCTGTGGTAGCCTCTAGAGTACCTAGATGCCTCTTCATGACCTGACATAGCTTTGCTTCCTATTGGCCACTGCAAGTAGGGGTAGTAGTAGTAGTAGTTGTAGTAGTTCTGGGCAAGAAGTGGGCCTCACGGCCCTTTTACGCCCTTTCTCGTTTGTTACTTTGTTGTTTTCGTGGTGGTTGCTACTTAAGCTAATCTAGAAGTTTATCAACATTTGAATGGATTTTTTTTTTATTCATCCAAAATATTTAAAAAAATTTACATTAAAGGATCTTGGTCCAGAATATTTTTTGAAAGAGTTTGTGATAGGTGCAGCTTTAATGCTAGTTGACAAATTATTCCAGTCTTGGACAATCTGTTAGAAAAATAAAATTTGCGAATGTTAGTAGCTGAACGCTTTAAGAATAATTTATCCGTACTATTTTGTGTCTTGTCTGTGCTACTTTTGACAAAAAATGTGTTCAAGTCTATATCCTCACTGTTATTTACAATTTCTATACTTGTATGAGATCTCCACTGAGTCTTCTAACGCCCTTTACGGCAAGAGTTAAGCCCTTGTTGATCAGTATTCAAAAGGGCATTCACTCTTGCAAAAGGCAGCCATTAAGTGGCCTCAAATAGGGTTATTGGCGAGAGTTATGCCCTTGCTTGGTCAGTACTCAACCATCTTCCCCCACCCACCAAGGGCATTCACTCTTGCAAAAGGCGTTCCTTGCAGTGGCCAATAGACTGCTGGTTAGGTTTGGGCACCTGCGACCCTACAATGTAGGATGCGAAATTTGACTGGCAATATGCAAAATGTATCAGCAGACCTGTTCACCCCTATTTTGCAATTTCTGAAACAAAAAATAGTAATTTTGAAAAAAAACCTAATCCAATGCGTGTCCGATTCTTTTTCTTCACAAAACCCGATTAACAAGAAAATATTTGTAATTACACAATTATATGCAAGCAAACGTGCACTGGGAGACCTTTAAAAACATTTTTTAAACCATGTATTGGCCTTTTCTCTTTCAAACTCAGCTTACTGACCTGTTCAAACTGCTTGTGATCTCACCACGCGGTCGCTTTGACGCCATCTTGAAACAGAATGAAACTGGGAACCGGAATGACTTTTCACCGCATTGTTTCAAAAGCATCGCTTGCCGACGCAACTGTAATGATGGGGGGGGAATTTTTTTGTCGCCGTAATTATCGTAATTTGATTTTTGTTTCGTAAACATTACGGCAAAATCATAAAGGTAAACAGGTCTGGATCAGGCAACCTTTAGAAAGAAACAAAAACAGTTATCCAGTTACCACAAAAAGGAATATTAATTTTTTTTGGGGGGAGAGAAGGCGTGTTACCTGATGAGGCCAGAGACGTGAAAATTGCTCAAATTGCTCAGGTAGCTTCCCCTTGCGAAGGTCCTTGATGGCTTTAGAACACTCCATGTCAGTCTTGAAAACGTGGCACATCTCGAACAGAATCGCCCCCAAGCTGTACATGTCGCACTGAAAATAACGCAAAACCGCAACGTCACAAGTACAAAATGTGAAACTTTTGTCTTTTATTCTAATCTTGTGGGTTTAAATCCACATGGAATTTTTGTTTTTAAAGACTTAAGCGTTGTATGAAGTGGGAAAACTTACAGCTCCACAAAGGCTTCAAACCACAGTGGAACCCCCCTTATAAGACCTTCGAAAATCATCCAAAATGAGGAAATATAGTGTTTTACGTCCTCTCGGCCCAGCAGGGCACATATCCAAAATGAGGTCTTAAAGGAAGGGGTGTTATAAGAGAGGTAATTTTAATACTTACAAAGAAGGGCTATGTCTCAGAGAAGTAGGTATTATGTAGGAGGGAGTCTTATGATAGGTCTTATAAAAGAGTATTCCCCCTTTGTTCAATTTCGTAGGTCTTATAAGAGAGTATTCCCCCTTTGTTCAATTTCGTAGGTCTTATAAGAGAGTATTCCCCCTTTGTTCAATTTCGTAGGTCTTATAAGAGAGTATTCCCCCTTTGTTCAATTTCGTAGGTCTTATAAGAGAGTATTCCCCCTTTGTTCAATTTCGTAGGTCTTATAAGAGAGTATTCCCCCTTTGTTCAATTTCGTTGTCTCCTCTCTTGGCCTCACTATTTCATTCTTTGATTAACCAAACTTCCTTTCGAGGCTTACCAGTTTGTTCTGTGTTGTGTGTTGTTTATGTGTAACATATTCAAGGCTAGAAGGCTATGCCACTCTTGGATAGATGTTGATTTGTTTGTATGTTGTCCTCTCCACCATTGTTGATGTGTACTGTGTGGGTGGAGGGTCATAAAGCTTACCAGTTTGTTCTGTGTTGTGTGTTGTTTATGTGTAACATATTCAAGGTTAGAAGGCTATGCCACTCTTGGATAGATGTTGATTTGTTTGTATGTCATCCTCTCCACCATTGTTGATGTGTACTGTGTGGGTGAAGGGTCATAAAGGCGAACTTGGCACATTCTTTTCACTGACCGCTTCTCGGCCTTTTGGCTAAGACAGTGATTCAGGAACATACATTTTTGTTTATACCCTGGTTGGTTTGTTCAGCCCGTCGTACATGGCGAAAGCCGATACGCGACGTTAAACTGAACTTCCATCCATTCTTTTCTTGAGAATCTACGCATTGCAATTAACTTGTGGCGGTGCCATAGCCGATGAGGTTTAACCGAGGCGTGGTCACCGCCACATCTATATGTATTAATAAAAAAAATCGGGACTTTACTGGTTTCATACTGCCTCCGGGCATTGCCTCCAGTATTGTTCCCACCATATTTGTATTTACAAATGTCCCATATGTGTCTGATTCAGACCAAGAGGACGTAAAACTCCATTTTCGTCGTCTTTTCTTGAGAATGATGCTTTGTTTATCTCACTTTGATTCTGACCCACGCATTGCTAGATGATTGGCATTGTAATCAACTTTGGTGGAGGGGAGTTAATTAGAAAGAGAGTATTCCCCTTTGTTCAATTTTGTTATCTCTCTTTGGCCTCACTATTTCATTCTTATAAGGGAGGTTCCACTGTATTAACAATAATAATAGCACATTGATAAAGCACTTTTACTTCAAATGATCCCAAAGTGCTTTACAATTATAAGTGATCATAAACAAGCAGACAACTAAAATAGTATTAAAGTATGAACATAAATGAGCAAACACAAACAACAAGAACTGCAACAACACACACACAATTGCAAAATATATGCATACTAGAAAAACCCTCATACCCACCCACCCATATAGAAAACCAAGCAATACTTGTACCCCCCCCCCCCCCTCTCCCCCTCACACATGGGTGCAACTCATAAAAATTGAAAAAAAAACTGAAAGGCAGGGGTCCAGGGGCTGCTGAGGCCCTGTCAGGGTTCAGGCCCAGAGCCCCATCTGGGAAAATTGAACAAAACTGAAATACGTGTAAAACGGTCATAGTTGCGCACCGGTTGCGCACCGGGCACGCACTCACACACACACACACACACACACACACATGGGTGCAACTCCTAAAATTGAAAAAAAATGAAAGGCAGGGGTCCAGGTACTGCTGAGGCCCTGTCAGGGTTCAGGGGCCGAGCCCTATCAACAGAATTTCTGTTTCTGGGAAAATTGAACAAAACTGAAATCCATGTAAAACGGTCATAGTTGCACCCACCCACGCACACACACATGGGTGCTCCTGGAAAATTATAAAAAATCCTGCAAGGCAGGGGTCCAGGGACCGCCCAGGCCCTGGCGGAGTGCAGGGACAGCGCCCCTCCTGGGGGTTCTGGGGGGCAATGCCCCCTGGAAGCTGAAGGGAAACAACAGTTTCCAATGTAATTGACAGGCTCTCGTTGCACTTTCACTTCTGGTTAAACTTCATGACCTCTATAACCAGCAAAATGCATCTTCTCAAATTCTCATAATCTGGCGACGCCAGGCTCCAGGCAATAAAAAAAATCCTGAACTTCAGGACATCCTGGACAAAAAATCCTGAACTTCAGGACATCCTGGACAAAACAATCCTGAACTTCAGGACATCCTGGACAAAAAAATCCTGAACTTCAGGACATCCTGAAAGCAGGAGCATCCGTGCACACACACACACACTGAGAAAAGACACTGGTTAACAGTTCACACTCTAGCCCTCCACACAAAAACTCTATAAAAAGCCTTTAATAATGTGTTTCAACACTGTCGATACAGTGGAACGTCCCTTATAAGACCTTCAAAAATCATCCAAAATGAGGTCTTAAAAGGGAGGGAATTTTAATACTTACGACAAAGGGCAATAAGGGAGGTTCCATTGTAATAGACATATATATATAGACACACAAACCCTATAATTATCATCATTTCCTCAACGCAGAGGCAACATCATCAACTGACCAAGGCAGCGTAGGTTGTGGTGCCCCCACTTTCCGTGTGGTCGAGACTGGCAGAACACCCTTCAACAAAGAAATACAAAAAGAATCAAAATTTTAAAAAAACATTACAAACTTTACAAACAAAAGGAAGGTTTGCAAAATTCAAGCACTCTCTCTGTGACTCTCTCTCATACTCACACTGTATACACATGCACAATAATGTCCACACACACTCAAAAGTGTAATTACATATTCTCAATCGTCCACTTAAAAGTCTCTCTCTCTCCCTCTCTCTCTCAATAGAATAGGCTTTGCCTAAAATCTTAATCTTTGTTAAATAAAGTTTTTCAGTGTTCTCTCTCTCTCTCTCTCTCTCTCTCAATAGAATAGGCTTTGCGTGTGTGTGTGCGCGTGTGCGTGTGCATGTGTGTATGTATGTGAGAGAGAGAGTGTGAGTGTGTGTGTGTGTGTGTGTGTGTGTGTGTGTGTGTGATCATCACATTTAATTGTATTAATTTTCATGTTTTAGAAACTTGTCTGCCTGCTTCTTCACAACTGTAAAAATGTTTTTGATAGAGAAAAGTGTGTGTGTGTGTGTGTGTGTGTGTGTGTGTGTGTGTGTGTGCGTGTGTGTGTGTGTGTGTGTGTGTGTATGTGTGTGTGAAGATGTTTGATATGTTGGGGTCTCTGTGCATGTGGGCATTTCTCACTTTTACATGGTGGCGCGGTGATGGGCAAGTTGCATTGTGACTGGCCTGTCATTCCGTTGCCGTGGTGGGGGTGGGGGTGCTCATGTGTACGGACACCCATATTAGGGTGTTCGCATTTATTGCATTTTATTGTGTTTTTGCTTTTTTTGTATTGATCGATTGCAAGATAAATTTCCTTGTTTTAATGATGGGACAATAAATGATCGATTGATTGATTGATTGAAATATTGTGGTTTTCAGAATGGGTGGGCACCTATCAGCACTGGGCCTATAGAGTTAAAAAGGTTTTGTCAGAACATGGATTTGGTATAGTATGGCTGTCCCAGGGAGTCGGAAATTACCAACATTTCATAAAAGAATTTAAAGACAGGCTCATTTGTTGTTTCAAGCAGAACTGGCATGCTGATATGGAATCTAAGGAAAAATATAAATGGTTCTTCTCATTTAAAAGTGTATTTCAGCCAAAAAAATATCTTGAAATCATTACAGACAATTGGCATAGGGTAAACTTTATTAGGTTTAGGTTACGTACACTTGGATTTAAGGCTAATAAAAGATGGTTCGAACCACATACGAGTGAAATAACGCTATGTCCTTTATGCAAATCAGGTGTGGATAATGAATGTCATTTTCTATTTTACTGTAAAACATATAATGATGTACGAGCGAAATGTAAGTTTTCTAGTTTTCAAATAGTTGAGAGAAAGGATGTTGCTTCCCTCTTAACGTCTAATGACGAAGAATTATTGAAATCTGTGGCTAAATTCATAGCTGAGGCGCAGAGGGTGCGTCTGAAAGAAGTGGAATAACTCTCAAATGTGAATGTACATAAACTACATCATAAAGAATTTGCTGTTAGAAAAGGTTTTGTGGCTCTACTCACATCAGAAGATGAGGCTAATATAATATCTATTGCAAAGTTCATAGCTGAAGCCTGGAGAGTAAGATAACAAAAAATGCTTACAAAATATATAGTGACTAATGGATATTTAATAGTCTAGTTCTTTAAAACATCTAACCTTTGAATGGCCAGAATATATGTGTGTGAGTGTTTGTGTGTGAGTGTGTGTGTGTGTGTGTGTGTGCGTGTGCGTGTGCGTGTGCGTGAACTTTATATACTATACACAAAGAAAAAAGTTAAGCACCCCTTAGCTATTACAAGGCCACCATTATTCCGTTATAAGCAGGGTTGAAGCAGTCATCCACGCACAGGGAGGAAACACACGCTACTGAACTTTGATTTGCCAAATGAGTTTTGGACACTCCTCATGACGTCTTCCCACAATAATTAACTTTTCAGATAGCCATATGAAATTGTTACATTGATACTTAAACATGGTATTTTTTAAATTGAAAATGACAACCCTTTTTGTTTCAGAATATCAGAATGCATTTGTAAAACCATACATTAAATTATGCGTTTTCTTATAGTCAGATAGTCAAACGTTCATTTACCAATCAATGTTGTTTCATTCTTTATTGATTATTTGCAATAAATCTCGATTTCATCTCATCTACAGCAAAAAAGTGGTGGGGTGCTTAACTTTCTTCTTTGTGTATAGATTACTTAATTTGATTCATATAACTTAATTTTGAAATTAATTTGCAAATAATTTTGTTCTTTTTTAGTTCCCTTTATTTCAGATGTTCTATTATTTTTGTTGTCCAATGTTTTGCAATGAAAATGATGCTTCCCCCATGTCATGAGAACCCAGTGTTAATGACATTAAAGGGTCCAGTCTCTCTCTCTCTCTCAATAGAATAGGCTTTGTCTAAAATCTTAATCCTTGTTAAATAAAGTTTTTCAGTGTTCTCTCTCTCTCTCTCTCTTTCTCTCTCTCAATAGAATAGGCTTTGCCTAAAATCTTAATCCTTGTTTAAAAAAAAATCTGTGTTCAGTGTTCTCTCTCTCTCTCTCTCTCTCTCTCTCTCTCTCTCTCAATAGAACAATAGAATAGGCTTTGCCTAAAATCTTAATCTTTGTTAAAGTTTTTCAATTCTGTGTTCAATGTTCTCTCTCTCTCTCTCTCTCTCTCTCTCTCTCTCCCTCTCTCTCTCTCACCTTCCACAATGGGTGGTGAGGGTCGGGTCCGGCATGTTTCGGCCAAACCAAAGTCGCCGATCTTTACCTTCGGGGCAACATCACCCTCCACAATCAGGAAAATGTTCCTCGGCTGCACAGAAAGCACCACTCACCAATTGTGACCCAGCACCACGAAAGGGACATTAAGTCGCTGGGCTAGTTCCTCACAACAGGCTTGCAAAGTCAAAAATCTTATTTTTTGGTCAATTTTGAGTTATGGGTATTTTCGTGTTCTCTAACATCTTATCTTTCACATTTACAAAGGATAATCTTTAATATGGTCTCTAAATGGTCTTATAAGTGCTTTAAAATGAGTAGGTCAATGCATTTGCTTCAGCTAGGCTACACTGTAGACAGTGTTTTCTCAAAATGGCTGACGCTCACCCTACTAACTTTAAGTGCTCGTAACTCTGGAACAGAAAAAGATACAAGAATGATTCTTGTATCACTAGGAAGAGAATTGTCTGAAGTTTTCAAATGTATAATTATCTCAGAATGGTCAGTTTGACACTTAATGTCCCTTTCGTGGTGCAAGGTCACAATTAGCAAAACGAAACAAAGCACAAGGTGGCACATGCATCATTAATGTAACATTGCATGGTGATCAAATTGGAGGAAAAAGAAAAGCTTGTTCAATGTTGTATAATTCAAAACCATCTTTTTCCTGCTGCACCCTAAATATTTGATCAGTTGTCTATCATTGTGTGCACGTGAGGGAAGATTGAATAGGAGGTTTGTGCTGTGTTTTGTGTTGTGTGTGTGTGTTGTGTATGTGTGTGAGCATGCATGTGTGCATACATACGTGCGTGTGTGTGTGTGTGTGTGCATGCATGTGTATGGGTATGTGTGTGTGTGTCTGTATGTATGTGTGTGTGTGTGTGTGTGTGTCTGTCTGTCTGTCTGCGTGCATACTTTGTGAGTGAGTGTACTTGTATGTGTATCCTCTAACGTTTGTGTATGTGGTTAGTCTGTGCAACTCCATTGCTATGGCTTACTGAATCAAAGATGAATAAAGAGTCGGTGTTGATAAATATGTGTGTGTGTGTGTGTGTGTGAGTTGCTTTGTGTATGCGTTGTTGCTGGTTTGCGTCATTCTTAAACACTATTTTTGTGTGTACTTGAATATTCGATTGTAAAGCGCTCTGGGCTCTTCTTTTTTGACGAGCGAAGTTTCGTCTATGTACTTAAAATTGGTGTGTGGGCGTGTGTGTGTGTGGCTGCTGCATCATTAAAAACTTTAACATAGCAATTTTCTCAGAAACTACAAATAAGAGCACAACTAAATTTTGCACAATGATGGAAAAATCACATTATGTCTGCAGCGACGGTTTTTGTTTAAAAGTCAGTAGAACAAATTGGATGTAAATCAATGTGAACTATCTGAATCGTTAACAGAGTTACGAAGGTCATTGCTATAGCATATACAGTGGAACCTCCCTTATAAGACCTTCCAAAATCATCCTAAATGAGGTCTTATAAGGGAGGAGTCTTATAAGGGAGGTAATATTAATGCTTGCAAAGAAGGGCAATGTCTCAGAGAAGAAGGTCTTATGTGAAAGGGAGTCTTATAAGGGAGGTTCCACTGTAGTAGTAAAACCGCTCTGCAATAGTGAACGCCTGAATAGCTCAGTTTGCAAAGCACCCGATTCCAACGCGAACGCCGCAAGTTCATTTCTCGACATGGGCACATTTAAAAATTTTTTTTTAAAGTTGCATCCATTGAAGATATTTTCATTTCACACGCACACACACTGAGCAAGTCATTGCGGGCTTATGCCCCTTGTTTGTTTTTATATTGGGGATTAAAACTGACTACGGCACATATACAGCTAATAGTACTGGAGCTATGCGAGTGGAACAGGAAAAAAGCATGAATCTTGGTGTGAACCTTTTGTCCTACTGATCAAATTTAGAAATGGATCCAAGAAATTGGAGCATCTGTGTTTGGTCATGTGGCAATCGTTTATAACGCATGAACCCCTACCCAGATTTATCTCTAAAACTAGTAAAAACTGGCAAACTGTGATATCACAAGTTCACAAGTTTATTACTGTAATATGTATTTGAATCAGAAAGACAATCATTGCTCGGGATGCACATAAAATAAAAAACACAATAATGGGTATTCCTTAACCCTCTCTAGGACACAGACGCCAAATTCGACCGAATTTTGTCAACTCATGCAGCCCGTATGCGCCGATTGC
This sequence comes from Phymorhynchus buccinoides, assembly GCA_017654935.2. NCBI lineage: Eukaryota > Metazoa > Mollusca > Gastropoda > Neogastropoda > Raphitomidae > Phymorhynchus > Phymorhynchus buccinoides. The sequence continues at coordinate 16,339,704 of CM065706.1, forward strand.
GCCCGCTGAACGCCAGGTCTAGTACGTTCACTTTCACTTTCTCCCTACCCACAATGCAATATACTAAGTTAGTTCTTCCTTTACCTCAGTCTCGCTGGTCTGTTTTTGGTTCTTACAGCAAGGGAAAGCACCCACTAGTCTTTTTTAACGGATTTTTCGAAGTGACCCCAAATTTTTTTCTTCTTTCCACGTGACATGATGCAGTATTGACTCGGCGTGATGCTCGGAGTGCAATTACGGATTTTTTATTCCAATTCATGGTTTGTTGTGTGACAGTGTGTTAGCTTTGGAATAATAATATCATCATTGCTATTCAATATGCATCTTTCAGAAATGAAATGTGAGTTAGACTTTATTCTGGGTGATTTTTTTAATGAAAAGATTTGGTGTGACGTTCAGAGTTAATTCCCATCTCTCGGGAACTGGGATCGATTCCCGGTTCGAATGGTTGGGCGTCATTGGGTTAAATAAGCCACACAAACAAAACACTCAGAAGCAACCACACACTAACACTAACACACACTAACACTAACACACACTAACACTAACACACACTAACACTAACAACACACTAACACTAACACACACTAACACTAACACACACTAACACTAACACACACTAACACTAACACACACTAACACTAACACACACTAACACTAACAACACACTAACACTAACACACACTAACACTAACACACACTAACACTAACACACACTAACACTAACACACACTAACACTACACACACACACTAACACTAACACTAACACACACCACAAGTTTTGCTAAGATTTTCTACAAAACACTTCTCGTTAAAATAACTTATGAGAAGATTAATAAATTAAGACAATACTTTCAGAGCAGATAACATGCAAATCAATTATCCATCAACACAAACTATTGAATATAACATTACTAAAAGATCTCCAGACACGCACAACTTTCTATCCAATACAGCTCCCATACTAATCCATCACACACACATCTAACCAACAACATCCATTAAAAATAGAGGATAGATAAAGCAAAAATTAATTATGAGAAATATCACTGTAAATAATAAAATTACATCACAGCAACATTAATAACAATATTACATAAAAGGCAAATCATCATTCATAAAAACAAAATAATAACGATCCTAGGTGTAGAGTGGTACAGAGGTAACGCGTTCACCTCGTATACAATAAACCATGAATTCGAACCTGGGTACAGGGGGATGTTTCCTCTCACTTTGCACTAGGCCTTATGGTCTGAACATGGAGTCTTTCAGATGAGATGATAAACCGAGGTCCTGTGTGCCCATGCACTCAGCACACGATAAACCCAGTGGCAACGAAAAAGTTGTCATTTGGTCAAAATTAACACACATACACCATTTCCTTCCTTACCAGTCACACAAAAATAGCACAAAAGTAGCGCGCTTTTGACTGCGACATGCTCTCCAGGTGGGAGCAACCTGAATTTCACAGGTGCCTCTGTGACTATAAAGTACCAACATTATAAATGTTACATACTAAAATCTTCAAAACACAAACCTCTATGACACACATCTCTACACCCCCCCCCCCCCCACCCACACACACACACACACAAATCTTAAACAATAGTTTGCATAAAAGCAAATATTGAAAGAAATTTTTTTTTGCATAAAAGTGAACAGTTTGTATAAAAGTAATCATAGAATAAAAATAACTGAATTAGCTATCATCACAAGCAAAGTGTATGATCAAGCAAATACAGCACACCTTATCATAAGACGCACCCCCAAAAGTTTACACAAAATTAAGATTTTGCTTTAACCCTTTTGCCACCATCCATTCTTCAGGCAAAACATACCATTAACCCTTTCATCGCCACTGTCGCCTCTTGGCACCACAATGATTTGACACCCATGTCACTGAAAGGCATCAAATGAGGGTCTGGTATCCAGTGACCTTGTGTTCTTCATGTTGGGAGGTAAGGACAGGCCCTGTTTTATGCACGTCACAGAGGAATCCCCAATATTGCAGACATCTTTTCTCTACCAGGGTAAGCTTAATGGTAAATTTTGGCTGAGGAATGGCTAGCGTTGAAAGGGTTAAACTTAACTGGGTAGACAAAAATAATGTATCTACAATAGGGATTTCCTCCGTGACGTGTACAACAATAGGCCTACCCTTACCTCCCAATATTAAGAAAACAGGGTCTTCAGATAACAGGCCCTGATTTGATGACTTTTTTGACATGGGTGTTAAACCATTGTGGTGCAAAAATGCGACATTGGTGGTGAAAGGGTTAATACTTTCTTACAATTTTTCTTATCACACTATAAAGCACAGGGGCTTCATTCTGGGGAGAAAAACGTGTCGCCTTATAGTCAGAAAAATACAGTAACATACTATGTCAGTAAAGCCAAATAATAATAACACTATGAAATCAAAATGTAAAAACTACACACACACCAAACACATCTGAAACAGTTGCAGAAAACGGAAACAAATGAAATTCATGCAGCAAATCAGAAACATTAACTTATTCCGGACAAATTCTGAGTATACTTGGAACAGCGATTTTTTTAGTCTAAAAGTAAAACTTGTCTAAATCCATGCTGTCGTTTTTCCACTCCAAACGACGTTTTTCAAGTTATTTCTCTTCATTAGTCTTCAAGCTTTTGTTTTTTATTGAATTTTTTTGGTGTTCATTTGACAGAATTCTACAAACACACATACAAAAGCATTATAACTAATATCAGCCAGGAATAAGTTTAAAGTTTAACAAAAATAGGGAAGAAAGACAAGTGTAAAGATGGAAATTAGATAAAGATTAACAGTAACACTGAATATATACCTGGCCAGCAATTATTATAGATTAACGCACAACACACATAAAAAACAACCAAACACACGCACACACAAACACACATGCACCTACACCTACCATAAACAAAAACAATAAATTACATCATATAAAAATACAACAGGAATGGAACCTTTAAAAATAATCATTGTGTTATTAAGTTGTTTCTTTTTTGTTAGTTTTTTTTTTAAAATCTTAGACTATCAGGAATACAAATGACAACATAATCAACACCTTAAATCAGTGGTACACAGTCATATAATGAAAAGGAAGCTAGGACATAATCGGGGAATAGGGAAACCAGTTTTCCTCAAACTGTCTTAAAATGTCATTCCAGCTTTTGTTTCACTTATGTTTGGCACTTCTATCTCAATTTTTAATGTTAAAAAAACACCAACAATTCGGCCCTAGACAAGCCTCAGAAAATACTCCAATATGTTTTCATTAACAGTGATAATAATAGACTAATAATTCTGATTATAATGCAAGTAACCATGATTTCAAATCGAAAAAAAAACTTGGATCAACCAGTAATGGTGTCCAAACTGAATCAATGACATTGCAAGTTGTTGGTTTTTGTGTGTTTTTTGTAGACATTGCAAGTTTTGTTGCACTTCTTATTTGATATAAAAAAAAATTCTAGGCAGCCCCAGGCCAGTCATGAAGTTTGCGCAAGACAGTGATGTCCTGAAGGGGTTAAATATCTCAGGCAAATAATATTACAATCATGCAAACAATAACAATAACACAACAAATGAAAAAAACAACCAATCACAATAAATTAATAACAATATAACAAAAACTCACAAATTTACGCACCCGAAAGGCAGTGACGGTGTCGCGCCCAAGAGTTACCTCCCTCAAATTTAAATATATTCAATAAGCTAATTAACATTTAATAAGCAACAACAACAAAAACGAAGCAAAAACAAAAAAAGAAGACAAAGAAGGAAAAAAGAAGCGCATGGCTTTTCGTGCTAATCTATGCGCTTACTTTTTTTCTTTTCTTCAATTATTCAGGGATGAGTTTTTCACATCTAATGTGTGTGTGGGTGCTTGTGTGTGTGTGTGTGTGTGTGTGTGTGTGTGTGTGTGTGTGTGTGACTTTGTCAGAGAATTGTGCTCTTTTCGTATTTTCTAGTGAAACAATCAATTCTCATCACTTGATGTGTATCAACAGTGTGAGGTTCTGTTTAACGTCCTCCGGTCTGGAACAGACACATATCATGGGACATTAGTAGATATAAAGATGGTGGGAACGATCCTGGAGGCAATGCCCGGAGGCAGTGCAACACCAGTAAAGTCCTATTTTTTTAACAATACAGATATGCATTATAGAGTGAACTATGCTAAAGAATCAACAGTTCATCCCACAAATATGAATACTGCATGAAATGGCTCTCTGTTGGCAGTAGAGGCTCAGGATTTGGCCAAACCCTACCGAGATCTACCGCAGGAAATACATTATAAACGCACGTCATTAATCATGCTCGTATGCTCATCAATAACTTTCAAAGCATATATTAATGGGTGCAACTACACAAAATGAAAAAACCCTGAAAGGCCGGGGTCTAGGGGTAATGTCCCCCTGCAGCTGAAGAGAAAAATTGATTTATGAAGGTATTTTAGTTTGCTTTTTCCACAATTTATACAAAATTAATGCTTATTTTAAAGTGTTTGAAAAATACCGTAGACACACACAGATCTTGTTTGACAAATTTTAAAAAAAAGGAAATTCCTTTTCTGGTAAAATTAAAAAACAGGAAATCCTTGTATACCAGGAAAAAAGTTGCACCCATGTATATTGCATGCTCGTGGTGAAATTATAGAAAGAACAATTTGTTCCCCCACCTTCTGGAAGTTCTGTGCTTGTAACTTCCTCTAATCTGTCACTCTCTTTGACTCTGCCTTGTCCCTTTGCTTTCTATCATCTGCTATCTTTCTGACTTATTGGCCCATTCTCCTGCCTTTTTTCAAAAAAAAATCTTCCAAATAATTTTTCTCCTTTGAGCTCCTCCGAAATCGGAATGTGTCGGCTGTACGCAGCGGGGAGACCAGTGAAAACTGAAAACCGGACACATACGTACCTTACCCATTATGGCCATATGGCCTGGGAATGCAGAAGAACAAGAAGTATAAGAAGATCCAGCTTGCTTAGCATACATTTTTTTTTCCTTTTCTTTCTTCGTTGATTGCTCTGTCATGTAATTTGCAGATGCGTCATGCTTCTATTACGCGCCTAACTTAAGAAATAGGCCCATCATGTTCATCTTCGGCTGGAGAAAATTATTATTGTTGTAAGAGTTTCAAGAACAAAGACAGGAGAATGAACCAGTAATTTAGGCTCCACTGTGTGGGGATACCGGGGGGTCTTTTGTATAAATAGTTCCCCCACCTTCTGGAAGTTCTGTGCTTGTAACTTCCTCTAATCTGTCACTCTCTTTGACTCTGCCTTTTCCCTTGGCTTACTCACTGTCATCTGCTATCTTTCTGCCTTTCTGGACCATTCTCCTGCCTTTTTTTTTTTTTCTTTAAAGAAACGCTTTCAAAAAGATTTCCTCCAGCCAAAGTCAAACTTGCTGGGCCTATTTCTTAGGCGCACAACGGCAGCATGACGCATCTGCGCTCATAATTGACAGGAAACTGTCTGAGCGATCGAAGAAGAAGAAGAAGAAGAAGAAGCAGTAAGGCAGAAAGATAGTAGATGACAGTGAGCAAAGGGAAAAGGCAGAGTGACAGATTAGACATTACAACTTCAAGCACAGAACTTCCAGAAGATGAGGAAACTAGCTTGTCTATCATTGTGTGCACATTAGGGAAGATTATATAAGAGGTTTGTGCTGTGCTTTGTGTTGTGTGTGTGTGTGTGTGTTGTGTATGAGTGTGAACATGCATGTGTGCGTACATGCATGCGTGTGTGCTTGTGTGTGTTTTGGTTTTGTGTGTTGTGTGTGCATGCATGTGTATGTGTGTGTCTGTATGCATGTATGTGTGTGTCTGTCAGCGTGCATATGTTGTGTGTGAGTGTATTTGTATGTGTATCCTCTAACGTTAGTGTATGTGTGTGTCTGTATGCATGTGTGTGTCTGCCTGCATACATACGTTGTGTGTGAGTGTATTTGTATGTGTATCCTCTAACGCTTGTGTGTGCTGGTGTATGTGGTCAGTCCGTGCAACTCAGTTGCTATGGCTTACTGAATGAAACATTAAAAATGAGTTGGTGTCGATTAATGTGTGTGTGTGTGAGTGAGAGAGAGAGAGAGAGAGAGAGAGAGAGAGAGAGAGAGAGAGAGAGAGAGAGAGAGAGAGAGAGAGAGAGAGAGAGAGAGAGAGAGAGTGCTTTGTATATGCGTTGTTGCTGGTTTGTGTCATTCTTAAACTCTATTTCTGTTGTCTACTTGCTGATGAATATTCCATTGTAAAACGCTTTGGGCTCATTTGAGGTAAAGCGCTATATAAATGTACTACAGTCGACCCCCTCACGAACGGCCCTCTGATTTGCGACCTCCCCTCTTTAACGACTGAAATATGAATGACGGATCGTTTTTCTTCTAAACTTGCCTCCTCATTTACGACTCCCCCTCTAACGCGTTCTACGACCGTAAATCTTGTTGATTTTACGACCGATGCAACACATTCTGACCTTCTCGCACTCAGTTCGAGCCGACGCACAGCTGGGGTACTACTGTTGTTAGGTCAATCTCGGTAAAAACGAACCGTTCTCACGCCGAAATTGAAGAATTTAATCAGCGATATCACGATCTGACCACTAAATGTCACCACTTTTATGCACATGTGTCATCACTGAGCAGTTTATGATCAAAGTTTGAACTGAAACCGTCGCGATCGTGTCGATCTTTACGAACTCTGTGCACACGTAGGCCTAAATGCGAAGTCAACTCCCAAGTTGAAACTAGGTGATCGGTCACACTCCATAAGTTGGAACTCAGTGAATGGTCTCACTTTGTAAAAAATAAGTTGAAAAGCAGCTCCTTTCCGTTATCAAATTGATAAATCGGCGTTAGTGCGTGCACTGAAACACTCACTGAATGCAAACAACTCACAAAATCCGATAATTGAAAGCAGCTGGCGCATTAGCGTTTGCCGTGATTTCGTATTTGCGGTGTGTGCGGCGCCATTTTGTCAGCCGAGTTGTATGCGCGGTAAAAGTTCCGTGTGTGCGAACTGTGACTGAAAATGAACTGCCAGAGCGTAAAATGGCGAAAATTAGGTCTGCACTGCTGTTATGTGTAGTTTGTGTGTGAGTGCAACACGGGCCGTCGAGCACACTTTCTGTTTTCGCTCGTTTTCGTATATTAGCTAGACCGCGGATGTTTCATTCAAGAATGACGGAGAAAGCATGTTTTAGTTTTAGTGTATGCATGTGCTGTGCGTCATATACGGTGTAGTGAGTCACTGAGTGCATTGTTTTGGTCACCCCCGATTTAAGACCCCCCTCTTTTACGACCGATTTTTCGCGATTTTTTGAAAGTCTTAAAAGAGGGGGTCGACTGTATTATTATTATTTTTATTATTATTACCTTGAGGTCCATGTGGTACACGCCCTTGGAGTGGATGTAGACCACCCCCTTCAGGATCTGGCCAAATATGCACATGATGTCCAATGATGTCTCCAGGAGCTCTGCACACAATAAAAATGACAATGTCACTAAACACTGCAGGAGAGACTTTTACTTTGTTTTTCGGACCATTAGGCGCTCCCAAGGCAAAAAGGGCAATTTTCAAGAAAAATCTGAAGAATTTTTTTATTTTTTAAAAGCGCCTTTGCAAAAGAAAGTCAAACTTCGAAGCCCGTAAACGCTTGTCGACCGCCATTACTGCAGTCATAAACTCTCCTTTCAAGTCACTGATGTTCTGTTCGTTCGTCTTATTATCGTGTTTGCATTTTTCTTGGCGAAAACTGGTAGAATTATGGCATTTTAAGCTCTACAACGATGCTTTTTTACATCCAATGAAGGGTTATGGCATCTGTTGGACAGTATCTCAGATGATAATAGGGATTTTGAAGCATTTTCGAGTATTCGTTGAATCGGTAACTCGTGACCACTTTTGATGCCTATACTGTACTGACCACAGCAATTGTCACCTCTCTCTTCTAATGATTTGCTAACTAATACACACATTTATTAGACGCATAGGTTGAAATTGGAGAAAAAAAGCGAGCGTAGCTTAAAGCAAACATACAAGATCTAAAACACCAAGAAATGGATTACTTTTTATTTTCAGTGACTTTACTTTTATAGCAGTTTTGCTTTGCTCATTTATGTAGTTTTTATACACGGATTGTTTGTTTCCTCCAAAAGTGAAAATCTTCAATTCAAAATCGAGATCTAATTTGAAATCGCTGTCAAAATTGACTGAATAATTTGCTTTTAAAATCTGCATACAACATTTTCAATCTATTTTTATAAATCATTTAGGCTTCATTTATCGAAATTTGAAAGGTTCCATTGAGTTTTGGAGCGATGAAACACGTCCCCTCCGTGCACGCTACAAACATGCATAGGAACAAATGACCCCATTGTTTTTCTTATGTTGAGCCATGTAGTAAGAATCAGAACTACATCAAATATAGAGAAAGCTTAGAAAGTATGGTAAGAGCTTGGAGCAAGGGAGAGGCATGAGGGAAGGAGAACAATAAGGCAGAAGAGGCTACCAAGTCCTGAGGCTGTAGGTGGTGGGTATAGGGGTGGTGGTAATGGTAGAATTTTAGCTGCCTTGTGGCTTCTTTGTGAGCTTTATAAACATGGTCCTATTCACTACCAGCACGCACTCTTGAAGAGTGCATTCTGAAAAACACGTAACGTTTTTGCAAAAGAAATTTATTTTTCTGTTTATGAGCATCCATTACATGTATTTCAAATAGAAAACAGCAAAAAGTTCCCCCAAATTCCGAAAAAAAATGTTTTGGTAAGAAAATGTTGATATGTAAACATTAAATATACATTTTTCACAACAGTCATTGCTAATGTGTTATGTCTTCCTTCACCTTGACAAAGTATTTTTTGAAGAAGAATATTTGTTTTTTGTTGTTTCGTTTTGAGTCAAAATCATCTTTTGTGTATATTCTAGAAGCACTGTGGTGGGTTTTTTTTGCTTAATCATCTGGAGAAATTCTTTATGAGAGTTTCTAGGAAAAAAGGCAGGAGAATGGTATTAGGTATTAGATACTTTATAGTTACAGACCTGTTTACCCGTATAATAAAAAACCTGCAAATATGCCACACAAAAACCCGGAATTTGAGGAAAAAACCCAGAATTCACATTGGTACACGACTCGCGACAAAGCGGTTTCCGCGAACATCGGCGTCAATTTTCAATAATGTGATGATTTTTTGGCTCAATTTTGCCAGAAAAGCTTTATTAGTACCTTCAGTCATTAATTCTTAGTCAATTTTAGTATAAAACAAGCTGGAAAAAGCAAAATACCTGGAAATGTCCACGAACGGACAGAGAAAATCACTCGGCCGCGCGGATCGGCGGCCGCCAAGTTGCAACTCGGCGCCATCGCGATCAATTTTCACTTCATTTTCCGTTGAAAAGTGCAAAATTCTCACATCATCATATTTTCCAGTGATAATATAATCTAAATTGACTCATTTCAAGCCCTAATTACAATCTCTACCATTAAAAAACTGCCTGGAAAGCTCTTCGAATCGACAGTAAAAGCCTGGTCGCCATTTGAACAGCAAAGAAGAAGAAGCTCAATCTGACCCCGAAATAGATCGACCAAAATAAAATTATTTCATCATTTTAACCAATGAAAATGCAGCATTTAATCCCTTAGTTTGGTGAATGTTCGGGAACGTTCAGAAAAAAATCGGATCGTAAATGCTGAGAACGTTCGGGAACGTACGGATTCCACGTGGCTGCTTCCATTTTTTGTCTACACATGGCAGTCACGTGGACGCTTCAGCCTCACTTTCACAATAGATTACACTTCCGTCCTGTTGCTTGCAATGGCTTCTAGGCCGATTGGTTTGGAAGATATGAATTTTTGAAAATTAGTGATCGACTTCGGCATTTTCACGATTTTTGCAATATGGATGACGAACAGTTATGGCATCCATTGACTGAGGAAAGCGATGAATAGTCGTATTTTTGTGAAAGATGGGACTTATGAGATCGCAAAGTGATGAGTAAGGAGTGTACTCTGACCCATTTCGGTAGCGAGTTTGTTTTTGTTCAATCAATGCAAATTTTTGAAGTCGTGCTACTGACATCAGCATTTTCCCGACTTTTACATCATGGATGATGAGTCGTTATTGCATCCACTGAGTGATGACAGCGATGAAAATTCCTTTTTTTGTGAAAGATAGGAATTATAAGATTGTGAAGTGAAAGGGTAAGTGAATGATTTTGATCTACATTTCCATTTCAGTCATCTTAGGCTTCACCAGTGGTGACCAGTCTGCAAAAAGTAGGCAGTGAATTCAGTTTGCGACTACACTTTGGCATTTTGATTTTTTTTGTGGAGCCATGCATCCCCATAACATCTTCAAATTGTTTGGCAAATCAGACAGACACCTCGGCAACACATTCAAAACAAAAAAACCCACAAAATCTGCTAGGGTATATTTTATTTTATTATTTTTCTGACGCTACCCCCCCCCCCCCCCTTTTGTACGGAGCGACGTCCCTTGGGCAAGGATTTCAGAGGTGACTGAGCGCACAGAGCGTCAGGAATTAAAGGGTTAATGCATGTGACATCAAGCACAACCCATTTTCTGATGACGTAGTGTGTTAGGTACACAAGTATTCAACGATTGGCCGCTTAAGTATGATGAAAGCTCGCGTCTCCAAGGTTTCGGTCAACCCTTGCGTCTTTTCATACGAACAGAAACAAACAATAGACGTTTTTTCGAAACCCGGGATTTTCAGCATTCACACGGAATTTATTTTACCCAGAATTTTCGCAAATTTCCGGGATAATTCCGGCAAAACCGGAAGGGTAAACAGGTCTGGAGGCGTCTATGTGAAATTCTGGTTGCTCCCACCTGGAGAGTGCATCGCAGCCAGAGGTGCGCCACCTTATTTTAAAAAAAATTTGTTTGCATGCGATTGGACCGTAAGGCAGAAAGATAATGGATGACATAACGCAAAAGGAAAAGGCAAAGTCAAAGAGAGTGACAGATTAGAGGAAGTTACAAGCACAGAACTTCCAGAATGTGGGGGAACTATTTGTACGAAAGACCCGTATCCTCATGGGGGAATCTTTCAGAGAGACAAAGAGAGCGACAGATTAGAGGAAGTTACAAGCACAGAACTTCCAGAAGGTGAGGGAACTATTTATACAAATGACCTCCGGTATTCCCACGAGGGATAACCATTAAGCTATTTCACACACCTACCTTTGACGCCCTGCAGCCGACTGTTGCGCTCATCCATCCACTTCCGTAGAGTTGTGGAGCACAGCTCCATCTGAATGTACAAGATGCCATCCTGAAAAAAAGTAAAGGACGTAACATATTACTTACAGTTTGTTTCATTGAAAATAAGAATTTGGGTATGTAACTTTAAATATTATATTATAATACAGTGGAATCTCCCTTGTAAGACCTTCAAAAATCATCCAAAATTAGGTCTTGTAAGGGAGGGGTCTTATAAGGGAGGTAATTTTAATACTTACAAAGAAAGGCAATGTCTCAGAGAAGTAGGTCTTATGTAGGAGGGAGTCTTATAATGGGAGGTCTTATAAGGGAGGTTCGACTGTAGCTGGCTCTCAGCCCAAAAGACACTCGGAGTTGTTCTTAATAATAATAATAAATAATAATGAATATTTATATGGCGCAATATCCTGATAAATACAGCTTTATAAACAACACATTACAATCAATAGATAATACATCATAAATAAAAAATACTTGTACCACAGGGAAACAAAAGTTAATTGGACACACACACACACACATTCTCCCCCCCCTCCCCTCTACCTCTCCACCACCCCACCCTCTATACTCGTCAAAAATAACTTAATTTGTTTAGGCAGCCATATTGAAAGCACGTTGAAAAATGAAGGTGGCAACCAGAATCAATGTGATTATTAAGCAGTAAAAAGCAGACAAGCACAATCAAATAGTTTATCAAAAATGTCTGGACATTCCTCTAGACAATGCATATCATTATTTACCAACAGTTTGAAGGCAGACAAAAGTACTGATGAGAAGCAAGGTACTGGGTGAGCCAAAATTAAAGTCAAAGTGAACTTGGGTGACTGGGTTAGTTAATTTGTTGTGGACTAAAACAGAAGTGTAGTTACTTAAATTTTGTATTGTTACAAACGCGACAATCTGTATATCGTTTGGAGAGTGATTTTATCGCATGTTGTAAGTACAATTTGACAAAATGACACCACTAACGCTAGGCAATGAGCAAAAATATAAAGCATATTTGTTAATGCGTAGCCCATAAACATGCAGCCCAGTAGAATGTGATTTTCTTAGGTGGAAGCTCCAAGTAGACCTAATCAAAACATGTTAAGATCTCAGCAAAACATCAATGCAAACTAATGTATCCACAATTCAAATGTTGCCCAAATTTGCATAACAGTGTGCAGTACCGGCAAGGGAAATCACTAGTCTTCACATTAATAGAAGGTTTGATAAAATAAAAATGTATGACTTCTCAAATACCTACTCTTTACAACAAACCACATTTACTGCCTAAACATCTAAAACTTTAATGTAGAACAACAGCCAATTTGACACAAAAAATACTAGTTTGATAGCCCAAACGGAAAAAGTTTCTGATTGGTCCAGCTACTCACCAGATCAAGATCTGATAATTAAAACAAAATATGTGCGGGCTCTTCTACTTAATCGCATAATGCAGACTGGATTAAGAAATATTAAATAAATACAGAGATACACAATCAAATACTCAGAACCACAAAATGCTACAAATATTTCAGGGAAGCCCACTTAAAGCAAGTCTGACCCGTGCGCTTTGCACACCACGACCGTAGTCGATAAGAGCAGAGAGTAATCCCGCTGCCTGGTATTAACCAAATTGATAGCTGCACTGGCAGTGAGCAGAGCATCCCAAATTTCACAACATCCTCTCTATGCGAGAAGATACCAAATACCAAAATATCATACAATGAAAACACCCAAACGCCCACTTAAAACCATAAATATTTCAAATTTTAATAATTGATCATATACAGCCAGCCACAGACTGAACTATAAAACTTCCTAGCGTGCTACAAGTTGGAAAATTCATCATTAAAACAATTCACCTTAAAACAAATACTGAGTTGAGCACGCAGATAACGTAGAAAATGTCTCAACGTAAAGAGGAGATAGGAGTGGAGAGAACGAGAACGAGAAGAAGAGAGGCGAGAAGGTAGAAAAGGGGAAGGGAGAGAAATACCAAATACCAAAATATATTTCACATTTTACCCATAAACAAACAGAATAGAACTATCAGCACAACCTCATCCTCAACCCTCGTGGGTGCTTGCTGTCTGCGTGTGCTTGAGTTTTGTATTTTAATATTGGAATTGTGATCTTTTTTCCTTTTTTTTTTTTTTACTTACTGTTTAACTTTGTACGTGCCAACACATACACATTTCCATTTTATTGGACATACATTTTGTGATTATGATTACGAGTGAAGTGTATTATCCAACAACATTTTCTACTAAATATATTGGCATGACACTGCTCAACAAAAACAGTTTTTAACCATAAATCTAACGGAAGAAATATGTTTTTAAAAAATACTGCGAAGAAAAACACGAACACACAAACAATCTTTCAATTATATAAAGACATGCTTGTTTGCAATTTTTAATGTAACATTTAGGCCGTGTACACACATACAGGTAAGTGGATATTCCATGCGGAAACCCGTGCGCAATCCATAAACAAGTGAAACAAAGAAGGGAAAAGATTTGCGCATGTGTCCGAATTTCCCATATACGCGTACATTTTTATCCTTCTTCTGTACGGGTTTTCTGTACGGAACTTAAGCGTCTAATGTGAACCCGGCGTTACAGATTCAGTCATGTAACTCTTTTGCCACCAGCCATTTTTTTTAGCCAAAAAATACTGTTAAACTTATCTGGGTAGAGAAAAAATAATATCTGCAAGTGATGAATTTATATGATGTTTTTAACGACTACTTTGTTCAGAAAATCCAGCTGATCAGAAACGAACTTGATCAGGTTTCTTCTACACCTAGGCCTACCACCCTGTTAGACCAAATAGGAACAACATCCACGTTCTTGGAATTTCAGCCAGTTACTGCCTTTGAATTGAAGAAGATCATTCTAAAAGCTAAACCCACTTCCTGTCCTCTTGACCCTATACCGACGCCACTTTTCATAGAGTATCTTGATGAACTACTCCCTACTCTCACCCATATTGTCAACAACTCTCTAACATCTGGCTCCTTTCCATCTGTGTTCAAAACTGCCATTGTCAAACCACTTCTAAAGAAATCATCCCTTGACCCAAACACTCTCAAGAACTATAGGCCTATATCCAACCTCTCTTTCATATAAAAAATCATTGAGAAATTAGTTCTTCATCAACTCCTAGGCTATCTCAATGAACATCAACTCATCAGTTGTTCACAATCAGCGTACAGGCCATTTCACAGCACTGAAACGGCACTGTTGAAAGTAACTAATGACATTCTCTTAGCTCTTGACTCTGGTGACGCATCTATATTAACTCTTTTGGATCTTTCAGCTGCTTTTGATACTATTGACCACCATATACTCCTTAAGAGGCTTCAAATCACCTATGGTATATCAAGCACTGCTCTGTCATGGTTCTCGTCTTACCTTTCTGGTCGAACTCAGTCTGTCTCCATCAATGACTCATCTTCTGCAATGGTTGGCCTCACATGTGGGGTTCCTCAAGGCTCAGTACTTGGACCAGTCCTCTTCATCATGTACACTAAACCCCTGTCCGAGTTGATCACTTCTCATTCAGTTGATTCTCAGTCTTTTGCTGATGATACACAACTCCACAAGCCTGTATCCCCATCTACCATTCTTCCTTCTATATCTTCACTTGAATTCTGCATTCGCAACATCAAATCATGGATGCTACAAAACAAACTGAAGCTGAATGACGACAAAACGGAGGCCTTGTTCATCCACTCTCCATCTAGAAAACTTTCGTACCCAAAGCCTGATTCCATCTCTGTCTGTGACACTCAAATACCTTTTTCTCCTTCTGCTAGAAATCTTGGCTTCCACATCTCTCAAGATATGAGTGTTGACTCACAAGTTCAAACTATCTGTCGGTCAGCATACTGTGAGCTGCGTCGCATTGGTACGATTCACCATCTCCTGTCTATAGATACTACTAAAATACTAGTCTGCGCTTTTGTTCTCTCTAAACTAGATTATTGTAATTCACTCTTGCCCCCAACTGGTGACAAGCTTCAAAAAGTCCAGAACTCTGCTGCCAGACTTGTCCTCAAGGTCTCTAAGTATCATCATGTTCAACCACTCCTGATATCCCTTCATTGGCTTTCCATCAAAGCACGTATTGACTACAAAATTTCCACTCTATGTCATTCTTATTTCTCTGGAAATGCCCCTAGCTACATTTCTGACATGCTTTCTGTCTATACTCCATCAAGGCAATTGCGGTCATCTTCAGATTCCAAAATTCTCTGTGTTCCTAGTACACGAACAAAAATGTTTGGTGAGCGCTCCTTTTCCTTTTCGGCCCCATCAGTTTGGAACTCCTTACCACGCGAAATCCGCCATATCCAGTCCTTGCAATGTTTCAAATCAGCTCTCAAGACCCACCTGTTCAAGCTACATCACAACCTTTAGGCCACATTACTTCTGGACTCTATTCTCACACACACACTCCCCTCCCCCCATATTAGTTTCACTGTGTGTTGACTGCAATGTCTACGTCAGCTTTGTTGCGAGAGAGAGAGAGAGAGAGAGAGAGAGAGAGAGAGGAGAGAGAGAGAGAGAGAGAGAGAGAGAGAGAGAGAGAGAGAGAGAGAGAGAGAGAGTGTGTGATGCTTTGTTCAACTGATTGTATTTTGTATTGCGTTTTTTGGGTGGGGCGAGTGGTGGTGATGGTAATGGTGTGTGTGTGTGTGTGAGTGTGTGTGTGTGTATGTGTGTGTGTGTGTGTGTGTGTGTGTGTGTGTGTGTGTGTGTGTGAGTGTGTGTGGTGTGTGTGTGTGTGTATGTGCGTACGTGCGTGTATGTGTGGTGTGGGGTGTGTATGTGTATGCCTATTTGCATGTGCGTGAGCGATTATTTCGTTTTGTTGTTGAATTTGTTGCTTTTAATTTTTGTTGTTGTTAAGCGCATAGAGCTCCACATTGGTGGAGGAATGCGCTATATAAATGATTCACTATTATTATTATTATTATTATTAATACTACTATCTTCTATCTACATACTTACCATTCCATTACAAGTGAATATTTGTGCAAGATCAGCATGGAAAACAGAAATTTATTGTGCTTGTCTTCTTACCCCAACTCCCAATGATGCTTACTTCTGACAATTTTCCCAAAGATAATAAGTCGGCGGCAATTTCCGAGCTGGTCAAGCTCGGCGGGGACGAGCTCTCCGACGGGAGAGACCCCCTGCGGTCCCCCCCACCACCACCATCACCGACGTTGATGCCACCCGGGACTGGAGTGTTTGCTCGGAGATCATTGTCGGTTTCAGTGCAAGTCTCTGCGATAGCGTTGTTGGGCGCTACGGGTTCTGGCGTGCTGAGGGGATCAGCAGCCTCGTGAAGGGAGGCAGCAACCGGGCCACTGAAGACACAATTTGATTTGATTTGATTGATTTAATTTAAAGTCTGTTCGCAACAATGGTGATATTAGACTTAAAAATAATAATAACAACAACAAACAAATCAATGAATTAAAATGAAGGAAGGAATTGCGCGCGTGTGTGCGTGAGTGTTTGAGTGAATGTGAGTGTGTGTGCATGTGTGTGTGCATGTGCGTGCACCTATGTGAGTGGATGTGCTTATGAACAACAATACAATAATCAACCGTAAACTAATGAATCAATTATAACAACTGAAAACACAAACACTTTCCATAGTTGCCAACATTCCAGAATTTAAAAAAACCCAGAAAAAATATGGGTCGGGAGCAGGGGTTAAACCCCCTCCCGAGAGAGCGGGGTTGAGGGGGCACAGCCCCCTGAAGCTGAAACATTTTTTGTTTTTTTATATAAAGAAGCAAAGTCTTCACCTCCTGGCAAGAAAACATTGTCTTACACAAGCCGAATAAAACGGCATGCTTACCTCTCCACTGATTGTGCCTTTTAGCAACTAAGCACTACATCATGACTACGTCAATGCGATCATTTTCACAACTGAACTGAAGACTTCTGCTTTCATTTTCATGGTACAAGCTTCTCGTGAAAATCAGTGTTGTTCTAGATCCCCATATGAAATTTAGAAGTTGTCGGCACACAGTGCCGAAAGCGTAACTATTCTCTTCGTGGGACACATCAATTGAAAAGAAATTGTTCTCTATACCGAGGAACAAACTTCGGTAAACATGAAACAAGTTCCCAGTTTTGTTTGACGCCATTTTGTTCAGCAAAAAAGCTTACCGCACATGCGCAGATTATGGTTTCCGGGATAATAAATATTGGATTGGCATTTGGAATGGCTGTGGAAACCGCACGCACGTTGAGTTCTACATGGATTTGACTTCTTTTTTTTCGGAATCCGGAATTTTACTGTCATAATCGGAAATGCGAAAACTAAAGTGACAGCAAATTAAACCATTGCTGATTTCTGTCAACCCTGATGAAAGTTTGTTTAACGTCCTCCAGCCCGGAACAGGCTCATAACAGGTTCATAAGGGACACCAATAACTATAAAGATATAAAGATAGTGGGACGATCCTGCAGCTCAGGTACTGCAATACCATATTACCAGGAAAGTCCCGAAGTTTCATATTAGAAAGACAGCCTTTTTCAAGGATCGGAACACTCACTTTGCTCGGGGTTCCTAGAAATTAAACCGTCAAAACGGCGATTCCTCCTTGGCGGAGATGCTGGAGAGAGTAGCCATTTTGGATGGGGCGGGTGGAGGATACTCATTGTGGTTGAAGCATTTTCTTTTTTTTTGTAGTGCAGTAAAAAAAAAATTGAGCTATTTCCTTTAGACAAACTATCAAATTTTGAATTTTTTAAAAAAGGCTTGTATTGCGAAAATTTCGTGCAAACGATTTGCGGCCAATAGAAAAGAGACGACACACGCCTTCTCTTTGGGTGAAAGAATTTGACTTCCAGCACCTCCGCCAAGGAGGAATCGCCGATTTGATTTCTACGAAACCAGAGCAAAGTGAGTGTTGCGATCTCTGTAAAGGGTGTTTTCCTGGTGATCTCGACGTGTTTCTTGCAAAAAACTCATCTGTCAGGGTGCCCCTTTAAATGATGTAGCAAAGCCTAAGCCTTACCTGTCTTCGTCGTCTTTGCGACTGTTGTCATCTTTGCTGTCGTCTGTCTCCTGTCCCCTCCGCAGGGACGCGCGCTCCGCCTGTAGAGACCCCACACAGACCCAACCACCCCTGATGAAGACGACGTTCGTGTCCAAGATCTTTGGATAAACTTCATTGTTGGAGTAACTGCCAGTCTTTGCGACAGGTTTTTTGTTGTTGTCGTTCCGCGCTACGGGTTCTGGCGTGCTGAGGGGCTCAGCAGCCTCGTGAAGGGAGGCAGCAACCGGGTCACTGAAGACACAATTTGATTTGATTTGATTGATTAAATTTAAAGTCTGTTCGCAACAATGGTGATATTAGACTTTAAATAATAATAACAATAAACAAATCAATGAATTAAAATGAGGGAAGGAATTGCGCATGTGTGTGCGTGTGTGTTTGATGAATGTGAGTGTGTGTGCATGTGCGTGCACCTATGTGAGTGGGTGTGCATATGAACAACAATACAATAATCAACCATAAACTAATGAATCAATTATAACAACTGAAAACACAAACACTTTCCATAGTTGCCAACATTCCAGAATTTTTTTTAAAAACGGAAACAAATATGGGTCGGGAGCGGGGGTTAAACCCCCTCCCGAGAGAGCGGGGTTGAGGGGGCACAGCCCCCTGAAGCTGAAACATTTTTTGTTTTTTTTTATATAAAGAAGCAAAGTCTTCACCTCCTGGCAAGAAAACATTGTCTTACACAAGCCGAATAAAACGGCATGCTTACCTCTCCACTGATTGTGCCTTTTAGCAACTAAGCACTACATCATGACTACGTCAATGCGATCATTTTCACAACTGAACTGAAGACTTCTGCTTTCATTTTCATGGTACAAGCTTCTCGTGAAAAGCAGTGTTGTTATAGATCCCCATATGAAATTTAGAAGTTGTGTCGGCACACAGTGCCGAAAGCGTAACTATTCTCTTCATGGAACACATCAATTGAAGAGAAATTGTTCTCTATGCCGAGGACCAAACTTCGGTAAACATGAAGCAAGTTCCCAGTTTTGTTTGACGCCATTTTGTTCAGCAAAAAAGCTTACCGCACATGCACAAGATTATGGTTTCCGGGATAATAAATATTGGATTGGCATTTGGAATGGCTGTGGAAACCGCACGCACGTTGAGTTCTACATGGATTTGACTTCTTTTTTTTCGGAATCCGGAATTTTACTGTCATAATCGGAAATGCGGAATCGTGGCTGGTAAACAGAAAAATTCCGGGAAATTCGGAAGGTCGGCAGCTATGACTTTAACTGTAAAATAAAAATGTGGTAAAGATGCAGATCAACACCCCCCACCCTTTACATTTCCGCTGCTGTTCCGTGTATTGCGGTACATACTAAATAATGGCCTCTAGCATTACTACGAATAACTTCAACAAAGATACTTAGCTAAAACAAAAGGTTGATAAAATACAGCTTAATATTTGCAAAGAAGGGCAAGTCTAAAAATGCGGGGAGAGCCGAGAAATCGGAAGAGAGTGTTGGTCTGCACCGTTCCCCCAAAAAGTCCTAGTCAGCACCTTTTAAACAGCAACAATATCTACACTAGGGTAGGCCAGCGACTTTTTGAGCAGGCGACCTTTTGGGCCCCCACACAGACCAACGTCAGCCAAAACTAAAGTGACAGCAAATTAAACCATTGCTGATTTCTGTCAACCCTGATGAAAGTTTGTTTAACGTCCTCCAGCCCGGAACAGGCTCATAACAGGTTCATAAGGGACACCAATAACTATAAAGATATAAAGATAGTGGGACGATCCTGCAGCTCAGGTACTGCAATACCATATTACCAGGAGGAAGTCCCGAAGTTTCATATTAGAAAGACAGCCTTTTTCAAGGATCGGAACACTCACTTTGCTCTGGTTTCCTAGAAATTAACAAATTCAAAGAGTGTCAAAACGGCGATTCCTCCTTGGCGGAGATGCTGGAGAGAGTAGCCATTTTGGATGGGGTGGGTGGAGGATACTCATTGTGGTTGAAGCATTTTCTTTTTTTGTAGTGCAGTAAAAAAAAAAAAATTGAGCTATTTTTTCCTTTAGCTATGAAGACAAACTACTATCAAATTTTGAATTTTTTAAAAACTATAAAATTTTGAAAAAAAAGGCTTGTATTGCGAAAATTTCGTGCAAACGATTTGCGGCCAATAGAAAAGAGACGACACACGCCTACAACATCAACAATCGACGCCTTTCTGGGGGTGAAAGAATTTGACTTCCAGCACCTCCGCCACAGGAGGAAATCGCCGATTTGATGCGTTTGACTATCTACGAAACCAGAGCAACAAGTGAAGTTGGATACCGATCTCTGATAAAGGGTGCTTTCTGCTTGCATCTCCCACGTGATTTTCTTGTAACAAAGCTCCATCGCCTCCGGGATGCCCCTCATCAAATGATGTGTAGCAAAGCCTAATGCCACTTACACTGACAAGGATGTATCTTGATCATCTTGCTGTCTTCTGTCACCTTACGAAATGGAACCTGACTCGGCGCACAATATTAACCAATCAATATTTCCATAAACATAATAATAACACATAATAACTAAACTATATACATGATATTAACAATAATAAATGCTGTTTTTTTTTTTAAATAAGCTTATAATACGCGCTAATTCATTAATAGAATCATCCTGACAGCACTTCTCACGACCATTTTGACGGGAAAAAACAATACTCGCAAGAGAGAAGAAAATAGTAGTACAAGTGGCATCCCTCCTTATAAAGACCTCCCTCCCATATAAGCACCTACTTCTCCTGCAGCACAGATATTGCTCCTTCCTCTGTCAAGTATTAATATTACCCCACGAACAATCCCTTATAAAACCCCCTCCTTATAATATACTAACAGACCTCAATTTAAACTTCGGATTGATTTTTGAACGTCCAATAAGGGAGGTTCCACTCGTATATTTCAAAACATCCGAAAAGGTCTACAGTGGCTCCTAGCCTAATCATCTGTAGGGTGAAGTACGAACTCGCTTGACGTTCACCGCGATGTAAAGGTGGCAACGGTATCATCGGAAAGGTGGCGTCCCATCCTACTCTCCTCCTTCCGCCCCACGCCTTTATAACCTTCCCATGAAACCGAATCATGTACCCAAGTCACTCGCTTGGTGTACAGAGACAGGGTTTTCAGGAAGCCAGAACATCCCCGCTAAAACTGTACTCCACCTGCACCGTCCCCCCCCCCAAGAACCCCTCCCCCCTCCGCACCGCAGCCGAGCGAAACCTTACCAAGACATGCAATATCTTCAGAAGAACACATGGAACAGGAAAAAAACAGGCCCGGGAATTCTGGTTAAGCCATACATACGCGAGACCCGCTTCCGTGGTGTCACAACAGTGCAATGTGCCCTTGACTGTGGCCATCATAGGCCCTTCGTACCGGCGGGTCAGGGGCCAATCCATTGACTAGGGGGCCATCATAGGCCCTTCCGTGGGGTCCAGGGGACAAAAGCCCCTGATGGCGGGCCATCATAGGCCCCTTCAGTGGGGTTCCAGGGGCAAAAGCCCTTGATGGTGAGTCCATAACTAGGCCCTATCGTGGGGTCCCAGCGGGCAAAAGCCCTCTGATGAGGGCCATCATAAAAAAACAAAAAAAACCCTGGCCCTTCGTCAACCAACAAACCCACCAGGTGCCAGGGGCAAAGCCCTTGATGAGGTGACCATCATAGGCCATTCGTTGTGGGTTCCGGGGCACAAAGCCTTGATGTGGGCCATCATAGGCCCTTCGTGGGGTACATGGGCAAAGCCCTTGATGGGGGGCCATCAAGAAGGCCATCGGTGGGGATCAGGGGCAGAAGCCCACTGTATACGGGACGGTCCATCATAGGCCCTTCGTGGGGTCCAGGTTGGCCAAAGCCCTATGATGCCGGGGATCCCATCATGTGCCTTCCGTCGGGTCCAGGTGCCAAAGCCCTTGATGGGGTCGGTGGGCTTTGCCCCCTGACTACTGAAGATTTTCTTTTTTTAGCGAACTGTAACAAATCACACGCTCCGTGATACGCAAAATTATTAAACAAATGTGAATCTCCTTGAACTCGCACCACAACAACATTTTTGAAACATTATTACAGTAGACTCAGGGCCTACTGATTTCCTGAAGGCACAGAGAGACACAGTAGAGAATAAAAACACGACAGACAGAATGAACCAATTCAACCCAAAATTTGAAAATATCCTCTTGAACTTCCTTCCACCCGCATATTTCCGCTTCAACACCAAATTTAGACCCTGACCACACCCCCCACACCGAAATTTTCTCCAACAGTCTTTAAAACTGCATCTCAAAACTAACTCCATGGGGCCATCAAAAATGGAAAAACTCTCATCTCTGATATTAAGAAGAAAAGCATTACAAAAGTAATCAGTTTACAACACACTTATGAAACAACGATTCTCAATTATGCCTACTGGTACATGTCACATGTACGCAATGATTTTGTGCATTCGATTTTCCTGATGTACATACATTTCCACATAAGGATTTGAAACTGTACTTATCTTTATATGATGTCTTTCTTTGATAATATCTTACAGATCAGCCTGTTTAGAATCAAGTACTTGACCAACCGCCATTCCATTCATATAAAATCATGCATAAGTACGTATGTCATACGTATAACACGCTTTTAAGCTTCTTGTTGCGTGTTAATGCTTCCTTAACGATAGTGTGTATTACTGTAACCGTTATATATTGATAAATAAAAATCATTTACCCACCAAAATAGTACGGGATCACGCGCTCACACCTCTCTTTCTCCCCGGTCAACATATTACTAGATACGAACTCCCATGCACACACCGTGCACCCAGGCAACCACAAACATGCATGTGCACACACACAACAACACATGTATGCACAGCAACCACAGAACACACACACCCACACTTATCCCCAAAAACAACGAACAGCCCCCTTTAATTGTCAACAAAACACACTACATATGGCCCAACGACAAAAAAGTTGTCATTTGGTTAAAATTATTAATTCACAAAAAAATAAATTTAACAAATTAAAAAAAAACTGTGCGGCCGCACCTCTGCGGCTCCGACGCGTTCAATCCAATGTGGGTGCAACCCCACGACTTTCACAGAAAGACCGCAATCTATCGACTAATTAAGTACCAAATCCCACCGGGTCTATGAATTCAAAAAAAATCTCTTGCGTAACATACAGTGTTGTGCAAGGTCATTACAATCAATCCATTCGCCTCCGCAATGATCCTAGAATTATTAAAAAAACCTCACCAAACAGACAAACCAGCCCAGCCTACACACAGAAACAAAACAGACATAAACACAAAGACCAATGCAACGCCAAGCGCATAGCACAAGTCCCCTCGCCACAGGCCTCCGCCAGCATCTGACCTCCGAAAACGTAATGCGTCGGTTGTAGACATACATAGAAACGCATGAAAACAGCACGTAACTATATAAAAACAGTACGTAAGTGAATATTTTTTTATATATATAGCCTTCGGTGGGGTTCTGACCTGTGATTTGAGCGCGCGCGATCATGCGCACACGAGCGCACATACAAAATCACAAAAACCACAGAACCCACGCACGGCCCAAGACACAAAAATCATGACAACTGTGTTATAGACAATTCATTAATAAATGTTGTGAAAAAACTGCATTAAAAATACATGCAAAACTTCGCGAGATAAATTATTAGCGATTATGTGTTACGGGGTTTGAACCCCGTACCAATGGCAACGACTTCAACCACACTTAAATGTAAAAACTCAAATACATCAAGCTGCGAATAGCTGCAAACATCTATGGTCTAAACTAGTCACACGTATCACCACAACTTTGATGATGACTCAGAACATTACTACGGTTTTGAGAAAAACGGACGAATAGATTGGATGGAGGCATGCCGCCACGAGACGGACACAGACACCCAGGAACTGAACGGATCACGCACAAAAAAATAGATTTTCCCCCGAACCTTACGGCTCCGGGACTAAATAAATGAAAAAGCCAAATTACATGTTTTCTACTATCCGGTTTTAGACAATAGGGAGTGGTAGAATAAGAATATTCTTTTATATAGAGTTTACAATAAGACCAAACTCTCCCAACAACTTAGTTACCCCCCCTTCAACCGCATAGTCAAGAGCGGACAAAATACGTTGGTCTACAAACGGGAGCAAAGCGATTTTAGAAGTGACACAACAGTGTGGTGTGCAACACAGGTTCTACCACCTAACTCCCCATAACATATATGGGTGTGAAACATGACACTTGAATGTAAGTTAACCAACATGATTACTCAGTTACTGCCTACATATCGGCTCTAAGCCATTCATCCCAACTGACTTATGATTGATCCTGCCAATCTTTTATAAAAATGTTCCATAAACCAAAGGGTTCCCACTCTTGAGCTGGAGAAAAATTCAAGGACTTTTCCATGGTTTTTCAAGGGGATATTTGAATTCTGAAAGGGTCATGAAAGCTACATCAATTATCATTACAAAAAAAAGCAGACATGCGCAGAAATAAGGCAATACACCATCTGAATATGTCCAGTCAAAACGGTGAAAGCATGGATTTGTACATGGAATCGGCACCAGAAAATGTTTTTTTTTGGTAAGCACTCTCCTGGTATACTTTTCAATTATGATTTGGTAATAAAACGCACAGAGGCTCTAAATTTTGTGAGAATTTCCTGACAAAGATAAATTCATACCCCCCCCGAACGACCAAAACGGAAGTACGCTGGCTGCCCACTACGTATGCGGAGCGGTAATCAGAAAGGGTCACACCACGTAATCGTCTCACTCATCCCTCGCTTACTCCATCCCCCCGCACTTTGTACTTTAGTGCTTAGAAATGCTTCTCAAAAGCCTGTTGGGAATTATCCCTAGAGTCTTTAAGCCATCGTTCCACACTCAACCAACTACACACAATATTCATACATCACATAAATAAGTGTCAGCAGGCAACAATTTTCAAGGGGTTCTCAAGGGGTGGCAGACAATCATTCTCAAATTTTAAAAGGTTTAATCAAAAGCCCTTTTTGAGCCACGGCAGAAATTTAAATGAGGATTCAAAGGTTCCTCGTCAATGCAGAAATATTCAATGGTCGCAAAAGAAAAGTTGACTTGCCTTGGAAACAATTTTGATTCTCCTCAATATAATCTAACAAACTAATGCATATATCCGTAGAAGTTTGTATTAACTAGGTTAAAACAACTAATATAACGAAAACATTGTTTTCCGCACAACCGTGGTTGCTTAACCTTCCAAGGAATGAGTTGCCTAACTATACTACTAAAATGTGGCACTTAATAGTAATACTAACACCACTACAAAAAAACGCTTGGATGATTCTCCAAAATATGATCCACCAGTACAGCCCACTGTAACTCTCTGTCTTCCTTCGTCCAACCTCACACTACTTTCTCCTCTACTCTTCTCCATAGAAAGATTAAATGCAAAAGTAAAAGGATTAAAATTGGTTGTTTGACTACACACCATGTTATCTTTGCACTCATATTTTTGTTCCACCAACTACTGGGATAATCTCTCCTTTATTTTTCAGCCATCACCACATGGCAGAGAACCACCATCAACAGAAAATGTATCAAAAAAAACTCGCTTCGCGTCACCAACTTGGATCATTTATTTATATATTTCCTACAAGACTATGAGCTACCATAGTCCTACACCATCCTGGAATGTGAGACCTTTCTCCTAATTAAATGTTACTCAATCATCACCACACATCTCCATTGCATAGGTCACAACGTGTTCCCATTCATGTGAACATGATCCACAACAAACCGTGTGCATGTGTGCAACATGATACTGAATAACTAATTTGTATGACCGTATTGCACAAACATGCAAACACTACACACACACTCACAATGTAATGGTCCAATACTGCAGATAAGATGATACACTCTCATCTGCTTCCTCTCTCCACTCACTTGTATGTGCATAAATAGAAACTGTAAGCGTTCATTTACATATAGAGTAACCCCCCCCACCACCCATACACACACACAGATTGGCCACACAACGCAGTGACAACACACACACACACCCAAATACCAAAATATGTTAACAAGAAAAATGGGCAGGTGGGTACAATTGGAACATGTAACCTTCTCAGCTCAGACATGGAGAAAAGGAGAAAGTACATTTGTGACACCTCCTGGTGCAACCCTAATTATAAGTTGCACCCCCAAACTTAACACAACCAACTTCAAATTGGTGACACCAACTACTTAATCTCTGAAAATTATATATCACGTCACATTGTAACGAAGGGCCGGCTGGTCTCCAGTCTTGGCAAAAAGTGTCCACATTTATAGTCCATCAAAATATGGTAGATTTTTGACATAAACCCTACATACAGATGTAGCACATTATAACTGATTAAAGTGATACTTCTTGATGCACATAGTACTGATTATGATAGTCTCAAGTACACCCACACACACACACCCAGATGTTTGTTTGTTTTTTGTGCTGAGTCTTGTTGAGGTGCAGTCAGAGCAAAACTATAGGGTTGGGCTTTGATTTCAGACCAACGCATGCAAAATGAAACCACTCCAGAGGACAGTCTGGGGTAAAGATAAATATGTGCCACCCCCCTGCATTTCTCAGTTAACCTTGTTAGCTAAATTATCTTTTTCGAATACGAACCACTAACCCTAACAAACCCCCCATAAGACTGAACAAATCAAGGAATCCACAAGCCTGTGACAAATGCCGCCGTAGATAACTATGCAAGTATCACATAAGGGGGAGCGCGGTCCCTATTAGATAATGGCCCATTATCCAGGAACTCTTAATGTCTTCATACATCGACTGCCCCCAACAAACCCAAGACCAAAAAAAAACAACCAACTTCTCCATCATTATCAATCTAAACAATGCCAACAATACCTCGTGGTTTCATCCGACCGGGAGCCGCCATTTTTAACACACGACTTAACCTGCGGAATTGCGACTGTACCGCCACGAAGTAGGTGGGCGCTTTCTCTGCGGATGAAAGGAAATGATGGTGCCGTCGTCTTTCTCTACCCAGAAAACAAAGCGTTAATCGACACTTTTAAAACAACGATGTGCCTCGTGTTTCACGATCGTGCAAGCACCCAAAAACTATCTCCACAGCGACTGAAACAGAAATAAATGCTTAAACCCTGCAAATCCAAACTCACTATTGGCGGGCCATATACAGATGGCAAAATCACTTAACACAACAGCCTGATAAAAATACATAATAATGTCGAACACACCACAGACACAACAAATCTGTCTGAACTTACACAACCCCTCTTTAAATCACACAGCCCTTTTTTTTTCGTCACACATGTGTTTAACGACACCTAAACAAAAACATGGTCCGATTGTTGTCTACAATTTACACGGCAGTTTCCTACCTGATCTACAGCACCAAACGTAAGATGGCGACCAACACAATATCACCTTCCTTGCACACACTTTACACAAGCCACACCATCCACAAACCTCACATATTCATCTAACTGTGCCATGTGGCTAACGTCAGCGGAGTTGGAAGTCGGCAAAGCATGAACTGCGCACTATCGTTCAATTCGAGAGACCTGCACAAAGATACGTCGTCATGCAGCGCTGACTAGCTCGATACCACTCAATCACCAGTATCACATAACTTCAGTATTACACATTCTTTGACTGCGGACTTTCTTACGCTCAAAAATTGGCTTAACACACAAATAAATACGTGGCGTTTCTTTTTTGGTGTTTGTTATATCTCCTTTGACTCAACATCTAAAACTTAACTCACACTAACACAAATAAAATCACACAATATCTCCGTGCACACACAGTCTTTACTACATAATACAATAAAACACAATACACATCACCAATAATCTCTTTGCTCACTCTTTACTAATACACAACACGATAAATCATACTCAAGACTCTTTGCTCACCTAAAACAAATACCGTTACTAATAATACACAATAAATCATAATAATCAAAACTTTGGCAAGGTTAGCTATGTGCTTACAGTCTGGGTCTAGTCATATAATACTACACTAGATAAGGGGGGGGGAAACACAGAACGGGCCTTATAACCTCCACCATTCATTATCGAGCCGAATCGCTTCAAATTTGATGTGACAGCCCCTAACGTGGAGTGATGTCACACACCGGCAAACCGAGGTGGCCATGTCATTTGCGCGAAAACTCTTCGAAAACTGCGCGAAATGCGTCATCTGATGGGGCCTACTCGGCGCCCCGTACAGCTCCCGGTAATGTTCTCGCCCGGAGCCACCCATTGCCTTCGCACACATGTGGCAGGTAGAGCGACGGGGGACGTTGCACTACTCCGAACTGATGTGCCAAACCGAAAGACCGAATCGCGTTCAGAAACGTGCCGCGATATATACTCACGCTTAAACAAAACATCACCTTTATTTCCACATAACCTCCGCCGTCTTCTTAACCGAACCGCTTCGCATTTGCATTCAGGCTCTGCTGTGGCGAGGAGGTGAACGCCTGGACAGTGTACACTCTCATAGCAGCGCCAACGCATTGAACGGGGCCTTCAATAAAACCTCCGCCTTTGACTTCAACCGTGAAAATCGCTCTCAAATTTGCCTGATCTCAGCGTTCACCTGTACTCTTGGCGTTACCAGTTACCTAACAGGTGTTACCGATTACTAGTCCGTTTTACCTGTACTTACGCGTTGCGCCTAAGTCAACAATAACATCTCTGTGACTCACTTCTAATTCAACTAATCCATATCACCATAAATCACACTAACTCCTCTCCTGCTCAATCTTTAACTAAATCACACACCACAATAATAATAGCAATAATCTCTGTGCTCGATCGCTCCACTCTTACTATAAGTACATAACACCAATAAATCACACTAATCTCTGTGCGCACATCTATTAGCTAATAGTACACCCTAAACCAACAACATAAATCAACAATAATCTCTGTGCTCACACTCTTTACTAATAATAACAAAACACAATAAAACTCCACCAATAATCTCTGTGCTCACCAATCTTTAATAATAGTACCATAACACCATAAATCAACAAATAATCTCTGTGCTCACTCCATTTACTACATAGTACATAAAACAATAAAAACATCACAAAATCTCTTGTGCTACACTCTTTACTAATAGTAACATAACAACAATAAATTCACAATACATCTCTGTGCTCCACAACTCTTCTAACTACTAATACATAATAACCAACATAAATCCATACATAGTCTCATTTAGCTCACACACTCTTTACTAATAAATCAAAACATTAACACGATCAATCAACACCAATAGTCTCTGTGCTATCACCTCTATTACTAATAATAACCAAACCACAACAATAATCACAATAATCTACTGTGTCTCTCACAAACATCTTTACATAATAGCGTACCATCAACACAATAAAGCAACAAATCAATTCTCTGTCATCACCTCTTATCACTAATAATATAACTGACCCACATAAATCACAATTAATCATCCCTGTGATTCATCTCTATTCACTTACTCAAATGCACAACCACACTAATGTCTTGACGTCTCTTTCTCTCTCTCTCTACGATAATGTCTTGTCTCTTTCTCTCTCAATCTCTCTCACTCTCTCCATTTGCCGTACACCTCTGTCCTTCCCTTTCTCCTCCAGATCTTTCACTCCCCACTAATCTGCCCCACTTAATTCGCCTCCTGTCTGTGCATCTCTCCCTCCTCTCTCCCTCTCACAACCCGCAAAAACCCAACCCACCAACACTCTCTCTCACTCTCTATCTCCTCTCCTCTCTACTCTATCGAACTCAAAAAATATCTACTCTCATCTCTCTCTCTGCTCTCTGCTCAATTCGACCTGTCAAATCCCCTCCCTCACTCCTCTTCGTTCACGTTCCCAAACTAATCTTCACCACGTTTCGCATCACTCATCTGTTCCATCTCCTCTCTCTCTCTCTCTCATCTCCCCCTCAGCTACCACACCCTCATCTCTTCTCTCTCTCTCCATTCACCTTGCTATCCTCACTTTCCTCATTCTTTCACTTCTCTAACTAATCTGCACGCAACTACACGTTTCCGCTCTCTCCCTCTGTCGGCCATCTCGTACTCTCTCACCTCTCTCACACCACACACTCTGCTCTCCTTCGTCACTCATTCCCAGCAACATCTCATCTGCCAAATCCTCTCAACTCTCTCCTCTCAAATCACCCAAATCTCTCTCTCTCCATCTCTCACATCCACTTCCACCTGTACCCTCCCTTCCTCCTCTTCTTTCACTTCCCAACTAATCTGCACCACGTTTCGCTCCTCTCTGTGCGTCTCTTTTTTACCCTTTCCTTCATATTTTTCACACCATTATTAAGATACAACCTATCAAACACAAGATCACACACACACGGAAAAAATAATAAGATTTTGAAGGGAAAAAAAACTTACTTTCAGAAATGAATCCGGCGTAAATTCGATCTTCTTCACTGCATACTCCTTCCCATCAAGGTGATTTCGAGCCTGATGAGCAAAATTTACATCTTTAATATTGTTTGTAAAAAGAAATAAGGAAACATATGAATGAATGCAGATAAGTGCTTATTTTTGTGCTAAAAGTAGATGTCTAAAACCTTGAATGCCTTTATCATTATGGTGTGCGTGCGTGTGCGTGTGCATGTAAAGTGCATGTATTGTAGTGTGTGTGTGTGTTTGTGTGTGATGCATGCATTGACACGTCCCGACTAATGCTATGCTTCTTATGGGTTAGAAATCCCTACCATTCTTTGAGGAATTATGATTTTACTTCATTCATGCGCAATATATAAAACAGCTCATAATTAACCCCTTGACTGCCAGAGAAAAATTAAAGAAAAATTCATTGGGCAAATCATGACATGAGAAAAAGACAACTGATAGAGCCAATCTGAGAAAATGGTCTGGGGATATTACTCTCTTGATTATGTTAGAGCAATAGCCAGCATATCAGAGTTATTCCTCTTTATCTGATGACATCACCAGTGATGTGATCAGGTCAGTACGGGATACGTTGGTGGCAGTCAAGGGGTTTCAATAAGAGTTGCAAACAAAGACAGAACATATACATGTAGAAAGAAACGGAAACGGCAGATAAGATAGTTGGGCAGACACTCGTGAAAATATTTTTTCCATGTACCATATTTTTTTCAGACTATAAGGTGCATCCCCCAAATTTCACACAAAATGTTTGATTTAAACTAATATCTATTCTATCTATATACTTACCGTTTCACTACAAACTGAGTTTACTCTTCCAATTTGGAGCAAAATGGTGGATTTTGATTATCCTACTATCTATTTAATTTAATACTTACCAAACACTCAAACAACTGCATTAGCCTAAAACACCTGGAACCTTACCCTAGCACATAGCTAAAACGAAAGTCGGACTTGCTGGGCCTAAGGCCTATTTATTAGGCGCATAACAGCAGCATGACGCATCTGCGCTCATAATTGACAGGAAGCTGTCTGAGCGATCGAAGAAGAAGAAGAACGAAGAAAACACAACAACCACTTCCTTGTCTTTATCATAAAATCAAGACCAAAGAAATGAGATGGTCTTGCATTGTGGTAAAAATCATCGCATCGTTCCAGTGAATGTGGAAAGTCTGCAGGAACATGATTTTGAGATTGGACCCAAAAAAACCTTTTTCACATAATTACATTAGTAGGCGCTTGGGAGAAAGGTGGCAGAGTGGTTAAGAAGTTCGCCTGCCAAATGTAATGCGTGACTGCAGCGTGAGTGACCCGGGTTCGAATCCCGGCCTCGCCCTTTCTTTCTAGTTTGACAGGAAAATCGAACTGAACGTCCAGTCCTTCGGATGGGGACTTAAAGCTAGTCTGACCCGTGCGCTTTACGCACGTAAAAATCCCATGGCAGTTGAAAGTCGGTAAGAGCAGGGGGAAATCCCGCTGCCTGGTATGGCCAAATTGATAGCTAGGTTTTCCAAGTGTGCCCACACCCCCTCCTCACCCTGTGCCCTCCTCCCCTCCCCACCAAACCCACCCACCCGAAAAATTTGGGTAGGTGCTGCACTTTGCGGCGACCACACTCTCCGGGGGAGAGGGCAGCCCGAATTTCACAAGATAAGTCTCTGTGACTAGGGTCAAAGTCATGGGGATCAGTGTGTTCTGGGAGCTGTCGGTGGACGGTTGTGGTGGCGCCCTCAGGAGGAGGACCTCACTCATGCTGGCTCCGCGACTAAGAGAATAGTGTTGTAAGAGGGGCTTAGTAGGTGGTGTCCTGAACAGGCTCTACTGAACTCCACCGAAGTGACTCAGCAGCAGTGCAGTGTCTCCTCGGTTGGTTGCCTCCTGACGGCCTAACATAGATTCGCTCTTTGGACTGCTGGTCTCGGATTCTGCAACCTGAACAAGCTGGGGTGTGGCTGCGAGTTGGGATTTGGAATGAGCGGAGTGGAAGCAACGCCACTGTACGGCCCAGAAAATGGGACAGCAAAAAAAAAGAAAAAAAGTGTGTGACTAGAATATACCAAATTTTAGACCAAAACAGGCTCTGCTGAATTGACTCAGCACCAAAGCATTGTCTCCTCCTGTGGTAGCCTCTAGAGTACCTAGATGCCTCTTCATGACCTGACATAGCTTTGCTTCCTATTGGCCACTGCAAGTAGGGGTAGTAGTAGTAGTAGTTGTAGTAGTTCTGGGCAAGAAGTGGGCCTCACGGCCCTTTTACGCCCTTTCTCGTTTGTTACTTTGCTGTTTTCGTGGTGGTTGCTACTTAAGCTAATCTAGAAGTTTATCAACATTTGAATGGACTTTTTTTTTATTCATCAAAAATATTTAAAAAAATTTACATTAAAGGATCTTGGTCCAGAAGATTTTTTGAAAGAGTTTGTGTTAGGTGCAGCTTTAATGTTAGTTGACAAATTATTCCAGTCTTGGACAGCTCTGTTAGAAAAATAAAATTTGCGAATGTTAGTAGCTGAACGCTTTAAGAATAATTTATCCGTACTATTTTGTGTCTTGTCTGTGCTACTTTTGACAAAAAATGTGTTCAAGTCTATATCCTCACTGTTATTTACAATTTCTATACTTGTATGAGATCTCCACTGAGTCTTCTAACGCCCTTGACGGCAAGAGTTAAGCCCTTGTTGATCAGTATTCAAAAGGGCATTCACTCTTGCAAAAGGCAGCCATTAAGTGGCCTCAAATAGGGTTATTGGCGAGAGTTATGCCCTTGTTTGGTCAGTGCTCAACCATCTTCCCCCACCCACCAAGGGCATTCACTCTTGCAAAAGGTGTTCCTTGCAGTGGCCAATAGACTGCTGGTTAGGTTTGGGCACCTGCGACCCTACAATGTAGGATGCGAAATTTGACTGGCAATATGCAAAATGTATCAGCAGACCTGTTCACCCCTATTTTGCAATTTCTGAAACAAAAAATAGTAATTTTGAAAAAAAACCTAATCCAACGCGCGGACGATTCTTTTTCTTCACAAAACCCGATTAACAAGAAAACTATTTGTAATTACACAATTATATGCAAGCAATAGTGCACTGGGAGACCTTTAAAAACATTTTTTAAACCATGTATTGGCCTTTTCTCTTTCAAACTCAGCTTACTGACCTGTTCAAACTGCTTGTGATCTCACCACGCGGTCGCTTTGACGCCATCTTGAAACAGAATGAAACTGGTAACCGGAATGACTTTTCATCCATTGTTTCAAAAGCATCGCTTGCCGACGCAACTGTAATGATGGGGGGGGAATTTTTTTGTCGCCGTAATTATCGTAATTTGATTTTTGTTTCGTAAAAATTACGGCAAAATCATAAAGGTAAACAGGTCTGGATCAGGCAACCTTTAGAAAGAAACAAAAACAGTTATCCAGTTACCACAAAAAGGAATATTAATTTTTTTTGGGGGGAGAGAAGGCGTGTTACCTGATGAGGCCAGAGACGTGAAAATTGCTCAAATTGCTCAGGTAGCTTCCCCTTGCGAAGGTCCTTGATGGCTTTAGAACACTCCATGTCAGTCTTGAAAACGTGGCACATCTCGAACAGAATCGCCCCCAAGCTGTACATGTCGCACTGAAAATAACGCAAAACCGCAACGTCACAAGTACAAAATGTGAAACTTTTGTCTTTTATTCTAATCTTGTGGGTTTAAATCCACATGGAATTTTTGTTTTTAAAGACTTAAGCGTTGTATGAAGTGGGAAAACTTACAGCTCCACAAAGGCTTCAAACCACAGTGGAACCCCCCTTATAAGACCTTCGAAAATCATCCAAAATGAGGAAATATAGTGTTTTACGTCCTCTCGGCCCAGCAGGGCACATATCCAAAATGAGGTCTTAAAGGAAGGGGTGTTATAAGAGAGGTAATTTTAATACTTACAAAGAAGGGCTATGTCTCAGAGAAGTAGGTATTATGTAGGAGGGAGTCTTATAATAGGTCTTATAAAAGAGTATTCCCCCTTTGTTCACTTTCGTAGGTCTTATAAGAGAGTATTCCCCCTTTGTTCAATTTCGTAGGTCTTATAAGAGAGTATTCCCCCTTTGTTCAATTTCGTAGGTCTTATAAGAGAGTATTCCCCCTTTGTTCAATTTCGTAGGTCTTATAAGAGAGTATTCCCCCTTTGTTCAATTTCGTAGGTCTTATATATTTCATTCTTTGATGAACCAAACTTCCTTTCGAGGCTTACCAGTTTGTTCTGTGTTGTGTGTTGTTTATGTGTAACATATTCAAGGCTAGAAGGCTATGCCACTCTTGGGTAGATGTTGATTTGTTTGTATGTTGCTGTATGTTGCTAGATGACCAAAATTCCTTTCGAGGCTTACCAGTTTGTTCTGTGTTGTGTGTTGTTTATGTGTAACATATTCAAGGCTAGAAGGCTATGCCACTCTTGGATAGATGTTGATTTGTTTGTATGTTGCTGTATGTTGCTAGATGACCAACATTCCTTTCGAGGCTTACCAGTTTGTTCTGTTGGTGTGCGTTGTTTATGATGTGGAACATATTCAAGGCTAGAAGGCTATGCCACTCTTGGATAGATGTTGATTTGTTTGTATGTCGTCCTCTCCACCATTGTTGATGTGTACTGTGTGGGTGAAGGGTCATAAAGGCGAACTTGGCACATTCCGATACGCGAGAATAATGCTGAACTTCCTCACTTTGGTTCTGACCCACGCATGCTAGATGATTGGCATCGTAATCAACTTTGGAGGATGGGAGTTAATTAGAAAGAGAGTATTCCCCCTTTGCGTTTCGTTATCTCCTCTCTATCACTATTTCATTCTTTGAAATAAAATGACATACAGTTCGGGTATGAAATTATGTAGCGCGAAGAGGAAGACATTCTTGAATTAGACTCCCAGTCTCTGGTATTTACAAATATCCCATGTTTCACTTCTACAGAGACAAAAAGTTGTTGTTATTTCTACCACCTCCCGTGGGTCTTCTGCAATTTCTCTAACTTTATTTAAAAGAAATGTCCCATATCGACTATGATTGGTTTCTTATATTGTGGCGGTACCATAGCCGATGAGGTTTAAACCGAGGCGTGGTTACCGCTACACCTATCTGTATTGCCTTAAAATTTCGGGACTTATAAGGGGAGGTTGCACTGCCTCCGGGCATTAATAGCAGTATTGTTCCCACCATCTTTTATCTTCAAATGATCCCAAAGTGCTCTTACAAGAATAAGAGATCGTAAACAAGCATTTTTCATTCGTCCCATATGTTATGAACATAAATGAGAGGACGTAAACAACCATTTTTGCATTCAACACATACAGTTCTTGCAACCGAGAGGACGTAAAACACCATTTTTCATTCGTCCCATATGGTTCTACGCAACCGAGAGGACGTAAAACACCATTTTTCATTCGTCCCATATTGTTCTTCGCAGCCGAGAGGACGTAAAGCTTTAACTTTGCGGTCTACTTCAGCGGTCTGAGGCTTGGGTGTAGTTGTTGGCAGTTGGATTGGGTTGATGGTGAGTAGATTTTGGTAGAAATATGCAACAAGTGAGTACGCAACATTTGTCTCTGTAGAAGGGGAAACACGGATAGAAGAAGAAGAAGAAGAACAACAAGAAACGTTTGGTTTTCAATTTCAATCTTCAAAAAAAAATTTGTCAGGTCAGTCAGCGGGTCACAGTGATTGTACGGGATCATCTGCGTACTATGATACACCACCACACAAACTTGGAAGTGGTTCTGTACACCGGTTCATGAATAACAGCCCCCCCAAAAAAAAAACCCCACCCCAACCCCCCAAAAGTAAACAAACAAAAACTACGACAAACTCATACTCCTTTGCTGACCGTAGTCAGTCAACGGACAACAAAACAAAAGGACAAGAAGAAAGAAAATAGAGTGAAACTAAGAGAAGACAATGAAATGGACAAAAGTGGAGAACTCCCCATTGATTAAAGGCAAGCAGGCAACTCCCGACTAAAGCTGCCACCCCCTAGCTCTGAAAGAAAACGTTCTGTCTGGAAACGGTCAACGAAAACGGATAGGCAGTGTTTGTTGAAACCTTCGAACTTCTCGTGAATTGTCTCTTGTTTCTGTTCATTCCACTTCTTCTTGTTCACTTTCTTTTGGGGGGTAGAATGTCATACTCTCTTTTCTCCTACCATTCAGAATTCAATGGTTGCCTGTTGAACCGTTCTGTCTGGAAAGGAATACAGAAAGCAGATATTATATATTATAGGTGAAGACGGGGTAAAAAGCCCATGGGTGCGTAAGAAGCCCATGCCAATTATTTTATGAAATAAAGCAATTTCAGACACATTTTGCCCATGAGACGAGTGTTAATGTTTAGCATTCGTCTCATGGGCAAATTTGACTGACATTTTGTTTATTTCATGAGATAAATGGCATGGGCTTCTTACCCGCCCATGGGCTTTTTACCCCGTCTTACCCTACGGTTTCGGCTGGAACCCTGGACATTGTTCACAATTGTCTGTACTGTCAACTCTCCTGGGCCCATTTTCTCGTCACTCGGTGTCTTTGATTTCGTACTTTTCTTTCTTGCCCTTCTTTGTTATTAGTGGAAATACAAAGTAGTTGCATCTACATCATTCGGATCAGACCCAGGTTGTTGAGTGAGCATCGCCCTACGTGTTAGCATTCAATGCAGTGTCTCTTTGGCAAAATTCAAGCATCGCAGGGTCTCTCTGCGACGCTCTCTCACG
This sequence comes from Phymorhynchus buccinoides, assembly GCA_017654935.2. NCBI lineage: Eukaryota > Metazoa > Mollusca > Gastropoda > Neogastropoda > Raphitomidae > Phymorhynchus > Phymorhynchus buccinoides. The sequence goes on from CM065706.1 coordinate 16,377,220, forward strand.
CACACACGCACACACATGCACACATAATGTCTCACACACACTCAACACACACACACACACACACAATCACACACACACACACACACACACACACACACACACACACACACACACACACACACACACACACACACACACACACACACACACACACGCATACACACACACACACGCACACGCACTCAATCACACGCATACACACACACGCGCGCACAAACGCACACACACACACATACACACACACACACAAACACACAAACTGACTGTCAAACAACACACACATGCACACGCACGCACGCCCCCCCCCCCCACACACGCACGCACACGCACACATTTTTTTCACACAGACACACACACACACACACACACACTGTAAAAACCCCCCCCCCCCCCACACACACACACACACAGTAAGTGTGCCATTTCATTCGTGTGATACAATGCGTGTGTATGTGTTTGTCACCCCCAAACAAAAGAGCCGTCCAAAATATGCATTTATATTGTATGTAAGTATGATGCGTGGTTTGTTTTGAAAACTTGCAAAATGTACTGACGAACAAGGACAAGAACAAACGAACAAATAAGTGAAGCAAAAACAACACACAAAGCAATATATCAAAACCGGTACTCAATGACACCACGCACAAATCAACTCGGGCACAGAATTGGATGTCAACAGGTGTATCAAGGTATTCAACGATGGGTTTTTGTTTGTGGCACAAGCCAAAAAGGTATAACTCACTTTGATTTGGTATAGTCTGTCTGTCGGTCGGAGTCGGAAATTGTCGCACATATTGTAAAAGAGAAAAAAATACTTCAGTTGTTGTATCAAGCAGAACTTAGGTATGCTGATATGAATTGTATACTGAAAATATAACATGGTTCTTCTCATTTAAAAGTGTATTTCAAAAGAAAAAACATTGTAATACATTACACTGCAACAGACATACGGTATGCGGTGCTTCTTTTAGATGAGTATAAGTAGGATAAATAGTTTTAAATGTTTTCCAAAAGATATAAACGCTATGTCCGCAAATGGTGCAGAGATAACATTTTCTGGTTTACAGATTAAAATTATTGAAAAGCCAAATGAAGCGACTCAGTGTATCAAATGATTGAGAGGTAAAAATAGACCGCTGCCACAAACGATAATGCGAATCCGCGCTTGTTTTCGGTTAAGGCTTATAACCAGGCGCAGAGGGTGTGTGTGAAAGGAAAAATAATATATCCAAGTGATAAACCTGACTACGTGTAAAGTTGCTGTTAGACAGACTATGCGGCTGCCTCATATGACTCGATCAGGTCGTGACGTATCTACCAAAAGTTGTTTCCTGAAGCATGGAGAGAGGTCACAAGCCATCTGACTTATCAAACTCGATCAGTGAAATTTAGAACCCGCCCTATTCGGCCCATGTCACCTGACTGGGCCCGACTATATCAGACTGATCGAGCAGCATGGTATGCAAGTGAGGTGTGTGTGTCACGACCTGATCGAGTCACATGAGCAGTCACATAGTCTGTCGCCGCTTACAAACACAAATAAAGTAGATGCACATAAATACACGGGTACCTAATATTCACAAATGTAATCAGAATTCTTCCAAAGTTCCAGCACTAATTCGATCAATCGAAACTCTGAACAAAAACTAAGGAAGAAAGATACGTTAAAGGACACCCTGACGGATGAGTTTTTTGCAAAGGAACACGTCGAGATCGCAACACTCATGTTGCTCCGGTTTCCTAAGAAATCACTCCTTCAAATCGACGATTCCTCCTTGGCGGAGGTGCTGGGAGTTAGATTATTTCAGTTTAAAACCATACATTAAATTATGCGTTGAATTATAGTCAAATAGTCAAACTTTCACCCCCAATCCCTGATTAAAGGACACCCTGACGGATGAGGTTTTTGCAAAGGAACACGTCGAGATCGCAACACTCATGTTGCTCCGGTTTCCTAAGAAATCACTCTGTCAAATCTGCGATTCCTCCTTGGCGGAGGTGCTGTGAGTTGGATTCTTTCAGTTTAATTCAGACTTGAATAAACAAAAACAACAACGCCGTAGTTGTCGTGGCCGCGAATTTTCGGTTTATTTTAAAACCTTTGAAGTGCTCAAACTTTCTGCAGAAAAAACCGCCACACCAATGTCCATAAACGGACAAACTAGTCTCACTACAAACAACCGTGTCACAGTATTCCACAACCTAGAACCTTGATCAGCGGTTTTCTTCTTTTTTTCCTTTCAATCCTGTATTTATTATGTTTAAAAAATCGTTTTCTTTGCTATGTTTTCAAATCATTTTTCTTTGTTATGTATTTAAATAAATTTCCTTGTTATGTTTAAAAAAAAATCGTTCAGTGTGTCTCTCTCTTTCTCTCTCTCTCTCTCTTCCTCTCTCAATAGAACAATAGAATAGGCTTTGCCTAAAATCTTAATCTTTGTTAAAGTTTTTCAATTCTGTGTTCAATGTTCTCTTCTCTCTCTCTCTCTCTCTCTCTCTCTCTCTCTCCCTCTCCTCTCTCTCTCTCTCACCTTCCACAATGGGTGGTGAGGGTCGGGTCCGGCATGTTTCGGCCAAACCAAAGTCGCCGATCTTTACCTTCGGGGCAACATCACCCTCCACAATCAGGAAAATGTTCCTCGGCTGCACAGAAAGCACCACTCACCAATTGTGACCCAGCACCACGAAAGGGACATTAAGTCGCTGGGCTAGTTTCTCACAACAGGCTTGCAAAGTCAAAAATCTTATTTTTTGGTCAATTTTGAGTTATGGGTATTTTCGTGTTCTCTAACATCTTATCTTTCACATTTACAAAGGATTATAATATTTAATATGGTCTCTAAATGGTCATATAAGTGCTTTAAAATGAGTAGGTCAATGCATTTGCTTCAGCTAGGCTACACTGTAGACAGTGTTTTCTCAAAATGGCTGACGCTCACCCTACTAACTTTAAGTGCTCGTAACTCTGGAACAGAAAAAGATACAAGAATGATTCTTGTATCACTAGGAAGAGAATTGTCTGAAGTTTTCAAATGTATAATTATCTCAGAATGGTCAGTTTGACACTTAATGTCCCTTTCGTGGTGCAAGGTCACAATTAGCAAAACGAAACAAAGCACAAGGTGGCACATGCATCATTAATGTAACATTGCATGGTGATCAAATTGGAGGAAAAAGAAAAGCTTGTTCAATGTTGTATAATTCAAAACCATCTTTTTCCTGCTGCACCCTAAATATTTGATCAGTTGTCTATCATTGTGTGCACGTGAGGGAAGATTGAATAGGAGGTTTGTGCTGTGTTTTGTGTTGTGTGTGTGTGTTGTGTATGTGTGTGAGCATGCATGTGTGCATACATACGTGCGTGTGTGTTGTGTGTGCATGCATGTGTATGGGTATGTGTGTGTCTGTATGTATGTGTGTGTGTGTGTGTGTGTGTGTCTGTCTGTCTGTCTGCGTGCATACTTTGTGAGTGAGTGTACTTGTATGTGTATCCTCTAACGTTTGTGTATGTGGTTAGTCTGTGCAACTCCATTGCTATGGCTTACTGAATCAAAGATGAATAAAGAGTCGGTGTTGATAAATATGTGTGTGTGTGTGTGTGTGTGAGTTGCTTTGTGTATGCGTTGTTGGCTGGTTTGCGTCATTCTTAAACACTATTTTTGTGTGTACTTGAATATTCGATTGTAAAGCGCTCTGGGCTCTTCTTTTTTGACGAGCGAAGTTTCGTCTATGTACTTAAAATTGGTGTGTGGGCGTGTGTGTGTGTGGCTGCTGCATCATTAAAAACTTTAACATAGCAATTTTCTCAGAAACTACAAATAATAGCACAACCAAATTTTTGCACAATGATGGAAAAATCACATTATGTCTGCAGCGACGGTTTTTGTTTAAAAGTCAGTAGAACAAATTGGATGTAAATCAATGTGAACTATCTGAATCGTTAACAGAGTTACGAAGGTCATTGCTATAGCATATACAGTGGAACCTCCCTTATAAGACCTTCCAAAATCATCCTAAATGAGGTCTTATAAGGGAGGAGTCTTATAAGGGAGGTAATTTTAATACTTGCAAAGAAAGGCAATGTCTCAGAGAAGTAGGTCTTATGTGAAAGGGAGTCTTATAAGGGAGGTTCCACTGTAGTAGTAAAACCGCTCTGCAATAGTGAACGCCTGAATAGCTCAGTTTGCAAAGCACCCGATTCCAACGCGAACGCCGCAAGTTCATTTCTCGACATGGGCACATTTAAAAATTTTTTTTTAAAGTTGCATCCATTGAAGATATTTTCATTTCACACGCACACACACTGAGCAAGTCATTGCGGGCTTATGCCCCTTGTTTGTTTTTATATTGGGGATTAAAACTGACTACGGCACATATACAGCTAATAGTACTGGAGCTATGCGAGTGGAACAGGAAAAAAGCATGAATCTTGGTGTGAACCTTTTGTCCTACTGATCAAATTTAGAAATGGATCCAAGAAATTGGAGCATCTGTGTTTGGTCATGTGGCAATCGTTTATAACGCATGAACCCCTACCCAGATTTATCTCTAAAACTAGTAAAAACTGGCAAACTGTGATATCACAAGTTCACAAGTTTATTACTGTAATATGTATTTGAATCAGAAAGACAATCATTGCTCGGGATGCACATAAAATAAAAAACACAATAATGGGTATTCCTTAACCCTCTCTAGGACACAGACGCCAAATTCGACCGAATTTTGTCAACTCATGCAGCCTGTATGCGCCGATTGCGCCCGCTGAATGCCAGGTCTAGTATGTTCACTTTCACTTTCTCCCTACCCACAATGCAATATACTAAGTTAGTTCTTCCTTTCACCTGAGTCTCGCTGGTCTGTTTTTGGTTCTTACAGCAAGGGAAAGCACCCACTAGTCTTTTTTTAACGGATTTTTCGAAGTGACCCCAAATTTTTTCTTCTTTCCACGTGACGTGACGCAGTATTGACTCGGCGTGATGCTCGGAGTGCCATTACGGATTTTTTATTCCAATTCACGTTTTTTTGTGTGACAGTGTGTTAGCTATGGAACAATAATATCATCATTGCTATACAATATTCATCTTTCAGAAATTAAATGTGAGTTTGACTTTATTCTGGGTGATTTTTTTAAAATAAAAGATTTGGTGTGACGTTCAGAATTAATTCCCATCTCTCTGGAACTGGAATCGATTCCCGGTTTGAATGGTTGGGCGTCATTGGGTTAAACTAAGCCACACAAAAATCAAAACTCTCAGAATCAACCACACACTAACACTAACACAACACTAACAAAACACACACTAAGACTAACACAACACTAAACACTAACAACACACTAATGACTAACACACACTAATCACTGAACACACACTAACACTAACACACACTAACACTTAACACACACTAACACTAACCACACACTATAACACTACACAACACACTAACACTAACACACCTAACACTAACACACCCCAAAACTAACACACACTAACACAAACACACACTAACACTAACACACACTAACCGAACCCACTAACACTAACACTAACACAACACCACAAGTTTTGCTAAGATTTTCTACAAAACACTTCTCGTTAAAATAACTTATGAGAAGATTAATAAATTAAGACAATACTTTCAGAGCAGATAACATACAAATCAATTATCCATCAACACAAACTATTGAATATAACATTACTAAAAGATCTCCAGACACGCACAACTTTCTATCCAATACAGCTCCCATACTAATCCATCACACACACATCTAACCAACAACATCCATTAAAAATAGAGGATAGATAAAGCAAAAATTAATTATGAGAAATATCACTGTAAATAAAAATTACATCACAGCAACATTAATACAATATTACATAAAGGCAAATCATCATTCCTAAACAAAATAATAACATTCCTAGGTGTAGAGTGGTTGACATGAGGTAACGGCGTTCACCTCGTATTACAATCAACATGATAATTCGAACCTGGGGTATCAGGGGGATGTTTCCTCTCACTTTGGCACTAGGGCCTTATGGGTCTGACCATGGAGTTTTTCAGATGAGATGATAACCAGGTCCTGTGTGCCCACTGCACTCAGCAACTACGATAAACCCGTGGCAACGAAAAGTTGTCATTTGGTCCAAAATTACAGCACAATACACCATTTTCCTTCCTTACCAGTCCACAAGACAAAAAATAGCACAAAAGTACCGCGCTTTTGACTGCGACATGCTCTTTCCAGGTGGGAGCAACTGAATTTCACAGGTGCTCTGGGTGACTATAAAGTACCAACTTATAAATGTTACATACTAAATCTTCAAAACACAAACCTCTATGACACACATCTCTACACCCCCCCCCCCCCCCCCCACACACACACCCACACAATTCTTAAACAATATTTTGGCATAAAAGCAAATATTGAAAGAAATTTTTTTTTGCATAAAAGTGACAGTTTTTTGTATAAAAAAGTAATCATAAGAATCCAAAATAACGAATTAGCTATCATCACAAGCAAAGTGGATGATCAAGCAAATACAGCACACCTTATCTAAGACGCACCCCCAAAATTTACAACAAAATTCAAGATTTTGCTTTAACCCTTTTGCCACCGTATCCATTCTCAGGGCAAAACATACCATTAACCCTTTCATCGCCACTGTCGCTCTTGCAACCACATGATTTGACACCCATGTCACTGAAAGGCATCAAATGAGGTCTGGTATCCATTGACCTTGTGTTCTTCATTTGGGAAGGTAAGGAACCGGCCCCTGTTTTATGCACGTCACAGAGGAATCCCATATTGCAGACATCTTTTCTCTACCAGGTGTAAGCTAATGGTTAAATTTTGGCTTAGGAATGGCTAGCGTTGAAAGGTTAAACTTAACTGGTTAACAAAAATATGTATCTACAATAGGGATTTTCCTCCGTGACGTGTACAACAATAAGGCCTACCCTTACCTCCCACTATTAGGAAAACAGGTTCTTCAGATAACAAGCCCTGATTGATGACTTTTTTGTGACATGGTGGTTAAACCATTGTGGTGCAAAAATGCGACATGTGGTGAAAGGGTTAATATTTCTTACAATTTTCTTTATCACCCTATAAAGCACAGGGGCTTCATTTCTGGGGAGAAAAACGTGTCGCCTTATAGTCAGAAAAATACAGTAACATTACTATGTCAGTAAGCCAAATAATAATAACAATATGAAATCACAATGTAAAAACTACAACCGCACACCAAACACGATCTGAAACATTGCAGAAAACGGAAACAAATGAAATTCATGCGCAAAATCAGAAACATTAACTTATTCCGGACAAATTCTGAGGTATACTTTGGAAACAGCGATTTTTTTTAGTCCTAAAGTAAAACTTGTCTAAATCCATGCTGTCGTTTTTTTCCACTCCAAACGACGTTTTTTCAAGTTATTTCTCTTCAATTAGTCTTCAAGCTTTTGTTTTTTATTGAATTTTTTTGGGTGTTCATGGTTGACAGAATTCTACAAACAACACACATACAACAGCATTATAACGAATATCACCGGAATAGTTTAAAGTTTAACGAAAAATAGGGAAGAAGCAGTGTAAAGATGGAAATTTCGCTAAGAGTTAACAGATACCCTGATATATACCTGGCCATCAATTATGTATAGATTAACTCACAAGCACACATAAAAAACAACCAAACACGACGCCACACAAACACACATGCAAGCGGGCTACACCTACCATACAAAAACAATAATTACATCATATAAAACTACAGACAGCATGGAACTTTAAAATAATCATTGTGTATTAAGTTGTTCTTTTTGTTAGTTGTTTTT
>CM065706.1:16385552-16388052 GCA_017654935.2 Phymorhynchus buccinoides
GGAGATGAGAGAGAGTTAGAGAGAGGAGAGAGAGAGAGAAGAGGGAGGGAGAGAGAGAGAGTAGAAAAAACAACAACTGAATACCTGAACCTGAACACCTAAAATATGTATCTTGTTAAATAAAGGTTGTCCGTGTTCAGTGTTCTCTCTCGTCTCTCTCTCTCTCCTCTCTCTCTCCCTTCCTCTCTCTCTCAATCATCTATCATCCTCTCTCTCTCTCTCCACTCATCCTTCACTATCTCCGTCTCCCTCCTCTCCCCTCTCTCTCTCTATCAGGCTGTTTCCACCTTTACTCTGGTTCACTGAATGGAAAGGCATAGGTCAGTCTGCGATTATCACGCACCGTAATCAAAATAGTTTTTCGATCATATGATCAAGGTAGTGTGTGTAGTGTACGTGTATGTACGGTACGCGCGCGCGCGCGCATGTGTGTGTGTTGTGTGTGTGTGTGTGTGTGTGTGTGTGTGTGTGTGTGTGTGTGTGTGTGTGTGTGTGTGTGAGAGGGGGAGAGAGAGAGAGAGAGAGAGAGAGAGAGAGAGAGAGAGACAGAGACAGACAGACAAGAGGAGAGAGAGAGAGAGAGAGAGAGAGAGAGAGAGATTTCAGACACATGCGACCATCTCGTAAAAAAAAGCGGAACTAGTGAGAAAAAAACCAATCTTATATCTAAAATATAATAAAAGTAACTTCAAATTGTAGAAGAGCTACAAAATCCAAAACAAAAAAACTCTCAGAAGCAAACAGCGCAAAACAAACAGCATCAAACCAAAACAAGGCTCGAAACTGCCTTCTTAATGCTTCGAAAAGAAAAACAGTAATACGCAATTCTTTGCTGCTTTTTTTTTTTTTCTTTTGTTGTAAATGACCACAGAGTATTTGGAGGTCTTGTTTGCCAGTTTGCTTGCTCTTCAGAGAAAGAATCGGCATTACATTCCAGGTTGGCTGCGTTGTTACTTTATTTTTGGTTTTTAGTCCCCGAGCCGAAGGTTCGGGAACTATTGTTTCTGTCTGATCCGTCCGGCGTGCCTCCGTCCGTCCGTCCGTCCGTCCGTCCGTCGGTCCGGCTATTCGTCCGTTTTTCTCAAAAACTATTCAGTCTATCATCATCAAATTTGGTATACTAGTTTGCCAAGATGCAAGCTATCCACTGATGTTATTAGGTTTACATTAACCCTTTCAACGCCAGCCATTTTTCAGCCCAAACTTCCCATTAAGCTTACCTGGGTAGAGAAAATATTATGTCTGCATTATTGGGGATTCCTCTGTGACATGCATAACATAGGACATATCCTGAACTTCCAAAATATAAGAACATAAGGTCACTGGATACCAGAACCTCATTTGATGCTTTTTAGTGACATGGGTGTGTTAAATCATTGGTGGTGTCAAGAGCCGACAGTGGCGATGAAAGGGTTAAGGTCAAGGTCGCGCCAGTTACAAGGTTCAAACCCCGAAACACATAATCGCTTAATATCTCGCGAAGTTTTGCATGTATTTCAATGCAGTTTTTTTCACAACATTTCTTGATGAATGGTCTATATAACACAGTTGTAATAATAATTTTTCTGTGCGCTCGTGTGCGCCATGATCACCGCGCGCGCTCAAATCATCATATCACGGGTCGAACACACATGCGCCATGAAACAGCTTTGTAGCTCTGTGGTTGTACCTCTCTGCCTCACTCTCGGTCTGACGGCTCTCTCGGCACCTCTCTCTCTACTCTCTCCTCTCTCTGCTCTCTCTCTCTCCTCACTCTCTCTCTCTCTCTCTCTCTCTCTCAATCTCCTCTCTCTCTCTGCTCTCTTCTCTCTCTCTCTATTTTTCTGTGTATATCTCTCTTTCTTCACTCTCTATATTTGTGTGTCTATCTCCCTTTCCTCTCTGTGTTTCTCTCTTTCTCTCTCCCTTTCAATCTTGTATTCATCTCTCTCTCTCTCTCTCTCTCTCTCTCTCTCTCTCTCTCTCTCTCTCTCTCTCCTCATTCTCTCTCTCTCTCTCTCTCTCTATTTCGGAGTAGCTCGGCGATGCTGCGAGGGGACTTTGCAGCCGCTCGGCGTTGCACTTGTTTGTTTTGCCTTAGTATTATTCCGACAACATGTTCACGCTTTTTTTTTGGTCTTCCTTGACTCAAACTGATTCTACCATCAGTCGGAGCAAGAACATAAAATTGAAGCTGTATATCCAATGATATTTCTTTTTTTTTATAGCAAGGAGTATTATTTAGTTTTTGGTATAGCCTTTTTTGGTTAAACACTGCTGGTATTAAGCAAAGTGTCTTTGCAGTAATTCTAGTAAAAAAAAGAGAGCAACACACTTCTCATGGCACTTGCCCTTAGATTAAGACGGCGCCACGCTACTACTACTACACACGATCCGATTCTCAAAGCGATGCGATTGTGACCGGGATGCGAGTCATGAAATCCGTGAAGTGTTTCCGTCCTTTAAACATTTTGTTTTGGATATCTGCTATTTTCGCTCACTGTGTATACTCAAGTAGACC
>CM065706.1:16393052-16395552 GCA_017654935.2 Phymorhynchus buccinoides
CCTCTACCCATGTACTTTATATACGAATGTTTGGCTGAAATATGGCTGGCGGTGAAAGGGTTAAATTGGTAACTTCGTTGTCGGGAGAATGGAAGGACTAAAAGTAAACCAAGACCGTGCACATTCCTTCGGTGATATTTTGTTGTTTGTTCTTTTAATGTGAACAAAAAAAAATGTATTTTCCTTAAACCCTTTCATCGCCAGAGTCACGTTTTAGTACCGCAGTGATTGAACACCTATGTCACTAAAAAGCATCAAATTGGGGGTATATTATCCAAAGACCCTATTGTCTTAGTTTTGGGAAGTAAGGATAGACCTTTTTTTTATATATGTGTCACAGAAGATTCACCAATACTGCAGTTGGATTTTGTTCTCTGACGAGCAATGACGGAACGAAAAGAAAAAGGGAAAAAAAAGAAAAAAAGAAAGAAAGAAAGAAAGAAAGAAAGAAAGAAGAGGAAAGAAAAAAAAGAGACAAAATGCGAGAGAAAAAAAAAAGAACCAAAAAGAAAGGAATAAAAAAAAAACCACACGCGAAAGAAACAACCCCCCAAAAATGAAAGAAATAAGCAGACAAAGAAAGGAGGGAAGATAGAAAAAAAAGAAAAAAAAAGAAATCCCAAGTCCTATTGGTCCGGGTTATTTCGAAACTCAGCAGGAAGTGACGCCTACGTTGGCCACGCTTCCTGTCACATGGCGGAAGGAAGTGCCTTTGCTTTACGGGACTTCCTTCCTGCTTGTCTGTCTCTTGTTTTGTTGATTTTAGACACGCGGGGGCGTAGCAATGACACATAAGGAAAAACAACAACAACACAACAACACAGTTTGTGATTGTATGTACACTTCTGAGTTCTCGCATGCCAAGACATACATCATTCGATTCAAGCCACAAACTTATAACTCACTTTGTCGGTGTGTCTGTCGGTCCAAAATTGTCGCACATATTGACAACATTGTCGCACATATGGCTCCATCCCACCTGCGTGCGCATCTCGACCCTTCCAACGGAAGTGTCGCCATCTTAGTCAGATTTGTGTGTAAACAGCATCGATCTGGCATTTTTTAAACAAAGTTACTTACTAAGATGGCGGTCTCCCATAATATGGCACGCTCCTTGTGGCCGGATATGACGACACGTGGGTACCAGCCATTGTAAAAGAGAAAACAATACTTGGGCAAAGAGTAACTTTTCAGTTGTCGTATCTACAGTCCTTAGGTATGGAAATAATTGTATACTGAACAGAGCACATGAATCTTCATTTTAAATCGCACAAAATAATAAACATACGTAATACAGACACTGCAACAGGCACGACGAGTATGCGGTGCTTCTTTCGATGAGCATAAGTAGGATAAATAGTTTTAAATGTTTTCCAAAAGATATCAAAAAGTTACGAAATGGTGCAGAGATAACATTCTGGGCCTGTATTCACGTTGAGATAGCATGAGACTTAGCATGATGCTAACTTAGAAGCTCTTCCAATGTCCTATAGGATTTAATAGGACTTTTGGAAGAGCTTCTAAGTTAGCGTGATGCTAAGTCTCATGCTATCTCAACGTGAATACAGGCCCTGGTTTACAGATTAAAATTATTGAAAAGCCAGGGGAGGCGACTCAGTGTATGTAATGATTGGAGTGGTAAAAATAGACCGCTGCCACAAACGATTGCGGATCCGCGCTTGTTTTTGGGTGTGTTTTTTATGTCTCGGTATCCCTCTCTTTGTTTGACTTCCTCACGCATATGTACACACACACACACACACACACACACGTGTGTTGAGACCACATTTTAATTTCTCTTGTTGAAATAATAAAGTAATTTTGACTTTGACTTGACTTGACTTTGTCACACATGCAAGCACACACACGCACGCACGCGCGCACGCACCAATACAGCTGACAATGAAACGAATCAACTGCAACCACAAAGTCAGCGTCACTAACAATAACTTCAACAATAAGAGCAAACAATTGTTAAGAATAAACAGCATCAACATCAACAACAGGAACTAAGGAATGAGAAGATAATAACATCAAAAACAGCAACAACGACAAACACAACAACAACAATACCAGGACGAGAAGAAGAGAAGAAGAAGAAGAAGAGGAAGAAGAAGAAAAGAAGAAGAAGAAGAAGAAGAAAAAGAGGAAGGAGGGGGGGGGGGAGGAAGAGAAGAAAAGGAAGTAAGCGAAGGATGAGGAGGAGGAGATGGAAGGAACAGAAGAAGGAAACATAGGAGAAGAAGAAGAAAAAGAAGAAGAAAAAGAAGAAGGAAAAGAAGAAGAAGAAGAAGAAGAAGAAAAGGAAAAAGAAAAAGAAGAAGAAGAAGAAGAAGAAGAAGAAGAAGAAGAAGAAGAAGAAGAAGAAGAAGAAGAAGAAGAAGAAGAAGAACAGCAGCGGCAGCAGAAGGAGATGGCGAAGCAGAAGAAGAATAGTGAGGAGGAGGAGGAGAAGAAAGAGTAGAAGAAGAAGGAGAGGCGGAGGAGGAGGAGGAATAAG
>CM065706.1:16403052-16413424 GCA_017654935.2 Phymorhynchus buccinoides
CTCCTTTGGGTCTCACTGCTCTCGCCTCCTGTTGGCTCACGCATTCTTCCTACCTACAAAATCATCCAGGTCCACTCTCTCTCATCGTCTCTCGCGATCGCAGAGATCTCCTCTCTCTCTCCCTAATCTCTCTCAGTCCCCCTTCGACCCCCCCCACGTCTCATTCCTCTAGTGCTCTCTCCTCGAGCGTCTCTATTCTCTCTGAGATGTAGAGCGGAGAGAGAGAGGCGACTCTTTCACCGCACCCTCTCTCTCTCTTTCTCTTCTCCCTCTCTCAACTCTCTCCGCTAATGAAAAATATATATATCCATCTTATTTCACCTTTTTTGTCTTCTTCTCCCCCCCCCTCTCTTAGAAAGTGCTATTATTCTGAGAAAAAAATTGTAAATTCGTCTCAGATATTGTCCTTTTTTTCGTAATCAATTCAAACCACCAATTCAATTAAGTTTCAGCATTGCTCATTATTATCGCATGCTTGCCTTGAGTTCCAATTTGATTCTCTGTCAATTATTCCTGTGCCAATTTTGTGCCAATTTGTGTTTCATTTCTCGATTCTATGACTTGATTTTGTTTGTGTCAATTTGTTCTATTTCTGCACGCCTGAATGCACATGCGCAGTGAGTGCACGCTTGATAAGACCACACCACCTGCAACACAAGTGGACAAAGACACACTTGATTGTACACCGTACGGATGTGAGAGGGCACCCCCAGGTGCAAAGAACACGTATTGACGTATTATCCTTTTTACCGTCAATTCGATTTTTTCGGAGTTTAGTATGGTCTCATCATATATATATATCTCTCTCTCCTCTCTCTCCCCATCGTTGTGTGGCACATGGTCTCTCTCTCGGCATCTCTATCTCTATGGGTCTAAGTGTCTGTCTCTCTGACTCTGTCTCCGTCATCTTTCTCCATCTCGAGCACTGTGATCTGTCGCCTCTCTCTGTTGAGAGAGCGAGAGATAAGAGAAAGAGAGAAGATCTCTCATCTCTCCCGTCCCTCCCACACTCTCGCCCCTCAAGTCCTCTCTCTCTCTCTCTCTCTCTCTCCCTCTTCTCTCGCTCTCTCTCCCTCCTGCCTCTAAGAGAGAACAGTTGGAACAGGAAAGAGTAAGTCAGAGGAGAGAAGGAGAATCTTCTCTCTCTCTCTATCTTTCTCTCCTCTCTCTCATCCCCCCTCATCTCCTCTCCTCCTCCCCGCTCTCTCCTCTCCCTCATCGCCCCTCCCCGTCTCCCTCTCTCTCCCTCAACCTCTAGAGAGAGCTCAGAGAGAGAGACACACAAACTCGAGGCCATCATCGTCTCGGAGCGTCTGTCGAGAGAGCTCAAGAGATCTCTCTCTCATCTCTCTTCTCATCTCTCGATAGGATCGCCCTCAGAGAGAGAGTCTCTCCTCTCTCTCCCGTCTCTCTCTTTCTTCGATCCGCCCTCTCTCTCTCTCTCTCACCTCTCTCTCTTCTTTTCTCTCTCTCTCTCTTTCTCTCCCACACCCTCTCTCTCTCTCAAAAAAAAAGAGAGAGCCCCCCCCCCCCCTCCCCTCCTTTCTCTCTCTCTCTCTCTCTCTCAGAGAGAGAGACTCTCTCTCTCTCTTCGTCTTTCTCTCTCCCCCTCTCCCTCAGAAAGAGAGAGAGAGATTGAGATCCCTCGGTCGAGAGAAGAGAGAGAGAGAAAGAGAAAAGAAAGAGAGAGAGAGAGAGAGCGAGAGAGAGAGAGAGGAGAGAGAGAGAAAGAGAAAGAGATAAAGAGAGAGAGAGAAAGAGAAAGAGAGGAGAGAGAGAAAGAGAGAAAAGAGAGAAAGAGAGAGAAAGCCCGCTCCCCCCACCCCTTCTCTCTCTTCTCTCTATCTCTCTATAGTCTCTCTCTCTCTCCTCTCTCTCTCAACCCTTCTCCTCCCATGACGCAGTCGATGAGTCGAGATACACTTCTCGTCTGTCTGTCCGACTCTCTCTTCTCCGATGAGATATCTATGTACGAGAGAGATCGCGATCTCGCGTCTATCCCTCTCTATCTCTCTCTCCTCTCTCTATCTCACGCATACTGTGTTCGCATTAAAGCCACTATACAAGCTCACGCCTTCTCACGCCAATGTGTGTCTGCGTCTGTGTGTGTTTTTGTGGTGTGGGCGTGCGGCGCGCGTGTTGTGGTGTGCGTACGCGCGTGTGTGTTGTGCGTCGGTGCGTGTGTGTGTGTGTGTTTGCGTGTGTGTGTGTGTGCGGTTGCGTTGGTATTACGTGTGGACATCCATGTGTGTGCGTCGTGTAGTGTGTGTGCGTGGGTGCGTGTGTGTGTGTGTGTGTGTGTGTGCGTGTGTTGTGTGGTTTGTTCGTCTTTGTTCGTTCGTGCTTATGTGTGTGTGTTCGTGCGTGCGTATGTGTGTGTGTATGTGTGTATGTTTGCGTGTGTGCGCGTACGTGCGCGCGCAACAAGCGTGTGTGTATGTGCGTATGTGGTATATCACGGTAGTGGACGTGATTTTTTTCTACGTGCGCATAATTATGGGGGGGGGGGGGGGGGGGTTTTGGGGGGGGGGGGGGGGGGGGTTAAGCGGGTGCATGCTCTTGCATCCATTAGAAAGTTGATGGGTCTTTGCGTGCAGTGTGATTTGTGTGCAAGCAAAAAGATGTTTCAATAGTCCTCGAAACGCTACCAGATTGTCCAAAGTGGTGGAAATCGAAAGATGACAGGAAACATAGCTGGAATTGAAGTCCACGTGCGCACAACTCAAAGTCAATGACTGCGAAGCTATTACGGATACTAATTGGTGCTCATGTTTTTCTTGTTGCAAAAAACCGCACACACGCGCACACGAACATGCACGTAGGCTACGCGCGAACTCATGCTCCGGTGTGAGCACACGCTGGCACGCAAGACACCACACATTCTCAACACATTCTCACAGACACACACGCACGCACACACACACTCGCACGAAAGTACGCACGCGCGCACACACACACACAACACACGCAGACGCACACGCGCACGCACGCTCACACAAAAAAAAAACCACACCGGCTCACACATACATGCATCACACATACATACACTACACACCGCACACAAACACACAAGCAACCACGCACCAAGGCACAGCTGCTCAGCACAACACACTCACACACATACATACACACACATACTCTCTCTGTCTCTCTCTCTCATTCTCTCCTCTCTCTATCTCTCTTTCTCTCGACAGTATCCGTCGGAGCGAACACTCTCGCTCTCTCCCACTCTCTCTCTGCTCTCATCCTCTCTCTCCATCGCTCTCGGTCTCTCTCTCGTCTTTCTTCTGCCCATCTGTCTTTCCGTCCGCCCCCCCCCCTCTCATCTCTGTGTCTTTATGTTTCTCTTCTACACACACAAAGTCACACACATACATACACAACAGCCCGAAAACACACACACACGCGCGCGCGCGGCGCGCGCGCACACACGCACACGCACACACACACACATTCATACATAGCCTTGCCCTGTTATATGATTTATGCGATGTATAAAGATATTTGGTATATGAATGAATAGTATGTATATGTGCGAGAGAGAGAGAAGTTGCGCGTGTGTGTTTGTGTATGCGTTGTATTACGTGTTCTATTAATGTGTGTGCATCATGTAGGTGTGTCGTGCATGTGAGGGTGTGTGTGTGGTGTGGTGTGTCGTGGTGTGGTGTGTGTGTGTGTATGTGTGTTTGTATGTGTTGTGCTGCGTGCAGCGTGCGTGCTTGTGTGTGTGTGTGTGTGTGTGTTGCGCGCGGCCGTGTGGTGTGTGTGCGGCGTAGTGAGCGCGCGCGTGGCGCGCGCACGCTGCGTGTGTTATGTCGGCGTGTTGTGTGGTATAATTACGGAGTGGAGTGATTTTTTTCTGTTCTGTGGCGTATAATTGGGGTGGGGGTGCGGGGGTGGTTGGGGGGGGGTGGCATGCATGCTCTTGCATCCATTAGAAAGTTGATGGGTCTTTGCGTGCAGTGTGATTTGTGTGCAAGCAAAAAGATGTTTCAATAGTCCTCGAAACGCTACCAGATTGTCCAAAGTGGTGGAAATCGAAAGATGACAGGAAACATAGCTGGAAATGAAGTCCACGTGCGCACAACTCAAAGTCAATGACTGCGAAGCTATTACGGATACTAATTGGTGCTCATGTTTTTCTTGTTGCAAAAAACCGCACACACGCGCACACGAACATGCACGTAGGCTACGCGCGAACACATACTCAGGTGTGAGCACACACACACACATTCTCACACACACACACCACGCGCACGCACACGCACACTTCGCACGAAAGTACACGACGCACTCACACACGCACGCAGACACAAGCGCATACATGCTCACACACGCATACACACACATGCACTTACACACACGCACACAAACACACAACCACGCACACACGCGCGCGCGCACGGGACACTCACACTGCACACAACATACACATTACAAGGATACACTACTCTCTCTCTCCTCTCTCTCTCTCTCTTCGCTATACTCTCTCTCGGCTCTCTCTTTCTTTCTTCTGACCCATCTGTCTTTTCCGCCCCCCCCCCCCCTCTCTCTCTGTGTCTTTATGTTTCTTTCTTTACACAAAACACAAATCCCTAAACACACACACAAACACACACAGGGGGACAACACACACACCACACACACACACACACACACAACACACACCACACACACACAATCACATCAGATTCATAAGCCTGCCCTTGCTATATCTTGTTATGCTATTGTATATATTATATAATATGGATAGGCATGTATATGTGGTGAGATGAGAGAGCGGAGATGAGAGGGAGGAGACCAGAGTGTTGATGGAGACGGACGCGAGAGAGAGAGGGGGAGAGAGAGAGAGAGAAGAGAGGAGAGAGAGAGAAGAGAGAGAGAGATGAGAGAGAGAGAGAGAGAGAGAGAGAGAGAAAAGAGACGAGAGCTGAGGGGGGGCTTAGTGGGTACACACTTATGCTGTGAGTGAGGGCATATATGTCTGCAAGCATATGAGTTTGCTTACGCTTTGTTGTTGGGGGGTTGTTGTTTTTATTGCATGTTCATTTCTCCTCATTTATATATGGTCATTGTGTTATAGATGGCTTGATGCAAAAAAACAACAAGCAAACCATTATTGATTATTCAATGTGCCATATTTTGAATACTTGACATTGTCTTTGAATTTGGGGACACACACATGCTTAAAGACTATGACCTACACGTACACTTGGCACATTGCCTATGTTTTTCTTCAGATCTCCTCGACCTCCTCTTCACACCTTAGATCCCATCCCCATTGCAAAATTGCAACGGTTTCCTGCTCTGCATGTCTTCTTGATTGTCATGTACCCATAACTCTCACGCATGTTTTACCACATACCCACCACCACAAACCAGCTACCCACAAAAGCCCTTTTGTTATATGTCTTAGTCTCTGTGTGTTGGTCTCCCATCTTATGCTTTCTGTACCTGTCTGTCTGTCTGTCGTCTGTCTGTCTGTCTGTCTGTCTGTCCTGTCTGTCTGTCTGTTCCTCTCTCTCTCTCTCCTCTCCCACTCACTCTCCTCCACTTCGGACATCTCTCTCCCACCAATCTCAGTTCATCTCATCATCTCCTCAATCCTCGATCCTCCTCGAGTCTCTCTCCTCCTCTCCTACTCTCGACATGCGCGTTCATCGTTTCTCCTCCCCCTCGTTCAACTATCTCTCTCTCTCCCCCCGTCTCTCTCTACGCGCTCTCTCTCCTCTCACTCCTCTGTCATCTCGTTCTCTCCTCTCTCTCTTCTCGTCAACTCTCTCTCCGCTTCTCTCTCGTCTTGTGGTTGGTGTGTGTGTGTGTGTAGTGTGTGTGTGTTGTGTGTGTTTCTTCTCTCGTCTCTCTTATAGATCTATATATTATCTTCTATTTCTACTCTATCCTATCTCTCCCTATCTATCTATCTAGTCTATATCTCTCTCCTCCCTCTCTCCTCTCTCTCTCTCTCTCTCATCAAACTCCACTAGCTCTCGAGTCTGTCCCTCTTCTCCCTCTCCTCTTCTCTCTCTCTCTGTATCTCTCTGTCGGTCTCTTTCTCTCCTCACCTCTCTCTCTCGTCTCTCGTCCTCTCTCCAACTTCGTCACCTCCTCTCTTCTAGGTCCGCTTCTTCCCCCCCAGGCGCTCTCCTCTATCTCAACATCTCTCCTCTCTCGTCGCCTCCGCTCGACTTGTCTCTTCTCTCTCCGCTCTCTCACCTCCTCTCTTCTCTGTGTGTTACTTGATGTTTTATGATCAAATGTTCCTTGTTCGAATGCATGGTAGGAGTGTTTTGAGTGGAGAGGGCAGGTGCAAGATCTATGTGTACTTATCCTTTTTACCTCAAAATAAAACATTCGTATTAAGTAATAATGATAATTAATAATGAAGAAAAACTTATAATAGCGGCACATTCCCAGGCTACTTGCTTCTGGCGCTTTACAACACATAAACATTTAATCAAAGCACATCATATACGTACGTACGGTTCCGTACACTATACATTCGTGTATTCTCTCTCTCTTCCTCTCTCTCTCTTTCCCCCCCGATCGTTTCTCTCTCACGTCCCTGTCTCCAATCAGTCGTCAATCTCTCGTTCTTACTCTCTCCGGTCTCTCGTCCTTTCAGTCTCTCATCTCTCTCGTCCCCAACTCCTCGCTCTCGCTCTCGTCTCACTCGCATCCCTCTCGCTCGACTTTCGACGCGGTTCGCTGTCTCTCTCCTCCGTCCTCTCTTTCCTCTCTCCTCTCCGCCATCTTCTCTCTCTCCCTCCTCCTCCGCTCTCTCTTCTCTCCTCTTCCGTCATCTCCTCCCTCGTCTCTCCTATCTCTCTCCTCACCCTCTCACCCTCGCTCCCTCTTCTCCTTCTTCACCTCCAGTGTACCCCTCCTCGCTCTCTCCCCTCCTCTTCTCCCCTTCACCTTCTCGTCCCTCTCTCCCTCCACTTCGCTATCCTCGCTCACCATCTCTCCCTCGCTGTCCACCCCTTCTCCCTCTCTTCCCGCTCCCCGTTCTCTTCCCAGCCCACTATCCTCTGGCCCGGGCCCTACGTCCCTCATTCTCTCATCTCACATCCTCCGTCGTCCCTCTCTCTCTCTCCCACTCTCCTCGTCCTCTCCTCATCTCTCTCACTCTCTCTCTTTGCACATGTGTTGTTCGAGCACACCACGAGGACTAGGTTATCTGTGTTGGTATAGGTTATAGGATATGCTGTATGTTTTTATGTTTGTGTTGTGTGTGTGCGAGTACGTGAACGATCTCTTCGTTGAGGTTTGAGCAGAATTTTTTTAGCAATTTTTTTCGTGCATGTTACTTCAATTTAACTGTGAACATGCTGTTTTTATTTTCTATTCTTCTTATGCATTTTTTTATAACTTTCTTTTGTTTTCCTTTTTCCTTGTTATTTGGCTTTTCTTTTTTCCTCCCCCCCTCGACGGCATGGTGTAAAAGAGAATTGATCTATAAGGCCAATCCGTTTACCCCTCATTAACATTTCGTAATTCGTCTTCGTATTCGTATTTATCTCTCTCTCTCTCTCAGCTCTCTCTCTCCTCTCTCTCCCCTCTCTCTCTCTCTCTCCTTCGTCTCTCTCTCTCTCTCTCTCCTCCTCGCTTTTCCCCTCTCTATCTCTCTCCCTCTGTCTCTCTCTCTCTTCTCTTGCTTCCCCCCCTCTCTCTCATCTCTCGTCTCGTCATCGCTTTTCTTTCCCCCCCCTCTCTCTCCTCTCTCTCACCAACTCTCAGATCTCTCATCATCGTCGCTCTCTCCTACAGCCGGTAGCTCCCTCTCGTTCTCTCATTCCTCTCTCTCACCGTCTCTACTCTCATCGCTTTCCCTCTCTCTCTCTCTCTATCCCGTATCTCTCTCTCTCTCTCTCTCTCTTCGTCGCCCCCCCCTCTCTCTCTCTCATCGCTTCCTCCCCCTCTTCTCTTCATCTCTCCTATCTCTCTCTTTCCTCCCTCTCTCTCTCTCGTCCTCTCTCTATCCACCTCTCTTCCTCCACAACTTCTCTCCTCTCTCCAGATTCTCTCCGCTCCTCTCATCGCTTTCCCTCTTCTCTCTCGTCCCTCCTCTGTCCTCTCATCTCTCATATGTTTCCCCACTCTCTCTCCATCTCTCTCTCTCTCTCCTCTCTTTCTCCTCTCCTCCTTCAGATCTCTCTCTCTCTCTCTCTCTCTCGTCTCTCCCTCGTCCTTTCCTTTCCCCTCCCATACTTTCCCGGCTTTTTATTTTTTTCTCCCTCTCTCGTCCCCTCTCTCCCTATCTCTCGGTCTCTCTCTCTCTCTCTCTCTCTCTCTCTCCCCGCTTTTTCCCCTTCCCTCTCCCTCTCTGCCCTCCTCTCTCTCTCTCTCACTCTCATCTCTCGTTCCTCCTTCGTCTATACATTCATACCTCTCTCTCTCCATCTCTCTCTCTTCACCTCTCCCGCTCTTTCTCGTCCGATCCCGCCCTCTCTCTCTCTTCCTCGCGTCCTCCCTCCTCTCGCTCCCCCCACTCTCATCTCTCTCTCCCGTCCTCTCTCATCCTCACTCCTCCCTCCAAATCCTATCCTTCAGCCAATCTCTTTTCCTCTCTCTATCTCTCCCCCCCCTCTCTCTCTCTCTTCCCGCTCCCCTCCAGCCTCCGCTTTGTCTGTCTCTTGCTCCTCCCCCCCCCCCACACACCCCTGCCAACCCGACCGAGTACCTCATCCTCTGCCTCCTTTTAAAAAAAAAAGGTAAGCCGGAATCCAATAATATTATTAATGCATCACCTTACAACAATATCTATTTCAGAGACAAGAGGGTGAGAGCGGGCGGGGTGTGGGTGGGGGTTGGGGTGGGGGTGGGGGTGCGGAGGTGGGGAATAAGGAGGTGAGGTGATCTATGAACGTGATTGTAGGAGAAAAAGTGTAATCAATGTTTTAGAGGAGAAAAACAAAAAACAAAAACGACTCAGGGTGTGTGAGTTTTTCCACTGGATAATGGTCCGACGCGCGAATAACGGTTACGACGGCAAACGGGGTCTAAGAAACACCCTAAACGTTTGCTAAGGTCAGATAACTTTTAAGCTTATCTCTTCACATTTGAAAGAAGAGAGAGAGAGAGAGCGAGAGAGAAGGATTTGCTATCATAAGGGAGATGAATCTACCTCTGTTTCGTTTGTGCAAAAGTTTTTTCGATTTCATCGCACGGTCTATTTGTGGTGCAGAACATTAAATTTGCACTATATTATATGCCGATATAAACATGATGAAAAACTAATAAAGAGCACTCACAAAACACGTTGCGTTCGTTTAATTTGCTAAAACAAACAAAACCTCCGTATATTTTTTTCTGACAGACAAAAAAAATATTTTCTCGTTGTTTTGGTCTTATTCCATTTTGAAAGTTAAAGTCTCTTCACGCGAGATGTAAAATAAAGCCGGAAGTATTGATATTTCCCATGATTCCTTCAAATAGTGTGTCGGTACCTCGATAAGCAGGCCACTAGATAACGTTTGGGCGGTGCAAAAAACGTCGGCAAAAGAGAGGGCGTTTCTCTTTCTCCTCTAGTACCGTTTTTTTTTGTTTTTTTGGCCGATTTGGCGAGCTCCCGCTGACGTAAACGTTAAGCACTTTGTGAAAACGAACGCCTGGTTTTTTGGTGCTTGTTTAGTTGTTGTGTGTGTTATTCCTTGGCCTGTTCTCCTTCGGTCGGCAAAGTTTATGGAAATTCTTTTGTTCGGAGAGTGAGTTTCATCTTCATCATCATCATCATCATATCATCATCATCATCATCATCATCACCTGACCAATCCTCACCATCATCATCAACCCTCATCTCCATCTCAGCACATCCATCATCATCACCACCACCATCATACACATCTAATCATCATCATCACCACCATCATCACCATCATCACCACCATCATCACCATCATCATCATCATCATCATCTCATCACCCTCATCATCCTCATCACCATCAATATCATCATCACCATACCATCATCAGCCATCATCATCATCATCACCACCCAACCATCATCATCATCAATCATACACCATCATCATATCAATCATCATCATCATCATCATCATCATCCATCATAACCATCATCCTCACCACCTCATTCACATCATCATCATCCATCAGCACCAACGACCATCATCATCATCATCATCACCACCATCATCACCATCATCATCATCATCACCATCAACACATCATCATCATCATCATCATCAATCACATCATGCATCATCATCATCATCATCGTCATCAGTATAATATTTTCAAATAAAAAAGGCCAGAGCCCAATGTGTGTGTGTAGTTCGATTTTGGTATTTGGTATGACTCTAGTCACAGAGACCTTATCAATGTGAAATGTCGGCTGCTCTCTCTACCCATC
>CM065706.1:16413924-16464396 GCA_017654935.2 Phymorhynchus buccinoides
GTCCTGTAGGACTCCCTAACCAGTTAAACTTGGGTCGCGTTAATTTTGGGTGGGAAATTTCCTGGCTTCTCATTGGTTCTACTCTTAGTGTTAGGTGTTAATGTTCCCCGTTTCTGATTGGTTCTCGAAAAAAACCAATCCTTTCGGCTCACGTACCCCATCGAACTGACCTACCATGAGTGATATAGGTAGAGAGGAGGTGGTGGAGGAGGAGGGGGCCAGTGTTTTCAACCGCAGTTTGGGTGAGAGCATTGAGACCCTCTCTGACTCCGGCAGCTCTTCCCCCCCCACATTTATTGAAAATGTCCTCTTCAATACTCCATTGGAGACTCCATCTGGGCCATCGGCCCCTTTGCTTCAGAGCACCCCAGTTCCACTGACACCAAGTAGGAAGAGGTCATGTTCTTCTAGAACATCCCCTGCTTCTCCTAACCCTTCACCAGGAAACAAAAAGTCAAAAGAAAACATGTCCCCTATCAGGCAAGGGAACCAGACCCCTTCTGACGTTCAAACGTTGGTAACAGACAAGATAGTCGATCACTCCCCCCCAAGGGAAGCTAACGAAAACATGGATATTCAAACTTCCAACAGCCAGAGCGAGTGCATACCACTAGTCAGCCCCCTCACAGAAGGGAGGCACTCAGAGAACCCTCAAAATAGGGAAGACCACCATACACCTGACTGCGTTTCCATATGGGGTGCTCCCCCAGTCATGGTGGAACAAACACAAACACCACTCAAACCAAAACCAAAGCCTAGACAGACACGTCTGCGCGCGCCCCATCTTTCCAAAATGCCGCCCCCGACTTTCCTCAAATACCCCGTGATTGTGGAAGATCTTGGCTCAGGCCCGGCTATGATCAAGGGTCTGGGCCCAATCACGGGGATGAAGCTCTGGCAAAATGCCATAGGAGACATATCCAGCCAAAGGTCGCTCGCTGGAAACAAGATTTTGATCGGATGCAAATCTGCAGAGCAACAGGCCAAACTTGCTGGTCTGACAGTTATTTCCAAAATTTCAATCAGATGTTTTATTCCGACCGCCTCCACTGAGGGAGTCATACGTCCGATTCCTCTAGATGAGAACATACAAAACCTCCTTCCGCTGATTGAGGACGCGCGCAGCGTCCTCAGACTAAACAACAAAGATGGATCGAAATCCAAAGCGATCAAAATAGTGTTTAACAAATCAATTTTACCCTCTTTCATCAAAATCTGTGCACAAGAGTTTTCAGTCCAGCCATTTGTGGCCCCAGTTAAAAGATGTAAGAGGTGTGCCCGATTCGGTCACACAAAAGACCAGTGCAGGTCCAAAAAAGAGACCTGCACGAAGTGTGCCGGGCTGGGTCACTCTTCAGTAACATGTCAGAAAACTCCAAAATGTATTAACTGTGGAGGTCCCCACTCAGCTGCCTATGGCGGATGTCCGCTTTACAAACTTAGGCTTCAGGCAAACAGAATTAGGGCTGAAACATTCATCCCTTATTCAGAAGCCATTCGCCGGGCCAAATTGGCCCAGGAGTCTGAATTAGCGTCCAGACAAAAAGCCCCACCTTCTCCCTCCCCACAGGTAGATTCCTCCTGGCGGCCGGAAGACAGATCAGTCCCGTCATATGCGAATGCAGTAAAAAACGGCCAAAACCTACCGAAAAAGATCACACACAAAGCTCCAGCTCAGAAAACAGTTGAACTACAAGATCAAGTAAACACCAGCAAAATCCATAGCCGACCTGAAAACAAATTCGTACTTTCACCATCTAAATCTCGAAAAAGACTTCTCAGCAGTAAAGTCAGAGCTCTAAAAATTGAAGCAGCAAAAAACAAAATAATAAAACAAAACGCAGAAAGGAAGACAGAACAGCTAGTTCTTCAACAACTACAAAAACATACCACAGCTCTGATGACGGAATTGACTACACATATGAATAAACTGATGACTAACTTTACAGACAAAATGATCAATACTCAAATCAACACAAAATCAGTCACATCTACCTCGGATAAACAATCTTCCTCCCTAATTGAAAATATAACTCTGAACATAAAACAAAACAAAAATCAAACAGTGGCAGAAAATTTCATCACACAAGTGCTTACCCACGTAGCAAAAGCGCGTACTACTCAAAAACCCACTCTATTGCTGGAGGGGCTGGTCTCTCTGTTCCCCCCCTCCAGTAGCCAGACACCGATAGGCCCCCAGAGTCACCTGATGAGGCTTGCAGAGTTGGCCTGTGGCCCTTCTGTTGCAGGGGAGGGTTCTAGGGCAAAGCATAGAGCTGGGTCCAACTCTACCAAGAAAGGCATCCCTTAGTCTTAACATTTATACTTTTTCTTATGTTTAGTAATAAATATAAGTAACACTAGCCTGACTAACTCTCCTTTGTCTTCACTAGCGCACTGTACGTTCTTCAATGGAACTGCCGTTCCATAGGAAAAACCGGTGATCACCTTATCCATTTTCTGTCAACTTCATCTATCAAATATCACTTTTTATGCCTTCAGTCTCTTAACACAACTTTTTCTAAATTACCATACATTCAAGGTTACCATTACCCCCCTTCAGCAAGTGATAAGGAGCACAAAGTTTTCACAGCTACTTATGTGCATCTGTCTATCCACCACAACCAAGTACCAAGCCCAGAACCTAACATCACGGGTATACGTTATTCCAATACAATCCAGACAAAGATCAATGGAAAACTCACAACTATAATGAATATTTACTATCCAAAAAGTTACAATACTTTCGATTGGCTCTCTTCCCTGCCCGACTCATCATCTTGGGTCGTGGTGGGGGATTTCTACGCGCACCACCCCTCCTGGGAGCTGTTTGGTTCAGTTCCCAGTGGGGGGGGGGTGCGAAGTTGCTACAAGAGATAAACAACTCCCATTTAATCCTTCTGAATGATGGCTCTTCCACTAGGTACCCAGACTCAGCTCATCATAAACCCACAGCAATTGATCTCACCCTAGTAAGCCCAGATCTTGTGCCGAACCATGAATGGTACCCCATATCAGACCCGTTATTATCCGACCACAAACCAATTTCGATAACACTTCAGGCCCAAATCCCACTCCCACTCCTCCCCAACAACAACAACAACAATTTAACTTTGAGAAAGCCAATTGGACTCTATTTCAGTCCATCTTAAGCAAACACTCGAACGAAGATATATTACATCCTGACCCAGAGATTCACTATGGTAAATTAAGACAAGCAATTTTGCAGGCTTGTCAGTTATCCATCCCATTAAAAACATCAATAATCCCTAATCGTCCTTCCCCCAAGCCCTGGTGGAATGAACAAGTTAAGCACATAAAGAAAGAAACAGGCCTGTAACTACTTTGACTGTCACCCAATCCCATCTAATCACATCCTTAAGCGAAAGGCAGAGATGGACTGTGAGGATGCTGTTAATCTGGCCAAGAGGGAGTTCTTTGCTGTGGACGAGATAGTCAACTATAAGGACCTGGGCACAGCCTGGAAAAAAGTAAACAAAATTAACAATAAAGGCCAATCATGGAGGCCTAGAGTGCTAAAGGATGACAAGTTAACTTCCACCGACTCAGAAACAGCTGAGGCTTTTGCAGAAACGTTTGCCCAGGCAAGTCAGACCAAACACCTATCAACAGAAGAGCAAAATAGACGCAGCTCAGTTCCCCACATTCCAAAAAATAACAACAATTCTCTGTATATTAATTCACCCCTCAATATGACCGAGCTTGCTGGCGCCCTTAATCAGATTAGGAAAGTTAATAAAGCAACAGGAGATGATCCCATCTCCTACAAAATATTGAAAAAATTACCCCCATCTTTTCTTAAAATTTTATTACATTATTATTCCAGATGTTGGGAGGAGGGGATCGTGCCTCAAGCATGGAAGGAGGCACAGGTGGTAGGGATCCTTAAGCCAGGAAAACCGGCTAGGGACCCAAAGAGTTACCGCCCTATCTCCCTCACCCCTCATACTGGTAAACTTTACGAAAGAATCGTAAAAAACAGGTTAGAACATTTTCTCGAAAAAAAAAATATTATTCCCACTTTCCAGGCAGGTTTTAGAAGGAATAGGTCCTGCATGGAACAAGTAGTAAGGCTTACCTCCCATGTCAGAAAAGCACTTGCCAGGCGCAGGAAAGTCTTCGCCACCTTTTTTGACATTAAAGGGGCGTATGACTCCGTCTGGCATGGGAGGCTTTTAGAAAAACTCAGCAGGCTCGGCATTGAGGGCAAAACGTACAATTTCATTTACTCCTTTCTTCAGAACAGAAGTTTTAGGGTTAGGGTGGGCCACTCCCTTTCGACCAGACACTACATGGATATGGGAGTGCCCCAGGGCAGCATCATTGCCCCAATCCTATTTAATATCATGCTTCACGACATTTCCAAACTAAAACTTGAAGGCTGCCGCATTTCTATGTTTGCGGATGACATAGCAATATGGTCTCTCCCAACAGCTAGAGGGATCAAAGTAACGCTTGCACCTGAACTTGGTGCCCACCAGCACAACACCAATTTAGTCATTCACTATTTAACCAGCAATGGTTTCACCCTATCATCACAGAAATGCGATTTTATGGTCTTCTCTAATAGACAGGATAAAAACGAAGATTACAAGATTAACATTCTTGGGAAAGTCAAAAGACCCCCTCCTCAAGTAAAATTCTTAGGAGTCATTTTGACACGAAACCTGTCTTGGACAGAACATGTAAACCATCTAATAAAGAAAGCCACCAAGGCTTTAAACTTTATTAAAGTCATTTCCTACCAGAAATGGGCTCGGGACCCCAAGTTTTTAGTTTTTCTGGTTCGGGCTCTAGTCCGCAGCCGATTAACTTATGGTATGGAAACCTTCTACAACTTAACCAAATCTAACTTAAACCAACTCGCTACTTTGGAACTGAAAGCCTTAAAGACTGCCTTGGGCCTACCCTCCTACGCTGTTAATCTTTTGATTTACAGAGATATAGGCTGGCTCCCTTTGGAACATCTCATAAAGTTAAATTGCGCCACCTTTTTGACCAGAATCTATAGCACACGGAATTTTACTACAGATGATTTTTTCACCCAATTTTCTGACCCATATTTTATCAACTCCAAAAAATCAGTCAGTAAATACATTAATATCTTTGACTTCTCCAAGGAGTTGTTTGAGAAATCGGACCTGACGATTAACAATATTGCGTTTTACACAAATACATAGTACCACAGTGGGACTGGGACCCTCCAGTATATGACATCTCCCTCCACCTCCAAAATAATAAAGAGGTAGATACTAACTATCTCACTATTGCAGCCAAAGAAAAAAATTTCAACCTTAGGCATGCCTTGAGCATTTTCACAGACGGCTCCAAATTAAGCGACAACCAAATTGGATGCGCATTCACTATTCCTAAATTAAAAATTTCTAAGGCCTTTCAACTAAATAAACATGTCTCCATCTTTTCAGTCGAACTTTGGGCTATCCTAGAGGCCCTTTCCTATATAAATTATCTCCCGAATGCCCCGCTTAAGATGGTCATCTATTCTGACTCTCTTTCCTCCATCAAAGCACTTCAGGGACACAATAAGAATCATCTAGAAATCAAAAACGAAATTAAAAATTTAATCCACCAACTACATCGTAAGGGTACTGATGTCACTTTAGCATGGATACCATCCCACTGCGGTCTCATTGGCAATGATCTGGCCGACCACGAAGCCAAATTGGCAGCCTCCCATAGGGCCGGTACCTTACAGGACATAGGCCTATCCACTGGCGAAGCCAAATCAATACTAAAACGAGCATCTTTCCAGGAGTGGGCCAAGGAACTGGAAACTTTTGCCAAAGCCCACTCCTGGGACCCAAATCTAGTACAGGGGGGATTGTTTTTTACAGTTCCACGTCAAATACAACGACTTATCTTTCGTATAAGAACTAAAGCATTTTATAGTAAATTCAAGAACATCACCTGTGAGTGTACTAAAAATCTAAATTTTGACCATCTTTTTCAACCCTGCGCTTATATTCTAAAGGAATTCCACGAATTACATTTAAAATTAAAATCTGCTAACATTCCCTTCACCAAAAAAGCCATATTATCCAAAGGTGATAAGGAATGGTCTCCTTTGGTGTGGCTTGCAGAAGCCATACATAATGCCTCATTCAAATCGCACTTCTAAATAACCACACTCATACTCAGTTAACAATGGTTAGGGTGGAGTCCCTCCGGTCCGCGGGCTGGACACCTGCCCACACTCCTGCTCCCCTCTCCCCCCTCTATCCCTTTTTATTTAAACATGCGCGTGTGTCGCTGAAGTGGCTCCATTTTGAGCCCATCATTTTTTATTTCCCTCCCCCATAGTGGACGGGTGTCCGGCGCGTGCACCTGAGGCTTCTTTCATAGTCGTAAGGCTTTTTTGCTGGTGCTCCCCTCCCTGTTAGGGATCACTTAAGCGGCGGCTATCCTCTGCTCGAGTCGGAGAGGAGGGGTCCCTCTCCCTCCCTCCCTCCGCCTCGAACAAGATAGAATTGTTAACCACCTTACCCCCACCGATAGTTTAATCATTTTGTTCCACTGTTTAAACAGGGGCGGGGGAGATTTTGTGGCTACCCCGCCTTGGTTGGTCAGTGGACTAACTCTAATAACTTTAGAGAATATTTCCCATCATATGTAATCAAAAAACAACAACAACGTCAGTCTCCTGACTGCTAGTCGGCCGGTTGACCTCCCTCGCGATCGTTTGTAGGGGTCGGGTGCGCGCATACACTCCACTCCATACACAACAAGTAAAACTTTACAATTTCACTTATTTCATACACCATACTCTATTATTTACTAAAAAGCATCTTGGAACTACCTCCCAATTTTTTATCGAAATTTTTAAAAACTATACCCGGACATTATAATTATATACCACGACTAAACTACTATTATCTATTTTTAATCTTTAATACTTAATTACTTATACCTAAATCGCAACATGAGTACTTCACTTATCAAGAGAGGACGATCTCTCGTTTGACGTTACTAATTGGCATAAGATAACGTTAAATAACACTACCTAAAATTAACATGGCACCCTCTATCATAATTCGGTTTAATGTCAAGATCTATATAGCTTCGCTCTATCCAAGATAAATTTTTAATTAATCTTTTATCATACATACTCCGCTTACTTAAATTAAATATCTTACTAAATTTTTTATCAGCTCAGAATTTTAAACTTAAACAAAAATAAAAAAATTTAAACCCAAGATTAAAACTTAAGTCCGAGATGTAAATTTTTCCCCTGTATAGGGAAGTCCCGGGGGCAGAGTTATCTTCCCCTGGTAGGACACATTAAAATCTTTTAGCCCGAGATGTACATTTTCCCCTAATTTATAGGGATGTCCTGGGGGTAGATGTTTTCTTCCCCCGGTAGGGCTTGTAAAACTTTTAGATTTTTCTTCCACTTACCAACCCTTGTAAAATATTGAACATATATTTGTAAATAAATTCTTTTTTTTTAAAAATAAATAAGGGCCATTAATGGTTTTTTATTATTAAAAACTGAAGTTAAATCTTCTTTTAACATTTGTAGCCCTGAAATTTTAATCCTGGGGGAGTTTAGGGTTTTCGGTTGGGTCACAAAAGGCTTAAATAACAAAAGAAACTTTTATCTATTAAAAATCTTTAAAAAAACTATCTTAAATTTTATCAAAGTATTACCAGACTCCTTTAAATAGCCTAAAAAATCTCGTCAGACTAATATTCTAAAACCGGCTTGCGCCTCTAAAAAATATATTCCCCTAACATTATTTCTGTTCATGTCCCTGTCCCCGTAACGTTTTTATATTTTGTCCTGTCCCTCAATCTAACCCAAGTAAAAATGTCTCATATGTGCCCTTAGGGGTCGAGAGGACGTAAAACACTAAGTATCATCATCATGTGTTCATAGAAATGTTCAGACAACTGATCGCTTCTCAGCCTTTTGGCTAAGACAGTGATTCAGGAACATAAATTTTTGTTTATACCTGGTTGGTTTGTTCAGCCCGTCTTACATGGCGAAAGCCGATACGCGACGTTAAACTGAACTTCCATCCAATCTGTGTTCATCCCCACATGGCCGAAAGGCCCAAGAGGGCGTAAAACTTTAAATCTGTGTTCACACTTTTTTAGCCAATAGTTATTATTTGAGTATTAGGGTTAGTCACTTTTTTCAGTGAAGCTCCACTTTGGCTCACTCATTATCGGCTGCTCGATCTTGGCCTGTCTTCTTGTAACATAGGCCTATTAGTGACGTAGGCTAATGATGTTATTTTCATAACATGTGTTAGTAGTTAGGGTTCATTTTTATATGTGTGGTTTTCGCCCTGACTATCGATGCTGTGCATGAACTCTTAACGGTAAACGGCATAAACTTTCGCCTGCGGAACCGATGTTAGGCCGCCTAGCCTACAAACATTGATGCTGTGTGCACGAACTCTGATGATCGCTGATGTGCCTTCTCATTCATGCTGTTGATGTGAATCTACAGTGACTACTGTAAGTACTGATGGTTGTTGAACTATGCTTTGATTTATTTTTATGTTTGTTAACAGCAGGAAGTCCAACTTTGTTTACTTTTTACCGAACCAATGACGTTCGAGTTTGCCGTGAATCTATGTGATGATCTAGATCAACACACAAATGACACTGCTGTTAACGGTTGTTTAGGCACTGCCGTTAAACACTGCAGCTTACACACTGCCGCTTACACACTGCCGTTTTGACACTGTTGTTTAGGCGCCGTTGAACACTGCAGCCTGGACGCTGCTATTCAGGTCACCAAACCATCAAAGTTCATTCATAAATATAACGGCACTAGGCCAAAGTTTATGTTGAGAGACTGAAAATTAGAACATTCCGATCGTTCTGGTCTATCCTCACACCCACTACTCGTGTGTGACTGTCAGTTTACTATGTGTAAACAATGAAGGGGCACTTCGCCTACATTATATTGTTTAAAGGCCTAACTTGCTCATTTTTATGTTATTAATACTATTGCTGACATTATATTGTTTAAAAGCCTAACTTGCTCTTTTCCATGCTATTAATATTATTCATCTAGGCTTATACCATGCTATGTATTGTATGATTAGCTGTTGCGTTAATACTGATACTATATAGTATTAACAAGGCATTCCTTTTTGATTTGGGTTTCTTGCTACTTCAATGATAAACTCTCAATAGGCCTACATTTGTCTTTAGTCAGTTTTCCACTTAAAACTGATCAGCCTACTTTGATGTGTAGTCTATTTTTAGTAACACAGCATCTGATGATGTCAGTGTTACAATACTTGGTTTGGGTTAACTCGCATGAACTCAAATGTTTGTGTATGAGTTAAGCAAGCATAGGGTCAGGTAAAACCGACCTATGTTATGTTTCCAAACCCAGCTAGGCTTGTGTCAGTGTCAGTTTAATCATGCTATTTAAGTCATAAAGTGAGCTCCTTCCACTGCTGTGACTGTGCATTTCCTCATGTTGTTTAACATTGAGTGCTATGGCACAAGGCCTACAATCATACCTAATCATTGTTATTTCTTGTTTATATTTATGTGTGCATATTTTGTATTGTTGCAGGATGTAATCTCTGCACTGTCTTCCTAGTCTTTCTTAGTAAATAAACCAAGTCAAACAACTGTCTGGTTTCCTCTATATGTTCCTGGTCTGTGTGGAGTGCTGATCAACACCCTCCAATCCTTATCCTGATCCTTATCCCTCATCAACTCCTCCTTATCCCTATCCCTTACCCCCCTTACCACCCCCATCACATGAGAAAAAAAGAAGTTAATTAATTATGATAAGGATGATGATGACTGTGATGAAGATGATGCGCCATAGAGAGTCAGAGTCTCTACGGTGTCATGGTCACAGTCATGGTCACATGACAGCGTCAATCAAGAAAGATTAACAAGTGCATTTCCCCTTCCCCAGGTACATCATTCTACCTTTTATTATGCTTTTACCTACAGTGTAAATAAAGTGTAAAGAGCATATATATAAACATGGTGTGTGTGTGTATGTGTCAATGAGTATGTGAGCTAAGCGTAAAGACTATATAGATGTGTGTGTGTGTGTGTGACTATAAGTATGTGAGCAAAGTTTAGATTATACATGCATAGATGTGTGTGTAACTCTGTGTGTGTGTGTGTGAGAGAGAGAGAGAGAGAGAGAGAGAGAGAGAGAGAGAGAGAGAGAGAGAGAGAAAGAGAGAGACTATAAGTATGTGAGCAAAGTTTAAAGACTATACATGCATAGGCCTAGATGACTGTGTGTGTGTGTGTGTGTGTGACAGCATGACTGTGTGTGTGTGTGTGTGTGTGTGTGTGTGTGTGTGTGTGTGTGTGTGTGAGAGAGAGAGAGAGAGAGAGAGAGAGAGAGAGAGAGAGAGAGAGAGAGAGAGAGAGAGAGAGTGAAAAGGTGAGTAAAGGGGAAATTGTGTGTGTGTGCGTGTGCGTGCATGTGTGTGTGTGTTTCTCACTCAACGGGTCATTGAAAGTTGAAGATGAAGTTGAACTTGAAGAAGCACCTTTGAAGAATTTCGAAGATAACGCATAATTCATGCTCTGAATCTTCACATTGTCACAGTGTTTTTTTTTTTTACGTGGTCAAGCACAGCAGCCTTCCCCCTGTTTGCATAGCTGAGGGTATCGTCACATCACTCACACAAAACTGCCCACCACATCAACTTTACCAAGTTTCCGATTCAACTTTCTGGATGAAATCGCCGACACATATCTTATTGTCCTCCACAGCTTCATCCAGCCAAGCCCATTCAAATTTGTATCATCATCCTTTGTCAATCTCCTCAATATTCACATCGACAGTACGATGAATAGTTTTCATTGTTGCTGATAAAACAATCGCTCAATTTCACTCTATTCCAGCCTACACCGCCATCGAACAAACGCCAAGCGCTTGAGATCATGCAGAGGCATTGGGCGAAATTGACCAATCACAAAGAAGCTTACGATTTTCAGTCAAGGGAGAGTACTACGCGCTAAATTCTGCTTTCGGTTTGTTGTGGTGTGGGGTGTGTAAGCGTGCAGGAACCTCGGTGAAATCGACCGTCGTTACGTTGTTGGTTTTTCCCCCAAATAGAAAAAGCGCATTACACGTAACTCTCAAATCCCTGCAGGTAGAATGTGGAATCATGTGTCGTTTGTTGGCGTACGCCAGGGATCATCCAGGGATCATCTCAACAGCCGAAGAACACTATGGTACAAATGCATCAGCTAGGGATAAGAACATTACGTGTGTGACCGTTTTTCATTACCCTGCCACGTGGGCAGCCACACTCCGACTTCGGGAGGATTTTGGAGACTGATGACGTTATGCCAGGAGCTTGTCATGGCTAAAGACAATCCCCGCATAACTATGCATAGCATAACAACATTTTGATGTAGCCTTGGTGTTCTAGCCTATGGCAATTGGTCCGACAGCCTTAAGCCAAGGCATTGGAATCATGTGAAAATGAATACAAGGCATGAAAAGGTGCTCTCTGTCTCTTTCATGGCTTATCTCTCTCTCTTCTTTTATCTCTCTTAAAGTTAAACTCTCTCTCTCTCTCTCTCTCTCTCTCTCTCTCTCTCTCTCTATTTGTGGTTCAGGGCTCACCAGGTCACCAAGCACTGTTCCAGGTTCTTGGCCATCTTGCGGCACATGAAGGGCAGCAGCAGCCCCTGTTCTTTGGCACACTCTCCAAACTCTGAAATAATAGTAGTATAGATAGTTCAGAGAGAAAGACATAGAGAGAGAGACAGAGACTCAGAAACTGAGAGAGAGAGAGAGAGAGAGAGAGAGAGAGAGAGAGAGAGAGAGAGAGAGAGAGAGAGAGAG
This sequence comes from Phymorhynchus buccinoides, assembly GCA_017654935.2. Taxonomy (NCBI): domain Eukaryota; kingdom Metazoa; phylum Mollusca; class Gastropoda; order Neogastropoda; family Raphitomidae; genus Phymorhynchus; species Phymorhynchus buccinoides. Next base: position 16,425,767 of record CM065706.1, read on the forward strand.
AGAGAGAGAGAGAGAGAAGAGAAAGCAGAGAAAGTAGTGTGTGTGTGTGTGTGTGTGTGTGTGTGTATACTGAAAACATACATAAAACATGAAATTGAAAGTATATACATAAAACATGAAAGCAAAGAGTGGACAAAGTTAATCAATCATTTCAGATATACAATACCTACACTTCATGAATTAGGTCTTGAACTGAAAAGGCATCAGTCTTCATATTTAACTAACTGAAATTTCAGGTATCAGTTTTGAAGTGAAGTTTATGCATGTGTTTTGAAATGAAATGTAGGCATCACATTATTTTAAAACTGAAATTCAGGCATCAGTTATTAACCGAAATTCAGGCATCAGTCTTAAAATCTAAGCTGGACTAAAGCATAATATGAAAGCAAATTTAAGCATTAGGTTTGAACTCAATTTTAGGCATCAATCTTGACAAAACAATTGTATTAAAATACAGCCATCAGGCTTGAAACTACTAACCAAAAAGTGAAATTCAACTGAACACAGATTTGAATTGATTTAGGCATCGTACTCACTGAACAAAAACTATGATAGCACATGATAGTTTGATTCTTGCCATATTTTTCGGACAATAAGGTACTCCTTATTACAAGGCGGACCCCCATCCCCGCCCACCCACCCCCAAATTTTACACTAAATTGAGATTTCATGACACTACTTATTTTATCAGTCCTATAATACGGCACAGAGGTCTCAGCAGGGTTATAGTCCACAAACTACGGTAAATTGACCTCTGACTTGTGTGGCACAAACTACGGTAAACTGACCTCTGACTTGTGTAGCACAAACTACGGTAAACTGACCTCTGACTTGTGTAGCACACTTTTCTTTCTCGGCAGGGTTATAGTCCACAAACTACGGTAAACTGACCTCTGACTTGTGTGGCACACTTTTCTTTCTTGGCCTTTTCCTTCATATTCATGGGGATCAACACCTCCTTCTCCACACTGCGCAGAGATATGTCCTCGGGGTCCCCTGCACAGTTCACCACACATCACATCAATGATGATTGATCATCACCTCCTTCTCCACACTGCGCAGAGATGTGTCCTCGGGGTCCCCTGCACAGTTCACCACACATCACATCAATGATGATTGATCATCACCTCCTTCTCCACACTGCGCAGATGTGTCCTCGGGGTCCCCTGCACAGTTCACCACACATCACATCAATGATGATTTACACTAATTAGCATTCAAACAGTAAAATTAGGCCAAAGTGACCAGTGTCAGTGGTCAGCTTGTTATTCATTTTATTTAACAAAGATTTTTTTTTTAAATGAGAACTTGTCAAGAATGAGTTTTATAACTCCAACTTTCATTTGGACAAAACGGCGGTTCAAAATCGGGCGCCGTTTTGTCTATAGACAAAACGGCGGATTGTTGAACCGCCGTTTTGTCCAAATCATAATAGAAAATTTGGACAAAACGGCGGATCTAACCCCGCCGTTTTCAAAACGGCGGTTAACAGCCCCTCCACCAAACGATCAGCCATATACGACTTCACCATTGACCGCGACGTGGACATTCTCCTGGCTTCATCACTCGGGTGATGAGGCAAAGTGCCGTGACCTGACTCCCCCTGGCTATCCGATGTTCTCCCTCCCCAGACAGCACAACACAAGGGTGACCCGAGGAGGTGGCATGGCCGTCATCCTCAAGGCCACCCTAGCTCAACACTGTGTCATAACAACGGACTTCCTTTTCCCTCATCTATCTTTTGAACTGGCCCAGATAACCCTGACCCTCTCGGAACAACGTGTGACCTTCTTCCTCCTCTACAGACCACCACCCAAAAAGAAAAACAAACTGACTGTACCACTCTTCTTTGACGAACTGACCGGCTTCCTGGATGTGTGTACTTTACAAATAACAGCGTTATTGTGACTGGCGACTTCAACTTTCATGTAGATGACCCGTGTGATGGATATGCCCAAAAGATGTGCCAACAGTTAGATTTATTTAGTCTTAAGCAAAGTGTTAGAGACGCAACTCATACATGTGGACATATTTTAGATTTAGTTATTCATAGACATGATGATAATGTTGTTCTTTCTACTGATGTATGCCATGATCTTGCTTCTGACCATTATGCTATTGTGTGTAAACTAGCCTGTTAGAGACGCAACTCATACATGTGGACATATTTTAGATTTAGTTATTCATAGACATGATGATAATGTTGTTCTTTCTACTGATGTATGCCATGGTCTTGCTTCTGACCATTATGCTATTGTGTGTAAACTAGCCTTACAAAAACCCACGCGTAGTTCTAAATTTGTCTTTCGACGTCCGCTTAACAAAGTCAATCATGATAATTTAGCAAATGATATCGCGCAGTCCATATTACATAACGTCCACTATGTCAGTCTCTGAATTAAACACCCAGCTCTCTCCTGTTTTAGACAAGCATGCGCCTGTGTCTGAAATCAAGCTCCGTGACGGAAAGCCCAGTCCGTGGTATAACTCTATTGCCGTGGAATTGCGCGCGCTCAAAGTCGGACACAGACGCGCTGAGCGACAGGAACGGAAAACCAAGCTCACAGTACACAAGAAAATTCAGTTGATAAATATCAACTAAAAGGAGGCCAAACAGTGTTAACATTATGTAGAAGAGTGTATTGCACTTCAAATGTGTATGAACATGTATGTCTTTTCAAAATATCTTCAAGGTGATGCAGTTGGCTATTTCAGAGAAGAAGAAAAAAAGTTATATAAAGTATGAACGTGTCATGAAATACGTTAATCGACCGCTCAGACAAGAACAAAAAAGAAGTTCAACACAGTAAAGTGCTGAAAATGACGGTTTAGGTCTGTAAGCAAATGAGATTCGTCTTCCAAAGTATTTGTGATCCTAATGTTGTCATGAAACTGAAAGAAACCAGACTTCGACTTTTGAGATAGAGAGTCATAAACACAAAGAGAGTAGGGTAGGCTCAGCCTACGGTTGTGTGAATAAAACTGAAAAGAACCAACTTGGCTTATATTCATCTTTCACTGTCAACTGATTGTGTCCGTCTGCTAACCTTTGTACTAGGCCTAGGCCTACAGGGACTAACCCTGCTTCCATAGCTCAACACCACAGCACAAAGAGAGTCGCATCACTAAGCCTACCTAACGGTTTTGGTCAGTTGCTAGGCTAACGCATATTCATGAGTCTCTCAATGGTAGTGTGTGCATCAATGAAAAAGAAAGGAGGGGGGGGGGGGGGGGGTCAAGGAATAGTCAACTGATAAATGAACGTGAGGATAGAAGAATGTAAAATCCATCCGTAAGTATTTCTTCAAAATAAAGGGTTTGATGAATTTACAATGCCAGGTAATATAGAAAGAAAGCGTTTTGTTTCTAATATCCGAGTAATAGCAAAATGAACAGCTTTCCTTAACAGTATCCTGAATCCCCCCCCCCCCCCCCCCCCCCCCCCCCCCCCCCCCCCCCCCCACCCCCCAGGTTCGAACTCGGGTTTACTTGACACGAAGCGAACGCAATACTACTGTGCCACTCTACACCACCTCAGTCATTGTGGTTGAAGCGTTTTCTTTTTTTTTTGTAGTGCAGTAAGCAAAAAATTGAGCTGGTTCTTTTGTTGTGAGTAAAAACTCCTCAGCGTGTTTCTTACAATAACTCATCCATCAGGGTGCCCCTTTAACGGTGTGCCATTTGAGGCCCTGTACAGGTTTTTCCCGCCTAAAAGGCGAGGATGAAAAATGTTATGTGTGCAGTCCTTTTATTTTTTGTTGTCATTTTTATGATGAATGCAGTTTTTATTTTTTTAACAATGCAATTGCTGTTGTTTTGCAAACGTTTAGCAATGCACTTCTGTGATTTTACAAAGGTTTAGTAATGGTGGTTGTACACTTTTAAAAAAAAAATGCCAAAATGAGGATGAAGCCCTGTCAAGTGTTTTATCATCATACAATTCACGCCTGGTTTTTACTATAAGACAACACAAAATTTGTTTTCTTCACAATACTCTTTGCAGAAGCGTAATACACAACTTTAATGTAAAATCGTTTGGCTTTCAAAATTCTACAAATCTTTTGCATGCTATTCTGAAAGCAGAGACAGAGACAGAAAGCGACAGAAAGAAGGAAACAGATAAAAAGAGATAGTAGTGAGAGAGAGAGAGAGAGAGAGAGAGAGAGAGAGAGAGAGAGAGAAGGACAATGAAAGTGCGAGTAAAACAGTATGACACATCACAAATATCACATGACTAGCATGGAGTGAATACAGTTCTTGTTTTTGATTGGTCCATTAATAGTTTGTTAAGTTTGGTTAAAATTTAAAAAAACAGTTCGACCAATCAGACAAGAGCTTCTTCCGCAAACGCTTTTCTAAAGTGTTTCTTAAGTCCCGTTTGGCGTGAGCGTTATTCGCGCGGCGACCGTTGTGTAGAGAAACTAACCCTGTACTTGTGACTGACTCTTATCTCACCCATCGTAAACTTGTCAACTCGTGTCAATAAGATGCCCCGCGGTAGGTCTACTGTCCCGCAATTAGCAAACACATTCTTTCTTTTGTTACCAGCCTATCAACCACCCCCACCACAGATCCCTCCCTGTGTGTGTGTGTGTGTGTGTGTGTGTGTGTGTGTGTGTATGTGTGTGTGCGCGCGTGCATGTGTGTGCATGCGCATGTGTATGTGCGCGACTAGTTCTCACTCGCACAAGCACACACACGCGCACGCACGCACGTACATAGTATGTACATGATTATGCAAATACGCACATGCGCACGCGAATATGCACACACGCACGCAAACAAACACGCATGCACATAAACACGCATATGCATTTAGGCGAACATGCAAAGACATAACACACACAAACACTCGCGTGTCCAACAGATAAAAACTAGATAACAATACATTATAATTTCTTAAAACAAAAACAAAAACCATCCCGTTAGCCTTTTACTGTTCCCAAGACACCCGTCAATGCGTGTGATAATTATAAAGTTACAACAGTCAATTAAACAAAAATCATCCCGTCCGTTCCTCTATTCTCTACCCTGTTCAAAAACATGACAGGGCGGACAATCGCGGAAGACCTACTGAATTCAATTAACATTCTTACGTACTTTGTCTTCAGCTCCACGAATCCCATCACCCACCCTGCCAGCGTGCGCGCGCCGCGCGCGCGCGCGTGTGTGTGTGCGTGTGCGCGTACGCGCGTGTGTATGTGAGTGTGTGCATCTGAGTGTGTGTGTGTCTGTGTATGAGTGATAGAGGTTATGAGACTAACATTGTGACTAATCAAGATTTCACACACACGTACACGCGCGCACACCTAAGCGCATACACACATGTAATAAACGCACATGCACACATACGCATGCGGACACACAAACATGAATTGTCCGGTTTTGACTCCAAAATCAACACAGGTTTGTTACAAGAAACAACTAGGTTATCTGGAAATGTCCAAATTTGACTCAAAATAAAAGTACTGATATTAACAATAATTTTTGTATCAAAAAGGATTATTTATATTTTGTCTGATTTTTACTGAAAATTGTTGCCCACTTTTCGAGTCAAATATTTTGAGTCAAACTCATTTATTTGTAACATAGCCTGGTTTGACTCAAAATTAGAATGCTAAAATGTCTTGTGATATTTTGAGTCAAACTCGTTTATTTGTAAGATAGCCCGGTTTGACTCAAAATAAAATGCTAAAATGTCTTGTGATTTTGGAGTCAAAAGCAGACCGTCTGAAGTTAATCTTGTTTGACTCAAAAAAAATGTTGATTTATTTTTGAGTCAAAAGAGAACTACATTTATATCTTTTTTATTTATTAAGATATCAAAACGAAAATTTGGGACAACAAAGAGTATTTTTTTTCCGCATTTGTTTCTGTAATAATCAAAAAATGGACTATCTGAAGTTAATCCAGTTTGACTCTAAGCCATCGGTATGTGGAAACAAAATTGGAAGCCGTGCAAGGCAGAGAAAAAGAAACAAAGAGAGAGAGAGAGACGCGAGAGAGAGAGAGACAGAGACGCAGTCACAGCCTAACTCTGTAGGCTAAAGGCCACCCTTAGCTGCCCGAATCCAATTCGGCCGAACAGGGTGTTCGCCGAACGAGCGAAGTCAATTAAGGGTCTTTTCATTTTCGCCCGAATCCATCGTAGGAAGGAAATTTTGGTGTTTTACGTCCTCTCGACCCGTGAAGGCACATATGGGACATGTGTATTAGTGGGGTATGTTCAAATAATAAATAAAACATCACGTGACAAACATATACAAGGCGTAGACAATACATATAGTGGGTAGGGGAGGGGGGGATCTCTTAGGCAAGCTAAAATATGTTCGTTTGAAAGGATGGTGAACCAGCGTTCGAATTAAAATGCCGAAACCATCGTTCGGCCGAACCGTGGTTTTGTCCCTTAATCTAACCCGAAACGAACTGTGCGGAAGTGACCATTTGACCCCAACGTCATAGTGAGGCTCAAAGGCCTTCTTCGGTAGTAAACATGTAGGCCTAGGCTAAGCCTAGAAAATCCCCCACGCCCTTAAATTTGTGCATCTCGTCTATAGAAAGAAAATAACCTAGAAGTAACTTTTTTTTTTAAGGGGAAGCAATAGCATTGAATTATCTTCATATAATAAAATGATGTGACGATGACAGATCGATGAACAGGCTTTTGGTAAACTACAGTGGGGTGAAGCCTAGAGCTTGACATTATTTTTTATAGTCACTACATCAGTGTGTGCGTGTTTGTGTGTGTGTGTGTGTGTGTGTGTGCGTGCGCATGTTTGTGTTGTGTGTGCGCGTGTGATGCGTTCATGTAGGCCCCTATACGTGTATGTATGCATGGTGTGTGTGTGTGTAGGGGTGTGTGTGTGCTTGTGCTCGGTGTGTGAGTGTATGTTGTGAATATTATGTTGTTATTTCATGCTTGTGAACTGTGTGACAATGCATACGTGTATTAGGCCTAGTAGTCGTAGTAGCAGTCACAGTAGTTGTTGTTGATTAATATGTGTATTGTTTTGTCTGCTGATGTTATTGGATTTTTGTTTCATGTTTTTATTCCATTTCAATTTTGTGTAAAGCGCCCTGTAGCCTACATAGTAGGATGGGCGCTATATACATTTTCCTAATTATTATTATTTGTGTGAATGATTTAATTGAAAGAGTGGAGTGAGGGAAAGAGAATATAGTATTTTTTGTTTCAGACTTAGGGGATGTGCACATTACATGCAGAAATCTCATGCGCATATCTGAACATAAGTAAAAGAATGTAAGAAATACATTAAGCTTAAGCGGATGAGATAAGCACATGGGGAAACATATGCACTTATTCCATCTGCTTATTTCTTACTTTCTTTTACTTTTGCTGATGAGCGCATGAAGTTTAGGCATGCAATGTGCACATCCCCTAAAAGCATCAAACACAGTGACTTGTACACATAATATTATTTGCTCATCTTCTTTTTCTGGATACTGAATGACTGAAACACATACCACACACTATCAACTATCAGCAAGTCAGCCATTATGTGTTCTCAGTCATTCAGTCTCTTGTGTGTGTAGTGTGGGGGGGGGGGGGGGGGTGTTCTTATAATGGGAGGTTTTATAAGGGGGGTTTCACTGTATCTACTCTGAGTGATTGACTCTTGAGTTTATCTGCTTTGTTGAACTATCAGCAATCTTTCTGGATTGCTTTTCAAAATGCAGTAAGGGATTTGTCATTAGAAGTGATTAGTAATAATAATAATAATAATAACAATAATAATAACAATAATAATAATAATAATGAAAATACATATAGCACTAAATAAGTGCACATTCCAAGAGTCAGTCTGGTGCCAGTTCCAAACTAAGGATAAAGAAAAAATTCTTGTTGGTTGCATTTATAAAAGTCCCAACACCAATGAGGAAAATCTTCAAAAACTCTACAAACTTATAGGAAAAGCCGAAATTCAGAAATATGATAAAGTTTTAATCATGGGTGATTTTAACTTTCCAAATATAGATTGGGAAGGGCATTGGACAAATGATAAAGATAATGATTTTATGGAAATTTTAAGGGATGCCTTGTTATTTCAAACAGTAACAGAGCCCACAAGGACAAGGGAAGGACAAAAAGAGAATGTTCTTGATCTGATTTTAGTTAACGACACTCAAATAGTATCAGACATTACACACTCTTGCCCCCTAGGCAAGAGTGACCACCAAGTGCTAACCTTCTCCCTGTATGCTAGTGTTCACAACACAGATCCCTCCAAACAAACAACAGCATATAATTTGAAAAAAGGGAATTATACACAAATGAGACAGGATCTTGCTGATCAGAGTTGGGATCACTTGCATGACTTGAGTGTCGAGGAATGTTGGCAGGACATTAAAGGGAAAATACACCTCTCAATGGATAAAAACATAACAAAGAGTAGAGGTATTAATAATATGAAGAAAAAACATAGACCTTACTGGATGTCACTAACATTAAGAGGAAAGGTGAAAAAGAAAGAAAGATTATATAGAAAATATTTAGAGAATGGGAAATTAAAAGCTGGTAAACGTTACAGGGACTATATAGAAGCAAGAAATCATTGCTGTAAAAAACTGAGGAGTGAAACAAAGGAACATGAAAGAGAAATAGCCAAAAACTGTAAGCTAAATCCGAAGATGTTTTGGAAATATATAAACTCTAAACTCAAACTGTGTTCTGGGGTTAGCTCTCTGAAGGATAAGCAAGATAATATTGTCACTGATGATCAGCACAAAGCTAATGTTTTGAACGAGTTTTTTGCTAGCGTGTTTACAAAGGAAAATACAGACAACTTACCACAAACTGCTAATGAGGCCCCTGCATATAGTGCAGACATTGTTATAACAGTAGAAGCTGTGAAGAATAAACTGAAAAATGTGGATGTGAACAAGGCTCAGGGGCCAGACAAGATCCCAGCCAGAGTGCTCAAAGAGCTACATCAGGAACTAGCAATTCCTCTAACAATTTTATATAATAAAAGTTTAGAATTTGGGGAACTCCCATCAGATTGGAAAACAGCAGAGGTCATTGCAATCTTCAAAAAGGGTACAAGAACTGACCCAGGTAACTATAGACCAGTGAGCCTGACGTGCATATTATGTAAGATTTTAGAACAGTTTGTACGGGACGCTGTTGTTAAACATATGGTAGATTTTAATCTGTTCACAGAATGTCAACATGGGTTCAGGACAGGGCGTTCTTGTATGACCCAGTTGTTAGATGTGATGGACGATTTAACCCAACTTTTAGAGGACAAAGAGGCATTTGATATTATTTACTTAGATTTTAGAAAGGCCTTTGATTCTGTGCCGCACGAAAGGCTACTTCTTAAACTGGAAGCTTACGGGATAACAGGAAACATATTAACGTGGGTTAAAAACTTTCTGAAGGGAAGATCTCAAAGAGTGCGGGTGGGAACAAAACAGTCTTCTAACACCGATGTTTTAAGTGGTATTCCCCAGGGTAGCATCCTGGGCCCAGTACTTTTTACAGTTTTTATAAATGATCTCCCAGAAGACATACAAAGTGCATGTAAGATATTTGCAGATGATACTAAGGTGTATAATCGTTCCCAAAATTCAGATGTACTGCAAAACGATATTAACAGACTCATAGAATGGTCAGAGAAGTGGAATTTATATTTTAACGCAGGAAAATGCAAGGTTATGCACGCGGGGTACAATAATCCAAGTAAAGGATATGAAATTACTCATGGCTCATCTAAGCATGTTTTAGATACTTGTACAGAGGAGAAGGACCTAGGGGTTATATTTGATTCAAAACTCAAATTTGATAAGCACATCACAACAGCGATAAATAAAGCCAGTAGGATGCTGGGCTTGATCAGAAGGAGTTTTAAAAACTTAAATAAAGAGGTGTTCATAAATCTTTACAAATGTTTAATACGGCCTCATCTTGAGTATGGCAATATAATTTGGAATCCCTTTCTTAAACGACAGTCCAGTGCAATTGAGAAGGTACAGAGGAGAGCAACCAAACTGATAAAATCCATGAAAAATTTGGATTATGAGGACAGGCTAAGTAAATTAGACTTGCCATCTTTAAAATACAGAAGACTAAGGGGAGATTTGATAAATGTTTACAAGATTTTTCAAGGCACTGACAATACTAACAAAGGCTTGTTTCACTTGTCTAACGAAATTAGAACCCGTAATAGTGAACTTAAGATCCTAACCAGGTACAGCAGAACTAACATTAGAAAAAACTTTTTTTCTAACAGAGTCACCCAATATTGGAACAACCTCCCTGCACATACTAAACTGGCCTCAGATACTAACAAATTCAAAAACCTCCTAGACAGTGATCCAAAAATTGCCCTGTTAAAGTACATCCATGATTAGTGCATCAAAATGGATGCTAAAAACCGCCACAGCAATTGCCAAACTAACCAAAAGGAAGGACGCATTGAGAGGCTGCAAGGCCTGGTCGTCCAAATACCTGACCTGACAGTATCCCACAGTAGGCTCATCACTAATTACTAATGCGGGCGCATACAAATTATACTTAAAAGTAAAGTCTCATATAAAAAACACATTAAAAACATGAAATAAAACATGAACCTGTATACAAATTAAATAGCATATCACCCCAAAGAATGAGTTTAAAAAAATCACACACACACACACACAGAAAGAGGGGAAAAAAATAAGCGGACGCGTAAATGTAGGACCATGTGTATTTGATTACATATAAACATTTGGAGAACAATATAATTTTGTAGGTGATTTGTGATGCCAACATGATCTTCATTTCATTGGTGGTTTTGAAAAGTGGACTGGCATCAAGGTATTATATGTATGGCATTGACACAATTCACCACTTCCTACCATCCATACCCTGGATAAAGTAGATACTGTATCATGAAATCACAAACACATTGACACACTCACTGACTGCATGCACACTCACACAATCAGTCATGTAATTAACATGGAATTGTTTTGGAGAATGGTTTGTCACTGTGTGCAATAATGCTTTGTTTTCATTACCTCTGCTACTTTTTAGTAATTAGTGAACAATGAGTGATCAAGACAGAAAAAACAGAATGAAAACAAATTTATTGACATATATTTATGTACAATGTGTTAATAAATGACATGTAACACACCTATAACATTGCAAAAAAATGAAATTAAGCAAGAAGCTGCAAGTAAAAATGCCAATATGAGCTAAGTGACAGTTGGACATAATTATGTGGTTTTTTTTTAATTACATGTATTGATAAAAGTCTTTGTTTTGTAATGGTGGTGTGAATAACAACAAAGTTTGATTTGAGAGGCGTGGCACAATGTTAGACGCTACCTGTTGTTTGACGCTGCGCGTTGTATGGCCTGGCACAATGTTTGACGATGCCCGTTGTTTGACACTGTGCATTGAATGGCGTACCGCAATGTTTGAGGCTGCCTGTTGTTTGACGCTGCGTATTGTATGGTGTGGCGCAATGTTTGAGGCTGCCTGTTGTTTGACGCTGCGCGTTGTATGGTGTGGCGCATTGTTTGACGCTGCCTGTGTGTGTCTGTTTTGCGTGTGTGTCTGTTGTGTGTGTGTGTGTGTGTGTGCGTGTGTGAGTGCTTTCAATACTGATTGTAAAGCGCTTTGTGCTCGATAAAAAGCGCTATATAAATATCCGTTTATTATTATTATTATTATTATTATCTTCAGCAAAGGATTCTAGGCTAGACACCTGCTTTACAAAAGTCTCACTATTGTCCAAGGACACGGCTGGGGTGTACAAACATCCGTCCCGTTGACAGGCACTACTCTCCCTACTTTTTTAGGATGTTGGAGAGATGTTTGAGTACAGTGTACTCAGTGTACTACGCGTGTGTGTGTGTGTGTGTGCGTGCGTGCGTGCACGCGTGCGTGTGTGCGTGTGTTTGTGTGCATGCGTGCGTACGTGTGTGTGTGTGTGTGTGATTGTGCGATGTGTGTGTGTGTCTGTGTGTGTGTGTGTGATTGTGCGATGTATGTCCGTATGTTTGTATGTATGAAACTACACTGGCTCAAAATCGAATACCGAATCAAATACAAATCTGCCTGCCTCTGCTACAAAATCGTTACAAAAGACGCACCAGCCTATCTTTGCAACCTTTTCCAGATCTACGTTCCTGCCCGTAGCCTTCGTTCTTCCTCTGATGACCGTATTTGTCAAATTCCCTCTTACGATCGGAAACAACACAGCTCCAGAGCATTTTCCGTTTCAGCTGCTACACTCTAGAACTCACTCCCTTTCAGCCTTCGTCATGCAAAATGCTTTGTAACGTTTAAGTCTGCTCTAAAAACTACTTCAAACTGCAGCTGCAGAGTACATAAAACTTAGAAATATTGCCAGCCACTCTATTTGTCCATCTTGTTATGTGTATGTGTGTCATCACGTGTTCTGTGTGTGTTTGTGTGTGTGCGCTCGCGTGCGTGCGTGTGTCTGTGTGTGTATGTGTGTGTGTGTGTGCCAGTGCGCACACGTGTGTGTGTGGTGTATGTATGCGTGCGCATATTTGTGTTGTGTGTGTGCATGTGATGTGTTCATGTAGGCCCCTATATGAGTGTATGTATCAAATCAAATCAAATCAAATCAAATCATCTTTATTATCTCATAACTGAGAAATTGCAGCCAGGTGCACATAAGAAAAACAACAACAATAAACACATTTATCAACAAAAACAACAAAACTAAACACATTTATTAACAATTAAAGAATATAAACTAATAACTAATAACACTGCAATATTGTAGTTAACAAACTGGACGAATACGAATACAAATTCAATCCCAAGGAGATGGACAGGCTGCTCAGCAAAACAATCACTCGATGCAGTGCATTAAGAGTTCAACAGATGAATTGATCTTGGTAAGAAAGTTTTCTGTGCTCTTATTTTCAGTTTTAGAGTTCTGTATCGACGGCCCGATGGTAATACTTCATAGTATTTTGCCAGAACATGACTGTTATCATTAAGAATTTTCCTGGCTTTCTCGACTACTTGTCTGTCATACAACTCTTACATACCACTCTGCCTTGCACCCACAACTTTACTGCACACATTCACCATATCACTCAACACGCGCTTACTTTTTACACTCAAGCTTCCATACCAACAGATAAATGACACAGTAAGAACAGATTCAATGCAACATCGGTAGTAGGTTTGAAGAATATCTGAACAGACACCAATATTCCTTAGCCTCTGTAAACAAAAGATCCTGGACTGACTCTTTTTATGTATATGTTCAATGTGTTTATCAAAAGTAAGTTTCTTGTCTAAAACTGTGCCTACGTATTTGTACTCATCAATTCTTTCAACCGTTTCACCATCAATCTCCAAATGTGGCACTGGCACTGGGTTTCTACGAAAATCATGGTGTATGCATGGTGTGTGTGCGTGTGCGTGTGCGTGCGCGTGCATGCGTGTGTATGTGTGTCTGTGTGCTTGTGCTGTCTGTGTGTGTGTGTGTGTGTTGTTTTTGTGTGTATGTTGTTGTGAATATTATGCTGTTCTTTCATGCTTGTGAATTGTGTGACAATGCATACGTGTATTAGGCCTAGTAGTAGTAGTAGTAGTAGTAGTAGTAGTAGTAGTAGTAGTAGTAGTAGTAGTAGTAGTAGTAGTAGTAGTAGTAGTAGTAATAGTAGTAGTAGTCACAGCAGTTGTTGTTGCTGATTGATATGTGAATTGTTTTGTCTGCTGATGTTATTGGATTTTTGTTTCATGTTTTTATTCCATTTCAGGTTTGTGTAAAGCGCCCTGTAGCCTACATAGTAGGATGGGCGCTATATAAATTTTCCTCATTATTATTATTATTATTAATGTAGCCTATAAACGCTTCTATTGGGAGAGGTGGACAGTGGGTCTTCGGGGCACATACCCCCCTGGGTCCCACCTCCTCACACTCTAAGGGGGTCGGACCGTGTGGGACATTCTGTCAGAGCAGCCTAATACATAAATTCTAGGGAGAGTTGGACAGTAGGAGTTGTTTCCCCATAGACCTCCCAGGGCCGAACTGGTTTATTGGGACGGGTGGGACTGTGGTATTATGAGGCTATATCGGGAAGAACCATTGGCTACCTGGGAATAAATCAACTCCAAATCAGCGGTACCATGGTCCTTGCCTTGCTGACATTGCCAACAGGGGGGTCCTTGCTGCTTTGTGGATGGTGTGTTGTCGTTCAGCTATAAGGGGGGTCCTTGCTGCTTTGTGGATGGTGTTGTCGTTCAGCTATAAGGGGGGTCCTTGCTGCTTTGTGAATGGTGTTGTCGTTCAGCTATAAGGGGGGTCCTTGCTGCTTTGTGAATGGTGTGTTGTCGTTCAGCTATAAGGGGGGTCCTTGCTGCTTTGTGGATGGTGTTGTCGTTCAGCTATAAGGGGGGTCCTTGCTGCTTTGTGGATGGTGTTGTCGTTCTTCGTTCGTTGACATCAGATTAGGATGTGTCAAAAACTCTGCCAGGGGGCCTTCTAGCGGATGGATTTTTTTGATATTCGCAGAACGTCTCTCTCTCTCTCTCTCTCTCTCTCTCTCTCTCTCTCTCTCTCTCTCTCTCTCTCTCTCTCTTATACACACACACACTTCATAATACACACTGTACATAACAGTACTTGTTTGTCTTAATTTCAAAGAAATTAATTTTGTGTGTGTGTGTGTGTGTGTGTATGTGTGTGTGTGTGTATGTGTGTGCGTATGTGTGTGTGTGTGTGTGTGTATGTGTGTGTGTGTGTGTGTGTATGAGTGTGTGTGTGTGTGTGTGTGTGTGTGTGTGTGTGTGTGTGTGTGTGTGTGTGTGTGTGTGTGTGTGTGTGTGTGTGTGTGTGTGTGTGTGTGTGAGTGTACGCGCGCGTACGCGTGTGTATCTGTGTAAATTGCTTGAAAGTAAATTGTTCAAATTCTTCTTCTTGAAATGTATCGTGTGTATATAAAATGATTGAATGTGCATGTGTAGGAATGCGCACAGACATTATGTTCCCACAAACACTATATCATAGGAGACAAACACTAGTGTATGCCTACATGTTTTCAACAATAGGTAAAGTTGGCCAAGACTGATGTTTATTTCGATTACTCAAAATAAGCTACAGGTCTCTGTGTAGGCTTAGCGATGTTTTATTTACAGAACACTTGTGCCGGTTCAAAACCCAGGTCAACAATGCTCCACTGTTTGCCATGGTTAAAAGTTAGCCGTCATCCAAACACGGACCAACTGTCCACACCTTCCTAGGTTGGTCCACTTAAATCACCGTTAGCTGATTAGTCAAGGCGTTTCTTTCAGCATAATCCTGTTGCTTTGTTTGTTCTTAATCACCTGCGCAATTAAAGTGCAACATGTCGTCAGTCACACGACTCGCGGACTCCGTTGTCAAAACAATTATCTGTGTCTGTGTCTAAAGACTTATCTAATCGTGTGCCAAGTTCGTCTAAGCAACTATTATATTCACTACTTCCGGAGCGGACTTTTTTTTCTCGCGCGTGATTAGTAATTTCCGGAAAAGATCGATTAGACTTAACTGTGATCAACTCGACCTATTCCCCTTCTGTTTTCGTGGTGCGCTCAGACTAATCATTGATCGGATTAACAGCACTTGGTCTGGGAGGGGGTGTATAAACGGAACGCCTGGAACGCTGGGTTTGAACGTTATGAGCAACCTGTATTTATGAACTTTCTCGCAGGTGTGTCTAAACACAGGATGGTGCCGAACAATTCCGAATGATGGTGAATGCCAAAATGGTCAAAACACCGAATTGTAGGGGGCCGAATGGTGAAAGCATACACAGATTACCTAGATAATTTAATCTAAAACTGCACTATTACACTTTCTGGTTGTCTTGATCTTTGACGGTTATCGGTCAAAATCGTCTATTTGCCAACTCGTGAGTTAACTTGCAACAGTTTTAGCCATTCGATGTTTTGATCATTCGGTACTTTCACCATTCGGCACTACTCTAATGCATATAATCTAGTCTTTATTAAAAGTTAAATTTACTGTGGAATTCGGTAGGGGACACTTATTGATATAGTACCTCTCAGTTAAGGATAGAGATATCTATCTCAAGGGCAGATAATCCGAAAGCCATAAAAACGTTCAACATGGATACTGCTGGCAGAGGGCTATAACTATATACTATGAGGCTATAACTATAAGATGAGGTTTATACTTTTGGCTTAATAGAAAGAATGGGCTGGCCTTTGGGGACCTTCCTCAACGCCAGCTGTGTCCTCAAATCTCTTTGGCCGAGAGAGTGAGGATGTACCCTGGGCAAGGCATCTCCACTATAAAAAAAATTCTCGCCCAGCCCGCCAGAATAGTATCTGCCCCCTCAGCTATCTGGCAGTCATTGTCGGAAACGACAGACTAGCATGCAATAGAAAGAATACCTTTTTCTTCAAAAGGTACGAATTACAAGACCTATTATGGAGTTCGTACCACCAAGTTACTGATATCGTACCAGGGGGCTTATAGCACTAATTCAACTATAGGCCATTCTTTCTTCTAAATGTTCCAGTTAGTTTCTGTGACGTCAAAATATATCTTATATTATTTTCTCATAGAAAGTTTGTTGAAGTAATTTAAAACAGGCTTTTGAATGCATTTTTGACGCTGCGCCATTGAAAAGATGTAGGATGTGCGAATTACATGACATAGGTACAAATTGCATAACTATGGCTCGGTCATTTTTGCTTTGAATATTTTAATTTACAAAATGGACAACGTTGACCCTAACACTTTAAAGATTTGTTGTGTGGCATTTAGAGTTTTAATTTATTTTTGCATTGGTGCATTGAATAACAATTAAAAAGCATTACACAAAATAAAATCAGATGCTTTCAAAATGAATGTTCGCTTGCCTTATGAACGGTCTTCTGCTTTGTTGCATTTTGGTTGTGATAACATATTTCCCATTCATTGTCCAAACTTCACACAGTCACAATCATTAACCCTCAATCTTCTACCGTTTGCTAGGAAACCAGGTGGTACGAATTGCATGACATGTACTATATCAATAAGTCTCCCCTACAATGTCTTCACCATTCTGCCCACATATTAAGTGTTTCGACCAATATCTGTATTCACCATTCGGCACCATTTGGCATTATTCGGCACCATTCTGCCATATCGCCGCTAAATTAAGTTTTGATACATCCTTTCAATCCTATTTGTTGCCAACAGTTTCACGCATACATAAACATGAACATGAAGAGGGTTTTTTCTTTAAAGTTTTCATCAAGTACAAAATCACGACCAGGCTATCTGATAACCACACGTCTTCAGAATGTAATGTTCAATTGTGTGATGACCTCTGTGATCACCTCAATCCTAGCTGTCATTGTTAAAGTAAAGGCTAGCTGTCATTGTTAAAGTAAAGGCTGTGATCACCTCAATCCTAGCTGTCATTGTTAAAGTAAAGACTGTGATTACCCCAATCCTAGCTGCCATTGTTAAAGTAAAGAATGGGGTGGTCACCAGATATAGCTTTGGGCTGTGATCACCTCAATCCTAGCTGCCATTGTTAAAGAAAAGGCTGTGATGACTTCAATCCTAGCTGCCATTGTTAAAGTAAAGAATGGGGTGGTCACCAGATATAGCCTTGGGCTGTGATGACCTCAATCCTAGCTGCCATTGTTAAAGTAAAGAATGGGGTGGTCACCAGATATAGCCTTGGGCTGTGATGACCTCAATCCTAGCTGCCATTGTTAAAGTAAAGAATGGGGTGGTCACCAGATATAGCCTTGGGCTGTGATGACCTCAATCCTAGCTGCCATTGTTAAAGTAAAGAATGGGGTGGTCACCAGATATAGCCTTGGGCTGTGATGACCTCAATCCTAGCTGTCATTGTTAAAGTAAAGAATGGGGTGGTCACCAGATATAGCCTTGGGCTGTGATCACCTCAATCCTAGCTGCCATTGTTAAAGTAAAGGCTGTGATGACCTCAATCCTAGCTGCCATTGTTAAAGTAAAGAATGGGGTGGTCACCAGATATAGCCTTGGGCTGTGATGACCTCAATCCTAGCTGCCATTGTTAAAGTAAAGAATGGGGTGGTCACCAGATATAGCCTTGGGCTGTGATGACCTCAATCCTAGCTGTCATTGTTAAAGTAAAGAATGGGGTGGTCACCAGATATAGCCTTGGGCTGTGATCACCTCAATCCTAGCTGCCATTGTTAAAGTAAAGGCTGTGATGACCTCAATCCTAGCTGCCATTGTTAAAGTAAAGAATGGGGTGGTCACCAGATATAGCCTTGGGCTGTGATGACCTCAATCCTAGCTGTCATTGTTAAAGTAAAGAATGGGGTGGTCACCAGATATAGCCTTGGGCTGTGATGACCTCAATCCTAGCTGCCATTGTGTGATGACCTCAATCCTAGCTGTCATTGTTAAAGTAAAGAATGGGGTGGTCTCCAGATATAGCCTTGGGCTGTGATGACCTCAATCCTAGCTGCCATTGTGTGATGACCTCAATCCTAGCTGTCATTGTTAAAGTAAAGAATGGGGTGGTCTCCAGATATAGCCTTGGGCTGTGATGACCTCAATCCTAGCTGCCATTGTGTGATGACCTCAATCCTAGCTGTCATTGTTAAAGTAAAGAATGGGGTGGTCTCCAGATATAGCCTTGGGCTGTGATGACCTCAATCCTAGCTGCCATTGTGTGATGACCTCAATCCTAGGTGTCATTGTTAAAGTAAAGAATGGGGTGGTCGCCAGATACAGCTGTGTGCACATTTACACAAACTGTACGGAAACCCATCTGCAAGCTGCCAAATAAAAAGGAACAATCTGGAAGTAAGAAATATGAAGGAGCGTTCACATTAGATGCAGAAACCCATCCGCATATCCCATCCGCTTATTTCTTACTTTCTGTTACTGTATTTGTGGATTGTGGATGGGTTTCTGAACGGAAGTTTTTGTAAATGTGCTCACAGCCTAAGGCACTAAGCTACCGTTTCTTCTTTCTTCGTCCTGGCCTTCTTTGTCACGTTGAAGATTCATCCAAGGTCCAACGTCGACCTGGGGGAGTGAGGAGAGTCATACACACGTTTGAGGTGTTCAGTCAATCAGTCAGGCAATGACGGAATCCATAGGCCTAAATCAGCTCAACAATAGAAGTAAGAAATGATTTGCCAGAGTGATTTGTCTAAGCAACTTGTCCTTGTGTGGCGCCACAAACAGCACGATTGTGTTAAGAACAAACACCTTGTTTGCACTTCGATTACCGTGAACTTGTACTGAACCGGACAGTAGTCAGCCAAAACTAACCATCACCATCGGGCATCTCCGGTTACAGTTTTAGTTTTCCCCCAAATCTCCGACATAACAGGTGAAAAAGTTGGACAGGAGCTATGACGCGAAATGAGCACAGATTAGTGGTATAATGTCTGGAAGAAAGAAGAGAAGGCGTCTAATAGAAAGGGGAGAAGAGGGAATAAGCTGAGAGGGTTGTCGAGGGGTGGTAGTTTGGGGGTGGGATGGGGGTAGAAGAGAGGATCCAGTTTGGCACTACCCGTTGATACCTGTTGATGTTGATGATGATGGTGATAGTAATGTTGGTGTGTGTGGGGAGAATAATGGTGATGATGATGATGATGGTGATGTTGATGGTGATAGTAATGTTGGTGTGTGTGGGGAGAATAATGGTGATGACGATGATGGTGATGTTGATGATGATAGTAATGTTGGTGTGTGTGGGGAAAATAATGGTGATGATGATGATGAAGGTGATGTTGATGATGATGATAATGTTGGTGGTTGTAAAAGTGATGATGATAATAATGTTGACGCATGTAATAATGAGGATGATAATGTTACTTTGTACGATAATAATGGTGGTGATGAGGATAATGTTGATGGACGTAATGAATCAGATGATGATGATGTTGTTAATAATTTTGTTGGATGTGACAATGACGATGATGATAATATCGCTGGGTGTCATGATGATGACGATAAAGTAGTTGTGTGGTTTAATAAAGACGATGCTTATGTGGGTGGAAGTCATAATGATGATAATGTTGATAATGTGGGTGAGTGTCATGATGATGATGTTGATAATGTTGGTGGATGTCATAATGATGATGATGTTAATGTGGGTGGGTACCATAATGATGATGATGTTAATATGGGGGGGTGTTACAATGATGACGATGCTAATGTGGGTGGATGTCATAATGATGATAATTTGGGTGGGTGTCATAACGGGGATGTTGTTAATGTGGGTGGGTGTCATAATGGTGATGATGATAATGTTGGTGAGTGTCATAATGATGATGAGGTTAACGTGGGTGGGTGTTATAATGATGATGATGATAATGTTGGTGGGGGTCATAATGATAATGACGATGATAATAATGTTGGTGGGTGTCATAATGATGATGATAATGTAGCGGTGTGGGTTAATGATGATGATACTAATGTTGGTGGGTGTCATAAAGATGATGATGATAATGTTAGTGGGTATCATAATGTTGATAATGATGATTATGATGATGATGGTGATGATGATGATCATGATAATAACAAAGACAATGACGATAATGATAATAACAACCAGCAGGACAATTCTCATAAAATAATACAAAACCAGTCCGATAGCCACAACACCCCCAATACTAGCAACGCTGATGGAAATAATGATAACCCTGACAATAATAACAGTGATGCTGAAGAAAACGATCCCACTTTCCATAACGCGGAAAGAGAAGAAGATGACCCCAGTGAGGGTGAAAGGTCAGCTAGATGCCTGAAGTGTGTTGCACTTAATGTGTGCGGTTTTCTATCTAAACAGGCTTTTCCTGAATTTTCAGAGTTTTTGAATAACTATGACGTTATCTGCATCTCTGAAAGCAAACTTGCAGATGTTGACACAGTACAAATAGATGGTTACACGGCATTTTATAAAAACAGAAATAAATACAGAAGAAAATCTGGAGGCATCCTAGTACTAATAAGAGATTGTTTTGTTCAGCATATTACTGTTTTTGAGGAAACACGATTCAAGAATAACGTTAGTAATGAAGCTAGAAGTAGTTATAAGTTTGTGGATTTTGAGATGTGTCGTAGTGCGTTGTTCTTTGCTTTTCATGACTCTGTTTTGGGAAAGAAAGTCGTGTTTTGTGCTGTCTATATTGAGCCAGAAGGTTCGCCATATTTTAACCGTAATATTTATAATGATTTACAGGATACTATTTTGCAAATCGGAATTGGCAGTGTTTGTATTCTTGGAGACTTTAATTCTAGAACTGGTCAGCTGAATGAATTGTTTGTCAATAATTCATTTGTTGATGGTGTTTTTAACAACGATAACAACTATCCCGAAAGAACATCCGAAGATAGGCAGACAAATAGCATGGGGCATGAATTATTAGGTTTCTGTAGAGCATGTCAGCTTATTATTGTTAATGGCAGAATTGGTAGAGATTGTGGTAAAGGTAAGCTGACTTGTAAGAATGCTTCTGTTGTGGATTACGGTGTAGTTTCTTATGATTTATTTGAACGTGCTGATGACTTTTGCGTGCATGAATTTAATGAATTGTTTTCAGATATCCATTGTCCAATTAGTATAAATTTTGTGGCAGAATCCATAAATAAGAAAGAGAAAGCAGTCCATGAGCCAAGTACCAATGATCCTAATTCGCATTTTGTGAAATGGAATAATGATCTAAAACTAAATTTTGTTGACGATTTAGACGTTGACAAAATAACATTGGTAGAGCACGAGCTCGATGGCCTGCTTTCACACTCAGAGAATATTACTTTAAACAGTGTAGATGAGATTGTCGGTAGAGTTAACAATATTCTAATTGAAAGTGCAAGTACACTACACATGGTAAAAAAGAGAAAGAAATATCGTGGCCCATCTAAAAAGATAAAAAAGGATAAATCATGGTATAGTGTGGAATGCAGGATTAAGAGTAGAATTTTTTCGCGATGTAGGAGAAGAAGTTTACTAATGAAAAATGATTTGTTTTTGAGGGCAGAAAAAGAACGTGCTGCCAAGTCATATAAAAAGACAGTTAAAAAACAGGCGAGAAAATATAACCATGAAATGGCAAGACGATTACGTGAAACAAAGTCTAAAGACCCCAAGGATTATTGGGCCATAATAAATGGGAAAAAGAATAAATCTAACCCTAGCCAACCTAGCTGTCAGGCCTTTTTTGAGCTGTTTAAAAATATGAATACAGTTGAAGAGGAGGCTGATGATGCCCCTGACAATGGAGTTGATTCTGATAATGTTAATGCTCTGTTAGATAATTTAATTACTGAAAATGAGGTTCTTAATTGCATAAAGAAGTTAAAGAGCAATAAAGCATGCGGGTTAGATAATATAGTAAATGAATTCCTTAAAAATTCAGCAGAGAAAATGTTAGGTGTTTTTGTGAAACTATTTAATTTGATATTAATTACCGGTAAAGTACCAACTAATTGGGTAATTGGGGTTATACAGCCAATATTCAAAAACAAAGGTTCCCCTGCAGATCCCAACAACTATCGTGGTATAACCATACTGTCCTGTTTTGGGAAACTGTTTACAAGTATCCTGAACGAACGCCTAAAGGTATACATTGAAACATTTCACTTAATTGGCATGGAACAAGCTGGGTTTAGAAACAACTTTTCAACACTGGATCACTTGTTTACTTTGTACGGGCTGATTGATATTTTGTTGTTTAAGAAAAAGCGCATGTATTGTGCATTTCTGGATTATGAAAAAGCTTTCGATAAAGTTAATAGGGCATTTTTGTGGCAAAAACTTATAGACAATGGTATTAGCGGTCGGTTATTAAAAGTAATACAAAATATGTATTCCCAAGCTAAATCATGTGTTGCGGTTAATAGTGAATTTTCTGACTTTTTCTGCTCGGAAGTTGGAGTAAGGCAAGGAGAAAACCTGTCGCCTGTATTGTTTGCCATGTTCCTGAATGACATGAAAGTTTTTATGTCTAGAGATATGACTGGTCTTACCACAGTTGCTAGAGAAGCAGATATATTAGGTATGAACGAACATGAAATTAACATTTTGTTAATACTATTTTTGTTGTTGTATGCAGACGACACTGTCATATTTTCTGAAACTCCAGTAGGATTGCAAAGAGGCTTAGATAATATTCAACGCTATTGTCAAAAATGGAATTTGAAATTAAATGCCAAGAAATGTAAGGTTCTTATTTTTTCTAAGGGTAAGGTTAGACGTTTTCCCGACTTTCTTATAGCGACTGAAAAATTAGAGGTTGTTCAGAACTTTATGTACTTAGGGTTAAAGTTAAATTATAATAACAAAATGAATGTCGCACAACGTGATCTTTATGACCGAGCTTCCCGAGCCATGTTTGCTTTGTTGAGGAAAGCTAAATTATTGATGCTTCCTGCAGATCTAACAATTGACCTATTTGATAAAACTGTACTTCCTATCCTTACATATGGTTGTGAAATTGGGGCTTTGATGTGAATGATATTATTCAGAGACTGCAGTTAAGATTTTACAAGTTGGTTCTGAAAGTAAGACAGTCGACTCCTTCTCTCATGATTTTTGGGGAAACGGGTAAATTCCCTGTTGGTGTAACTGTTAAATGTAGAATGCTATCATTTTGGTTTAACCTTGTAACAAACCACCAGACAGAAAAATTATCAGTTCTTGTTTATAAATGCCTATTGAAAATGTACGAGTCAAATGTTTATGAAAACAGATACATCAAATATATCCATACACTACTAAATGAAACTGGCTTGAGTAGTTTTTGGTTGAATCAAAACTTTCTTGATGCAAATCCATTGTGGTTCAAGGAGAAGGTGAAAAGATGCTTAAAAGACACCTTTTTACAATCTTGGTATATGCATGTAGATAATGACGAATTATATTTAAACTACAGAATGTTTAAAACGTCTTTTTGTGTTGACCCATATTACTTAGTCTTGCCATATAGCTATATGATTACTGTGTTAAAATTCAGAACTACTAACAATAACTTGCCTGTGAACACGTTGCGTTATACTGGTACACCCAGACATGAAAGAATTTGTGAAAAATGTAATGTACATGATGTGGCAGATGAGTTTCACTACTTGTTTGTTTGTCCTTTCTTTGACACTGACAGGAGAAGGTACCTCCCTAAGTATTTTTTTTACTCGCCCTAATGCTTATAAATTCAAAGCTTTGTTCTCTACAAAAAATAAGAAAATATTACTCAAACTAAAGCACTTCATTACAGTTGTTAACGGTTCTTTCAGATAAATGCTATTAATCATGTCTTTTTCCCATTTTGTTTTTAATTTAGTAATACATTACATTATTTGTAATATTATGGTATGGGTTATCTTTGAAATGATTTTGGACATCACTCTTGGGTTGATTCTTGGAAATTTATTTATGTGTGTGTATGTTTTTATATTTCTGTGCCCAAATGGGGTATGAAATACATTTCTTGCCTTGCCTTGCCTTGCCTTGGCACTACCCGGGGGAGGACCAACAGAACGATGTATGTGTGAGGGGGAGACATGAGGGGGTAGGGTCAACAACTGAAGTTTTGTTGTTTTAGGTTTCTGCCTCTTAATGATGTTGATGCAAAAGTTATGAACAAGGCTTGTCCTTGTTGTTTGTTTGTTTTGTATCAGGAGGGGGTAGGGTCAACTGGGCGTGTTTTTTGTTTCTTTGTTTGTTACCTTTCTGTTTTTCTACTGTTTAGGGTGTAAAACTACTAAAAGTATTGAACACTTTGGGTTGGTTGGTTTGATTTGTATCGTTTTGTTGCTGTAGTGTTGTTTGTGCAACGTTGTTGTGATCTTTGCTATTGCTGTTTATTTGTTCTTTTATTAACAAAACAACTCTTTTTGTTACATTAAAACGTGCATGTATTTATATTTCTACAGCCCTGGGTAGATATGTATGTAATATTTGCGTTAATGTTCGTGTTTGTGCGTGTAGTGACAGTGAATGCGCACGCGCGTGCGTGCGTGTATCTCTCTGTGTCTCGTGTGTACATGTGTGTGTGTTCCTTTTTTAACCCGTTTTGAAGGCCACATAAAGACAAAGCACTCGTGCGTATTGTTGTTGTTTTGTCCTTCTACTTAAAAACATCCATTAATTAAAAATCGTTCTACTTCTTGACCATTTCACCTCTCTCCCACCCGTATCAAATCCCTCTTCCTTAAAGAAAAAAAGAAGAGAGAAACACACACACACACGCAGGCACGCACGCGCGCGCGCGCCGCGCGCCCACGCACGCACACACACGCACGCACCACACACTTACACTTTAATTGTGATAACTCTTGGCTGTTTTAAAACACTCTATATGTGTCTTTTGTTACATGTTCCCTTCCAGGTCTACCGGAGTACATTGCCATACACGTGCGTCTCTCTCTTCTCCCTCTCTCATCTCTCCCCCTCTCATCTCTCTGCGCACGTGGTGTGTGCGCCGCGCGCGCGCGCCGCAAGCGTGCGTGTGTGTGTGAAAGAGAGAGAGAGAGAGAGTCAGTAGAACTTTTATAGTTGATCTGACAATAAATTGGTTCCAGTCCAATCCAATCCCGTGAGAGCAAGAGAAAGAGAGAAAGCGGAAAGTACTGGACCAATTACAATAACAAAACAAATTGGTCCAGTTATCTCCAATATCTCGACGACAATGATATATGACATGTCGTAATTGAACCAAACTCCAATACTAGAGCGCTAAGACACTAGATCACCTGCCGCGCAGCAGCATTTTCGACGCCAGTGACCTAGACCTTTGATTTTCGAACTTTCCAAACTAGGCCTCGATATCCTTAGTACCTATCCGCAAGCAAAATGTGAGTGTCCTAGGTCCCTGCATTCAAACGTTATCGTGCCAGATACTCAGCAGCATTTTTTGGACTCCAGTGACCTTGACCTTTGACCTTCATTTTTTAATTTTGCCGAGATAGTTTTAGTACCTATCCGCATGCAAAATATTGAGCGTCCTTGGTCCCTCCGTTCAAACGTTATCATGCCAGGTACTCGGCAGCATTTTCGGTGCCAGTGACCTTGACCTATGACCTTCAATTCTGAACATGGCTTAGATATCTTAAGTACCTACCAGCATGCAAAACGTGAGCGTCCTAGGTCCCTCCGTTATCATGCTAGGTGTTTGGCAGCATTTTCTGCTCCAGTGACCTTGACCCTTGACCTATAAACATTTTCAAACTTGGCCTAGATATCCTAAATACCTATCCGCATGCAAAATTTGAGCCTCCTTGGTCCCTCCTTTCAAACGTTATTGTGTTAACATACCCAACTAAGATCGGCTTTCAGAATGCACTGAAAACATTACCAGCTTGGCTCTTTTTGTAAAACGCGGCTGGTAACAACAAAAGAATCACCCGATTTTTGTGGGCTAACTAACTAAATAAGATATAAAAGTGTTTGGTTAATTGATTTAAAGCTTATTGTATGTAATAACTGAAACAGGCACTTCTTAAACACTATTTTTGCTGTCTACTTGATGAATATTCGATTGTACAAGTAAAGCGCTTTGGGCTCATTTGAGGTAAAGCACTATATAAATGTACTATTATTATTATTGTAAGATGTTCGTTTGACTGGGACAGAATTCCAGTGCATATCCATCAACTTTGAACCCTCAGAAGTAATTTTCACATCACCAATGTTAATCCCATCTTGGCTTCGTTTTAGAAATTTCTGGGTAAGGCATTTTTCTAAAATGACCCTGAACATGGGGAGAAGTGCTGCTTAGAGGAAACTGAGAGCGGAAATCTTGGAACCGATTCCCTGGCATAATGTTCCCACAACCACAAAGCCCTGATTTGTTGTGCCCCTTTGCGTTTATTAGTCCCCGTCACCAAGATCGGACTTTGCGATGGTCTGGTTTGTATTTTTTTTGTTTTGTTTTTGTTGTTTGGTTTTTTTTTTTGTTTTGTTGGTTTTTTTTCTGTCCTGTCCCCCCCCCCTGGGATATCTCCCCGAACAAGCTTGACCGCGAAATCGCCGTCAAATTTTGTGTGAAGGTGTTTCCATCTTAATAGGAAGGGAGGGATCGGCGCAAACCATTATTGCCGTCGTGACCTTGACCTTGACGTAAGACCTTGAAAACCGAAACTCTATTTTTAGCTATATCTCGGTCACCGATCAACATAGGATGTTGAAAACTTGGTATGAAGGTGGTTTTTTTTTTGGCTTATGCCCGTGCCTTGATGGAATGGACAAATAAACAAAGACAGGGTCCCCAAATTGGTTCAAGGTCAAAAAAGAATCGCCTGGAGGCTGCCTGAAAATTCGGAGGGGGGGTTCCCCCCCCAATTTTTTTCCCCTCCCTTTTCTGTACCCCTGTCCCCCCCCCCCCCCCCCCCCCCAAGTTAATCCTTGTCCCCGAACGGTTTTGGACAGAATCAACGTTTCAAATTTGGTGTGCCCTGGTGGGGGTTGTCACCATGCAGAGGAAGTCGATATCAAGGCGAAATTTCCGCGCAAAACCATAATTGCGTCCAACGTCCGTTCGTGACCCTTTTGACCTTTGGCGGTAGACGACCTTGAAAACCCGAAAATCTTTCCAGGTGCCATAACTGCCCCACACACCGTTAAGTGTTTTAGAGTTCCCCTTCAAATTTTTGGCATGAAAAGGTACTTTGGCTTATGCCCCCCGTTTCCTGATGGTGGCATAACCGATCAAGGTCAAGGTCACCTGGACCGGGCCGATCCGTAGGCCTTGAAAGTGGTAGGGGTCTACACATTGGGTTTTAAGCCATAATTATTTTCCACATTCGTACTTGACAGAAGCGCTTCAGATTGTGTAGTGGTGGTACTGTATACCCCCTAGAGTAGAAAAACATCCGAGCATAAATTATCACCATGCTGATACCTTGACCTTGAAGTGTGACCTTGAAAACCAAAAATTCCTTCTTTGCGCTATATATATTTTTTTCTTTTCCTTCAAGCTGTCATCTCGTGAACTAGAAGACAGAATCCCCTTTCCAATTTTTGTGTCAGGAATGTAGAACACTTCTACGGGGTGTCCCCCGTCAAGTCGTCAATTGGTTGGTGACGGGACATGTCTGCCGCTCGGGGCGACGCCCCCTAGTCTTCTTCTTCTCCCCGAACTGGTGATGTTTTTATGCCTGCCGGACCATGGCCCCCAAGTCCTTCATTTTCCTCCTTGCCGCTTCTGATTTCACGATTATACAACAAAAACACTGATTTACAAGGTTTTCATCCGAACATGTTTTTGCCGTGTCAGTCTGTTTTTGTTGTCAGACTATGACTTCCATATAGCAGAGGAGGCAGATGCTATTCCGGAGGGCTAGGCTATAATTTATTTACCATGAGAATGCCTTGCCCACGGTAAATCCCCGCTCTCCTGACCAATATAAATAGGGGGTCTAGACTTTGGAAGCCCTAACATATTTCTATCTCTGTAAAGATATGGTTTCGTCTTTCTTTATCTGTCTTTATCTGCAGCTTCACTTACAAAGTTAATTAGGACTAGATTTGTAGGGGGGAAAGTGTGCAGAGGGTTGGGGTATCACCAAACCAATACTCCATTCAGTTTGGGAGTTAATCTCTATTACTGTTCAGATACAGGGAGGGTTTTAAATACTTTTTCAAATCCTCTTAGAAATTCTGTTTAACGTCCTCGGTCTGGCAAGGCACATATGGGACATTAATAGATGTAAAGATGGTGGGAACGATCCTGGAGGCGTCAGTCCGAAACACAGTAAGGTCTGTTAACGTAATCCCGCCGTCGGAACAGACACATGTGGGACATTAGTAGATGTAAAGATGGCCAGAATGATCCCGGAGGCAGTCAGTGTACATATGTACCAGTAAAATCCTGAATTTTTAACAATACAGTGGACATGTAAAACAAATCCTCTTAAATAAATTAACAAGAATGAAGGATACACACACATTAGAGTGAAACCTATACGTAAATTTGAAGCTAGACGTCCTCTCGACCTGGAAGGCAATATGGGACATGATGTGGAACCTCGACGAAAATGGGTTTTACGTCCTCTTAGTCTGAATCAGACACATTATGGACATTGTACACACAAATATTTTGGGAACAATACTGAAGGCACTCGCCCGGAGGCAGTACGAAAACAGTAAACGTTCCCAGATTATTTATTTAATGCAAATAGGGTAGCGGTAAAGACACCACGCATCACCAGGTGCACTCAAAAAAAAACACAAAAAAAACATTCATGGCGCTATATCCGTAAGTAAAAGAAAGAGGAAACATAAGCGACATGAGGTTTCCAACGTCTAATGTGTGTGTACCAATACGGACACTGAAAAGAAAGACTAAAACATCTTGGTCCCTTTCCCTATATGAGTAGTGAGCGAACACAGAAACGTGACACTCATTTAGGTTACATTGAACTTTTTTTTAAACCTGAGAGAGTCATCTTTTCATGAGTCAGTGATATACTTTGGGCTAATACCCACTAACGATAAGCCTATCAGCCCGGCTCGCCGAACTCACTTGAAGTAGTCCATTTACCGGTCATAGAGTCTTGATGATGTGTTACCCTAAGTCTGAAGAACTGTTGATGATCAATCTTCTTTCAGTGTGGACTGACTCTTCTGCCCCTGCCATTCAAAGACAGGCAGGTTTGTCAAAAGATGGCAAAAGACAAATGCAGGGAACTAACATGTATCTTTTCTTTGTAAGTAGCAACGTTACTCCTGGAGATGGAGATAGAAAAAATAATAGAAATAAAGAAAATCACATCTGTATCAGAGTTAGTGTTCTCCAGTGCTTATTGATATCCAAAAACAAAAAACACCACATGCAAGGCTTGACACACTTGGTACTGAATAATGTATATATTTATTATAAAAACTGATGCAAAGAATAAAAAATGGATTATCAAAGGAAACGACGCTATTCTTACTGACACAATCAAATGTTATTTTTAATGAAAAAAATTCAGCAACAACAAACAAATGAACCAATAGCATTTCACTGATTTCTACCAATTGATAGATGTGCAAAAGCAATGCTAAAGTATAACATACAAATAAATACTTTGTTTCAGCTATTTGATCACGATACATGGAAATCAGTAAAGCTAGCAGTGCAGAGGAAAATAACATCCAAACACAAACACTGTGATGATAATAAACGTTAAATGATTTGTCGTATATCATTGTTTTTAAATATTATTGTCTAGTGTAATCGAAAGTGTTTTCATAAGACGATTTCAACTCCTGAAACCAGATTATAAGCCTGAAAACATCCTCAACCCTGTATATCAAAATGTGAGAAGTGCTCAAGCAATTCTAAACTGTCATAACTCGTTGGGAATTAAGTATGCTTATTTCTTAGACCATTAGGAAGTTTATTTATACATTTTAGCCAGTTTAAAAAGTCTGATTTTAATCAGCAATAACACACAAAAAACACATGCACACCCCCAAGTTATAAAACTCAAGCAGCGCATTATTCAAAGCCAAAGTTTTTTAGCTATTGTCCTTTATTCTGTTTTGTAGATTAAATAGTTCAAGAAAGGTGGCCAAGATCTATAACAGACCGTAAGAGTTAAATTATAGCAGGAGCGGCAAAAGTCGAGGCTTAGACTAGTCATATGTCAGGCTGGCTACAGAAAAAAAATAAGCCAAGGAAAGCGACCTAAAATTTCATAATCCTGCAGGCCACAGGAAACACTTTTGAATCCTTGAAACCAGCACACAAAAAAAACATCTACATTGCATGTTATAAACTTCAAATCTTATAAAATCATCTTAAATTACCGTGAATTTATACAAAGCAAATAAAATATGTCGTATATATATAAAAAAAACAACAATGATTAATACATGTATAGTCTAAAAAAAAAATCAAGCACACAAAAAAACATTTAATGCATTGTTGTATACATTTTCAAATCTTATAAAGAAGGATCTTAAATTTAACGTGAATTCTACAAAGGAATATGAAAATGTCTAGTAATATCATATAAAAAAAAAGAAAAAAGATTTAATTATAGGACTAAAAAAATCAAGCACACAAAAAACAATTACATGGCCTGTTTATACATTTCAAATTCTTATAAATATTATTTTAATATTTAACGTGAATTCTACACAAGCACATAAAATAATGTTGTCTAGTACTATAGACAAACTTTCCTGACCTTCGCAGCCTGTACGCTGAGAGCTTCCGGTATTTACGAGGGCAATCTCGTGAACTGGACATTGATTCAGGTCAACGCGTTCTTTCTACCAACGCGTCCCTCTCCGCCCAAGAATCCTCTGTCTGTTTGTTTGACTGTACATGTCGGGGATGAGTTTGTGCGAAGGGGCGATTTGACGGTCAGCCTTTTGCACATGAGTCATGCTAACCACGGGTGTACCTCGAAGCACTGTCGACTTTCTTGTTTTGGTTGTTGCGAGTGATTATTGTAACCTTGTCGCCCTAAGTGCAGGTGGCCTGTCACACAGGTGCATACATGCGACATTGGGGTGAACGGTGTTAATTGGAACGGAATGTGGGAAGCAGATATTCTTAATTGTAGTAACATCTAATGGCAGCCACCATACGCGTTCCCAGGAAATCCGTGAATAGTAAAAAGAAAAAAAATACGATTTAACTATAGTCTGTAAAAAAATCACAATGAATGCAACTTTTATCAATATGCATGAAATGAATATTGAAATCACCCAGATTTACACAAGCAAGAAATCTTCAGAATATAAAAAGTTTCATTGATTCATACGATAATAAAATGACAGAGAACCCCGAGAAACAAAGTGTTGATTGCAGCTTAATATGAACAGAAAGATGCAAAATGACAAAGATTCCTCTTAAAAGATCCACACAATTTACTACTCACTGGGATGCTAAACAACAATATAGAAGCCCAGGAAACTTTGATTACAGCTGTTAATGAAAAGAAAAGTCACAAAGCTAAAAAAACCAATTCACTAAATATATCAATAATCACTATTCCCTGTAAAAGTGTTGATATGAAAAATATTAACTAAGGCACAAGTGGGACCGAAAAAAGGCAGACTGAACACATTTTATTTTTGTAGACATGCTCATGCTCATACAGCAATACAACATTATCAGCTTCAATCTCCTGGTAGCAAAGCTGACAGCACGAAAGGGCTCAGTCTCTTCAAAAGGCCAGGTTGATTTTGGAAGGGGTTGACAGATCCTTGTCCGAGGACAAGACAAAGATTTCCTTTATAAAGATCACACAATTTCAATATCACTGGGATGCTCAAACAATATATAAGCCCATGGAAACTTTGATTACAGCTGTTATGAACAGAAACGTCACAAAGATAAAAAACCAAAGTCACTAAAATTATCAATAATCAATACTCTTCCCTGTAAATGTGTTGATATGAAAATATTAATAAGCACATGTGGACTGACAACAGGCAGACTTGGAACCATTATTTGAGACCCATGCTCCATGCCATACAGCAATACAACAGGATCATGCTTCAAGCTTCATGGTAGCAATAAGCTGACAGCGAAAGGGGCTCAGTCTTCTTCAAAAGCCAGGTTGATTTGTCCAAGGTTGGAACAGCTCCTTTGTCGCGAGGACAAACGAGTGCTGAGGCCAGAAAAGAAGTCCTCATCATGTGACGATAGGACGATGGAACGCCGGCTCCTCTATTCCATTTGATCCAGAACAATCTTCTCCTGGTCGGGGATGCTCTTGCATGCGGTACAGCTGTCTGCGGGGCCAAGCCTGGTGCGTTCTTCACCTTGTCTCCCATCCTCTCCTCTCTGGCTGGACGCAACCCAGGTGGCTTGTGGTGGATGAGCACTGCCCAGCTCCCTCATCTTGCTTCTGGGACTGGTAGGTGAAGGTGCATGAGTCTTCCTGGGTCGTAGAAATCGTGGTGCTCCAGGGTCTTGGTCATTTTTTGGTCACTGACCTTGCTGGCAGAGAGGATGATCTCTGTCAAGAAGTCCATGCACTCCATGTGAAGTCCTCCGTGAAAGCTGCAGGACTTCTGTGCATGGGAACTCCGGAATATGGCCTCTCGGAATAAGTCAAGTGTAGCCAATGTTCTCAAGTCCTGTCTCCCAGGCAGGAAATACACCCCGTTGTGGGTTCTGTTGGCCCTTGCTTTTTATCAGCGCTGGATGGTCCCGACACAGCAGCTGCACCATGGCTGAAGTTGATGACAATGCCGCTGTACTGGCTGTTCTAATGCAACAGCCAGACAGCGGCATTGTCAATCCAACCCTTCAGCCATGTGCAGCTTCGCGTGTCGGGACCATCAGCGCTATAAAAAGCAAGAGGGCACAGAAACCCACAACGAGGGTGTCATTTCATGCCTGGGAGACAGAACTGAGAACATGGCTACACTGACTATTCAGAGAGGCAGATTCCGGGAGTTAAATGCACAGAAGTCATTGCAGCTTTTCAACGAGAGCGACTCACATGGAGGCATGGGGACTCTGACAGAGATAATCCCTCTCTTGCCAGCAAGGTCAGTGGACCAAAAGATGACCCCAAAGACCCTGGAGCAACCACTGAGTGTCTACGGATCCCAGGAAGACTATGGCACTTTACCTGACAGCTTCCAGAAAGCAAGAGGAGGGGAGCTGGGCAGTGCTCCCAACACACAAAAGCCATGGTTGCCGTCCAGCCAGAGAGGAGAGGAGGGGAGAACAAGATGAAAGACGATCCAGGCTTGGCCCCGCAGACAGCTGTACGCATGCAGAGCATCCCAGACAGGAGAAGATTGTTCTGGATTAAATCGGAAATAGAGGAGCCGGCGCCATCGTCTATCGCAAAATGATGAGGACTTCTTTTTTGGCCTCAGCACTCGTTTTGTCCTCGCGACAACAGATCTGCAACCCCTGGACAAAAATCAACCTGCTTTTGAAGAAGGACTGAGCCCCCTTCTGCTGTCAGCTATGCTACCATGAAGCTTGAAGCATGATCATGTTGTATGCTGTATGGCATTAGCAGGTCTCAAAATAATGTGTTCAGTCTGGCCTGTTGTCAGTCACATGTGCCTTAGTAATATTTCATATCCAACACATTTACAGGGAAGAGTATTGATTATTGATATATTTAGTGAATTGGTTTTTATCTTTGTGGACTTTTCTGTTCATAACAAGCTGTAATCAAAGTTTCCATGGGCTTATATATTGTTTAGCATCCCAGTGAGGTATTGAAATTGTGTGATCTTTATAAAGAAATCTTTGTCAATTTTGCATACATTTCTGTTATAATTAAGCTGCAATCAAAACACTTTTTTGTTTTTGTTTTATTTATTATGATGAAATCCAACCATGTAAACTTGTTTAATTCTGTAATTATTTTCGTGCTTTAAAATCTGGGTGATTTCAATATTCATTCATGGCATATTATAACAGTGGATGCATGGTGATTTTGTTTTAGACTATATTAAATCATTATTTTTCTTTTTAATATCAAGGATTTCCGGGACGCCGTTTCTGGTGGCATGCCATTAGTGTTAATAAAATTAAGAATATGCTTCCCCCACTTCCTTTCCAATTAAACCCTTTCACCGCCAATGTCGGCAGTATGCACCACAATGGTTAGCACCCATGTCATGACAGGCAGAAAATTAGGGCGAAAGGGTTAAAATAATCACTCAAACAACAACAACAACAAAGATACGGTCGACAGCTCGAGGACACACGTGGTTAGATCACTCAAAACAACCAAAACAAAGAAAGGTCGACAGCTCGAAGACACACCGTGCGTTATGGTTAGCATGACTCAATGCAAAAAAGGGATCCGGTCAAAAGCGTCCTTCGACAAACTAGGTCCCGACAGACAGTCAAACAAAACAGACAAGAGAGATGGGGGAGAGGGAGAGTGGGTAGAGAAGAACGAGTTGACCTGAAAACCAATGTCCCAGTTCACAGAGCCTTTTCGTTAAAACCGGAAAGTTTCAAGCATACAGTGTGAAAGGTCAGAAAGTTTTCCAATATACTAGACATATTTATGTGCTTGTAGAATTAACGTTTTAAAATTTAAAATAATTTTATAAGAATTGAAATGTATAAAACATGCATGTAAATGTTTTTTTTGTGGTGCTTGATTTTTTTTTTTAGGTCTATATTAAATCATTTCTTTTTTTTTTTTAGTATTATTACTAGACATATTTCATATGCTTTGTAGCATTCACGTTAAACTTTAAGATAATTTTTCTAAAGAATTTAAATGGTATAAAAATGATGTAAATGTTTTTTGTGTGCTGATTTTTTTTGAGACTTCATATTAAATCTTTTTTTTTTTCTTTTTTAAATATATAGGACTATTTGATGGCTTTTGTAGAATTCACGTTAAAATTTAAGATAATTGTATAAGAATTTGAAGTGTTAAAACCATGCATGTAAATGTTTTTGTCGTGCTTGATTTTTTTTTAGGGGACATATTAAATCATTTTTTTTTTTTTTAATACTATAGACATATTTTTCTGTGCTTTGTAGAATTTCACGTTAAATTTAAGATAATTTATAAGAATTTGAAGTGTTATAAACATGCATGTAAATGTTGTTTGGTGTGCGTGGTTCAAGATTCAAAAGTGTTTCCTGGCATGCAGGATTATTTGAAATTGTCCTTTTCTTGGCTTATTTTTGTGCTGTAGCCCAAGCCTGACATATGGCTAGTCTAAGCATAGACTTTGCCTCTCCTGACTAGAGTTTAAGTCTTACAAGGTACATCTGTTATAATCTTGGCCACATTCTGGACGAGATGTTATTTAAATCGTGCGCCACCTTCTTGAATTAGTTAATCTTACAAAACAGAATAAAGGAGGAATAGATAAAAAGACTGGCTTTGAATAATGCGCATGCTGAGTTTAAATGGGTTCATGTGTTTTTTGTGTGTTATGCTGATGTTGTAATCAGACTTTGTAACTGGCTGAAAAATGTTATAAATAACTCTAATGGCTAAAAATTAACAACTTAATTCCCAACGAGTTATGACAGTTTAGAATTGCTAGGACTTCAACAATTTTAATACAGGGTGGGGAGGGTTCAGAGCTATATTCTGGTTCCAGGGTGAAAAGTTTATGAAACACTTTCAGATTTACACTAGACAATAAAATAATTTAAAAACAATGATACACAAATGTCTCACGTTATTATCATCACAGTGTTGGGTGTTTGTATGTGATTTCTCTTGCACTTGCTAGCTTTTATGATTTCATTTATATGTCAAATAGCTAAAAAAAATATTATTTGTATTGGTATATTTTGCATTCTTTTCATCTATCAATGGAGGAAAAAGAAAACAGTGAAAAAGCTATGGGGTTCAATTTGTTGTTGTTGCTGATGATTTTTTATTAAAAAAATAAACAATTGATTTGCAAATAAGAAATAGGCTCATTTCATTTATAATCCATTTTTATTGCTTTGCATCAAGTTTTTATAAATAAATTAATACAGTATCAGTACCCATAATTGTGTCAAGCCTTGCATGGGTGGTTTTGTTTTTGGATTATAGAATAAGCACTTGGAGAACACTAAAAACTCATACAGACAACCCATAGTCTTTATTTCTTTATTTGTATATCTCCATCTACCAGGAAAGCAACTGTTGCTACTACAAAATGAAAAGATAAGTTCGTTCCTTGCATTTGTCCTGTTCCATCTGAAACATCCTGTCTTTGAATGGCAGTGCAGGAGATCAAGTCCAAGATGATATCACAGTTCTTCAGGATCTATAGGGGTACACACAAAGACTCTAAAAACGGGTAGATGGACTACTTAAGAGTTTACGGCGGCGAAGGCCGGGGCTTATAGAGTTATCGTTAGTGGGGTATTTATCCAAAGTATAAACTGATCATGAAAAGATGGACTCTTCTCAGGTTTAAAACAAAAAAAGAGTTAATGTAACCTAAATGTATGTCACGGTCTGTACTCACTACTCAGATAGGAAAAGGGGGACCAGAGTAGTCTTGCTTTTCAGTGTCTTTGGTACACAACATTAGACGTGAAACCCTCATGACGCTGTATTGGTTCCTTCTTTCTTTTACTTACGGGATAAGCGCATGAGGTTTTCCACAACATGTCCCTATGTGCCTTCACAGTGAAGAGGGACGTTTAAGGCTCAAATACGGGATGAGGTTTCCACATCTAATGTGTGTGCATCCTCATTATTTTAATTTATTTAGAGGATTTGTTACATGTACATCTGTATTGTTAAAAATTCGGGACTTTACGGGGTGTACTGACTGCCTCCAGGATCGTATGGCCATCTTACATCTACAAGTCCCATTATGTGTCCGTTCCAGACCGGAGGACGATTAAACAGACTTTACTGGTGTTGTACTGACTGCATCCAGGATCATTCTGGCCATCTTTACATCTACTTAAGTCCCATATGTGGTCCGTTCCAGAACCGCGAGGACGTTAACAGAATTCTGAAGAGGTTTAGAAAAAAAGTATTTAAAAACCCTCCCGTATGTTGAACAGTTATAGAAGATTAAACTCCCAAACTGAATGGATTATTGTTTGGTGGATACCCTAAACCCTCTGCAAACTTTCCCCCCTACCAAAATCTAGTCCTAATTACTTTGTACAGGAAGCTGCAGATAAAGGACAGATAAAGAAGACGAAAACAAATATCTTTAAAGAGATAGAAATATGTTAGGGCTTCAAAGTCTGACCCTCATATTTTATATTGGTCAGGAGAGCGGGTGATTACCGTGGGCAAGGAATTCTCATGGTAAATAAATA
Organism: Phymorhynchus buccinoides; assembly: GCA_017654935.2. Taxonomy (NCBI): domain Eukaryota; kingdom Metazoa; phylum Mollusca; class Gastropoda; order Neogastropoda; family Raphitomidae; genus Phymorhynchus; species Phymorhynchus buccinoides. Next base: position 16,463,448 of record CM065706.1, read on the forward strand.
TAGCCTAGCCCTCCGGAATAGACTAGGCCTCCTATGCTATCTGGCAAGTCATAGTCTGGAACAAACAGGACTGACAGGCTCAAACATGTTCGATGACAAACTGTAAATAGTGTTTTTTGTGTCTATGTGAAATCAGAAGCGCAAGGAGAAAATGAGACTTGGCATCCGGGGCAGGATAACATCAACATGGTCGGTGAGAAGAGAAGATAAACCGTTGTTTCATGAAATACTTCAGAAAAGAATGATAATTTGTAACTGATTATTACACCAAATTATCAACTGGTGGGGTCGATTTTTTTCTTTAAAAGAAAAATGTTGTTAGTGCGACACATACCACAAGCTCTTGCAACGTAAGCTTACGCATTGTGTGCAATAGTGCAACAAGGTGTGTTATATGCTTACAGCTGCCCGTGCCCTTCTCAGCGCCGTGTGTGCTGTTAGTGTGACAAGGAAATAGGACTTACTCAAACAACGTTGCATACATGTGCATGAGTCTTACGAGGCTTGCGTTCCTGGTGTTTTCATGTGCTGTTTTATCATGGGAAAACGATGTAGCATTAAAATGTCCAAGTTTCATGCGTCCGTTCTTTCCATGCCGCACAAGGCGAAGAGGGGCGTGTAAACCCTATATCACACCGTTCCGTTCTTCTAATCCTCTTGTTAGACCGTAAAGCCAACCTATACCCCCCTGCACCCCCTGCGATTTTATGAGACATATACACACGAAAGCTAGCCCCATGCCATTAAAATCAAGATGTTGCCTCCGAGCATCCTCCTGGTGTGGATTAGCAGGGCACAAGCTTACGGTACTCCGAAATGATGCGCGCGTTCGAGTAGTCCACGACACAAAACTTATTTTGCACCTGAAAAATGACGAGTCAAACTAATTAATTTACTAATCTTATGCTTATTCCGTAGGGATACAGGGCTCTTTTGTACAAATATAGTC
>CM065706.1:16464896-16493840 GCA_017654935.2 Phymorhynchus buccinoides
CTGCAAGGCCGTAACCAGTTGAATTAACATTGCGTGAACAACACGCCTCATTTTTGTTGTGGTTGTTTACCAGTGAGGTTGTTGCTTTGATGATGAAAGGTGGGGTTAGCCATCTGCAGCGCTTAGTTTATTAGTGTATACATTTGGGTGTAATCTTAGTGATATTTCCTGTGTGTTGGTACTTGTTCACTCTTGGCGGGGTGGATGAGTAGTTACTAATGTTAAGCATTCATTTTTTATTTTTTTTTAGGTTCATTCATTTTGGGTGAAGTGAGACATTTTCAGTTAGGATTTAATTGTAATTATAATATTTGGTGGGAGGTTCAGTTGGAAAGACAGATCATTATTGTTTAACAAATTTGTGTATGATCTGGTCTTGAACTATACTTCAAGCCATCTGTTCTTTACTAAACATATTTAATTGTAATTATAATAGTTGGTGGGGGTTTAGTTGGTTAGGTGGGTCACTGCAATAGTTTTGGTGTTTTGTTTGGCACCATTGTATGTGATCTGGCCTTGACCTATTCCTGTACCATCTTTTCTATTTTTGTTGTTGATATGATAGGTTAAAAGTATAGTTGAAACCGCTTAAGCGGAAGTTGCGTGTTAGCGAGTTTGCTTTAGAGGGCAAAGGGAGGTAATTTAGTTACACGAAATAAATTAAATAAGCTTTCGACTGTTGTCTCCTTTTTTCTTAGATTTATTATGTTTCAACATTTATTTTGGATTGGGTCATTAAGTGGAGTTGCATTTTATTATTATTTGGACATTATTGTGGTATGTAATATTTGTAATGGGGCATTGTTTATCTATTGTTTTAAATCGCCTGGGGTTTGTTTATTTGGCGGTTTAATTGTGTGAAAGAAATGTTATTGATTTGATTTTAAATAAATTGCTTTTTCGCTTTTACGCTTACTTGAAATCATTGTGTTTGTGTTGTTGGGGTGTTAGCTAGAGTGGGCTTACCTTATTTTCATTGTGCACACCCTTCTGGTTCGTGTCAACTTTATTATTCCTGAAAACGCATTCTACAACATTACACCCACCTAGTTTTTCGCATACGGTTCACTCTGAAAAATATTGAGAAAAATTAATTTCTAGCATCTAAACAATTAAGATATGCATCTAATGGGCACCATTTGAAACAAACATAGGTGCCAACACACACATCACTTTTAGAAATGTTGTTTGTACAATGTCCTTGTTTAACCAAAACTCAGTGCGGTACATTTGTATTCGTTCTCTCACAACCTTCCGCGAAATATACACATACCATACGTCTGGATAAACGTTGCATAATTAAGTACTTTTTAAAACAAAAGTAAATGTTTCTCCTTTATCATTCATCAAACATTACTCTAATGCAACACACCACACCCTCACGGGGGGCAGAATGACTTCAGTATATGACATTGTTGACCACAATGCTGTCTCTGTCCTGGACGTTGTGGATCTTGAGATCAATGTCTTCGATGAGATTAGCATCGCCATTGACAGCGAATTCACTACAACATTTGTCAGGTGAAAAGCAAAAGGTATAATCAGTGTTTTTTATATTTTAATATTCAACATTTTCTCACAGGGATTACGTTGATATGGCTTGCCCTTCTTTGAACCTGACAAGGCGTGCAGCAACTGCAAGGTCTAAGGAACCATTGCACCAAGGTTAGGCGATGCGATTCGGTCACGTGATTTCGATGCGCCAATCACATTTATTCTTTGAGATCACATGATCGAATCGAATCGCACCCCAGTCGTGCGATTTTAGCAGACGTGTGGCTGGCCCTTAAAGGATTGCTCCTATACTTCACGATGAATCCTTTCCGGCTCAACGGATAGTTGGTTGAGTTGTAGTTTAGGTGTCTAAATCAAATGTTAGCGTTTAGAGGGACAGGGTTACGGTCAGTCCAGGGTCATGGTCATGAAACGGAAAGAAGCAGACTTTCAGATCGAGAGTGGTAATCGTGAGAGGGTTGGGCTGAACAATGTTTGTAGGCGAAGGTTAAGGACACCAGGAGTCGTGTCCAACCATGACTTCCAGATAGCTGAGGAGGCGACTGCTATTGTGGAGGGCTGGGAATGTGATTATAACGGAGGAGCCTTGGCTAGGGAACATCCCCATTGTCTCTGCTAAGGGGACTTGAGGACGGTTGGAGTTGGGGGAACATCCCAATTGTCTCTGCTAAGAGGACTTGAGGACGGTTGGAGTTGGGGGAACATCCCCATTGTCTCTGCTAAGGGGACTTGAGGACGGTTGGAGTTGGGGGAACATCCCCATTGTCTCTGCTAAGAGGACTTGAGGACGGTTGGAGTTGGGGGAACATCCCAATTGTCTCTGCTAAGAGGACTTGAGGACGGTTGGAGTTGGGGGAACATCCCAATTGTCTCTGCTAAGAGGACTTGAGGACGGTTGGAGTTGGGGGAACATCCCAATTGTCTCTGCTAAGAGGACTTGAGGACGGTTGGAGTTGGGGGAACATCCCAATTGTCTCTGCTAAGAGGACTTGAGGACGGTTGGAGTTGGGGGAACATCCCAATTGTCTCTGCTAAGAGGACTTGAGGACGGTTGGAGTTGGGGGAACATCCCAATTGTCTCTGCTAAGAGGACTTGAGGACGGTTGGAGTTGGGGGAACATCCCAATTGTCTCTGCTAAGAGGACTTGAGGACGGTTGGAGTTGGGGGAACATCCCAATTGTCTCTGCTAAGAGGACTTGAGGACGGTTGGAGTTGGGGGAACATCCACGGAGGCCTGCTACCCCTCCACCCCGACTGCATCACCAACAGCCGGTGTAAATGTCCCCCAGCTGGAGAGTCATAGTCATTCACAACAGTCTAACCTCTACCTTGAGTTTCCAGGACTGTAAACAACCATTTAGGCCTCGTACACACCTCATGCGGAAATTCCACGCGCAATCCGTAAATAAGTAAAAAAAAGAAGGGTAAACATTTACGGATTAGGGGAAATTCGGACACGTACGCAAATCTTTCCTTTCTTTCTTTTCCTTATTAACATTTTTTACGGATTGCGCACAGGGTTTCCGCACGGAATATCCGCTTATATGTGTACACGGCCGTATGCTCCAGCTCTCACTTTACTAATGCCCTCGACTTCAGGTTTGTGTCAAAAAAGGATATTTATTTGGAGGTCCAGGAGGAAACAAGTGTATTAGGTATTAGGTATTAGGTATTTTATAACCACAGTGGCGTCTCTGTGAAATTCGTGTTGCTCCCACTTGGAGAGCTGGCAAGCTGAAGAAAAATATTACTTGGTCACAGCATTCAATCAGAAATATTCTTGTCAATCCGTTTTTAATTTGACTTGTGTACGGGTGGATGTGACAAAGTCTCTCATTGTTAGAACTGGCAACAAATGTGCGTTGGACATAGTGAAAAACAACACTAAATCTGTGGCCAATTTCATTTTTTAACAAGTTATTTATTACGTATCGTTTTCTTTGATGTTCATATTAGAATGACACATTGTTGATTAACATTTCAATTTGTAAATATGTCTTTGTATTTATTATCAAATATTGTTTAGGCTAAATGCTAGGATACACTGAAGAAACAGAATGTATCCATTTTTTTTTAAAAAAAAAAAAAAAAAAAGGACCTTTATATGAAAGCCACAGCTGTTTCGGGAAGGACATTTAGTTCATCCTGGATCTGATATCTGGATTTAGTTACGTTGTAGTAGCCTACGAAGGCTATAAAAAAGGACTATTAAAAAGACGCCTTGTATCTATGTTTTCAGAAGTTTTTTTCAAGCCATCTTTAGTTTACCATGAGTAACTTTTTTTTTTTATAAATAACAGTCAAGAATATGTTGTCGTATGTAAGCTTACGTAAATTAGATCTATTCAATTAAAATTGCTAGATTTGTTACTCATGGGCAATTTTATTTATGTTTGGGATACTAAGTGAAGTACTTTTAAAGACCCACGACGTCACATGTCAAAATCACGGTTTTCACGTGTTTTTTCTCCCTCTTAATAGCTAGTAAGAAGTTCGCAAATGATGCCACAAGATCATGTGTCAAAATCACGGGTTTCACGTGTTTTCCCTCTAATAACCGGAAATAAATCTTGTTTTGACCAAGTCTGACTCCCATATAAATGATCCCAAATTCACGCCGACACACAGTACGTATGTATATCATGTGGCGGTGCCATAGCCGATGAGGTTTTAACCGAGGCGTGGTTACTGCTACATCTCTACACATATCTGTATTAAAAACTCGGGAGTTTACTGGTGTTGCACTGCCTCGAGGTTTTGCCTCCAGTATTCGTTCCCACCATCTTTGTATTTTACAAATGTCCCATATGTGTCTATGACCGAGAGGACGTAAAAACACATTTTTTTTGCCGACACATCACATCATTCAGCGCATCCTCAATTTCAAGTTGGGGAATTTTGGATGTGGGTCACAGCTACCCAGGAAAAAAACCAAGGGAATTAATCGTGGCACGTCACTGGGTCTTTAAGAAATCTACCTATTATAAGAGGGAATGTGTCACGTGACGTGGGGGGTCTTTAAGAACGTTTTCTACTAAATATGTTCATGATGCTGCTCAACAAAAATAGTTTTTACAATTAATCTAATCAAAGAAATATATATCTGAAATACTATTTGGAACATACATCCAAAATATTTAATGGATGTGCTTGCCGGCCTTAAAAACAACACACATACCAGATTCAGTCTTTTTAAACTAAATAGCTGGACTTTGTGTGCGACGGACCAGCTGTGCAAGGTGTAGGCCTATATATCTATGTTAAATAAATATCTGAAAGACACCTTTGTTCTTAGTCGACGTACTGTAGCATACATTTTTGTGCATTTTTTAAATATAGCATACAGTTATGAAAAAAGTCACTCTAAGAACAATGTGGGCACACAGCCAAAATTCACACAGATATGATTATGCAAGTGCGCATACACACACGCATGTACATACACATATACGGAGAGAGAGAGAGAGAGACGGAGAGAGAGAGAGAGAAAGAGGAGAAGAAATGAGAGAATGAGAGAGAGATGAGAGAGAGAGAGAGAGAGAGAGGAGAGAGACAGAGACAAACAGAAAGGACAGACACACACATACAGAGAGAGAGAGAGAGAGAGAGGAGATGAGCGAGAGAGAGAGGAGGAGAGAGAGAGAGAGAGAGAGAGAGAGAGAGAGAGAGAGAGATCTAAATACAGAAATAAAGTTACCGCATACTCTCAATTTATGCAAAAAAAAGAAAGAAAGATTCTGCAATGCATACTAGGGTTTCTTCGTGGTGAAATATGGATGGCAGTAAATCACCTCTTTTGTTCTGACGACTTCCCTTTGTGAACTTATCACTATAGAACTTAACTGTCGCGTTTCTCTTTAAACAGAGGACAGTGGGACCGAGGCAGTGAGAGCAAATCACCTGCCGGGACATGGTCACTGGCAAAACAGTATGCCCTTTCCACCTCAGCCCAAATATAAAGGCAGCCCCCCCCCATAATACGCCACAATCACTTACAGAAGGCTTAAAGATTTATCGATTTAATAAAAAAAATCGGGACTTTACTGGTTTTTCGTACTGCCCCCGGGCATTGCCTCCAGTATATTGTTCCCACCAGTATTTGTATTTATAAATGTCCCATAGGTGTCTGATCTAGACCAAGATGACGTAAAACTCAATTTTTAGCACTCACTTACAACATTGTATCATTCATGATGAGGGGATGCATAGAGACGGGAGCACACAGAAACGGGGACACATAGAGACAGAGACACACCATAAACGGGGACACACAGAGACGGGACACAGAAACTGGGACACATAGAGATGGGAGCACACAAAAACGGGGACACATAGAGACGGGAACAAACAGAGACGGGGACACACAGAGACAGGGACATATACAGACGGGGGCACTATGAGGGTGACGCATAGACACGAGGGTATGCTTACGACGCATTGGTCCCGTTTTTTTCAGTGGTTGAAGCTTGGGCAAATAGAAACATGGAAGCGACAGCTGAATGATCATTGATTTTGCTTTTACAGAAATGGAAAATCTTGTGCGAGCATAGTCCTTTGCGAATGGCAGTGTAATTGAAACTTAGAGGAATTTTGCACAAGCACTTTAGGGCTGCAGCCTTGAGGTTCGGTTGGCCGTTGAGCACCGCCCTTGTGACAAACTTTCCTAAGTCTTCTCGGGGCAAGGCGTTTCTACAAACTCTCTGGAATGCAGACATCTATTGTTATGTGTGTCTTTGTAGACTGTAATCTCAAGAGCGCTTTCTGCTAAGTTAATAGGAGTGTTATTATCATTATTATTGGGTACTTTATAGTCACAGAGGCGTCTCTGTGAAAACCCAACGTTGTTGTTTGTTGGCATTACGATTTTTGTGTGACTGATGAGGAAGGAAGGGGGGTGGGTAAATTTTGACCAAATGACTTTTTTTTTGTTGCCACTGGGTTTAACGTGTTCTAATTGCATGGGCACACGGGACCTCGGTTTATCGTCTCATCCGAAAGACCGAAAGGCCTAGTGGCAAAGTGAGAGGGAAAAATCCCCTGTCCCCAGGTTCGAACACGGGCTTACTTGACACAAGGCAAGTTGTTTCTACAACCAAGTTATATAGTAACCCGGAAACAGGTACTATGTTTCTATAACCAAATTATATAGTAACCCGGAAACAGGTACTATGTTTCTATAACCAAGTTATATAGTAACCCGGAAACAGGTACTATGTTCCTATAACCAAGTTATATAATAACCCGCAAACAGGTACTATGTTCCTATAACCAAGTTATATAGTAACCCGCAAACAGGTACTATGTTCCTATAACCAAGTTATATAGTAACCCGGAAACAGGTACTATGTTCCTATAACCAAATTATATAGTAACCCGCAAACAGGTACTATGTTCCTATAACCAAGTTATATAGTAACCCGGAAACAGGTACTATGTTTCTATAACCAAATTATATAGTAACCCGGAAACAGGTACTATGTTTCTATAACCAAGTTATATAGTAACCCGGAAACAGGTACTATGTTCCTATAACCAAGTTATATAATAACCCGCAAACAGGTACTATGTTCCTATAACCAAGTTATATAGTAACCCGCAAACAGGTACTATGTTCCTATAACCAAGTTATATAATAACCCGCAAACAGGTACTATGTTCCTATAACCAAGTTATATAGTAACCCGCAAACAGGTACTATGTTCCTATAACCAAGTTATATAGTAACCCGGAAACAGGTACTATGTTCCTATAACCAAATTATATAGTAACCCGGAAACAGGTACTATGTTTCTATAACCAAGTTATATAGTAACCCGCAAACAGGTACTATGTTCCTATAACCAAGTTATATAATAACCCGCAAACAGGTACTATGTTCCTATAACCAAATTATATAGTAACCCGCAAACAGGTACTATGTTCCTATAACCAAATTATATAGTAACCCGGAAACAGGTACTATGTTTCTATAACCAAATTATATAGTAACCCGCAAACAGGTACTATGTTCCTATAACCAAATTATATAGTAACCCGGAAACAGGTACTATGTTCCTATAACCAAGTTATATAGTAACCCGGAAACAAAAACAAACAACAGCTCAATGTACTTTTAAAACATCCCCTCTTTATTAGTCAACTTCTCATGGCTCTCGTTTTGTTAAGAGGATTTGTTCTGTGTATGAACGGGTTCTGTAGATGGCGCTCATTCATCAAGAAGTCAAATAATGCGACTTTAAAAACAGCATTTCCAACTAGGAAAACCATGCAGCGTTTTCCTGTAACCAGAACTGGAAATGTAATAGAGGACCACGTTCAGCGAGGAGTTGAGATAGGACGACAGGTTGGCCACACTGTCTAGGATCATCATGAGGTTGGCGAACTGACAACCAGAGCTCAGTCGAGGTTCCAGTAAAGGAGCAACCCGCAGAACGATGTAAGGGATGGACAGAAGGACGAACTTGACCGAAAGCCCCATGACCATTTTGGTCAGACCGATGTCTTTGTCAGACACGGAGTCACGGTGACTCTTCCGGACCTTCCTCTGAAGCTGAACCGCTGTGATGACGGTGGTGGTGAGAACGAGCACAGGGCAGCCCACAGCGACACAGAGCCCGTAGAATATTCCATCCAGAACGTACAGCGTGTCCAGATTCTGGAAGTAATACTCGCTGGCAGTGATTCGCCATAACTTCCGTCCTGTCCGCATCTCGTAGAAACAGGCGGCGCGGGAGGCAGCGGTGACGGCGAAACGCGTGAATCCCACGGCACTGGTGAGGAGGAGGAGGAGGAGCAGCAGACCCCAGGCGGGGACGCCTCTGTGGGACGCCGAGGAGGAGGACGGCAGCAGCAGGCTGATACAGCGCTCTGTGGAGACCACGGCTGCCGTCACCATGGAGGCGTACCTCGCCCCGCTCAGCCCCAGCACCTGGCGGTTGGTCAGGGTCACCCGGACCACCCCAAAACCGTCCTGGGTCAGGGGCCCGTGGAAGGCATCAGCGAAGAGGACCAGGGTGAAGGTCAGGTGGATGAGGTCCACCACAGCCAGGCAGAACAGACCCAGGTGGACCCGGTCCTTCAGGCTCTGCTTGTAGAACACTACCATGCTGAGGACGTTGCCCGGAGCCCCCAGCACGAAGAGGATTGGGATGAGGATGGCGGTGATGACTTTGTCCACCAGGACGGCTGTCTCCACGCTCACTACGTTCCCAGGGTTGGACCAGGGCGTGCTGAGGTTCCACGGGATGATGAAGCAATTGTCCACGTCATTGTTGCTGATGACGGCTGGTACGTCACCATTGTCATCGTTCACCGAGTTTGATTGTGTGGTCATTGTCAGCGACAGGTCGTGTGCTTAATACTTGGAGTGTCTACTCTGTCACAGAGAGAGAGAGAGAGATAGAGAGAGAGAGAGAGAGAGAGAGAGAGAGAGAGAGAGACAGCGAGAGAGAGAGAGAGACCAGAGAGAGAGAGACAGAGAGAGAGACAGAGAGAGAGAGAGAGAGAGAGAGAGAGAGAGAGAGGAGAGAGAGAGAGAGAGAGAGAGAGAGACATAGACATTCGATTTCTTTATGAAAATAAAATCTTTTAAAGTTTCCAATTTATATTAAAACAGTCTCACCCCGAAGTCGGAGTGTGGCTGCCCACGTAGCGGGGTATTCAAACCGGTCATGTACGTAATGTTATAATTCCTAACTGGTGCATTTGTACCATAGTGTTCAAGTGCTTCGGATGTTTGGGATGATCCCCGGAGTCTTTTGGCCAGGGTAAGACAACAACAACAAATTACAACAACTGATTCAACCTCGATTGCAAAACATTACTGATTATAACTCAACGTGCACATTCATTTTACTGTTGTGTGTTTTATGCAAGTTTTATTTACCTAACAGAGACGCATTTTGCTGTAGTAGCTTTGAACTGAGCAGTACCTTGGAGTCCGCTGAGTCTGGTAGCCTACATGTGGGAGACAGTGCTACGGAACAGGGGGCAGAACAGCATGGGAAAAACACTACGGGATCCAGAGACGTAATAATAGTCCCGCCAGTTCTACCAACCCTAGAGCATCCCTGGAGGCCCTTAGGAAGCAGCGGTACAGCCCAGGTGACAGAAGACAAGACAGACAGTGGTTCCTTCCCAACTCAGTCTGTCTGCCCCATCCCATCACGTGGACCCTTCCCCGTCAATGAGGCAACGCTATCTGCGCTCTGTAGTATGTCTCCTTTGCACGAACAATAACTCTTGTATAATTCATTAGGCCTATTGGACTGATCTCCCTTGATCGATCATCTAACCGTAAGCTAGCAAACAAACAATGTTACACGCTCCCCCCACCAAAAATTTTTACTTTTCATTCATCCCACGGGAATACCGTACAAATCGTCCCCCCACCTTCTGGAAGTTCTGTGCTTATAACTTCCTCTGATCTGTCACTATCTTCTGTCACTCTCCCTTTCCAATTTGTCATCTACTGTGTTTCTGCACTTACCGGTCCATCCTCCTGCCTTAAAATGTTTTTATTACAAAGATTTTTCTCCATCCGAAGACGGACATGCTGGGTCTATTCCTTAATTGGGGGCCAATAACGGCAGCATGACGCATCTGGTTCATATGACAAGAAACTGTCTCAGCGATCAACAGAAACTAAATCATCTGCGGTTCTGTGTATCCTGGCCTGTCCGACTATGACTTCCAGATAGCAGAGGTGGCACCTGCTATTCCGGAGGGCTGGAATAGAATTTATATACATTATAATCATAAAATTGAACAAAGGGTAATTACTCTCTCTAATTAACTCCCTCTCCACCAAAGTTGATTACGATACCAATCAACTAGCAGTGAGACAAGCAAAGCATCATTCTAAGACAAAAGAAAGCACCAAGTTCGCCTTTATGACCCTCCACCCACAAAGTAATTACCCTTTGTTCATTTTCGTGTATCTCCTCTCTTGGCCTCACTAATTCATTCTTTCATTATAATCATAGTTGAGAATGATGCTTTTTGAGAATGATGCTTTGCTTGCCTCACTTAGGCACCTGATCCACACACTGCTAGCATGATTGGTATCGTTTTTATCTAGCTTTGGTGGAGGGGAGTGACATTAGAACAAGAGAGTTAATCACTCCCCCTTACGTTCAATTTCGTCATTTCACTTTCTTGACCTCACTATTTCATTCTTTTGAGTAACCAAAATTCGTTTCGAGGCTTACCAGTTTGTTTTGGGGTCATTTTTGCTCCTCTCCACCGGGGACAGCAAAAACCCCCAGAACAAACTGGTAAGCCTCGAAAGGAATTTTGGTTAATCAAAGAATGAAATAGTGAGGCCAAGAGAGGAGATAACGAAATTGAACAAAGGGGGAGAACTCTCTTTCTAATTAACTCCCCTCCACCAAAGTTGATTACGATACCAATCATCTAGCAATGCGTGGATCAGAGCCAAAGTGAGGCAAGCAAAGCATCATTCTCAAAAAGCATCATTCTCAACTATGATTATAATGAAAGAATGAATTAGTGAGGCCAAGAGAGGAGATGACGAAATTGAACAAAGGGTAATTACTTTGTGGGTGAGGGTCATAAAGGCGAGCTTGGCATTTTTAAGAATGATGCTTTGCTTGTCTCACTTAGTGAATGGTATCGTAATCAACTTTGGGGTGGAGGGGAGTTAATTAGAAAAAGAGAGTAATTACCCTTTGTTCAATTTTATGATTATAATGTATATAAATTCTATTCCAGCCCTCCGGAATAGCAGGTGCCACCTCTGCTATCTGGAAGTCATAGTCGGACAGGCCAGGATACACAGACCCGCAGATGATTTAGTTTTGTTGATCGCTGAGACAGTTTCTTGTCATATGAACCAGATGCGTCATGCTGCCGTTATGCGCCCAATTAAGGAATAGACCCAGCATGTCCGTCTTCGGCTGGAGAAACTCTTTGTAATAAAAACATTTTAAGGCAGGAGGATGGACCGGTAAGGCAGAAACACAGTAGATGACAAAGTGGAAAGGGAGAGTGACAGAAGAGAGTGACAGATTAGAGGAAGTTTACGAGCACAGAACTTCCAGAAGGTGGGGGGACTATTTGTACGGTATTCCCGTGGGATGAATGAAAAGTATTGTGGAGCGTGTAACATTGTTTGTTTGCTAGCTTACGGTTAGATGATCGATCAAGGGAGATCAGTTCGATAATGAATATAAGAGTTATTGTTCGTGCAAAGGAGACATACTACAGAGCGCAGATAGCGTTGCCTCATTGACGGGGAAGGGTCCACGTGATGGGATGGGGCAGACAGACTGAGTTGGGAAGGAACCACTGTCTGTCTTGTCTTCTGTCACCTGGGCTGTACCGCTGCTTCCTAAGGGCCTCCAGGGATGCTCTAGGGTTGGTAGAACTGGCGGGACTATTATTACGTCTCTGGATCCCGTAGTGTTTTTCCCATGCTGTTCTGCCCCCTGTTCCGTAGCACTGTCTCCCACATGTAGGCTACCAGACTCAGCGGACTCCAAGGTACTGCTCAGTTCAAAGCTACTACAGCAAAATGCGTCTCTGTTAGGTAAATAAAACTTGCATAAAACACACAACAGTAAAATGAATGTGCACGTTGAGTTATAATCAGTAATGTTTTGCAATCGAGGTTGAATCAGTTGTTGTAATTTGTTGTTGTTGTCTTACCCTGGCTTAAAGACTCCAGGGATCATCCCAACATCCGAAGCACTTGAACACTATGGTACAAATGCACCAGTTAGGAATTATAACATTACGTACATGACCGGTTTGAATACCCCGCTACGTGGGCAGCCACACTCCGACTTCGGGGGAGACTGTTTAATATAAATTGGAACTTTAAAAGATTTTATTTTCATAATCGAAACTATGTCTCTCTCTCTCTCTCTCTCTCTCTCTCTCTCTCTCTCTCTCTCTCTCTCTCTCTCTCTCTCTCTCTCTCTCTCTCTCTGTCTCTCTGTCTCTGTCTCTCTCTCTCTCTCTCTGTCTCTCTCTCTCTCTCTCTCTCTCTCTCTCTCTCTCTCTCTCTATCTCTCTCTCTCTCTCTGTGACAGAGTAGACACTCCAAGTATTAAGCACACGACCTGTCGCTGACAATGACCACACAATCAAACTCGGTGAACGATGGCAATGGTGACGTACCAGCCGTCATCAGCAACAATGACGTGGACAATTGCTTCATCATCCCGTGGAACCTCAGCACGCCCTGGTCCAACCCTGGGAACGTAGTGAGCGTGGAGACAGCCGTCCTGGTGGACAAAGTCATCACCGCCATCCTCATCCCAATCCTCTTCGTGCTGGGGGCTCCGGGCAACGTCCTCAGCATGGTAGTGTTCTACAAGCAGAGCCTGAAGGACCGGGTCCACCTGGGTCTGTTCTGCCTGGCTGTGGTGGACCTCATCCACCTGACCTTCACCCTGGTCCTCTTCGCTGATGCCTTCCACGGGCCCCTGACCCAGGACGGTTTTGGGGTGGTCCGGGTGACCCTGACCAACCGCCAGGTGCTGGGGCTGAGCGGGGCGAGGTACGCCTCCATGGTGACGGCAGCCGTGGTCTCCACAGAGCGCTGTATCAGCCTGCTGCTGCCGTCCTCCTCCTCGGCGTCCCACAGAGGCGTCCCCGCCTGGGGTCTGCTGCTCCTCCTCCTCCTCCTCACCAGTGCCGTGGGATTCACGCGTTTCGCCGTCACCGCTGCCTCCCGCGCCGCCTGTTTCTACGAGATGCGGACAGGACGGAAGTTATGGCGAATCACTGCCAGCGAGTATTACTTCCAGAATCTGGACACGCTGTACGTTCTGGATGGAATATTCTACGGGCTCTGTGTCGCTGTGGGCTGCCCTGTGCTCGTTCTCACCACCACCGTCATCACAGCGGTTCAGCTTCAGAGGAAGGTCCGGAAGAGTCACCGTGACTCCGTGTCTGACAAAGACATCGGTCTGACCAAAATGGTCATGGGGCTTTCGGTCAAGTTCGTCCTTCTGTCCATCCCTTACATCGTTCTGCGGGTTGCTCCTTTACTGGAACCTCGACTGAGCTCTGGTGGTCAGTTCGCCAACCTCATGATGATCCTAGACAGTGTGGCCAACCTGTCGTCCTATCTCAACTCCTCGCTGAACGTGGTCCTCTATTACATTTCCAGTTCTGGTTACAGGAAAACGCTGCATGGTTTTCCTAGTTGGAAATGCTGTTTTTAAAGTCGCATTATTTGACTTCTTGATGAATGAGCGCCATCTACAGAACCCGTTCATACACAGAACAAATCCTCTTAACAAAACGAGAGCCATGAGAAGTTGACTAATAAAGAGGGGATGTTTTAAAAGTACATTGAGCTGTTGTTTGTTTTTGTTTCCGGGTTACTATATAACTTGGTTATAGGAACATAGTACCTGTTTCCGGGTTACTATATAATTTGGTTATAGGAACATAGTACCTGTTTGCGGGTTACTATATAATTTGGTTATAGAAACATAGTACCTGTTTCCGGGTTACTATATAACTTGGTTATAGGAACATAGTACCTGTTTGCGGGTTACTATATAACTTGGTTATAGGAACATAGTACCTGTTTGCGGGTTATTATATAACTTGGTTATAGGAACATAGTACCTGTTTCCGGGTTACTATATAACTTGGTTATAGAAACATAGTACCTGTTTCCGGGTTACTATATAATTTGGTTATAGGAACATAGTACCTGTTTCCGGGTTACTATATAACTTGGTTATAGGAACATAGTACCTGTTTGCGGGTTACTATATAACTTGGTTATAGGAACATAGTACCTGTTTGCGGGTTACTATATAACTTGGTTATAGGAACATAGTACCTGTTTGCGGGTTACTATATAACTTGGTTATAGGAACATAGTACCTGTTTGCGGGTTATTATATAACTTGGTTATAGGAACATAGTACCTGTTTCCGGGTTACTATATAACTTGGTTATAGAAACATAGTACCTGTTTCCGGGTTACTATATAATTTGGTTATAGAAACATAGTACCTGTTTCCGGGTTACTATATAACTTGGTTATAGGAACATAGTACCTGTTTGCGGGTTACTATATAATTTGGTTATAGAAACATAGTACCTGTTTCCGGGTTACTATATAACTTGGTTATAGGAACATAGTACCTGTTTGCGGGTTACTATATAACTTGGTTATAGGAACATAGTACCTGTTTGCGGGTTATTATATAACTTGGTTATAGGAACATAGTACCTGTTTCCGGGTTACTATATAACTTGGTTATAGAAACATAGTACCTGTTTCCGGGTTACTATATAATTTGGTTATAGAAACATAGTACCTGTTTCCGGGTTACTATATAACTTGGTTGTAGAAACAACTTGCTTCGTCTCAAGTAAACCCGGGTTCGAACCTGGGTACAGGGGATTTTTCCCCTCACTTTGCACTAGGCCTTTCGGTCTTTCGGATGAGACGATAAACCGAGGTCCCGTGTGCCCATGCACTTAGCACACGTTAAACCCAGTGGCAACGAAAAAGTTGTCATTCGGTCAACTTTTACCCCACCCCCCTTCCTTCCTCATCAGTCACACAAAAATCGTATGCCAACAAACAACAACGTTGGGTTTTCACAGAGACGCCTCTGTGACTATAAAGTACCCAATAATAATGATAATAACACTCCTATTAACTTAGCAGAAAGCGCTCTTGAGATTACAGTCTACAAAGACACACATAACAATAGATGTCTGCATTCCAGAGAGTTTGTAGAAACGCCTTGCCCCGAGAAGACTTAGGAAAGTTTGTCACAAGGGCGGTGCTCAACGGCCAACCGAACCTCAAGGCTGCAGCCCTAAAGTGCTTGTGCAAAATTCCTCTAAGTTTCAATTACACTGCCATTCGCAAAGGACTATGCTCGCACAAGATTTTCCATTTCTGTAAAAGCAAAATCAATGATCATTCAGCTGTCGCTTCCATGTTTCTATTTGCCCAAGCTTCAACCACTGAAAAAAACGGGACCAATGCGTCGTAAGCATACCCTCGTGTCTATGCGTCACCCTCATAGTGCCCCCGTCTGTATATGTCCCTGTCTCTGTGTGTCCCCGTTTCTGTGTGTTCCCGTCTCTATGTGTCCCCGTTTTTGTGTGCTCCCATCTCTATGTGTCCCAGTTTCTGTGTCCCGTCTCTGTGTGTCCCCGTTTCTGTGTGCTCCCCGTCTCTATGTGTCCCCGTTTCTGTGTGCTCCCGTCTCTATGCATCCCCTCATCATGAATGATACAATGTTGTAAGTGAGTGCGAAAATGGAGTTTTACGTCCTCTTGGTCTGAATCAGACACATATGGGACATTTGTAAATACAAATATGGTGGGAACAATACTGGAGGCAATGCCCGGAGGCAGTACGAAACCAGTAAAGTCCCGATTTTTTTAAAGCGATAAATCTTTAAGCCTTCTGTAAGTGAGTGTGCGTACTGCCTTTATATTTGGGCTGAGGTGGAAAGGGCATACTGTTTTGCCAGTGACCATGTCCCGGCAGGTGATTTGCTCTCACTGCCTCGGTCCCACTGTCCTCTGTTTAAAGAGAAACGCGACAGTTAAGTTCTATAGTGATAAGTTCACAAAGGGAAGTCGTCAGAACAAAAGAGGTGATTTACTGCCATCCATATTTCACCACGAAGAAACCCTAGTATGCATTGCAGAATCTTTCTTTCTTTTTTTTGCATAAATTGAGAGTATGCGGTTACTTTATTTCTGTATTGATCTCTCTCTCTCTCTCTCTCTCTCTCTCTCTCTCTCTCTCTCTCTCTCTCTCTCTCTCTCTCTCTCAATCTCTCTCTCTCTCTCTGTATGTGTGTGTCTGTCTGTCTGTTTGTCTCTGTCTCTCTCTCTCTCTCTCTCTCTCTCTCTCTCTCTCTCTCTCTCTCTCTCTCTCTCTCTCTCTCTCTCTCTCTCTCTCTCTCTCTCTCTCCGTATATGTGTATGTACATGCGTGTGTGTATGCGCACTTGCATAATCATATCTGTGTGAATTTTGGCTGTGTGCCCACATTGTTCTTAGAGTGACTTTTTTCATAACTGTATGCTATATTTAAAAAATGCACAAAAATGTATGCTACAGTACGTCGACTAAGAACAAAGGTGTCTTTCAGATATTTATTTAACATAGATATATAGGCCTACACCTTCCACAGTTGGTCCGTCGCACACAAAGTCCAGCTATTTAGTTAAAAGACTGAATCTGGTCGTGTGGTGTTTTTAAAGCAGCAAGCACGTCCTTTAACTATTTTGACTGTATGTTCTACATATTATTTATAATATATTTCTTTCATCAGATTAATTGTAAAAACTATTTTTGTTGAGCAGCATCATGAACATATTTAGTAGAAAACGTTCTTAAAGACCCCCCACGTCACGTGACACATTCCCTCTTATAATAGGTAGATTTCTTAAAGACCCAGTGACGTGCCACGGTTAAGTCCCTTGGTTTATTTCTGGGTGGCTGTGACCCACATCCAAATTTCCCCAGCTCGAAATTGAGGCTGCTCTTTAAACTGATGTGTCGGCAAAAAAAATGTGTTTTACGTCCTCTCGGTCATAGACACATATGGGACATTTGTAAATACAAAGATGGTGGGAACAATACTGGAGGCAATGCCCGGAGGCAGTGCAACACCAGTAATGTCCCGATTTTTTAATAATATAGGATATGTGTAGCAGTAACCACGCCTCGGTTAAACCTCATCGGCTATGGCACCGCCACATGATATACATACGTACTGTGTGTCGGCTTGAATTTGGGACCATTTATATGGGAGTCAGACTTGGTCAAAACAAGATTTATTTCCGGTTATAAGAGGGAAAACACGTGAAACCCGTGATTTTGACACCTGATCTGGTGGATCTTTGAGACTTTCTTACTAGCTATTAAGAGGGAAAACACGTGAAAAACCGTGATTTTGACATGTGACGTGGTGGGTCTTTAAAGTATTCACTTAGTATCGCAAACATAAATAAAATTGCCCATGAGTAACAAATCTAGCAATTTTAATTGAATAGATCTAATTTACGTAAGCTTACATACGACAACATATTCTTGACTGTTATTTATGAAAAGTTACTTATGGTAAACTGAAGTTGGCTTGAAAAAACTTCTAAAAACATAGATAAAGGCGTCTTTTAATAGTCCTTTTTATAGCCTTCATAGGCTCCTACAACGTACTAAATCCAGATCCAGATCCAGATGAACTAAATGTTCCTCCCGAAACAGCTGTGCTTCATATAAAATGTGCATAAAAAAAATTGAACATTCTGTTTCTTCAGTGTATCCTAGCATTTAGCCTAAACAATATTTGATAATAAATACAAAGACATATTTACAAATTGAAATGTTAATCAACAATGTGTCATTCTAATATGAACATCAAAGAAAACGATACGTAATAAATAACTTGTTAAAAAATGAAATTGGCCACAGATTTAGTGTTGTTTTTCACTATGTCCAACGCACATTTGTTGCCAGTTCTAACAATGAGAGACTTTGTCACATCCACCCGTACACAAGTCAAATTAAAAACGGATTGACAAGAATATTTCTGATTGAATGCTGTGACCAAGTAATATTTTTCTTCAGCTTGCCAGCTCTCCAAGTGGGAGCAACCCGAATTTCACAGAGACGCCCCTGTGACTATAAAGTACCTAATACCAAATACCTAATACACTTGTTTCCTCCTGGACCTCCAAATAAATATCCTTTTTTGACACAAACCTGAAGTCGAGGGCATTAGTAAAGTGAGAGCTGGAGCATACGGCCGTGTACACATATATGCGGAGATTCCGTGCGGAAACCTGTGCGCAATCCGTAAAAAAATGTTAATAAGGAAAAGAAAGAAGGGAAAAGATTTGCGTACGTGTCCGAATTTCCCCTAATCCGTAAATGTTTACCCTTCTATCTTTCACAAATTTACGGATTGCGCGTGGAATTTCCGCATGAGGTGTGTACGAGGCCTAAATGGTTGTTTACAGTCCTGGAAACTCAAGGTAGAGGTTAGACTGTTGTGAATGACTATGACTCTCCAGCTGGGGGACATTTACACCGGCTGTTGGTGATGCAGTCGGGGTGGAGGGGTAGCAGGCCTCCGTGGATGTTCCCCCAACTCCAACCGTCCTCACGTCCTCTTAGCAGAGACAATGGGGATGTTCCCCCAACTCCAACCGTCCTCAAGTCCTCTTAGCAGAGACAATGGGGATGTTCCCCCAACTCCAACCGTCCTCAAGTCCCCTTAGCAGAGACAATGGGGATGTTCCCCCAACTCCAACCGTCCTCAAGTCCTCTTAGCAGAGACAATGGGGATGTTCCCCCAACTCCAACCGTCCTCACGTCCTCTTAGCAGAGACAATGGGGATGTTCCCCCAACTCCAACCGTCCTCAAGTCCTCTTAGCAGAGACAATGGGGATGTTCCCCCAACTCCAACCGTCCTCAAGTCCTCTTAGCAGAGACAATGTGGATGTTCCCCCAACTCCAACCGTCCTCAAGTCCCCTTAGCAGAGACAATGGGGATGTTCCCCCAACTCCAACCGTCCTCAAGTCCTCTTAGCAGAGACAATGGGGATGTTCCCCCAACTCCAACCGTCCTCAAGTCCTCTTAGCAGAGACAATGGGGATGTTCCCCCAACTCCAACCGTCCTCAAGTCCTCTTAGCAGAGACAATTGGGATGTTCCCCCAACTCCAACCGTCCTCAAGTCCCCTTAGCAGAGACAATGGGGATGTTCCCTAGCCAAGGCTCCTCCGTTATAATCACATTCCAGCCTTCCAGAATAGCAGTCGCCTCCTCTGCTATCTGGGAGTCGTAGTTTGACACGACTCCTGGGTCCTTACCTTCGCCTACAACATTGTTCAGCCCAACCCTCTCACGATTACCACTCTCGATCTGAAAGTCTGCTTCTTTCCGTTTCATGACCATGACCCTGGACTGACCGTAACCCTGTCCCTCTAAACGCTAACATTTGATTTAGACACCTAAACTACAACTCAACCAACTATCCGTTGAGCCGGAAAGGATTCATCGTGAAGGATAGGAGCATCCTTTAAAGGGCCAGCCACACGCCCACTAAAATCGCACGACTGTGCGATTCGATTCGATCACGTGGTCTCCAAGAATAAATGTGATTCGCGCTTCGAGATCACGTGATCGAACCGTATCGCCTAACCTTGGTGCAATGGGTCCTTGGACCGTGCACGTGCTGCACGCCTTGTCAGGTTCAAAGAATGGCAAGCCATATCAACGTAATCCCTGTGAGAAAATGTTGAATATTAAAATATAAAAAACACTGATTATACCTTTTGCTTTTCACCTGACAAATGTTGTAGTGAATTCGCTGTCAATGGCGATGCTAATCTCATCGAAGACATTGATCTCAAGATCCACAACGTCCAGGACAGAGACAGCATTGTGGTCAACAATGTCATATACTGAAGTCATTCTGCCCCCCGTGAGGGTGTGGTGTGTTGCATTAGAGTAATGTTTGATGAATGATAAAGGAGAAACATTTACTTTTGTTTTAAAAAGTACTTACTATGCAACGTTTATTCAGAGTATGGTATGTGTATATTTCGCGGAAGGTTGTGAGAGAACGAATACAAATGTACCGCACTGAGTTTTGGTTAAACAAGGACATTGTACAAACAACATTTCTAAAAGTGATGTGTGTGTTGGCACCTATGTTTGTTTCAAATGGTGCCCATTAGATGCATATCTTAATTGTTTAGATGCTAGAAATTAATTTTTCTCAATATTTTTCAGAGTGAACCGTATGCGAAAAACTAGGTGGGTGTAATGTTGTAGAATGCGTTTTCAGGAATAATAAAGTTGACACGAACCAGAAGGGTGTGCACAATGAAAATAAAGTAAACCCACTCTAGCTAACACCCCAACAACACAAACACAATGATTTCAAGTAGGCGCAAAAGCAAAATGCAATTTATTTAAAATCAAACCAATAACTTTCCTTTCACACAATCAAACCGCCGAATAAACAAACTCCAGGCAATTAAAACAATAGATAAACAATGCCCCATTACAAATATTACATACCACAATAATGTCCAAATAATAATAAAATGCAACTCCACTTAATGACCCAATCCAAAATAAATGTTGAAACATAATAAATCTAAGAAAAAAGGAGACAACAGTCGAAAGCTTATTTAATTTATTTCGTGTAACTAAATTCCCTCCCTTTGCCCTCTAAAGCAAACTCGCTAACACGCAACTTCCGCTTAAGCGGTTTCAACTATACTTTTAACCTATCATATCAACAACAAAAATAGAAAAGATGGTACAGGAATAGGTCAAGGCCAGATCACATACAATGGTGCCAAACAAAACACCAAAACTATTGCAGTGACCCACCTACCCAACTAAACCCCCACCAACCATTATAATTACAATTAACTATGCTTAGTAAAGAACAGATGGCTTGAGTATAGTTCAAGACCAGATCACACACAAAGGTGCTAAACAATAATGATCTGTCTTTCCAACTAAAACTCCCACCAAATGTTATAATTACAATTAAGTCCTAACTGAAAATGTCTCACTTCACCCAAAATGACTGAACCTAAAAAAAATAGAAGTGAATGCTTAACACTAGTAATTACTCATCCACCCCTCAAGAGTGAACAAGTACCAACGCCCAGGAAATATCACTAAGATTACACCCAAATGTATACACTAATAACTAAGCGCTGCAGATGGCTAACCCCACCTTTCATCATCAAAGCAACAACCTCACTGGTAAACAACCACAACAAAATGAGGCGTGTTCAAGCAATGTTAATTCCAACTGGTTACAGTCCTTGCAGTGAAACGGCTACTTCGCCCCTCACTGTTCAAGGGCGATAACCCACTAGTAAAATACCCTTTGCACAATTAATCTATTCATAAAATGTAGGGAAGTCACCCCACGCACACTACCACTATGTCCCTTCACACCATGTCACAAATGTAGGGAAATTACCCCACACTATCGTTATATCTCTCTGCGCCAAGTCACCGCTGTGGCGATAACTTAATAATGTTAGAGTTTATTAATTCTTAAAAAAATGTTCTGTGCGCCGCCGCCTTGTTCACTCTGCGTAACTGGTTTCTTCTTCTGGCTTCGCGACCCTTTCAACAATGTCTCAGGTCAGCTATACGCCTTAAACTTGAAGGCCTCCCCTTCCCAAAATGATGTCACTCTGCCTTCAGCCTCGTGGCCCTTTAACAGCTTAAGGACAGCTGAAGTCCCACAACTGAAAGCCTGTTTAAAACAAAAATAAAACTATTTTAACACTATGTCCCTATTAAATTAATCTTCAAAATTTCCCTTTTATTTCCGCATAGCCGGATACCACTGTATCATTTACACAAAACCATCCCCGTATTACTCATTTCGCTTCGCTACACACGTAGGTGCCCTAATACACAGACGTGACCCAAAACAATTGGCCCGACAAACTTCTAGCTTGTCACTGAAAACACGAAGTGTCTCCAAACGACATGCACCCGAAATTTTCGTGCAGCACAATTTACGTGCTCACAAAACCAAAACCTATCTCTGCCTTCAGGCAAAACATAGTGGAGCAAAACCAATTGCATTAAAACAATCACCAGCTAAAATTTACCATTTAAAATCTCTAGGCCTATATCTCTCCAGTTCCCTTCTCTTTCTACACATTGACACTTTATTCTATTTTTATCTCTGAGCTAACAATGACCCAGCAACTTTGCCTATGCCAACAGGTTTAATTTGTTTAGGTATAGAGCCCGGTGTGTAATACACCTCTGGCCTAGCATTGAAAAAGTTACTATATTATCCGCCATTATGCCCATGAAATGCGTGTAAGGGGAAAACTGAACTCATGGTTGGACTTGGCACATGAATCAGCAATGAACAACACAACATAAAATCTTTACTTGGCCTACAACACATACCCCGCCCCCACATAAGGACATAAGGAAACCTACACTGAGGAGTCGGCTATTTATTTTTTAAACGAGTCGACTTATTCCATCCCACCAAATCTGTCCCCTGCCTACTTGTGGCGTTGTTTGTGGTGTCATGCGTTTACACATTCATTCATTTAATTTAGAAATATTTAAGAATATTTTTACACATTCACACCTTAAATTTAACTATGCACATATCACAGTGTAAACCTGATAATTCGGTTCCGCAAACCGACTACATTTACTCAACATTTTCTCCCCTAAACTAACAATTTCCCTAGATATGACTAGTAAGTTTTTTAACCAACCTTTGTCCCTAGGAAATGACTCCTGTCATTGTTTTTTTCCTTCTATGCCTACTCTGACACCCTATTCCTATCACACCCTATCACCAAGAAAGCTCACTACCGCCTCTGCTCTTTCCCGTGACAATTAAACTTAAATCCTAACCGAATGCCAAAATAAACTAATTACACACCTAGAAGTCGGAGTAAAATGCAGCACGCTTGTGGCTTCCTGAAACCTTCTCAACCAGACTGCTAGGCTCCCTCAGTTGGACCACAGCAAAAAGGCACCCTTCAGCTCAACACGACCCGTCTTCTCGTCTGCTGGCCCCCAGTTAAGGCAGACAGCATGGTTTCTTCTTGTTGAGTCGATGCCAGTTATCGCGACCGTTCACCACACAATATCGAGTTTGGAGTGAACTACAGCTTCCTCTTGATTGGTTAGGAACGAAATATAATTTATATTTGGCACAGAGGGATAAAAGAATCGAAAGCTAGCCTCTGCGCAACGAACAGTCAAATAAGCTGACAATTTGACGAACTCAAGCTTAAGTATGACCTTTAAGTTTCAGAGACTCAAATTTGATTGGAGCAAACACCTAAGCCAATGAAAACTAAGCTTAATATAGCGTGATGTAGGACACAATCCGCAATTCAAGAAATTGCCAAACGCCCTAGACTAAAGACAAGAAGAAACAGATTCGCATAGAAACTTGAAATCTGAGAAAGAAAAAAATTGCCTCACTTTGACTATTGGCGATTAACACGGTTACCAAGATTAACACAGTAGCGAGAGAAACTTGATAGACAAAACCTAACATCCATTTCGTGGCAGAAAGAGAACTAGCCTAAGCCAAAGTAAATAAGAGAAAAATTAAATAGTATACACACATTATAAAGTGACCTGTGACAAAAGTAAATGTGATCATTGTTATGCTCATATATTCCTGTGGTTAAAGGCTTTTAAAGAAAGGTAGCCACGTAAGCAATCTGCGATATTTTGTTTTAAAGATGTAATGATAAAATACGCATGATACGAGATAGTGTTTAAAATTTAATGATACGAGATATTGTTCCTTGAAGTTCGCTATAAGCTGCATCTTCTGGCATTTTCATCCCATATTTACCCGTCATGAACTTTGGATTTTAAGATTAACGCTAATGCCTTCTGGTTTTGTTCAAGGTAGCTTTTTCCCTCTTTGGAAATTATTGTTGTAATAAAATATTTTGCTTTATTGATTTTTTGTGGGGTTTTTGTTTGTTTCTTTGTCTTTTTTTTGTTTGTTTGTTTTTTTGTTTGTTTTATAAATTCTTAATGTTTAGATTTTAGCGATGATTTTTATGTTCTAAAATCAATTTTCTCTTACATTACTCATCACATTTTGGCAAAGACAATTGTTTGCTCTTTGTTTACTCATAAGACTAAAATAGGTTATTTTTAAGTGTTTTTTCTCGTAAATTACCCATTGGATCAACATTACAATCAACAAGTATGAAACTTTCCAACCTAAGTATATCTACTTAGCTTTGCAGTTGAACAATTCTCTGCATTCCTGTCGAAATCTGATGGAGCAGAAGCTGTAGACGAGGGGGTTGATGAAGCTGTTGATGAAGTAGGACCTCAGTCCGATTTCATAGACATTGACGCCAATGGCCTCGATGATAGGACTTTCACCATAGCCAGAGCGTACCGTCACCAGGCCGAGATGGGGGAGATAGTTCAGGATGAAAATCACGGTGAGCATGAACATCATCAGGGTGGTACGGTTAGGGATCTTTTTCGCAGAGCCCAGAGGTTTGGGGGCGGGCTTTTTACGACGAACGAAGACTTTAGCATCGTTGGCCAGTTGTCTGAGTTTGGTCAGAACAGAACGAGAATCTGATGATGCTTTCATATTAATCTGCGCTGAGTCTTGTCTTGTATTGTTGCGAGTTTCTGAACTGGACACTATGGTGTCACATGCACCGAGGTGATCAGCTTCCATTCCATTCTGTAAATTGGCCACCTTGGTACCAGAGCTCCTTGACAGAGGCGAGCCAGTCTTTTCGGCAGAGTCTGTGCTAGGTGCAGGACAAATTCGGTCTGCATCCTCAACAAGATTCTGTGCAGTTTCTGTGTGTGCATTCTTCAGTGTGGTATGTTCCTGGGCTATATCACCTTGATAAGATAACTGAAGATTTCCCTTGCCAAGATTTGTTTTGGTTCCGGAGAATGGCACGTTACCAACAGATGATTTCTGTGGACTGCCTGAAGATTTGTCATGTTGTGTTTTATTGTGGGAATTTCTGTCACCTGCCTTTTTCTTATCCTGAACGACAGCAGACTTCATGATGATAGCCATGTTTTTCTTGTGCAGCCACAACTGCCGAGCGATGCGAATGTAGGACAACAGCATTAAAACAAAGCACATGCCCAATCCAGTGAGAGAAATGAGGTTGTAAATGAACAGGAAAAGGGAATCAGTGTAATCGTCATCATAAGTACATTCCAGACCCGTGATGGTGCTGTCATCGTACCGCACAGTCTTGGAACCAACAAAGACTATGTGAGGCGCAACGGAAGCAAAAGAAGCCACAGACACCACTATCACAACCCCAACTGCGTGCTTCACAGAAGTGGGGTTCGTCTCTGGACTACAGATCGCCCGTTGACGATCAAAAGCCACGGCTACCAAAAGATAGGCCGACAGTACAGTCAGGAAACCCCCTCTTCATGGTGCGAAAAATCTTACACAGCCAACCTAGCTCAAAGGTGTTGCGGAACCGAATCTCTACCACGTCTGCCGGCAGAGACAGCACGTTCTGCATCAAGTCACACACACTCATGGCCAGAATGTAGGTCCTGGTTATGCTGGGCTTGAACCTCCTGTAATACACCACGAACACCACGGTGTTTCCCACTGCACCCAGCAACACGCCAAAGCCGAGGTAAATCAACGAAGGAACCAACCTCTTCACAAACTCATGGTTCTTATTTTCCAAGAATCCTTCAATATTGGAATGTTCTATTGTGACTTCATAGGGTGTGGAAGAAATGAACTGTGAGGTGTTGTTCTCTCCTGTGGAAACTGGAGCTGAGCTAGCGGTGGCCATGAGGGCAGTTTCCTGTCGACCTGAAATCAGTGACTAAATGGGTCTTTTATTAGCGTGATTTGACATCAATCTGTAGATGGACTGTTTTGCCCTTCAGTTCAAGAAAAACCTGAAGCAGCACCATAATACATATCTATCTCTCACTCTCTCTCTCCTCTCCTCCCTCTCTCTCTCTCTCTCTCTCTCTTTCTCTCTCCCCCCCCCCTCTCTCTCTCTCTCTGAGTAGAAATATGATTGAGTAGTTTTTTATGTGTGTGCACTTATTTTGATGTTTAAAGATGAATGGTGAAGAAGTAGGATTGGTTTTATTTTCCGGCGTATGCGAATTACTTCACACAATTTGAATGTTAATAATTAGTATAGTTAATATAATAGGTTGATTTTGTTATTGATGTGATTACCTCTTATAGGGATGTTTTTTTGCATGCTTTATATACTTTGTATGTGTTTATTTTGCGTTTTTCATTTTCTACTTTTAAATATGTATTTTGTCCAGAGGGCTGGATGTAAAAAAGCATGTTTATTTCTTACTCTATTACCCCTATAAATAAAATCAACAATCAATCAATCATCTCTTCTCCTCTCTCTCTCTCCTCATTTCTCTCTTCCAAATGCCACATACCAGACCAACGCGCTTATTCTGAAGAAAATTTTAAATTGTCACACAGCTTCCATAGGTTGATCGTATGGCGAAAAGCCCTGAATGGTTATTACTTGTAACCTTTTTTTATTAAAAAAAATTTGAGTGAGTGGGTATACGTATGAGTGCGTGTAGGAGATATCTAGTGCCGCTTGTTTTCCTCCAAAATTGTATGCAATGTGGTTTTGTATAATGTTACTGTTGTACAAAATTTCATGTACCCCCTGGGGAAAGTTTTGGAATAAATTATTTGACTTTGACTTTGCTGCACGCACTGGAGCCCTTCTCTTCTTATCTATGTGGTTCCCGAATGGACTTGGAGAAATTACGATTCCGCTAGAAAGTATATAAGTTTCACATCGCGCTAAAGAATGCTAAAAGGCTCAGACAGTGAGTTATTTTATATTGAAAACTCTTAGTGCGCCCCCCCCTCTCCCAGGGTTTCGGTGAATAGCTTGTATAGGCTCCTTCAACGTGAATCTACCAACCAGAACCAGAACATCGATGATCTCTCTCTCTCTCTCTCTCTCTCTCTCTCTCTCTCTCTCTCTCTCTCTCTTTGTTCTCTCGACGGCCAGCACCACAACGGACGTGTTACTCGGGCGTGCTCATTTTGAATTATTTCATTGGTTTCTTCATCGTGTGAACATGTGTGGATTTGCATGTGGGTGCCTCTTGGTATTGTACTGTGCTTCTGGAATTGTGATCTTAGTCTCGCTATGTGACTGAGGTATTAATTTATTTTTTAACATTTTCAATGTGTACAAATGTGTCAACATCTTCAACACATCGTTTTCATATCTCATTCTATCCTGTGGCTTTGTAGCGTGTTACCATGACCGACTGTGGTCGTCTAATCCTATCCAACCAGGGATGACCCATCAAGTGGCCATCACGTGGATTTTTCTACGGTGGAGAAGACTCTCCTTGCTTGAAAGTAATCTCCAACCAGCCTTAGCGACGCCGCGGTCATTGAGCCACTAAACCCGCGACACCCTCCACCACACCACCACCCTTGTCTCTATGTCAATGCAGCTGGAGTTAGGCTGGTTCTTTACTTTATCTATGTATGTTGTGTGAGATCAAAAAATAGGCTACAACATGTAAACACACGCTCCACCAGGTCGTACACGCCCACTGCAGATTCCGTCTCATCGAATCTGCAGAAGCCAGGGATACAAATCTTATATTAATTGATACTGCTTACCTCTCCAAAATAAATAACATGTTCCCGTGATCAGAGCTTGGCCATTGGGGAGGCAATGCATGCTTTTCACCTTCAATGTGAAACCCTTCACCTCGACTATAATACAATTATAGAAACCAGAGACTTCAACGAGTGCGTGATAGAAATGAAGAAATTACCCATTCGAGTCTTTCCTCACCTCTCCTCCCACTCAACCAAAACTTGTAATACGTGTGCATACCAAAACATCAGCTTTTAGTCTTACTCTATATACCATAAATCATTGAATATGAAGGCAACTGTTCTGCTACAGGCTTCTGAGTGCCTTCATTTGGTGGTGATATATACAACATATCAGGTGGCCCGTGGCCAGATTCTCAATCGTGACAGTGATGCATAGATACCAACGCCTTATACGACCACCTTAACTATTCCATTCCCCCAGTTTGACACGTCCCCAACCCTCCCCAGTCGCCTCACCCTCCCTTGTCAGTACCGAATGGAGCCCCGCTGGTATGACCACACCCACTGAAAGAGAACGCCCTCTGCCCTTGGATTTGTTGATAGACAAAGTGTGCGAAGGCATACCTAAGATGTCTCTAACGAATTGTGCGTCGCCCCAGGAAATCGCACACTTCTCTCAATGTCCTGGCGGTCCTGAGAGCACTAAGAGAGGACGTGCTAGCAAGCGTGTACTCTAGACACGTTTGGAGACTACATCAATGAAACTTGCCCTGGACGCTAAACACAATATAAATCATCTTAAAACTAACATCAGTGATAAATTTCAAAACAGAAATTCATATTAAGACCTTTTAACAACATTTAGCAAGATCGAACCAGTAACCACAAACTAAAATCTCCGCACTTGGGGGTTTGAAGAAAGTCTTTCAATGACAATTTGATAAAACTTGAAATACGAACAAAACCTCACGTCAAAGTGGAACTACAACAGCATACCATCAACTGTCCTACACAACAGCTGGCTCCCGTCTCCCGCGGGGTACCTTCTGTGCGTATTCTTGTCCTTGCCACTGCTTTCTCTTTCCAGTTCCAATCTAAGGTGTGCTCTACTCTGTGCAACCGGCCTCATACGCACAAAAGCTCAGTTTCACGAACACAAGATTATCTGACCAATCTTGAAAATCTTTCCGTGTTTTTATTTTAATCTGTCATGGCACTCTCCTCTCCAATGTAATTCTTATGAGCGTATATGTGTATTATTTTTATGATTTCGAGTGATGCTCATAATATCGTTGGTCATTTTTGT
>CM065706.1:16494340-16521840 GCA_017654935.2 Phymorhynchus buccinoides
GTTGGCTTTGGTCCTTGCCTGTCTGACAACATCCACCCCACCAACTGTCATCAGATCCAATGTCCTGAGGGCATCCTTTCTTTGTTGGATTTGTTGTTGGCTTTGGTCCTTGCCTGTCTGACAACATCCACCCCACCAACTGTCATCAGATCCAATGTCCTGAGGGCATCCTTTCTTTGTTGGATTTATTGTTGGCTTTGGTCCTTGCCTGTCTGACAACATCCACCCCACCAACTGTCATCAGATCCAATGTCCTGAGGGCATCCTTTCTTTGTTGGATTTATTGTTGGCTTTGGTCCTTGCCTGTCTGACAACATCCACCCCACCAACTGTCATCAGATCCAATGTCCTGAGGGCATCCTTTCTTTGTTGGATTTGTTGTTGGCTTTGGTCCTTGCCTGTCTAACAACATCCAATAATTCAGCATACCAGCCAGTGAACAGTTAAACAAATATTAAAAAAAACCATCGATGGCGCCTCGTGCTTTTCAACCGTATGAGCGCCTTGTTCCTGAGTGGTTCTCCACCAGCCAATGCATGATGACAAGGTATCAAGCCACTTGTAAAGGTAGGTGAAGGCAGGTACAACCGTCAACATTCTATGACACATCAGGTTCCCGTCAACATTCCATAACTTTGTCCATTGAATGTACACATTCTACAATTTCGCTGTAGAAAGTATACATTCTGTGCTTCATTTTCGTAGAATGTATACATTCTATGAACCAGTCGTAGAATGTATATATTCTACAATCTCATCATAGAATGCATACATTCTACGCGGGTCAACACTCAATTTTACATTTTAATACATGACCAAATTGGTAGAAAACATTAGTGTTGCTAATTCCTTATCAATGTGATTTTTAAAGGCATTTACAGATGGTGCATTGACGGTATTATGGGACAAACTATTCCATAAATTTATTATTCTGTTTGTAATATATGAGTGGAATTGACGGGTATTGGTTTGTTTTTTGGTTAGTTTAAAATTGTGACCTCTTAATTGTGACATTATCATGATTAGATAATTCAAAAAGCTGAGTAGTGAATCGTCTCTGAACACCTTCAATTAAATCTATATGTTTTCTTAGGTAAGGATACCATACAGGATTACCATATTCTAGAATAGACCGAATTAAGGATTTATATAATGGAATAATGTCTTTAGTTTTGAAGTTAATAGTTTTCATTATTAATCAATTCAATTCAATTCAATTCAATACAACTTTATTCATCCTTGTGTGGAAATTAAATTGTGCGATCACAGGCTCGATAAACATTACTAAAAACATTCAGATTACATAAATCGAAACACCACAGTTAAGACAATAAGAATGCATATAACATCATCAAGGAATTAAATAAAAGAGGGAGAGAATTTGATTAGAATTATGTGAAAAACATGAAGAACGTACACTCATATAAAAACTACTAATATTTACCTAAAATAGATGAACCAATTAAGATTAATATTAAGATTACAAGGCCATGCCAGGGCTGTCACCACGTTAAACTTCACCACAAATTAATAAACAATATAAATCAATTAATATAATATATACATAAGTATCACAAATTAAAAACAACAGCAGCAACAAAGCATAGCACCGAAGTCGGTTTATACACACACACACACTCACGCACACGCACACGCACACACACACACACACACGCACGCACGCACGCGCACGCGCGCGCACACCCAATGACACGTTAAGACAGCTGGCCTACATTCGAATTATACTGACGGATGGCAGAGGGAATGAAAGAGTTTAAGTGCCTTGATGTTCTTGCACGTGGGGCTCGCAGTCTGTCGCTTCTGTCCGATCGTCTGCTGTCAATGTCGTCATGTAAGGGGTGTGTCTCGTCGGTCATGATCGTCCTCAGTTTGTCAGTCAGTTTTCTGTTGTACATGTCGTCAAAGGGTTTGTGTTTTTTGCCCACCCCCCCACCCGCTTTCTTTATAACTTTATCTAGTCGACCTTTGTCTTGTTTTGAAATGTTCCCTCCCCAACACACTGCACCAAAGGTTAAAACACTACAGATCACAGAAGAATAAAACATTTGAAGGATTTCAGTACGAACGTTAAAAGATCTCATTTTACGAAGACAGTAGGGGGAAGACGGGGTAAAAAGCGCATGGGCGGGTAAGAAGCCCACCCCAATTATCTCATGAAATAAAGCAAATTTCAGTCAAATTTGTCTCATGGGCAAAACGAGACTGAAATTTGCTTCATTTTATGAGATAATTGGGGTGGGCTTCTTACCCGCCCATGCGCTTTTTACCCCGTCTTCCCCTACATACGACTGTTGAGTTTTCTTAAAAGAGCACTAGAATGTTCACACCAAGAGAGGTTTTTATCTATAGTCACACCAAGATATTTGTAGGTATCAACCTGTTCAACAATTTCATTTTTTATCGTGATCCGACTTGGTACTGGGGACTTTTTCCTGAAATCAATCACAAGTTCTTTCGTTTTCGAACGAAATCAAACCAGCTAAACGATTTGCCTTCTTAACAATGCCATTTATATGCTCGTTAAAACTAAGATATGGATCCACAACAATTCCCAGGTCTTTTTCAGCTGTTGTACTTTCTAATTTACGAAACTCCTTACCGTCCCTCATATAATAATCATAGTTTGGATTGTGCCTACCTAAATGCAATACTTTACATTTTTCTGCATTAAATTTATTTTAAAAGCCAATTAAGTGTCTGTCCAATCGATCACTGCAAATAAACTGCCTTCACCAAAGGGGACTGAGAAGGGTGAGAGGTGATCTCATTCAAATAATTTTTTTTTTTTTAGCTAAACGTACAAGAATTGAAGAAGAAAAAACAAACACACCATTAAACTTTCCTCTTATATAATAGTTTGCTTTAATAAAACATTTTTTGTGTCCAATATATGTGTTTGTAAACTGAAGAGAGTAGAAGAGATGGGATGCCATGTTGGTGGATCCAGTGAATGATTCAATAGGGGAGGTCATAGAAATCGTAGTAAACACCAACATAGCTATATAGAAGACATTGACTTACAAGAATTTTTTGTGTTAATTAAGTTCTGTAGATAAAACTAGGAATAGTGATGGGAAGTTTTTTCAAAAGCGTTCTATGACTAACATTCGAACATTTTCGTTTTCTAATAGTCGGTCAATTTTTGAATTGTTTACCATCTAGCATTAAGTTTGCACCAAGTACTAATATGTTTAAAAACTCTTCTGGATAAAGAACCATTATTATTATTTTTTTAATATAAAGAATTTGATGAATACAAATATTGGCGTGAAAATAGGGTTTTACGCCCTCTTCGGCCATTTGTAAATATAAAGACGGTGGGAACAATACCGGGGGCAATACCCGGAGGCAGCGCTTAACCAGCAAAGTCCCGATCTTTTTTTTTTAACCACGCCTCGGATAAATCTCATCGGCCACAAATATTGGGACATAACATTGGCCATTCTTATTTCTTTATTTGTAGCATAGGAGAAGTTGCATACCACCAATACAAATACTCAAATTAAAAAAAATCAAGATATAAGAAGAATGATAGGGCATACAAGGGCCGCAAGGCCCATAGTAAGCCTTTATCACTACTTTTATACTACTAAAAGGGGGCCATAGAATAAAGTAGAAATCGAAAAAGAAACCTTGCCTAAGACTTAACTCCCTTGAACAGTTGGGTACCAAGGGGTATAACTCTTAGTGCATGTGAAAGAATCCATCATGGCAGACGATGAGGGTCGTGAGCTTAAGCCTGAGGAGGTTCCCATTGTTCCTGACGCGAACTATGAGTGTAAGTTATGTCAAATCCGGCAATTATTAAATCTTCAATGCCAAATTATTTGGCATATGTTTAACTGAAGCAGTATATAATAATGGTTTCGTTTTAGTAGTAGAGCAGAGCCTCTGCTCAGAGAGGGGAAGTGTATTTCACCACATTGTAGGGTGGTTATAAATTTTTTACAAAATATTTACTTTTTGTCAAATCCGAATGAAATTTATGTCATTGAAAAGAACCCGACAAGACCTTTAAAATGATACCCAAATTATCAAAATCGGTCGAAAATTGAGAAAGTTACGACGTTTTAAAATGATAGCTTTTTTTACATGAGCTATATATAAGAACATTTTGATACAGCCATAACTTTTTTACCAATAAACAAAACATTGGTACCAAAATAAAGCTTATTGAAAGGGGCAACATCAACCCCAAACATTAGACAGATTAGGCCTAAGCTTTTTGTGCGACTCACAAGATCGCAACATCAACGTGAGCATGACGGAAAACATGTCGGACATGCTTCAACGTAACACCTCCCAACTTGTGGAGACCTTGAGCAGCATTGCGATTTATTCTAGATGCACCACATTTGGTGTACTTGTAAAAAAATAATTAAATGTAACTAAGCATTTGTTTAAAAAAATTATGTAGTTACCGTTCAGAAATGATAAACGAATGAATTGGAGCCAAATATTGGATCGCTTGTCTCTCGCGATCGGCCGTCTTCGCGTGAAAAAAAATCGTTCCCGAATGATCGAGTTGGTGTCTGCTTCCCGAAAGAAAGAAACTCGGATGGTCAGCGCCAAGAATTACCACCAATAAAAACGAGCAAAGGAAGTGACCGTTTGGCACATGGCCAAAATCGCGGTTCGGATTTTCAACTAGAAAAATCGCTGCGGCTTGACCTAATTCCGTCGTTCCTACCACATTGTGAAAGCGATTACATCAAATGGAAGGAAGAAAAATCAAGTTTGACTATAGGGAAAAAAACAGTTCAAAGGAATATGAATAATCATATAATGTGAATATGTTTTCCCCGACGGTTCTTTTTTTGCTGCCAAACTAAAAAAAAAATCATTTGTAAAACTTCAAACTTATATACAATACTGTAATACTTATACCCAGACCTGGTATTGCAGTACCTCCAGGATCTGCTCAGAGCATTGAGTGATGGTTCGTCCCATATGTGCTGTTTTGCAGCCGAGTGGATGTAAGACCTAACTTTCATTCATCAAAACTTCAAACAATGTTTTTAAAACTTAAGCATTCAATGCTGTGTTACATGCAAAACTCTTCTTCTTTTTCTTCTTCCAATTGGGGATGCATATCTTGCCCCGCGTTTCATTAAGGCCATTAACTCTTTCTATACTAACCTGCGCTTGATCGTCGCAGGGCATTACGCACAACGCCTCGTTACTAAGGTAACGGGATATCGCATGTGAACTTTAAAAATTCATAGTTCATAGGTTAACAGTCATGCGTGCTTCAAAAATCCTCAGAGGGCTACTACTACGTTATCATTCATGCCTCTAGCACTGATTGGCTGGCTGCCGGTTGAATGAAAAATGGTGTTTTACACACCTCTCGGTCATACGACACATATGGGACATTGTGTAAAACACAACACATGGTGGGAACAATACTGGCGGCAATGCCCGGAGGCAGTGCAACACCACATAAAGTCCAGATGAGTAACAATATAGATATGTACTATTAGCTGGCTGCCGGTCTGAATGAAAAATGGTGTTTTACGTCCTCTCGGTCATAGACACATATGGAAATTACCTAAATACAAAGATGGTGGTTTTGACAATACTGGTTGCAATGCCCGGAGGCACGGGGTGTGTAACACCAGTAAAGTCCCGAGGTTTTAACAATAGAGATGGCTGCCGGTTGTTATGGGACCATAAAATTATATTTTCGCTATTATGAGTGTGCCTGGCTTGACAAAACATGCATTTATTTTAAAATATCACAAATCAAAACTAATCAAGTGGATGCTTTGAAACTTCATTGCAGGTGTTAGTACTGTATATTGTGTACATATTGCCTAAATGTCACGTTTGTATCTATTACCATTATTTAGAAAATAAAATTGGACTTTGCAACCTATGCAAATCGGCCAGTACAGAACGCTTGCAAAGGGAAGCAACTGGCCAGCATGGAATGAGTTAATAGCACATAGGAGATGCGTGCTATAAAAACTCAAAACTTCATAAATCAAGGTTGAAGGTGTCCATTACGTCTGCCCTCTGTCACTGTGTGTGTGTTGTGAAAAACTCAAACTCAAACTTTGTTTACATTTGATAATAATAATAATAATTATAATAATAATATAAGTAATAATAAGAAGCATCTATAGCGCACATGTCTAGAAAATCCTATTCATGGCGCTTTGCAAAGAATATAAATTACAAACATTTATATACACATATGCACGCACATACTGCATGCACACACATACACATGCATGCATGCATTCACACACACACACAGGTAGTAATGTTCGTGACGAAGTAAATGCAGCAGATTTGATGCATGCATACGCACACATGCACACACATGCACATGTGTACAAACACACACACAAGTGCTCAATTATCCATGCGGCACAGCCAATGCATGACATTGACAACTACACCATTGAGAACAGATTAGTTTTCAAATTAATTTTGAATATTTCTAGAGAGTCAGAGAGAGAGGAGTAAGTTGTTCCACACAGATCATCGAGATGGAGCCTGGAATGGAAATTACCTTTCACTTTCAGCATAATTTTTAGTTTTGACAGTGGCTGGTTCCAGGAGGCGAGCAGAGGAGACCGGGTGTGTAGAGATGAAGTAGGTCAGACAGGTAATCAGGGACAGAGCCAGAGATGACAGCCAAGTAAAGAGTCGAGAGTTTATAAAGTCAGTTGTGTCAGAAATTGGTTAACTAGTGCAGAGAGTGGAGAAGAGGTGTTCAAACTTGGAACATTGAGCAGGGTTCTACTTCTAAAGCCGAGCAGCATTATTCTGGATTCTTTGGATATTCTTCATCTGAGGAAGGCCAGCAAGAAGGGAACTTAATCAATTCTTGAAAGAACGAAAGCACAGACCAAGGTTAAATATAAAACATAGTTTTAAAACATAAAATTGGACTATTGATTAATGCGTAAGTGTAATTTTTCAATTAATTGTTCCAATTTTGTGCGCTTATTTGGTTCAGTGTTAGACGTTTTCTATGTCCTTGTCATCAGGAGATGAACCATGTTATTAATATTTTTCATCGTCATTCCTGAATAAATTTGTTGAGATGTGTGTGTGTGCTTGTGTGTCTGTCTGTGTGTCTGTCACTCTGTGTGTGTGTGTGTGTATGTGTGTGTGTGTGTGTGTGTGTGTGACTGTGTGTGTGTGTTTCTGCATTATGTTTGTCTAGAGCTCTGTCTCTCTTGCTTGTTGTTGTAAGCACACAGTATGCTTGTATTCATTTCATGATTGCTTGTTTTTCATGAACATTTGGACTATTTTTATGGAATTTCTTTTTATAACCTTTGTTTCCAATTACTTTTTCTTCAGATCTGGATCATACAGCGGATGTCCAGTAAGTAGATGAAAAAGACATTAGCTCTAGCCTATGCATGTCCATACTACGTATCTGTAGAGTGAGTCTGTGCTGTTGCTCTCATACAG
This sequence comes from Phymorhynchus buccinoides, assembly GCA_017654935.2. Lineage (NCBI taxonomy): Eukaryota > Metazoa > Mollusca > Gastropoda > Neogastropoda > Raphitomidae > Phymorhynchus > Phymorhynchus buccinoides. Next base: position 16,501,796 of record CM065706.1, read on the forward strand.
TACTAACATGTTTGTTTCTTAGTTAAATTGCTGGGTTTTGTGCATTGCATGAAGTTTAAATATAAAGTTGGGTAAATGTCAAGATGTGCCACCCCCCCCTACCTATCTCGGTTAATTCTATTTTTCCGTTATTGCCTTTCTTACCATACATAAAGCTGTATTTTAGGAACATTTTTAGCTAATAACCTTTTTGGAATACTAACCCTATCCCTGACCCTAGTCCTAACCCTAACCCTACCCCCCACCCTATAAGACGGAAAAACGCAACGAACCACAACTGTGACAAATCGCGGTGTACTGCAGTACATAGTGGGGGGTAGGGTTAGGTTTAGGGCTAGGGTTAGGGATAGGGTTAGTATTCCAAAAAGGTTATTAGCTAAAAATGTTCCTAAAATACAGCTTTATCATTCTATGTATGGTAAGAAAGGCAAAAACGGAAAAATAGAATTAACCGAGAAATGCAGAGAAATGGGGGGGGGGGTGTGTGGCACATCTTTACCTTTACCTAAAGTTGTTCCATTTTTGTTTTATGTGTTGTTTTCTTATATAACCTGTGCTATTTTCTAATCAGAAGAGCTGCAACAACAAAAAATTGAAATGAAAAATTGTGTTTGAGTTTGAAAATGTTGGCTGCAACTTTGAAACTTCCAAAGCAGAATGTAAACTATTTCTGGCAAGAATCATTTTCTTACTTTGGAGTTTTCACTGTTGTACTTTTTTTTTTAATGTGTGTGTGTGTGTGTGTTGAGATCAGTAATATTTACAATGAAAACTAACTAAAGTAACTGCATCAAAAAACATTAAAACTTTCATTCTAAGGCTCAACTAATATTATCACTTAATTTTATAATCATGTTAAACAAGCATTTTGTTTCCATTTGGATTTTATTCACTATCAAAATAAAAAACACATTTAGTTTAAAATGACAACTGTAGTTTTAAGTTTTACCTTTTTCCATTCTTATCTTTTTCAGAATTCATTCCTGTATCCTTTGAAAAGCTGATGAGAGTCACAAGTCAAACATGCATCATTCATTGTAGGTAGACCCACCAATTGAACCTGGCCATGTGTGGGCATTGTAGAAACGCTGATGAGAGGAGAGTCACAAGTCAAACATGCATCATTCATTGTAGGTAGACCCACCAATTGAACCTGGCCATGTGTGGGCATTGTAGAAACGCTGATGAGAGGAGAGTTACAAGTCAAACATGCATCATTCATTGTAGGTAGACCCACCAATTGAACCTGGCCTTGTGTGGGAACTGTGGAAAAGTTGTGGGTGGGGTAAGGGCACACATGTCCATGTTACATCCAATGTGACCTTCGATTCCCTGCAGCGGTCAATGCTTTCCCTTTGTTGAAACGCTGATGAGAGGAGAGTCACAAGTCAAACATGCATCATTCATTGATTTAACCCTTTATGGCCTGACAGTTTTATTAGAAAAATGCCCTTCCCAGCCTGGGCACCGGTCAGCGAATATTGAGAGCATGACAATTTGGCAGACGCAGGCGCTGATAGATACTGTATATGTTGGCCTGTTCTGTTGGTCTTGGGGTGGGAAAAGTTACCTACAGACAACCATATTTTACGGGCTATAAGGCGATATTTTTGTTCCTAGACCAAGACCCCTCAGCCTTATAATATGACTCAAAAATTAGTTAGAAAATATAAGAACAAAATCTAAATTTTGTGTAAAATTTGGGGGATGCGCCTTATAATCAGGTGCGCCTTGTAGTCCGTAAAATACGGTAGTTTGAAAACAAAACTCTCTGTGTGTGTGCTCGTGTATGTGTGTGTGTGTGTGACTGTGAGTGTGTGTGTGCATGCGCACATATAGCTGAGACTTGAGTGTTTTGACTTTTTAAGACATTTGTTATTGCCCTGTCAAAGTATTATTTAAATCTAATGTCATTTGTTTTTTGCTGGTCAGCTTAAAATTGATAAAAGTTTGGAATTGGAACCTTTGATACAAAGAGTTTTTATTTAAAAATAAAATCCCCATCCAAGATACTTTCTCTCTTTATGTATTTCTATTTGTTTGTTTGGATTTTTTTTGGCATGTGAAAAGTATAATGGTAGGTGACAAAGCATTCAGAGTTATTGCCCTTAACCTGACTTCAGGGGGAGAGAACTTGAAGGAAACTTTTGAACAGGTGAGTCCCACATCTTTCTTACGTGAGGGTTTATGCTTCTATTTGCTTGTGCACATTATGCATACATTATGCATACAGGCAGGCACTCATGCCCAAGGTCATGTAAGCTTACACACACACACATACACACACACACACGCCCCACTTGATTCAAATGGACGTCTCGCACACTTGCATACACGCACACTTACATGTGCATACAGACGGACAGACAATCTCTATCTCTGTCAGTCTCTCTCCCCCTCACCCACTTGTTCTCCTCTCTCTCTCTATTTTTGTTTCTATTTTATTACTTTTTTCTCGTTATGAAGTTGTTACAATTTTCATTTAATTAAAACTTGCACTTAGCACGCATTAACCCTTTCGCCGCCAATGTCGCATTTTTGCACCACAATGATTTAACACTCGTGTCATTAAAACTCTTGAATCAGGGTCTATTATTCAATAATATTGTGTTCCAAAATTTGGGCAGTAAGGACTGACCTTATTCTAAATGTGTCACAGAGAAATCCGATAATATTGCAGATGAAATCCTTTTAGTAACCAAATAAATTTCATGGACATTTTTTGTCCAAGGATGGCTAGCGGTGAAAGCGTTAAACCCAGTGGTAATGAAAAAGTTGTCATTTGGTCAAAATGTACCCCCCCCCCCCCCCTTCCTTCCTTATCAGTCGCACAAAAATCGCATGCAAATAAAAATTAAAAAGGTGGCGCGCCTCTGGCTGCGATGCGCTCTCCATGTGGGAACAACCCGAATTTCACATAAACGCCTCTGTGACTGTAAAGTACCAAATACCAATACCAATACTTTGCGACAATTATCGGAATATGATATGATTGTAACATCCCCCCCCCCCCCCCCCCCCCCCCCCCCCTTTGCCATAAAAGGGCGTTTGATAATGGCAATAAACTGATTTGATTTGATCTCTCTCTCTCATTGATGTGTTCTCAACATTGCAGGCGGCAGTGGCGATGTTTAACTACATGACCACTGACATGTCACGAGTGGACATGACACGCGTGCATACTGTGACTGCCGAGGGTATGTCAGTATATAGAAAAGGCATCTAATGATCTTATAACTAACAGATGTAAAGTTGTATATAATGCAAGAGGGGGTGATTCATTGTCCTTATAGACTTTTGGGCGATTCTTTTATTCTATTATTATTTCAAAATCAGAGTTTTATCAAATGCAGTTTAATACCAAATTGCCTTATCGTCTTTAAAATACATCAGTGGAACTAAGTCTCTCAAGTCTTTAGAGGTAAGATTTGGTAGCATATTTTAAAAGTTTTTTTCACTTATTTCTTCTTGTTCTTTTTAAATCCAAGTTTATTAACCCTCTGCCCTGTCTAGGTGGTGTGTGATGTCATTGATGATTGATGTCATTGCCCTGGAATGATGGTTTTGGGTTTACACAAGTCAGGAAAGATATATGTCTAGATCATTTTCTCAGATTCAGTCTTAACAGGTCTCTTTTAAATTTTATAATAAGAAAATCGATATTTTCTGTTTTCCTCTGGCAGTGAAGGGGTTAAAGATGTTTTTTGTTTGAATTTGGGGGCATTTGTATGGGAGTGAGACCTAGTCAAAGCAAGATTTCTTTCCAGCTATAAGAGAAAAAACATGTGAAACCCGTGATTTTGACATGTGATCTGGTGGATCTTTTAAGATGAATTACCGTATTTTTCGGACTATAAGGCGATACTTTTTTTTCCAAGACTCAGACCCCTGCACCTTATAATGTGACTGATGAAATAGTAAGAACATATAGTAACAAAATCTGAAATGTGGGTAAAATTTGGGGGGTGCGCCTTGATACAAAGGTCTGAAAAATACGGCAGGTATTTCTCATGATACAAAGCAGTGACCCAACAAGGAACTTGAGTGTTTGTGCTCATGTTGCGATACAGATCAAAACATTCTCATACAGATGTATGCAAAAATGCATACTTGTTATTATGACATGTACTCATGGCTTATGTACATGCTCTTGTGGAAATATGGGAATGGAAAACTTTAGGCTTGAACTACTCGATGAACTTTGCAGTAAATCAATGTCCGTACTAATGATAGGTGGGGTCTATGCCGTATTTTACAGACTATAAGGCGATACTTTTTTTTTTCTAGACTGAAACCCCTGCGCCTTATAATGTGACTGATATACAGTCGAACCCGCTTATAAGAAAGCAATTTTTTTTCCCCGTCCAAACTCCTTCTTTCTTATGTATTATCAAAACTCGGATATAAGAAAACCGCTTATAAGAAAACCCGGTTATAAGGAAGCAAATTCGTTCTCCCATCCGCGATGTAAACTCGGATATAAGAAAATGATTTCATACAAGGGAGTTGGTTTGCAGTTCTTTTTCTTATAAGCGATTTGATTTTCTTATAAGCCATTTAAAAAAAAATTAGGGCATGAACTGAAAGGATGTTCCAAAAAGTGCAGTGTTCCAACAAGACAAACAAAAGAGGAAAATTTATGTCAGAGCAGCTACGTCACAGACACTCTAACCTTAATATAGAAATATACAGCCGAATCCGCTTATAAGAAACTCGCTTATAAGAAAACTTATAATGAAGAAAAAAAAATTCCCTGCCAAACTTCTTGTTTCTTATCTATGATCAAAACTCAGATATAAGAAACTCGCTTATAAGAAAACTCGATTATTCAGCAAGCAAATTCCTTCTCCCATCTGCAATGGAAACTTGGAGTTGGACATAAGAAAAGTATGTTATACAAGAGTTCAGCGCCAGGTTTGCAGTTCAGTTTTATAAGCGAGCTCTATTTTCTTATAAGCGAATTACCATTAAAAACATTTTCTTAAAGACCCACCAGATCACGTGTCAAAATCACGGGTTCCACATGTTTTCCCTCTTATAGCTGGTATGAAATATTGTTTTGACCAGGTTTGACTCCCATACAAATTCCCCCAAATTGAAAATGAAACATTTAAAGAGCAGCCTCAATTTGAAGTTTGGGGAATTTGTATGTGGGTCACAGCTACCCAAAAAAAACAAGAGACTTAATCATGTTGGGTCAGTGTGTCTTTAAAAGTGAGTTGGACCTGAACTGAAAGGATGTTCCGAGAAAATTGAAGTCATTCCAAAAAGGGAAAGTTTATATTAAACCAGTTGTGTCACAGACAGTCTAAACAGTACAGGCACCTGATTGCAAGACCAATTGAGTTGTTTTTGTTCCTTTATTCCATACTTTCCTTCAGTATTCTGTGCAAAATAAATGTTGAGCAGAAGAAAAAAATAAGATATGAGTGCCTGTACTTTTCTGTTGGTGGTAGAGAGACTGTCCAGCCTTTTATTTTCAGCAGCAATGGCAGAGGAAAAGGCAATCCATTTCTTTAAGAAGATAAATACAAATAACTGAATATGTGGATGAAAATCCACATAAACAAAAGCAAACAATTGATAAAAAGCTGCATAGGTGGACAGTAAATGGTAATAGTTCAGTACAAGATAGGTGAAGGGGTACGTATTTGATAACAGTAAAAAGAAAAAAAAGGCTTGTTAGTTTGAGTGGTTGTAGGCACCTTTAAATCTTCTTCTTAGTAGACGATTTTGATTTTATGATGTAAGAAATGCATCAAATTAGGAAAAAGGATTTTCTCTTCGTTTTGTTTTTCTGTCCTTCTTTTCTTTTCTTTTTCTTTTCTCTTTTCTTTTCCCCATTGCATCAATTTGGTTATCAGGAAAAAAACTTCAAAATGTTTTCTTATGTCCGAGTTTCGGATATAAGAAAACTTGGATATGGTAATAAGCAAAAAAAACATGATCTCCCTTCGATTTTCTTATAACCGAGTTTTGCTGTATTTTGATTTTATGATGTAAAACATGAGTCATAGGTCGCAAATTTCTTTATTGTCCATTGGCATTGTACAAACGCAAATACAAAATTGTCTTCCACTGTGTAAAATGAGTTATGCATCCAAATTAGAATATTGATTAAAAACAATAAACAGAAATTTACATTTAACCCTTTCGCCGCCAGCCATTTTTTCAGCAAAAAAAACTACCATTAAACTTAATTGGGTAGAGAAAAAAATCTACAATATTTGGTAATTCCTCTGCGACATGTATATCATTAGGCCTGTCCTTGCCTCCCAAAATGAAGAAAATGAGGGTCTCCAGATAACAGGCCTTGATTTCATGCCTTTTAGTGTCTGGGGTGTTAAACCATTGTGGTGCATAAATGCAACATTGGCGGTGAAAGGGTTAAACAAATATGTTGCTCCTGCTACACCACACCCACTCATTCATCTGCTCTCCGCTATCTTGCTCGCTCATCATGCAACTCACACCACGTCTGCCTTCATTTTTGTTTTTAATTTTCTGCTATGTTCTTTCTTTTTTTCCTGCTTTGCTTTGCTTTTTTTCATGCACCAAATTAGGTAAAAGCATTTTCTCTTTGTTTTACGTTTCTGCTTGTCTTTTATTTTTCTCCTTTTCTCTTTTATTTTTTCCCTTTTTCCCATTCAAATCGGTTATAAGAAAATAAATTCAAAATGTTTTCTTATATAAGAAAATTATCTCCCTTCGATTTCCTTATAACCGGGTTCCACTGTAGTAAGAAACTATAACAAAATCTGAATTTTGTGTCAGATTTGGGGGGTGCGCCTTATAATCAGGTGCGCCTTGTAGTCCGTAAAATAGGGTAATTGAAATGGTTTATGCATTATCAACTTCTAGTTTTGTTACTTAAATTTTTATGATTCATGCAATATTAACTTCTAGCTTTGTGACTTAATTTTCATGATTTGCTCCCCTTAGACTGCTTGTCTCGGATTCTACGACCTGAACAAGCTTTGTGACTGCGATTTTTTCGGAATGATTTCAGCAATATGTAACTTCCCAACTTTGGGAGCAAAAAAATTTTTGGGTGATTTATGCAATATTAACTTCTAGTTTTGCGATTTATGTAATATAATTAACTTCTAGTTTTGTGACTTTTGTGTGTGCAGGTGATGACATGATAAATCTGTTGTACCATTTCCTTGATGAGTTTCTCTTCTTGTTCAGTGTGGAGCCGTTCATAATCTGCAAGGTAAATAAATATTCTGCTGTTTATTCTTTGAGCTCAGTTTAACATGGGTGTTTCTCTTCAGGCTGTACGCCTGGTTTCATTTTCTTACACTTGCCTCTGCTCACTGATCATGGATCAGGTTTTACAGACATATTTTCCCATATTTTGCCCCTGCCACCACTTGTCGATGTCGTCTGATAACTGGTGTTTTTCTTCAAGGAGAGCCTGTCAAATTAATCAGGGATGGGAATTGTCCGCCAGACAGCAAATTTCCGCCGAAATGACTGCTTTTCTGCCGGGAAAAAAGTCTGTCTGCCCCCCAAAACTAAAGCAACTAAATTTGTCTGTTTTAGGGCTTCAATTACATTACCCCAAAAGCTTCAGCGTCACCCCCTGGACCCCTACTAGGGGCCTTCCGTGGCCCCCAGACCCCCGCTTTTCAGATTTAAATTATTTTCCAATTCCCATCTCTGATTAATTGAAAATAGCGTTTTTCTTTCAGCTTCCTGTGGGCCATAAGCTTTCAAAAGTCATTAGCCCGATGGGCAACTGTAAATTTCAGTACTGCACGGCCCAGGGTTTTTTTACCACTGAGTCTCCCCACACCATTTATCCCTTCCAACCCACTATCTACTTAGCAAGTTCAGCTGTCTGCTAAGATAACAACATGCCAGCACTGGTATTGAAAAGAAAGGAAAGGCAGCCTCCTAAATCTCCTCCTCTCCTGACGATGATGGCGATGGAACTAGGAGGGTGCCAGTACCTATTAGAACAGTATAGATGAAGAAAGACCTACTTTCTCTTTCTTCTTACTTCTCTCTTTCCTTTCTTTCCCACTCTCTTGTTTCTATGTCTCTTCCTCTCTCTCCTTTCTTTTCTCTTCAGGGCTGTCTCCTTCCCTCTCCCCTGTGTGTGTTCAGGGACTTTCGTTGTTGTTTTCTTCGGGCTAGTGAAGACATGTGCACATGTAGTTAAGACCTCTTAAGGATATGAGTGAGTTATTCTGTAATTTCTTTTACAGAAAACAGTCCATGAAAGATGGGGAATGGTGAGGTGTGAAACGATACACTCAGATACACACTGCTTGTGATATTTTGCTAATCGTCGCTGTCCGACGCTAACCGTGTATTTACACAATCAGTGATTTTACAGGAGCATCAAAAAACATATTGTCGCCTGCTACAAAGTCAATCCCCATTTGATATACGCTTGACCCTTCTTCTTTACCGATGAGTAAACATGTGACACAATAAAAGTTGCATTAACACCCAAATTTTTTTTCGTGATAATTCAGTTACACGGTTAGTCACAAAGTTAGTGCATTGTTCTCACAATGGGAGATACGACAGCTGCCGGCAGTTACACGATTAGCGTGGCCAGTTACACGCTTATCGCGTCAAAACCAGCAACAACCCGCCACATACACGATTATTTCCGTGGTATCATGTGACAAATTTGAGCATTTTCATTGGTCGCAGACACAAGATATTTATAGAAGACCTGCGTGAGGTCACTGGAAGGAGTTTCAGTAAAAAATCTATTTTTGTCAAATTTTGTAGATACACGGTTAGCGTCGGACAGCGATGTAATGTGATCCTTTCTTGCTTGTCTGTGTGCAGGTTGTCAAAATTGTAGAATTTGATACAGAAAACTTCAAAATCACAGCTGAGGGGTGAGTCCAGTTTCTTACGTATTTCTAATTTATAGAATTATCAAATAGAAAGTGACCAAGTTCTGACAGAGAACAAGATTAGAGAAATCAACTTCGTTCTTTCGAGTCTTTAATTTGTTTACTTCCTCTTCTTTTATTTGAAGTTCTTTTCTTTCTTACCTTTTATTTCCTTTTTTGAGTGAAAATTCTGCAGTTTCCTTGTTGATCTCACAGTTTATTGTTGTGGACAATCTAACCATTGCACTTTTTGACGAGATGTTTTATGGCTACAGCCATCTGGAAAGTAGAGTCAGATATAACAGGTGCTTAAAGGGCCCCCTGACGGATGAGTGTTTTTAAGAAACGCATCCAGATCACAAGGAAAACACCCTTTACAGAGATTGCAACACTCACTTTGCTCTGGTTTCCTAGAAATAAAACCGTCAAATCGGCGATTCCTCCTTGGAGGAGGTGCTGGAAGTCAAATTCTTTCACCCAAAGAGAAGGCGTGTGCCGTCTCTTTTCTAATGGCCGCCTGCGTTTAGACCAAAAATTGCACAACATTTTCGCAATACATGTTTGTACAAGCCTTTTTTCTTCTTCTTTAAAAACTTTTTTAAATACAGATTATCTAAAGGAGTTTCACTCACAACAAAGGAAACAGCTCCAATTTTTTTTTTACTGCACTTCAAAAAAAAAAAAAAACGCTTCAACCACAATGAGTGACCTTCACCCACCCCATCCAAAATGGCTATTCTCTCTCTCCGGCATCTCCGCCAAGGAGGAATCGCCGTTTTGACGGTTTAATTGTTATGAAACCAGAGCAAAATGAGTGTTCCGATCCTTGAAAAGGCTGTCTTTCTGGTGATTTTGACGTGTTTCTTGCAAAAACTCATCCGTCAGGGTCCACCTTTAAGATGACAAACAAAGTATTCTGTGCTTGTTTCTGTGAAGGAATTTCAGAAATAAAAGTATCCTCTACCAATGCAGGTCAAGCTACCGTATTTTTCGGACAACAGTATAAGGCGATACTTTTTCCCCAGACTGAGACCCCTGCATCTTATAGTATGACTAATAATATAGTAAGAAACTACAATAACAAAACATGAATTCTGTGTACAATTTGGGGGTTGCGCCTTATAATCAGGTACGCCTTACACTAGTCTGAATAATACAGTAGACTAATATGTTGAAGACAGGCAGACACAAGTGTTGTGGAGGAATGTCACAAACAAGAAGAACCCAGTCACTGGGAACAGCAAACCTTCTCAGGACGTACAGGACTTAACGTACTTGTGGAGCCAGATGACAGGAGACGACGACTGTTACCAGGAAATCAACACCAGGATCAGCAAAGCAAACCAAACCTTTGCTGTGCTCAAATCCATCTGGAAATGCACTGGACTCATCATCCACACCAAGGTCAGGATTTACAAGAGCGATGACCGCAGCGTTTCCTGTACAGATTAGATTGCTGGAAGACTACCGTCATCTTCTAGCGGAAGTTGGAGGTGTTCCAGACCAAATGTCTGCGATGAATCCTCAGGATCTTCTGGCCCAACACCGTGTCAAACGAAGTCTTGCGGATCAGGACAGGAGAATCGTTGAGACCATCCAGGCACGCAGATGGAGATGGCTTGGACACATCTGCAGCAGGCCACCTGACTCGCTTTCCAGAATTTCTCCATGATGTACGCCACAGGGGAAAAGAACAGATATATAAGAATACAAGTGGGAAAAATACTTGACACTGTAAGTGTATGTACCAATCGAAAAAAAGAAACAGGTATGCTGCCATTTAGTATTAAAGTAACAGACATGTTCTGTAAAGTTGATCATAAACAAGGCATTATTTTATTTATTGAATTATTTTTAATGTGGTCACCACTTTAGGAATGGGGAAGATTCAGGATTGAGAGAATGTTTAACATTCATCCATGCAACTTGCAAGGGAGGGAATTCAGCCATTTATGTGTGTGTGTTGTGTGTGTGTGTGCAGGTATGGTGAAACATTTGACATTTCCAAGCATCCTCAGGTAAGTAGACTATTTCTTCTCTCTCTCTCTCTCTCTCTCTCTCTCTCTCTCTCTCTCTCTCTCTCTCTCTCTCTCTCTCTCTCTCTCTCTCTCTCTCTCACACACACACACACACACACAGACACAGCTCTTTCTTTCTTTCTCTAACCTTTCTCTATCTTTCATATTTTGTTTCTGTCTCTCCAGTGTACTCTATTGTTTTCCATCATTAAACAGTTCAATTGTTCATTTGCTCTCTTTCTCTCTCTGCCTCCTAGGCCTTGCTTCCCTCTCTCCTCTCTATGTTCTTCGGACTTCATTTTCCACGATAGAGATTCTTCACATGTCAGATTGCTATCAGTGCTATTGCTAGGTTGGTTCTGCATTGGTTTGTATAATAAGGTACAGACAAACCCCTATTTTACGACCCTCTGTTAAGCGACCACCTCTCATTTGAGACCGGATTTGTTGGCACGGATGCATTTTACTATGTAAACGACCTCTCTTAAACGACTTCCTCTAAAACGCGACTTACGACCGCCATTTTGTTGGTTTTTACGACCGTTGTTGTCGTCTGCATAGACTTCGAGCAAAGGGAAACAACCACAGTCAAGGGCCTGAAAGCGGAGTCGCTTCCCTTGTTGTAGAAAAGATGGCGGAAAGCGTAGGAAAAGCACGAAAACCACTGACTTTGAAAAAGAAAACCACTGACTTTGGACGAGAGTGGAGGTGATTAACAGAAGTCGGCGAAGTGAAACTGTAATACATCAATTGCACAATCCTATGGAGTTGGAAAGACCCAAATCCAGTTTTAATATGTCATTGTATGTGTGCATGAAGAAGAGAGTATGAACTGTGCTGAACTTTTTCTTTCTACGGCTGCCAGTGAAAACCTCCGTCATACGACCCCTCCACACATTACTCCGATTTTTCCGGACATTTTGTTGTCTTAAAATAGAGGTTTGTCTGTATACGGTACTTTATAGTCACAGAGGCTTCCCTGTGAAATTCGGGTTGCTCCCACCTGGAGAGCAGTGGGTTTTTTTTTGCATGCAATTTTTGTGTGACTGATGAGGAAGGAAAGGGTGTGTGTGTAAATTTTTGACCAAATGACAACTTTTCGTTGCCACTGGGTTTAATGTGTGCTAAGTGCATGGGCAAATCATGGGACCATTTATCGTCTCATCAAAAGACTCCACGTTCAACCTAAGGCCTAAAAAATGGTGAGAGGATATAACCCCTGTACCCAGGTTCGAACTTGGGTTTACTTGACACAAACGAACACGTTACACACATTACTCAATGTGCCTGTCATTTTAGTTGTTAAAGGTGCAAGAAACTTTCCTTACAGATACTTCCCCAACTTTCTTACACCCCCCCCCCTCCCTTTTTTGTTACTCTGTTTGACCCTGCCAACATTTTTTCTCATCACTCTCGACTCAATTTTAACCACTTGACTGCCAGAGAAAATGAAAGAAAAAATCACTGGGCAAATCATGCCATTAAAAACTGACAACTGATAGAGCCAATCTGGCAAAAATGTTTTGGGGATATAACTCCCTTGACTGTTAGAGCAAAAGCCAACATATCAGGGTTATTCCTCTTCTACGTAATATGTTGGTAGCAGTCAAGGGGTTAATATATCTTTTTCTTGTCTTTTACTGTAGTATACTGTGAAAGAAAAAGAAATGCTCATGCATTTGTTGAGGAATCTTTTTTTTCTGCACACGCATGGGTGCTTCCCTTCAGGTTATGTGCCTCAATTCAGGTTTGTTGAGGAATCTTTTTTTTCTGCACACGCATGGGTGCTTCCCTTCAGGTTATGTGCCTGAATTCAGGTTTGTTGAGGAATCTTTTCTGCACACACATGGGTGCTTCCCTTCAGGCTACGTGCCTCAATTCAGGTTTGTTGAGGAATCTTTTCTGCACACGCATGGGTGCTTCCCTTCAGGCTACGTGCCTCAATTCAGGTTTGTTGAGGAATCTTTTCTGCACACACATGGGTGCTTCCCTTCAGGCTACGTGCCTCAATTCAGGTTTTACATTGGCCCTTGCTTTAGCTCAGTAAATTAAAATTCTAGGAGCAGTCTCCCTTTCTCTCTTTCCCATATTTGGTCCTGCCACCCTGTGTCACTGCCCATGTCATCAAAGACTGTACAGGGGAAGATAAACATCCGGTCTCTTTTCCCTATATGAGTAGTGAGGACAGAAACACTGGTTATGTCCCTTTGAAACGTGACACATTTTACACGTCGATAGGCCAGTTGAATTCTCCGTTCAAGTTCCAGTCCGAGTTTTTGGATAGCCTCCACTGTGAATAGTGTACATGTCCCCACTAACGATAACTCTATCAGCCCGGTTCGCCGAGCTTTTAAGTAATCCGTCTTACCCTTTTAGAATATCTTTGATGTCATGTCTTAACTTTGCACATTGCTTTAAGGAGAGCGTATTTTTTAGTGTTGGATTTCTTTAAAGTAGGATTCCCCCTTCAACTTGAGGAGGCACAGCCTCTTTCACTCCCCAACAACAACAACAACATACAGTATTTATACGGCGCTGAATCTTGATAGAAATCAAATCAAAGCGCACACACACGTTAGCATTCAAAGCGCATTCAAACACAAACGCAATACAACGCGAACACACACAGATAACATAAATGGAATATAGCAGAAACAGACCTAATGGCAAGAGAGAGAAGATAAAGAGAGAGGAGCTTTAATGACGGGGGAACAGGTGGGTTTTGAGGTTAGCTTTGAAAGCAGGGATGCTGCCCCTGTGCCCCGTTAGGGACTAGGCATCCCAGGGACCCCTGCCTTGCACGTTTTCCCAGGATTTTGTGGAAGCACCCACATAACATGCATTAATGTGGAAAGTGGGAAATAATTAGCCAGTTTCAAAAAGTATTTTTTGTGATTTCAGAAACATGGTGACAAGTATGAATGTGGGAGAATGGCTCTTTAAGTGTTTCTGTGTGTGATTCAGTGAATATAAATGCCTTGAGTGTAATTCATTTGGAGAAAGGCACTAGACAGATGCTACGTATTATTATTATTATCATTAAAATGCCCGCATTTTCCCCGTGCATGTTTCAGGGTACGGAGGTGAAGGCGATCACGTACTCCAACATGCAGATTCACGACAAAAACAGCGAAACCTTCACGGCCCAGAGCCAGGTCCAAGCAGAAGGCGTCCCCGAAAAGTCGGACCTCTGCCACCTGTTTGTCATCATCGATATTTGATGATTGAGTTGAGCTTAGCATTAGTGTAGAGCTTTTTTTTTTTTAGGGTTAATGAACTTTGTACAGTTGAAAGTTGTTATTTACATGCAGGCACATAACACTGGAACTGTGTCCAACATAAGTCACAATAATGATGATTTTCTGTGTGTGTGTGTGTGAGAGAGTGTGAGAGAGAGAGAGAGAGAGAGAGAGAGAGAGAGAGAGAGAGAGAGAGAGAGAGACTATTCAACCAATCTGTCCTTGAGAGAGAGGGAGAGAGAGAGAGGGAGGGAGAGAGAGAGACTTCAGAAACTTTATTTTACAAGGAAAAGAATTTAGGCTGGGCCTAGTCTTCCATTCTGTCCTGGGCCTAGTCTTCCATTCTGTCCTTGGTTCTAAGCATGCAATACATAACTAATACTATAAATAAACATTGAGACACAGGAAAATCGCCAACAGAAGACAACGATTAACAGTAAATGAGTAATATAGCAACTCCACCTCACTTTCTGCATGCGCGTTTACATACACACAGAGAGATTAGATTACCAGATAGGTCCAGCAAAAGAGAGAGAGAGGGAGAGAGAGAGACTTTGTAGAAGGTTAATGGGTGTGGGTATATAGATGTGTGTGGAGAGAGAGAGAGAGACTTCGTAGAAGGTTAATGTGTGTGTAGAGAGAGAGCAAAGAAATTTTTTTGGTTCTTCATCTTCAAGTTTTGTGCTGTGATCAATGGCTATAGGCTAAAGTATTTTACATTATACTTGAACTTTATCCAAAGATGATGTGTAGCTGTTTCATTACTTATCCTTTGACTTTTAAAAAAATATTTGAAATGAAAAATAAATTGATTGTGGAGTAAAAAAATACGAATGATTCTGGTTTAAAAAAACAAACAAACAAAAAACCCAAAAGATGATTATGAGATTTAAGATCCAAAAACTGATAAAAAGTTTTTTTTATATAGTCTAATGAATGTAAGGACTAGAAATTATTTGAAGTAATTTATTCATACAGTGACTTCAAGAATATTGTTTAAAATTGAACAGCTTGTCAGTAAACTGCTCATGGAGTTAGATTTCCCTTTATAGTCTGCTAAAATATACTGTTGATGTCTGACATTGGGTTCTTTTACAAGGTTACAAGGGTCTGTGTGTTGAAAAAAATAGTCACTGTTTTTAAATATTGGTTTCCAACAATCATATTTTGCTTAAAAATAAATGAGGAGAATGAGTTTGTTACTATTTGCAGTGTGATGAAAGCTGCTTGTTTCTTTGTTTTTATTGATTTCCTGACAGTTTGATGTGCGGACACAGTGCATCCTCAGAGTCCTGGTTCTTTCCATTCTGAAGGGGTACGCCCCCTGTTTACAGTTTTAAGGGGTGTTTTTGCCCCCATTTTCACATTTTAAAGGGTCAAGCCGAAATATGGGAGAAACTCCACCTCACTTTCTGCATGTATGTTTACATACACAGAGAGATTAGGTTACCAGATAGCAGAAGATTGAAATACAAGCAACGTCCTTGTCTTACTCAGTTACTGTGTTAATAACGCACAGATCATCTTTTAACCAGTCATCTTACCCAACCCCAACTTATCTTTTTAAAGGGTAAATCTCACGCATGGTTTGAGATTCTAGGGGGGGATTTCAGAGCTCTAGTGCCTAAATACACACAATATCTACGTTTTCAGGAACCTTGATCTTGTAGGACAATGGAATAATGAATTGTCCATTATGTTGTGGTTTTGACCCAAAAAAACCCATTATGAACTTTACACTTTACTCTATGCTATGAAGCCTAACATAGATTGGATTGCGCAATCTGACAAACCAGGGTGTGGCTGCAAGTTGGGACTCGTAATGAGCGGCGTGGGAACAACGCCAATGTATGGCCCAGAAGATGGGACAGCACCAAAAAAAAGGTGAAAAAGTTTGTGCTGACTGTTGGACAAAGGAATCACGAACTGTGCATTTTGCTGTGGTTTGAAAAAGAAAACAAAATGATGAAGTTCGTTCATTTCTGCTGCTATGATGAAAATAAACCCATCCAACAAAACAGTTGATGCTTATTATGAATTTGACAAATCATGCCCCAGACTGTGAGTGTTTGTGTGCTCTTTGCTCCATGTGTTGTGCTCTTGATCAAATATTGAAGTTGACTCGCATCTGTGTGAAGTTTTTAATTTGCCTTGAAAAAAAATTAAACATGTTTTACACGATTTTTGTGTGTGAATTGCTTATGTTTGTAAGGGTTGACTCCTGGCCTTTTCACCATTCACGAGAAAATAACAAAACGAAACAAAAGCCACTTTTTGATTACACAGCCACGCTTTTATTGCGGACTCTGGCACTATAAAGCAGAGCGCGGAGCCAGATGCACAGAAAGCTAATAATGATGGGTGGTTGATGGTTTCCTCCCACATGGTGGTGCTTAGCGGATGTTAACCCCTTCCCTGCCCAGTCCTGTCTACTTTGTAGTGTGTGATGTCATTGATGATGTCATAACTGTTCATGTCATAGTACTGGAATGATGGTTTTTGGTTTAGACAAGTCAGGAAAGTTAGATTTCTAGACCGTTTCTCAGATTGAATCTAATCTTTTAAATTTTATAATAAGAAAATGGATCATTTCTCAGTTTCCCTCTGGCAGTGAAGGGGTTAACTTGCTAGTAGTACCCAACTGTCATTCATTCCTGCAGAGAAAGCAAAAAAACAAGAAAAAACAAACAAAACAAAACTGGCTAGTGCAGTCAACTGGAAACCTGGACAGTACTAAACATTGTACCAAATTTCACAATACTGGTACACTGTTTTATAACAGCTTGCTTTTTAAAAAAAAAAAGAAGGAAAAACCCCACAAAAAATTGCAGAATTGCTGGCACAGGGAGAAATGAAATGAGTTTCCCTGTTTTATGCACTATACTTTTTCTTTCTTCTTCTGCGTTCCCAGGCCATAAGGCCATAATGGGCCAGGTACAGTATGTGTCCGGTTTTCAGTTTTCACTGTTCTCCACGCTGCATACAGCCGACATTTTGATTTCGGAGGAGCTCAAAGGAAAAACATATTTGGAAGGTGGTTTTTTTTTAAATTCAGGAGAATGGGCCAATAAGTCGGAAAGATAGTAGATGATAGAAAGCAAAGGGAAGATGCAGTCACAGAGAGTGATAGATTAGAGGAAGTTACAAGCACAGATTGTCCAGGTGGGAGAACTGTTTGTACAAAAATGAACAAGTGTTTTTGTACCCATAACAGAGAATTGAGAATTAACTAGCAGTTTAACTACCCCCTTCCCCCAAAAACAACCCAACAGCAACAAACAAAAAATAACAAAACTATTCCAAAGGTGGTTTAGGAATGGGGTGGGTGGGGAAAGGTTGCATGGAGGTTCCTTTGATTTGATGCACTTACATGTTGCCTTTGTGCACCACAATGAAACACCCATGCGATTCAAACCCTTGAAATCAGGGTCTGTTATTCAATTATACTGCATTCCTAAATGTGGGTAGTAAGGATTGACCCTATTATAAATGTGTCGCAGAGAAATCCCACAATATTGCAGACGAAATCTTTTCTGAAGCCAAGTAAGTTTAATGGACATTTTTGGCCCAAAGATGGCTGGCGGCGAAAGGGTTAATTCCATTCCACAGTGTTAGCTTATTCTCCCAGGAGACGCCTTCATTGCTTTCTTTACATTCAAACGATCGTCAGCTTCTGGAGGGGGCTTTGCACAAAGTTAATAGGATGGTAAGCCATTCAAATGTGTTTTCAGTAGAAGGTGGGCACCCCTTTCCACCCCTACCTTACCTCTTCTGTTAGTGTTACTGAAATAAAACAACACGTGCCCTCAACATTTGCTGCTCATCTCTTTAACAGCAACGCACACACACACACACACGTCCTATTTTATGTTAATGTCAATGATAAAAGCCATTGGAATACGTGCTTTAATAATGCTAGCGCAACGCTGAGTACCAGTAACGCCTAGTAACGGTAACGCTGAGTACAGCAAATTTGAAGCAATTCGGTTAAGAAAAGGCAGAGTTATAAGGCCCCGTTTCCCGTTGGCGCTGCTCTGAGAGTGATGCTCTCTCCCTAGTAACGGTAACGCCAAGTACTGGTAACGCTGAGTACAGCAAATTTGAAGAGATTCGGTTAAGAAACGGCGGAGTTATAACTGAGGCCCCGTTTCCCGTTGGCGCTGCTCTGAGAGTGACGCGCTCTCCCGATTTTCTTCAAATTTGCTGCCAGGCTTTGTCCCGGCCACAGCAAGCCTGACAGCAAATTTGATGCGATTCGGTCGAAAAACAGCGGAGTTATAAAGGGTTTTGCATCATGCTGCTGTTATGCGCCTAAGTAATCGATTCGCTTCCGGTTTGGCACATCAATAGGTATGGAAAGCCAACTACCTCAAACCCGTTTAGAAACGCGGGCATAATTTCGCCTGGATTTCTCACAAACGCGCGCGCGTTTTCACATTTTCCTGGCGCGCACTTTTGCTTGGGTTCTTTAAAAAGTTGAATCAGAAAGTAAACGGAGTAAGTGTTCTTGGTTACCTCAAACACTTTATCGGAGCACAGAAATAAAAAGGGAAAGGTTATTCACGCAGTGTTCTGTATATAGTAAGTGTCTATTTGCCCCCCAGACCATTTGCCCCCCAGTCCATTTGCCCCCCAGACCATTTGCCCCCCAGTCCATTTGCCCCCTGGCCATTTGCCCCCCAGTCCATTTGCCCCCTGGCCATTTGCCCCCCAGTCCATTTGCCCCCCCGGTCACTTGCCACCTGGTACTTTTGCCCCCCGTTCCTGCCGGACATATCTCCCCCCCCCCACCCCCAACCTGTGTGTACGTGTGCCGGTGTGTGTGTGTGCCATGTGTTTGCGCGCGTACGCGTGTGTGTGTGTGTGTGTGTGCCGTGTGTGTGTCAGTGTGTGTGTGTGTGTGTGTGTGTGTGTGTGTGTGTGTGTGTGTGTGTGTGTGTGTGTGATCTGTCTATGTCTCTGTTTCTCTCTCACTCTCTTGCCCCCGAGTGTTAGTGTGCATCTCTCTCTCTCTCTCTCTCTCTCTCTCTCTCTCTCTCTCTCTCTCTCTCTCTCTCTCTCTCTCTCTCTCTCTCTCTCTCTCTCTCTCTCTCTCTCCCTCTCTACCATTTGAAAAAAAAAGACAGAAGACAGATGACAGAGACAAATGTACAAAAAGACTAACAGAAAAAGAAAAGCAATAAAGTGTCTCTCTCTCTCTGTCCAGCCGCATAAGGTCAAGTAAAAGACAGACAGATGACAGACTGACAAACGTACACACACACACACACACACACACACACACACACACACACACACACTCGGGGGGGGGGGGGGGGGGGAGTAAGAGAGAGAGAGAGAGAGAGAGAGAGAGACGGACAGGTAGGTAAAGAGACATAGACATAGGCCACACACACAGGGGGGAGGGGGGAGGTCCAGGGGGGAAATGTCCGCCAGGAACGGGGGGCAAGTGTCCGGGGGGCAAAAGTACCATGGGGCAAATGGCCGGGGGGCAAATGTTCGGGGGTGGGGGGGAATGGCAGGGGGGAAATGTCCGGGGGCAAATGGCCGGGGGGGGGGGGGGGGGAGTGGCCTGATACCTAGCCATCACGGAAATAAACATACTTGTCACCACCTTGTTAGGCCTACACATGTGAAGGCCAACACCTTCATAAACTGTAAAACAGACAATAAGCAACCAAATTGTGACAAATGATAAGAAGAAAGAAAGAAAGAAAACGAAAGAAAAAATAGGATAACCAGAAAGAATGAAAGAAAGGAAACGAGGATGAAACAAAGAATAAAAGGACAACAAAATAAGTCATACAAACACACAGAAGGAAAGAAATGAAATAACAATAGAAACAAAAAGAAAGAAAGAAAAGAGCAGTAAAGATTATGTTAGAATAACTGACACTCAGTAGGTCGAACTAAAGCATGATATG
>CM065706.1:16526840-16536840 GCA_017654935.2 Phymorhynchus buccinoides
CGTGACACACACACATACACACACACACACACACAAATACACAATCAGTCTCATCACAATATAAAAGCCTCCTCGCATATATGGCACACAAAAGCCTATAGGCTTTATCCACTGACTTTCTGTCTTTCAAGTTTGACCAGAGAGATGCCTGGATCTTGTTTTTTTAAAGTATGCATCTAGATAAAAACAAAACGGCTGTATAATACGTTTTGCAGTTAAAACTAGATCAATGAAAGGCTTCTTTCAAGCCACAGTTGAGAAAACTTGACGTTTGGTTCACTCACTTTCTGCTGCTCTTAAACAAAGTATAGTTTTCACAGAAAACAAAACAATCACACTAAGGAAAAGGCGAAAGTTTGATCTTCGTTTGTTACAAGTTTGAAATGCGTAAACGGAGTCAAAGCACTAGAACCAGAATATTGATTGAAAACAAAATGCAACACTGACAACGTCTTCCTGAAACTGTCTGTATCGGTCAGCCTCGTTTTCTCTCGCGTGACCTTTGACCTCCTAGCTCATTAGTAAAAGTGCATGTGCATAAACGCTCTCTCTCTCGGTGTCTCTGTTTTTCTGTCTGTCTGTCTGTCTGTTTGTCTCACTCTCTCCGCCTCTCTCTGTATATAATCTATGTATGTGCCTATCTGTCTTTGTCTCTTTCTCTCTCTGTCTCTCTCTGTCTCTGCAGAGTCAAAGAAAGTAATATCAGTGTTAGAGGAAGTTACTAGCGGAGAACTTCCAGAAGGTGGGGGAACTATTCAGTTCAATTCTTCCTGTTGAACGGGAAAGACAGGGCTAGACGGGTGTTTGAGCTTCAGGCTTCACAATGAACAAACATTACTTAATCTGTAAAGTTTAGCACATCTACAGTATCAATGTTACACTCGCATTCATTAATCAGGTAAAGTCCAAAGATACCCCCCCCCCCCCCAAAAAAAAAAAAGAAGCCCCCCCAAAAAAAAAAGAAGCACAAAGGTGTTACCAGGCCTCATTTCACGCCCACAAAGGCTTTTTAAAAAATGGCTAACAGCACGAGCGAACGTTTAGTTTTCTTGAATTTGCAATGTTTAGCACATCTACAGTATCAACGTTGCACTCACATTTATTAATGAAACAGGTAAAGACCAAAGTAACCCCCACCCCCTCCAAAAACGTGCATAGGGGGAAGACGGGGTAAAAAGCGCATGGGCGGGTAAGAAGCCCACCCCAATTATCTCATGAAATAAAGAAAATTTCAGTCACACTTGCCCATGAGACGAATGCTAGACATTAACGCTCGTCTCATGGGCAAAATGAGACTGAAATTTGCTTCATTTATGCCAGAACTCATATTAGTTTATTGAACTCATAATCTTTTCATTTATCAAAAAGGACACACACACACACACGCACACGCGCGCGCGCACACACACACACACACACACACACACACAGAGAATGAAAACTAACAACGTGTATGTCGACGTTTATATACATTTTAGCAAACACTTGAGCGAAAGGACGCAACGGACCTGACTATTTCTGCACAATGGAAAATATTCGCACCACTCACAGTAGACAGTGAAATGCACGTGGAATATGGGAAGAGGGCACATACGGGAACTTGACCCCCCAATGCATGCTTTGATCCCGAAATTTGACCTACATTGAAAGGCAACGAACTATATAAAAACAAATAACCCAAATAATAAACTTAAACCATCCTGACGAAGATAAAATGAAGGCACGCACAAGCAAACACAAAACAAAACCCACACCATGCAGAGCAGGCTTAAAAAAATGACGTGGGCCTAAACTAAACAAAATTCAATGCTCACATACGGGAGCGCAGTGGCCTAATGGTTTAGGCTCGGGACACCGAACATGACGACCAGGATTCGACTCTCAATGATGACAAAAGCAAAGGTAGTTTTGACTACGACCCGTGGAGACAATTTAGCGACGTCTGATCAGAGACTCGACTGGTTATTAACCCCCCATCCACATCCTAATCTACTAACCCTCATTTCCATTGTCTTCAGCCTCCATTCTCATACCATTGTACTAACCGACTTATCAGTGTTCCACACGGACTCGGCCCCCGTCGCTGGGCCCCAACTTTTTTTCTTTAAAAACAACAACAGATTTTCTTTTTAATTCTGAAAATTTATTTAAACGATAATTTTCATGTTATTTCAAGTATTGTGCAAAATTCTGAGAAAAACAAAATCACAAAAAGTAAATATTTAACAAAAGAAAGTAAATATTTCACACAAAAAAGTAAATATTTCACAATTTTTGTCATTCTTCCTAAAACTAAATTTTCTTTCAGTCTTGATTTTATGCCAATTTACATATCTGCTGGGCTTCGTTGATTCATAATTATTTTCTATTTGTGTACCCTTTTTACTCGGAAAGAGAATCAAGAGAGCAGGATGAAGGAGACACTGGAGAGGGTGGAGTCTAAATGTTGGTTGCTTTTCTTCATTTCTGTTCTGCATTTGTTTCTGGAATGACGAAGAGGAAAGAAAGAACGGGATGGATACAGCAGCACTAGCAGTAACTGTACGAGGAAGAGGAGGAGGAGGAAGGAGAGGAGGAGGAAGAGGGAGGAGGAAGAGGATGATGAAAAAGAGGAGGATGAAGAGGACGAGGAGGAGAGAGATGAGAAGGAGGAGGAAGAGGGAGGAGGAACTGAGAGGGAGGAGGAAGAGGGAGGAGGAAGAGGAGGATGAAGAAGAGGAAGAGTGAGAGGAGGAGGAGGAGAGGAAGAGGAGGAGGAAGGAGAGGAGGAGAGAGGAGGAGGAGAGGGAGGAGGAGGAGGAGGAGGAGGAGAAGAGGAGAGAGGGAGGAGGAGGAGGAGGAGGAAGAGGAGGAGGAAGAGGAGGAGGAGGAAGAGGAGGAGGAAGAGGAGAAGGAGGTGGAAGAGGAGGATGAAGAAGAGGAGGAGGAGAGAGGACGAGGAGGAGGAGAGGAGAGAGAGAGGAGGAAGAGGGAGAGGAGGAAGAGGAGAAGGAGGAGGAAGGGGAATGTGGAAGAGGAGGAGGGAGAGGAAGAGGAGAGAGGAAGGAGGAGGAGAGGAGAGAAGAGGAGAGGAGGAGGAGAGAGGAGAAGGAGGACAAAGAGGGATGTGGAAGAGGAGGATGAAGAAGAGGAGGAGGGAGAGGAGGAGGAGGGAGAGGAGGAGGAAGAGGGAGAGGATGAAGAGGAGAAGGAGGAGGAAGAGGGAGGTGGAAGAGGAGGATGAAGAAGAGGAGGAGGGGAGAGAGGAGGAGGAGGGAGAGAGGAGGAGGAGGGAGAGGAGGAGGAGGAGGGAGAGGAGGAGGAAGAGGAGGAGAGGATGAAGAGGAGAGAGGAGGAGGAAGAGGGAGGTGGAAGAGGAGGAAGGAGAGGAGGAGGAAGAGGGAGGTGGAAGAGGAGGAGAAGAAGAGGAGGAGGAGAGAGAGGACGAGGAGGAGGAAGAGGAGGATGAAGAAGAGGAGGAGGGAGAGGACGAGGAGGAGGAGAGGAGAGGAGGAAGAGAGAGAGGAGGAAGGAGGAGGAGGAGGAGGAAGAGGGAGGATGAAGAAGAGGAGGAGGAGGAGGAAGAGGAGGAGAGGAGGAGAGGAGAGGAGGAGAAGGAAGAGAAGGAGGAGACGAGGAGGAGGAGAAGGAGGAGGAGGAGAGAGGAGGAGAAGAGGAGGAGGAAGAAGGAGAGGAGGAGGGAGAGAACGAGGAGGAAGGAGAGGAGGAGAGGAGGAGGAGAGAAGAGGAGAGGAGAAGGAGGAGGAAGAGTGAGGAGGAAGAGGAGGATGAAGAAGAGGAGGAAGGAGAGAGGACGAGGAGGAAAGAGAGAGGAGGAGGAGACGAAGAGAAGGGGAGGAGGAAGAAGAGGAGGAGAGGAGGAGGAGAAGAGGAGGAGAAGGAGAGGAGAGGAGAGAGAGAGGAGGAGGAGGAAAGAGGAGAAGGAGGAGGAAGAGGAGAAGGAGACGAGGAAGAAGAAGAGACGAGGAAGAGGAGGAGGAGGAAGAGAGGAAGAGGGAGGATGAAGAAGAGGAGGAGGAAGAGGAGAAGGAGGAGGAAGAGGAGAAGAGGAGAGGAGAAGGAAGAGGAGAGGAGACGAGGAAGAGGAGAAGAGGAGAAGAGGAAGAAGGGGAGGATGAAGAAGAAGGAGGAGGAGGAAGAAGAGAGGAAGAAGAGGAGGAAGAGGAGAAGGAGACGAGGAAGAGGAGAAGACGAATGAAGAGGAGGATGAAGAAGAGGAGGAGGAGAGAGGAGGATGAAGAAGAGGAGGATGAAGAAGAGGAGGAGGAACAGGAGGATGAAGAAGAGGAGGAGGGAGAGGGCGGATGAAGAGGGAGGATGAAGAGGAGGATGAAGAAGACGAGGAGGGAGAGGGAGGATGAAGAGGAGGATGAAGAAGACGAGGAGGGAGAGGGAGGATGAAGAGGAGGATGAAGAAGAGGAGGAGGAAGAAGAGGAGGAGGAAGAGGAGGATGAAGAAGAGGAGGAGGGAGAGGGCGGATGAAGAGGAGAAGGAGACGAGGAAGAGGAGAAGGGAGACGAGGAAGAGGAGAAGGAGAGACGAGGAAGAGGAGAAGGAGACGAGGAAGAGGAGAAGGAGACGAGGAAGAGGAGAAGGAGACGAGGAAGAGGAGAAGGAGACGAGGAAGAGGCGAAGGAGACGAGGAAGAGGAGAAGGAGACGAGGAAGAGGAGAAGGAGACGAGGAAGAGGAGAAAGAGGATGAAGAGGGAGGATGAAGAAGAGGAGGATGAAGAGGAGAAGGAGGATGAAGAGGATGATGAAGAAGAGGAGGATGAAGAAGAGGAGGAGGAACAGGAGGAGGAAGAAGAGGAGGAGGGAGAGGGAGGATGAAGAGGGAGGATGAAGAGGAGGATGAAGAAGACGAGGAGGGAGAGGGAGGATGAAGAGGAGGATGAAGAAGAGGAGGAGGGAGAGGACGAGGAGGAGGGAGAGGAGGAGGAAGAGGAGGAGGAGGAGGAAGAGGAGAAGGAGACGAGGAAGAGGAGAAGGAGACGAGGAAGAGGAGAGAAGGAGGAGGAGGAGAGGAGAAGGAGACGAGGAAGAAGAAGAGACGAGGAGGAGAGGAGAGAGGAGGATGAAGAAGAGGAGGATGAAGAAGAGGAGGGAGAGGACGAGGATGAAGGAGAGGAGAAGGAGATGAATGAGAGAAGAGGAGAAGAGAGAAGGAGGAGGAGGAGGAGGAGAGAGGAGAGGAGAAGGAAGAGGAGAAGGAGGAGGCAGAGGGAGGAGGCAGAGGGAGGAGGAGGAGAGGAGGATGAAGAAGAGGAGGAAGAAGAGGGGAGGAGGAGGAGGAAGAGGAGAAGGACACGAGGAAGAGGAGAAGGTGGAGGAAGAGGGAGGAGGGAAAGGAGAAGGAGGAGGAAGAAGGAGGAGGGAAAGGAGAAGGAGGAGGAAGAGGAGAAGGAGGAGGAGGAGGAGAGGAGGAGGGAGAGGAGGACGAGGAAGAAGGAGAGGAGGAGGAAGAGGAGAAGGAGGAGGAAGAGGAGAAGGAGACGAGGAAGAGGAGAAGGAGGAGGAAGAAGAGGAGGAGGGAGGATGAAGTGGGAGGATGGAGAAGAGGAGGAGGAGGAGGAAGAGGAGAAGGAGGATGAAGAGGGAGGATGAAGAAGAGGAGGAGGGAGAGGACGAGGAGGAAGGAGAGGAGGAGCAACAGCAGCAGCAAACCAACACAAGGAGTAACAGGATCTTGTTTTCACACACACACACACACACACACACACACACACACACACACACACACACACACACACACACACACACACACACAATGCTTACATACACGCACGACGTACGCATGCACATGCATATGCACACGCATGCACATTCACATGCCACATGCGCACACACATGCACGCACATGCATGCACACGCGCACACACATACACACAACACACACATGCACACCCACACACCCATACACGCACATGCACATGCACACATATGCATTCTCAGATGCGCGCACACACAAGCACATACACACACGCACACACGCACACGCACACGCACACGCACACACACACACACACACACACACACACAGAGTTTAAAACAGCAACACAATAGTATGAACCAGAAAGCACTGATACTTTGCAAATCTCCAGCAACATGTAGGCCTACATCTCCATTTGAACATGTTTGCATAGCAAAACCGATTACAAACTTTTGCTTAAAGACATATAAAGTGAGAACTCCCGTATCTGAGTTATCCTACGGATTTACTTAAAAATTCAACGTCGATATTTTTGTTGTTTAGTCCAGCTCCCAAACTTTAATTCAAATCCAGTCATAACTTTTGGCGTAATTTTGATGAAAGACAAGAAAAGGGACAAACAGATGCGAAAAAAAGAAAAAAAAAGAAAAAAAAGAAAAGTACAGAAAAATAAAAGAACAGAAAGCAACTGGGGGCTTTTTGTTTTTACAAAGAAAACACAGAGACCCCTCAAGACAACAATAACAACATGAAACAAACAACAAACAGACAAAAAACAACAACAAGACAACAAAACACACACAACTAAAGCAGACAGCCAAACCTTTCTACACCTGAGCTACGACTCCGAACGAAAGCTGAAGTGGTGTGAGGAACTTTTCCAAACAAGATAGACAAGTTTTCCATAAAAGAAGAAACAGAAGAAAAAAGACTGTTGCTATTTTCAACAACACATAAAATTTCAGCAACAATATCAACGTTACCCATTCTTTCCACAGACCACCTTGGCAACGGTGTCAGTGTTGGAACTCGCACAACAATATTGCAACGGTGTCAGTGTTGGAACTCGCACAACAACATTGCAATGGTGTCAGTGTTGGAACTCGCACAACAATATTGCAACGGTGTCAGTGTTGGAACTCGCACAACAACATTGCAATGGTGTCAGTGTTGGAACTCGCACAACAACATTGCAACGGTGTCAGTGTTGGAACTCACACAACAATATTGCAACGGTGTCAGTGTTGGAACTCGCACAACAATATTGCAACGGTGTCAGTGTTGGAACTCGCACAACAACATTGCAACGGTGTCAGTGTTGGAACTCGCACAACAATATTGCAATGGTGTCAGTGTTGGAACTCGCACAACAATATTGCAATGGTGTCAGTGTTGGAACTCGCACAACAATATTGCAACGGTGTCAGTGTTGGAACTCACACAACAATATTGCAATGGTGTCAGTGTTGGAACTCGCACAACAACATTGCAATGGTGTCAGTGTTGGAACTCGCACAACAATATTGCAATGGTGTCAGTGTGTCAGTGTTGGAACTCGCACAACAACATTGCAATGGTGTCAGCGTTGGAACTCGCACAACAATATTGCAATGGTGTCAGTGTTGGAACTCGCACAACAACATTGCAATGGTGTCAGCGTTGGAACTCGCACAACAATATTGCAATGGTGTCAGTGTTGGAACTCACACAACAATATTGCAATGGTGTCAGTGTTGGAACTCACACAACAATATTGCAATGGTGTCAGTGTTGGAACTCGCACAACAATATTGCAATGGTGTCAGTGCACTCGCCACAAGACCTCATATGAACAAGAAAAAGAAAAATAACCCCCTGAAGGTGCTGATGGGACCTGAAAACGCACTAGCCTGCACCTGCCCTACCAACATGCGAGCAGCCCTCTCGTGCAATGAGACAACCGAATGATGAGTCATTCACGTAGATTTTTCCTTAAAAATCAAACAAACAAATACCCGAATATATGAAGCGCTGGTCACCAAACCAGCCAAACTGGGGGTTGTGTCAACCATTCACACAACTCATTATTCATCCTTCAACTCATAATCAAACATTTTTGCGGTAAGTTGCCTGTTTCATGAAACAAGCAAACTTGCATTCGAAGGTCAGACTGTCAAATTTTCTTTTGCTTGTTTCATGAAACGAGCAGACCATTTTTGCTCATTTCATGAAACGGGCAACGGTTTTGCTCGTTTCATGAAACTAAGTGACCAAGTGACTGATTGTCAGTCAAAAACAGTGGTCATATCCGCAGAAGTATCTGACTCTAGAAGCTTGGAGGGAATTTCAGATGATCGTGCACTTGGTGACAAGTTTTTGAAATTTGGCATGGTGTTAGATATGGGTATGAGGATTTCAGAAATCATCGCAAACAAAATGAGCTCGACCTACTTTGGCCTGTTTGCACAAAATCCAATATGGCCGTCACCTGGAAAAGTGACTGTCAAATTGTAGCTTTCGTTACTACTAGAACCTTATGAAATACCATTATTTATATTGTTTTGGGGGTAAGGAATCCATATTTGACATTGATTTACCATTTCGAGGTCATTTTGAAGGTAAAATATTATTTTCAAGGTCATTTCTGTCCAAATTTGTTATAACTCTGAAATGAATCAACTTCAAAAGAAAATATGGAGTTTTCTGGTCATGTTTCCTAATTATGTGAGCTCATTTATGTCCTTAAATGCATCACTCTTACCACTTAATCGGAAAAAAAATAGTATGACATTCAAAATGGAGGTTTCCTGAGGAGATTGGTGAATCAAAGATGGTGTGCTTCATGGGATTTCTCCACATTGAGATGGCATCCCAACACTGGGGGAAAGCTGCTGGCTGGATCTGGCTGGGAGCGGATGTTCTCCTTGGCAAGAGTGTTCACCCCTGGTGTTGCAGCATCTCTTCTAGGAAGCAATCATGTCAAGTGCACACGGTATTCACACCAGCTGACTCTGGCCTGGCTCCATGCTCTGAAGGTTCAAGCATACAACGAGTACTGCCAGATGGACTATGGGCCTCACGAAGCCATGGAGATGTGGGAGAAGAGACTTGCTGCAAATGCTCCAACTGTTTGCTACTGGTCAACAGTCCAAGTATTTCTCCTAATCTGTTGCCACTTTCTTCGAGGTCAGTGAATGGGTGATTGGCCACTGACTCTGAGTGCCTGTGAGGACCTGTGTCCATGGTTCTTTGCTTTTGGACATACAAACTATGCCCGCTGGATGCCTGTCTTCTTGAAAGATATGGCATGTCTGCCAGAGACCCACCCAAGTGTCCATGAAGCCTTCATGGAAGGAAAGTTTGGTGTGCAACGCAGTGAAAAGAAGTTCTCCCTGATGGCACTGGACCAGAGCCAGGAGCACAGCATCAAGTTTCTCAAAGAGGACAGCGGAGCAAAAGGACTTTATGGACAGCCAGAGGAGAAGGAGATCATTGAGCTTTCAAAACCGGAGGTGCTGAGGGTCATTGATGAATTTGAGTCTCTCTGCTTCAAACAAGGATATCAACTTGGAACATCCAGAGACTTCTGCTGCTGAGCAGAACAAATTCTTGAAAGATCTCAAGGCTCTACTCTATCTTGTCCAAGAGGGAACTGTTGTCAACCCATTCAAAGAGACAGGCCCAGAGCTTGTTACACTGGTCACTGGTGAAGTCATGGACCCGAGGATTGCCAACAGCTTGAAGGAAGCTCCCAACATAGGCAAGGCCATGTTTGCAGAGTTTGTGCAGGACATAATTGAAACCTGTTCCAAACCCTTGTCTGATGTTATCCCAAGGGCCAATTTGTACACCTTCAGCAAAAGTAAAAGTTGTTGTCCAAGTGCACGGTTCGTGGAGTGCCGCTCAATGTGCTGGTCCGGTATTGTAAACCTACCGCAAACCAAAAGTGACTGTAAGAAGGTGTTGGGGATCCAACTTGCCAGTTAGAACCGACCACGGAACCAGATCATCAGATAATTTTATAAGCATCCCCAGTAAGCGGTACCGAACATGGTAACCGGTTCACAAATAAATGTGTGAACGTCTTGTACCTCCACCCACCGAATTACCGAAACGGGATGGGAACCGCACTGGCAAGTCAGACTGCAGGTGATTACCGGGTGAATGTTCTGCCGGTGAACCCCGGGAACAGAACTGGTACCGTTATTGGAGTAGACGTCCACCGGGAAATACTGGTTCTGCTCTGGTAACTCGGTGAGAACCAAATGAACTGGCAGAACAAAGATCCTGCACCGCATCACCGATCCGC
>CM065706.1:16541840-16544340 GCA_017654935.2 Phymorhynchus buccinoides
ATAAGCCAAACCACCTTCATACCAAGTTTCAACATCCTATGTCATGGTGCCTGATATGACAAAATTGTTTGTTTCAGTTTTCAAGGTCATAAAGGTCATGACACCTTGACCTTGACACCAAAATGCACATCTACAATACCTAGCCTACATGCACATCAAGTTTCATCTTCCATCCTTATTCCTTCATGGTGATATGCTGTTATCTTGGGAACTCCATTTTTCCGACCCCCCGATTTTCAGGGTCCAGCGATCTCCTTGACCTTGACCTTGACCTTGATTGGTCAACAATATTCGGAAGGAGCATAAGCCAAACCACCTTCATACCAAGTTTCAACATCCTATGTCGACTGGTGCCTGAGATATGGCTAAAAATTGTTTTTTCAGTTTTTCAAGGTCATGCGTCAAGGTATGACAGATGACCTGACCTTGACCTTGACCTTGACACCAAAAGGCACATCTACAGTACCTAGCCTACACGCACATCAAGTTTTATCTTCCTATCCTTATTTCTTCATGGTGATATGCTGTAATCTTGGGAACTCCATTTTTCCGACCCCCTGATTTTCACCAGCGATCTCCTTGACCTTGACCTTGACCTTGACCTTGATTGGTCAACAATATTCGGAAGGAGCATAAGCCAAACCACCTTCATACCAAGTTTCAACATCATATGTTGACTGGTGCCCAAGATATGGCTAAACATATATTTTCAGTTTTCAAGGTCATACGTCAAGGTCATGACCTTGACCTTGACACAAAAAGGCACATCTACAGTACCTAGCCTACGTGCACATCAAGTTTCATCTTCCTATCCTTATTCCTTCATGGTGAAATGCTGTTAACAAACCCACATACATACATACATACATACACACATACACACAGCCACTTACACAACAAAAACAATATCACCTTCGCTCCGTAAACTCCGCGGGTGATAATAACATTTCAAGCGCACCAGAGAGTAGCATAGGCACAGACGATTTAAGCTGATACTCTCTGGTATAGGTAAAGAGTAAGTCAACGACAGTACTAGTAGGGGAGACAGAATAGACTGAAAATATGGGACATTAGGCTTAGAAGCACTATATAATCAATGGGTGGCGAAAGAGCCTTGTTTGGAGGTCATAACTTGGAATACCAAGACCGTGGTTAACTTTATTATTTTGTCCATTTTCATAGTGCATCCCTGGGACTTCCTACACAGTCTCTTAGAGGGTCCTATTCTTCCACAAACGACTAAGCTGTATGACGATTTTCTATTACCGTGCGAAAATAAATATTGGACAGCCCTTATTTTATTGCTGGCCCTAGCTTTAGGCCTATGTCGACCAATGATAACAGTGCCGTTTGAGTAAAAGGACCAGGCACCGCATATTGTTAAGATCACACTTCAAGGCCAACGATGGCAAGACTATGAAATTGAAAAAAAACCCAACAACAACAACAACAACAACAACCCCGGGGTATCACCCCCTCTACCCAATTTCAACGAAATTCGTCCAGTAGTTTTGGAGAATAAATCTTGCGAGAAACAGACAGACAGGCAAGCACACAAACACACATACACCCACACCCACACCTATGGACACACACACACACACACACCCCCCCCCCCCCCCCCCCCCCCCCCCACACACACACACACACACACACACACATACACACACACACACACACACACACACACACACACACCACACACACACACACACACACACACACACACACACACACACACACACACACACACACACACACACACACACACACACACACACAGACACACACCCATACACCCATACACACACCCAAACACACCCCATGTTATTACATATGGTGGTATTTTAGGCTTAAGATTTGCTAATTACCATAGGGCATTTTTGAAATTTTTTATTTTATTTTTTATTTCTTTCGTTGGGTGAAAAGACGTAAACTGAAGCTACTGAACTGAACTAAGCACCAACACACACCTTGTTCAGTTTTCTTATACTGAGGACAACCTGACCTTTTTGTGTAGGTAAAGCGACATTAACCCTTTGACTGGTGTGGGTAAAAAGTCTGCTCATTAACAAGAGACTGCAGCCTTCCTGTGATGGGATGGGACAAACAGAAAGGGTTAACCAAGAACCGCTGTCTGTCCGGTCTTATTTTACACGGAAGTTCTCTTCTGTATGCATTTCTGTAACCAAGCAGGCCATATGCGAGCTAATCAGTGTTAAAGGCCCAAATGATTTGCAAAGTTTAATGTCTTCTTAATTTTAAATAGCACAATTATGTTATAATTCGTGAAATTCAGCAGTCACAGGGCTGTGAAGTTACATTTGTAACAGTTACATCATTTACATACAACACCCTCCTCTCTCTGTGTCTGTCTCTCTGTGTTTGTCTGTATCTCTGTCGTCGTCGTCTCTCTCTCTAACTCTCTCTCTCTCTCTCTCTCTCTCTCTCTCTCTCTCTCTCTCTCTCTCTCTCTCTCTCTCTCTCTCTCTGTGACCAA
>CM065706.1:16549340-16556840 GCA_017654935.2 Phymorhynchus buccinoides
TTAAATGTAACAGCAATTTTATTTATGTTTCTTTGAATGTTAATTATTATGTGTAATATGCATGTTATAGAAATGTGTTTGATGATGAAATGTATTTATTCAATGATTTAAAAAAATCATTAAAAAAAAAGAAAAAGGCTGAAAAGAATAATGCTCACAGAAAAACGATCACGGAACAGTTTTCAGAATGGGCACAAAAATTATCTATCAATGGTGAAAAATATATTAAAAATGGTCATTTCAAAAGAAACCCTGATGTACCTCAAGCCAATACACCTCAGAACTACGCATGTAAAGAACCACTCACAGAAATATCTATAAATCATGTTGAAGATCCGGACACAATTTGTTCTGAGTCCTGCAAAGAAGATTGAGAGTGTATACCCCACGTGACAATAAATTCTGACCCTAAGATAGCCGACACATATTATGGAAAGAATGCTGTTCAACATGGCATTGGAGACAGGATTGCTTCCAGATTCAAAATCCTTCAAAATCCTCAAGAATGCCAGAAATACGCCTGATTCTGGGATCGAGAACAGTGCAAAAGCATCTCCAAACTCTCAAACACTTCTGTCTCAAATCAGACAAATGGCCAACGACGCTAAAGCCTTTGTACTTCGGGAAAAATCCACCCACAAACTCTCGGCTCTGTTAAGAAGATTCCCAACCAGACCACCCTGATGATGTTTGCTCTTGTGACCATACACTCTTGGACGGGGGCAGAGCCTCTGGTTGAAGCCATGGGTATCAACGGCTATCAAATCTCCAAAGGAAGGATAAGGCATTTTGAATGACCCTTATTACTTCAATGAGAAATGTGGCACAAACCATTACAAAAACAACTCCTGGCGCTTTCTATGATCTGTAATGAATTGTAATTCATTCAGTTTGTCAGGCGGTGGTGTACAGCTGTTTTTTTGTTTATATATATTCAAAAGAAACAAAGACGCAAACAAAGACTTCGTACGCGTTTTCACTCATCATTTTCTCTCTCACCAACCGCAATCACACAAACCTGAACAAGGATAAACCGAATGTAAAATTCAGCCCTTTGATGTATTGGAAAAAAAGTGTTTTTTCACACACACACACACACACACACACACACACACACACACACACATTTTTAATCACGCATCACATGAAGTATTCCCAAATGCACAGTTAGTCAAATATTCCGTGAAGTAATATTCAGAAATCAACAAAAATCCCCGAATTCCACCAAATTCCCCCAAATCCAGAGATATCTCAAGTGAAATAAATGTTAGTACATTTTGAAATAAAAAATGCCACTCACCAAAATGTTTACTGTGGTTTACAAAATAACTAGTATGACCGCACATCAACCTCTAGTACTCATTCAGTACTCAATTAATCAATTCTCGTTTTTCGTCAATTTATTTTTTTCCCACATTCAATTTTATTTATTATTGTTTTCTTTCATTTCATTTGATTTCCTCAGCAGAGTTTTTCCACACAGCTCAATCATTGATTTGTTATATTTATTCTTACTTACTACTACTCTTATTTTTCAATCTTTCTATCAATTCATTATTATCTCCTTTAAGTATTCTCAATGTTTCTTTTCAATATTTCCTCGTCGTCGAGGAAGATGAATACAACGCAATGTTACGACGAACAAGGAGACCCCACCCAAACAAGCAGGGTCGACCGCATCCACTCAGCGCAGGTCAGACATCGCGAAACAGCTTCGACATAATCAAGCCTCTGGAAAACGTCCTCAGGTGGAAAGATGAAAATAAATATACCTCAAGAAGCCTCCACCACAAAATATTTTCTCTCTTGAAAACCGAATCGAGAATCGATGCACATCACACACAGAACTATTGAATAATTCCTATACGCACACATGGAACTAGCAAGCAGACGACAAAATTGTCACTGACCCACAAATCTTCACAAAGCTGAAAGAAAAATATGAATGATTAAAATATAAACTTCCTAAGCAACCAACCTGCTAATGCAGCTATGAAGTAGTGAGTATGAATCTGGGACTTCGAGCATAGGACTTGAAAAGCGGGTAGCTCATGCTCGGTAAAAGTTCCTCCACAGACTGAATACAATTTTGAAAATCACAAGACGAAAGTTCTCAGAAAGGAAGAAAAAAGATCAGTCACTCAGCGTTCAATTTCCTGTTAAAAAACAGCCATCCAGACACCGTAGATTCAAAATATTCCAAATCGCTGAAACCAACTCGTCACACAGTTCAAGAAATCAGGGCTTCCACCTACTAAGCACCTTTTTTCCCATGCAATTCTGGTTGCTATTGTTCAGTTGTCAAGCCACCCAATATCGTATTTCTTTTTTTCCTCAGAACTTTGTCGTTAACTAGACAATGAAATAAAATATAGTTTAGGTGGCTTTTAAAACATTCACTCGATGTGTTAGCATCTTGTATTGGGAGGAGATAGTCTCCAAGTCCATTGGGCGCCCCACATAGATGAGAAGAGAATGGCTCCAGAGCTTGCAAGCGTACATGTCTAGTGTATCTGCATTTGGGAGAGAGAAAGAGGGAGAGAGAGAGAGAACAAACGAACGAACAAACGAATTTTTCTTTATTCAGGGTTATGAGATAAGCTAATTACAATTTACATTCAGCCCTGAGGCAAACAACAGCAACAACAACAACAAATACACACAAAGGCAAGGCAAGTAAATTGATCAAAACAAAATTAAAAGAGCAACCCTTCAAAAAACAACATTATTTACATGTATGTACATCATCAAGAAGAGAACGGGGAGTTGGGGTGGGGAGGTTAGCGGGCGAGACAGTAACAATGTGGTTATTCATGAAGACAAACAATGTTTACGGTGGTTCATCGTCACAAATCCAGTCGGGTAGAGATACGGGACATTGATCATTGTCATAGTCATTCAGTTCTACCACAACAACAATTGGTAATTGCGGATTAACGATAAAACAGGGCGTTTCTCCATACAAGAAGTTCATTTTCAGAGTGGGCTGGAGTTTATTGTCTTTGACCTCTGGTGAGTCATCCATTATAATTATTGTGATGACACGTCATGACTAATCACAACCAGTTCCACTCGGACACGGGACAGAGGGGGAGATAATTCAGCACTGCATGACCCACATTACGATGGCACACAATATCCGACCATAGCCGACACACGATTGGGTCATAGCACTTGCAACACGCTGTAAACTCCACGCCCCACTGTAGGCCTCGTGAACACGATTACGATTTTGTTCTTGTTCTTTGTTCTTAGTGAACTAATTAATCGTTAATTACGACCCATACCTTGATGATCAGGTCAAATTAGTTACAACTGTGCATACATACCACCATCCCACACCTTCATGCAAAACATTACAATCATACACAACCTATCAGTAGGTAAATGTGCACAATTCCAGGAGACAACACGTAAATGCGACTGCTCCGGATTGCTGCTAGAGAGAGAGAGAGACAGAGAGAGAGAGAGAGAGAGAGAGAGAGAGAGAGAGAGAGAGAGAGACGAGAGAGAGAGAGAGGAGAGAGAGAGAGAGAGAGAGAGAGAGAGAGAGAGAGAGAGAGAGAGAGAGAGAGAGAGAGAGAGATATTCTGTATTATTTTTGCTGTTCCAGGTTTTTCAAGGACAAAACAGTCAATCTACAGACGTGACATATGCCTACATTGGTTGTTTAATATCAAATAACGCTAATAAAAGACCCATTTAGTCACTGATTTCAGGTCGACAGGAAACTGCCCTCATGGCCACCGCTAGCTCAGCTCCAGTTTCCACAGGAGAGAACAACACCTCACAGTTCATTTCTTCCACACCCTATGAAGTCACAGCAGAACATTCCAATATTGAAGAATTCTTGGAAAATAAGAACCATGAGTTTGTGAAGAAGATGGTTCCTTCGTTGATTTACCTCGGCTTTGGCATGTTGATGGGTGCAGTGGGAAACACTGTGGTGTTTGTGGTGTATTACAGGAGGTTCAAGCCCAGCGTGACCAGGACCTACATTCTGGCCATGAGTGTGTGTGACCTGATGCAGAACGTGCTGTCTCTGCCGGCAGACGTTGTAGAGATTCGGTTCCGCAACACCTTTGAGCTAGGTTGGCTGTGTAAGATTTTTCGCACCATGAAGACTTTCCTGACTGCACTGTCGGCCTATCTTTTGGTAGCCGTGGCCTTTGATCGTCAACGGGCGATCTGTAGTCCAGAGACGAACCCCACGTCTGTGAAGCACGCAGTTGGGGTTGTGATAGTGGTGTCTGTGGCTTCTTTCGCTTCCATTGCGCCTCACATAGTCTTTGTTGGTTCCAAGACTGTGCGGTACGATGACAGCACCATCACGGGTCTGGAATGTACTTATGATGACGATTACACCGATTCCTTTTACAACCTCATTTCTCTCACTGCATTTGGTCTGTGCATTGTTTTAATGCTATTTTCCTACATTCGCATCACTCGGCAGTTGTGGCTGCACAAGAAAAACATGGCTATCATCATGAAGTCTGATGACGTTCAGGATAAGAAAAAGGCAGGTGACAGAAATTCCCACAATAAAACACAAGATGACAAATCTTCAGGCAGTCAGCAGAAATCATCTGTTGGTAACGTGCCATTCTCCGGAACCAAAACAAATCTTGGCAAGGGAAATCTTCAGCTATCTTATCAAGGTGATATAAGCCAGGAACATACCACACTGAAGAATGCACACACAGAAACTGCACAGAATCTTGTTGAGGATGCAGACCGAATTTGTCCTGCACCTAGCACAGACTCTGCAGAAGAGACTGGCTCTCCTCTGTCAAGGAGCTCTGGTACCAAGGTGGCCAATTTACAGAATGGAATGGAAGCTGATCACCTCGGTGCATGTGACACCATAGTGTCCAGTTCAGAAACTCGCAACAATACAAGACAAGACTCAGCGCAGATTAATATGAAAGCATCATCAGATTCTCCTTCTGTTCTGACCAAACTCAGACAACTGGCCAACGATGCTAAAGTCTTCGTTCGTCGTAAAAAACCCGCCCCCAAAACTCTGGGCTCTGCGAAAAAGATCCCTAACCGTACCACCCTGATGATGTTCGTACTCACCGTGATTTTCATCCTGAACTATCTCCCCCATCTCGGCATGCTGATGGTACGCTCTGCCTATGGTATGGGTCCAATCATCGAGGCCATTGGCATCAATGCCTATGCAATCGGACTGAGGTCCTACTTCATCAACAGCTTCATCAACCCCCTCGTCTACAGCTTCTGCTCCGTCAGATTTCGACATGAATGCAGAGAATTGTTCAACTGCAAAGCTAAGTAGATATACTTAGGTTGGAAAGTTTCATACTTGTTGATTGTAATGGTGATCCAATGGATAATTTACGAAGAAAAAAACACTTAAAAATAAACTATTTTAAAGTCTTATGAGCAAACAAAGAGCAAACAATTGTCTTTGCCAAAATGTGATGAGTAACGTAAGAGAAAAGATTGTTTTCGCCGTATTCTGATAAGTGATTTAAGAACATAAAAAGTATTGCTAAAATCTAAAAACGAAGAATTTATAAAACAAAAACAACCAAATAAAAAGACACAAAACCAGTTAAAACCCCACAAGAAAAACAGTAAAACAAAATATTTCATTACAACAAAATGTTCAATGAAAAACATCTATTTCCCAAGAGGGAAAAAACTATCTTGAACAAAACCAGAAGGCATTAGCGTTAATGTTAAAATCCAAAGAATTAGTATTATTAATTATGAGGGTAAATTATTAGGTATTATTATTTTATTATTATTATTATTATTATTATTATTATTATTAGTAGTAGTAGTAGTATTATTATTATTATTATTATTAGGTATTATTAGGTATTATTATTATTATTATTAGGTACTTTATGGTCACAGAGGCGTCTCTGTGAAATTCGGGTCGCTCCCACGTGGAGAGCGCGTCGCAGCCAGAGGCGCGCCACACAATTTTTTTTGTTTTGTTTTGTTTTTTGCATGCGATTTTTGTCACTGATGAGGGGGGGGGTACATTTTTACCAAATGACAACTTTTTCGTTGCCACTGAGTTTAACGTATGCTAAGTGCATGGGCACACGGGACCTCGGTTTATCGTCTCATCCGAAAGACTCCACGTTCAGACCGTTAAGGCCTAGTGCAGAATGAGAGGAACAAATCCCCTGTACCCAGGTTCGAACTCGGGTTTACTTGACACGAAGCGATCGCGCTACCACTGTGCCACTCTACACCACCTATTACACCACTCTACACCACCACAATTTACATTGAATGAGATACAACAAATACTGGCTAAATGGGATATAAGAAACTTAACTCCTTTTGGAAAAATAACGGTAATAAAATAACTTATTGCATCCAAACTTCTATATTTCTTTATAAATATTCCTGATCCTTCTGATGTTTGTTTGATTTTGTGTGGAGCGGTAAGAAAAGTAAAATAAGAAAGTCTGTCTTGTATCAGTCTTACGAGAAAGGTGGCTTTAAAAATGGCTGATGTAAAAAGCGTTTTGGCATCTATGAACATTGGTTGGCTCAGGCGTTTGATCCAGGATCCCAGCCTGCAGGAAATGGTGTTAGCATTCCATCCCATACTGAGGGACATAGACAAGTTGGGTTGTGAATATTCAAATGTCATATTAAATAAAATTGACAATTTATTTTGACGTGATGTTATTAAATGTTATAAAAAGTTGTATGTTCATTGTAGTCCTTTAGACTTACATGAATTTATGTCTGAATGTTTATTTTATAACATTAATATTAAAAGAGACAGGAGAATACTTTATATTAACCAATGGCATAAGGCAGGATTACTCTACATCAAGCAGCTTGTCAATGAAAATGGTGCATGGCTTACCTATGAGGAGTTCAGAGAGTTTCCCTGATTTGAGGAATACTACTTTTTGTTGTTTGAAGGTGTGATGGCTGCATGGAAAACATTTAAGAGGAAACTAAACATTGAACTTTGTAACAGATACAAATTGCTTGATCCTAAATGCTGGTTTGTTATTTCTAAAGGGAATAAATGTGCTGCAGCTGCGCTTAGC
This sequence comes from Phymorhynchus buccinoides, assembly GCA_017654935.2. Lineage (NCBI taxonomy): Eukaryota > Metazoa > Mollusca > Gastropoda > Neogastropoda > Raphitomidae > Phymorhynchus > Phymorhynchus buccinoides. The sequence continues at coordinate 16,556,393 of CM065706.1, forward strand.
AATGTGGATGATCCTCCTTCTGCAGTAATTAAGTGGAATGCTAAATATAATAATTTAAATTGGGTTAAAAAAAATTTCTATAACTTTTACAACCACTTACGATGCTCAACTAAGATGGTTCCAGACACGCTTGTTACATCGTATTCTCCCGACGAACAAATATCTAAATATGTGCAAGATTGTGGACAGCCCACTATGCTTCTTTTGCAAACAAGAAGAAGACTCAATTCCTCCTTTATTTTGGTCTTGAGCTGTTATTAATACTTTTTGGGAGAGACTTGAGCAACTTCTACAGGAAAAATCCCAAATTGTTTCAATTTTTCTTTTGCGGAGAAAATTGTTCTTTTTGGTTTCCAACCTGATAGAGTGGTTGATTCTGTTATGGACCTCATAATTCTTATTGCTAAGTTCTATCTTTATAAATGCAAACTGCTGGAAGTGCATCCCA